>FR989962.1:10148419-11348419 GCA_905404175.1 Anthocharis cardamines | reverse complement strand
TGTCTTTTATTAACGCGAGTATCACACATTTAAATAAAATACTTTATAACGGATTAAAACGCGATTTATTATTTACTCAATACTCTATCATTTATTGCATTCAATAATGTACATATGGTCTTAAAACTAAAATGATACAGAACCATTATGGACCCTGTCGATGCCCATTGCCCCCATGACTCATTTCTGCCGACCGCGACGTTTCGGATGCTTTTCATCAACAGCAGTCTGCCGCGACCACGGTTGCTGAATAGCATCCGAAACGTCGGCATAAATAATATAAATAATAAATCGCGTTTTAATCCGTTATAAAGTATTTTATTTAAACCTCTTTTTAGTTACTTTTTTCGATTTTGTAAATAATAAAGAACCGGTTTGAATAAAAACAAAGCACTTTCAAATGATTGGTATCATCGTGGAATCGCCAGTCGTTAACTCGCCTAACAAGAGTTCTG
Source organism: Anthocharis cardamines (assembly GCA_905404175.1). Taxonomy (NCBI): domain Eukaryota; kingdom Metazoa; phylum Arthropoda; class Insecta; order Lepidoptera; family Pieridae; genus Anthocharis; species Anthocharis cardamines. The sequence goes on along the minus strand of FR989962.1, from coordinate 11,347,964 downwards.
GTTATACAAAGGCGGTACACCACTCTCATAATAATGTCGATTACGCAATGACGGCAGGTTGAGATACATTCTGACCATTCACCGGAAATTCTTTATTTAATTCTTAATGTATATCGAAATGTTGCACAATCTCTTAGGTTTCATACACATCCGATGTTTATGATGCTACCCTTGTACGCCTCGTGTTTGTATGTATATTTCTCATAGATTAATTAAACAGAATCTATTGATCTTCGCGCCGATTTTTAAAAGCATAAAGCGGACTTCAAATACTTTTTATAAACATATAATTAACTTGCAATGTAGATTGTAGATGTACTATATTAAAAAAATCCTGTTACTCGCTGATAATGTAGCTTTCTGTGAAATAATTTTAAATCGATCCAGTAGTTTTAAAGTTAAATCGTAACAAACAAACAAATTTCTCTTTATAATAATAGTTAGATTATAATATCTGCTAAAATATAGAAGTTAGATGGCATCTTAGACTAGTTTCCAGAACGTCTGAATATGCCCGAGTCCCGTAGTAGTCCCCTAGTAGTGGGGAATGGGCCAGATTGTTTTTTGTCCGTTTCACTGATATTTTTTTATTTACGGGCAGACAGCTAAAACAAACAACTAAACATACAATTTTAAATCTTGATGTACACCATCGGATGAATACTGTAAATAAATATTTTTTTTATGTTAGGATATTGAATTAAATTTTGTCAAGGGGCTCATTAAATAAAAGGAAAAAAATTAAGATTTAGCATAATATATAAATGGGTAAAACGCACAGATAATAATTAATTAATTCCGCGAAATAAAAATTGCGACCTGTCGGAACGTAAAGTATGTGGTACCCAAAAAAACCAACGAACCCTTTAATATCATCATCATTTTACGTCTCTAACTCATGATGAAGCAGTCTTAATATTAATTAAAACTAGTTTATTCAAATATTATTCAACTGTTTCTCAAAAACACAGTAACAGCCTCTTTTCATTTCCGACAGATCTCAGATGATACTGAAGTGACAGCATGAAATTGTCACGCTCTAATTAATAACATTATAGCTTTTATTTTGGTCCTTCGCGATATTGTTAAAGATTTCAAGCGAGGACTCTGGAAACGTTACACTTCTACCAACACATGTTTGCGTACTAATGTAATATTTTTTTTAAACTGTTATGAGCAAGCGTTTGGCCGCTGTTTCACTTGATAGAGAGTGATAACGCGGTTTAAGATCGAACACGCTTGCTCATTAGAAACCTATGCACATTTGCTTTGAAGCGACCCAGATTATAACTCGGCGGAAAGATGGACGCCGGCAGGGCGTTCCATTCCTTACAGGTCCTTATAATGAAGGTTGAATGTGAATCGTTTTGTACGGCTGTGAGGGATGTTGATTACGTACGGATGGAGGCCCAACCGGAGTCTGGTCGTTCGGTTGTAAAAAAGTGATGCCGGTATTAGTTGGTGCATTTCTTCGGAGCACTCCCCGAAATACAATCTGTAAAGGATCGATAGACCGGGAACAGATCGTCGATGGTCTAAGCTCTGTAACTTTGCTAAGACGAGTGTTTCATAACCAATTAATCTCTTGGCTCATTTTTCTATTGAATCTATAATATTTAAAATGCATAACGAAATTTAATCCATGCAGTCAATTAAGATAAGCATAGCATTTTAAATACAAATAATATATGTATATTAGCATAGAAACGGCTATGTTTTCTATCCGTTCGGATGACCTAACCTAACTCAACAAAGTAGACATAATGAAAGTTGTTCTCGCTTCACTGCCTTATATGTAAACTGACCTATTTCTGTCAATACTAATTACATGAGTATAATTAGATTTGATGAACATTCGTGTGGCATAATGTTTTGAACAATTCCTCTGTATGTATTTTGAAAGGTGTAAACAACTATAGATGCTAGTGGGATCTTTTCGTCCGTTCTACGCCCTTGATTTGAGAACTGGCAGTAAATGTAAAATTTTATATAGTATAAATATTTTTTATTTTTATTTATTGACGTTCGTAAGTGTTCATTCTGTTACCTAAATGAATAAATTATTTTTAAATTTGAATTTGAATTAATTAATGAATGATCTCAATTTAAGCAGGGCTTTTTCTATCATATAAAGGACTTAGCTTAACTGACAATATTTCTATTTGAGATTGACTTTATACCAGGTTGGAGAAAATTTCCATTGCTTCTGGTAAATTGTGATGTTGAATTTGAGAAGTTAGGTGTCCAATCGGGATACTGATTTCTTGTACAACAATAGTGGATTTGGAATTTGGCGTACTTCTAAATATGTTTTACGTCCGATTATGAGGTTTTAAACCTCAACGGCAACGCACCTGCGACCACTCTGGTGTTGCCTATGTCTATGGGCGGCGGTGATCACTTACCATCACGTGAGCTACAAGCCCGTTTGCCCCTTATTCTATAAAAAAATATGGAATTCGTGTTCGTATCCGCATTTTTAAGTTGCATAGTAACGGAGCTGAATATTACAAATTGTGACGCGTCTTAGACGAACCATAGAGTCTACGAAAATGTAATACTACTTCAAAGGCTGTTCTAAAATCTCGCAGAAAAAGGCACAGCATTCGCGACCCCTTTTATATCTAATATATAAAATTTCCATGTCACAATGTTGTTACCGTACTCCTCCGAAACGGCTTTACCGATTTTTACCAAATTTTATATGCGTATTCAGTAGGTCTGAGAATCGACTACTATCTATTTTTCATACCCCTAAGTGATAAGGGTTGTTCACTCTTATTTTTTTTTTTTAAATTTTTATAGTGTGGCATTAAAGATACATACAACCCTATAATTTCACTCTTCTATTACCATCCCCTGCTTTTTTCATCAAAAAATCTAGACACGTGCGAAGCCGGGGCGGGTCGCTAGTTGTTTAATATAAATCCCCGAAGTGGTTCGACCTTGTTTAAAAACTAGTGTCAACTCGAGTCGATCGATATAATACACCTTTATCAAAGCTGATAACAGCTCATTATAATGAGTCTAGTCGTGAGACCTAAATGCAGTTGATAAAGCCGGCTGCATTCGGAATGCCAAGGTTGTTTGCCTTTTCTCTACATTCTGGTTTGCTAATAAAAACTGTATAGGTGTGGTTTGATAACCTGATTTTTTCCCATCTAAATCATTAAAGGCCGTGTACTTTCCGATTTTTATATTAGACCTGTTAACCTGTGTTGCTACGTGATGTAATACTAGCAACACGCTCCGGATTCGCACAAGTGCAATTTAGATGTACTATACAAAAAAACGTAGCCTATGTTACTCGCTGATAGCTGATTTTAAGCGGTGAAAGAGTTTTTAAAATAGGTTAAGTAGATCCAGAGATTACCCCCTACAACCTCACAATCTATACCTCTTTGTAATATTTATAGAAATTAATTAATAATAATAGAAAATTATTATTAATAGAAATTAATCCTTCGCACGGATGTAGTTCTTTAATATTGTAGACTGTAGTACATTGTTTTGGTCTACCATCAATAGTTTTCGCAACGCATGCGATGAAAGACATTTTATTACAATTTTTTTACACCTTGGGATATTTTATTCAAGTTTTAATATGGATCCCTAATTAATTCTCGATATATATGTAGATGACTTTCTAATGAGTGAAAGAATTTTTAAAATCGGTCGAGTAGTTTTTGAGTTAAATCGTAACAAACAAACAAATTTTTATAATATTAGTTTAGATGACAAGCTAGACTCAGTTGTGGTAGCTCGATCTTCAGTAACGGGTGAATCCTGCCGCATGTCATGCTGATAATTTTCTGTAAGCGTGTTTTCCTATGTCTGGTCACTTCAGGAATAAAATAGGTAGGAGGAATATCGAAATTAACCGAGTACACCGTTCATAGATGGAAAACCTTAATAGATGGGGAAATCGTGAAATACATATTACGTGTTTCGGTTTCAGTTTATGGAATATCGAATATCGAATAAATACAAAACAGATCGCCAACGAACGTTGATCGACGTTCTGATGCCGAGGTATCTTCTACCATCAAGTGAACCTCATGTTTGTCTTTTGACATCAGATATAATAAATATAATTAATTATTTTCATACTACTTACTTGGTAGTATTTTATACTTTATTTGTATTTCTATTGCTCAATCTTATCAAAAAAGCAAAACCAAATATATATAAATCAATTTTGTGCTAAAAATAATTAGATTTGGCAAAATAAAATAACGATTTCATCACCTAACCGGTTTGTTTATATTTTTTTAGTAATTCTTTATCGTTTTTACTGCAAGTCTTGGATAGCTTTTATTACGAGGCACACCCTCAAAAATTCAAATAAGATTGGATATTCCGATACATAATACATATGAACAAAACGAAATTTATTATTTATAACATCTAGTGTGGGTCAATCTGATAAAGATAAAATAAATGGCATTTTTGTATTAAAAAATATCATTCACATTCTTAACAAGTTTCATTTCTACATATAATAGAATAAAACAAAGTCCCTTCCCGGTATCTGTCCCTCTGTACGCCTAGATCATTTAACCAGGCAACGGATTTCAACAATACTAGTGACCCGCCCCGGCTTCGCACGGGTCTAGATTTTTTGACAAAAAAAAGCAGGGGTTGGTAATAGAAGAGTGAAAATATAGGGTTGTATGTATTTTTTAATGCCACATTATAAAAAAATAAAAACAAAAAAAATCGTCCAAAAATTAAAAACAAAAAATTTAAGGGTGAACAACCCTTATCACTTAGGTGTATGAAAAATAGATAGTAGCCGATTCTCGGACCTACTGAATACGCATATAAAATTTGGTAAAAATCGGTAAAGCCGTTTCGGAGGAGTACGGTAACTAACATTGTGACATGGAAATTTTACATATTAGATTTTGATACCTCCTATGTACAGTGAGTCAACTAACAGTTCAGTAATTGTTCAGGAGAGCGATTTAAAAGATTTACAGAATTGGATTTGAAGGATTATCTATGGAATTGGATAATTCAGAAGGTTGGATTTTATTGATTTCATAGTAATTCCAAATAAATTAAATATTTTTTTACAAATATTGAAATCTCTAGCTTCGCTATAAAATTCTTTTGCTGATTGTTCTTTTTAACTGAGATTTAAATGCATTTATATCTAACGACAATTATTGTTTTATACTGATATTAAGATAATGGTTTATTAGTACGTATTATAAAAAAAAACAAAATACCAATTTGTTAGATGACTATAGGACAGATAGATACTTATTGATTTTAATGTTTTTTTAAATTTGACAATAATTGTTGCCATATTTTAAAGTTCATTTGCCGTCTTATTCCTTCGTGCGGAGCCGGGGCGAGTAGTCGAACGGAATAAATAACATAATGAATACACGTATATGTACATTTTAAACCCTTCTTTTCATTAAATTGTGGCACTCCCGTTAACATGTGAATCTGTATTCTTGCATTTCAGCTCAGGGTTATGTCTTAACTGTCGTATGCTTAGATAATACTTCTTTCATAAATAGGTCATCTGATTTTTGCTTCAATACATTACTCCTGGTTACTTTCAGGTTGGTAGCTTTAAATATTCCTTTACTGACGATATTTTTCAAGAGAAACACTGATTCCCTATCGCGTTAAATGAATTAATCAAAGAGGTAATAATACTTTAAATATTAGAATTTTCGAAAATCAATTTTGGAATTGCAAGCTTAAAAATAGTAATTTCAGGCAATTGCAAAGCTATGGTTTGAACGTAGGTGTTTGAAATGTCGCCAATATTTATCGTAGATTAGGTTGATACGTGTAACAAATCGGGGCGATTGCGTGGGCGATCGTATCTAGGCTGTTTACTTTGGCAGGTTTTAGGGTAATTGGTAATATTCGTGCGTGAACACTTACCAATGATATAGTGCTTGAAGTTACTTCAAGCGCTCAAGACTTGCCTCTTTTGGACCCTCCCATAACCACAAGGTGCTGGAAGAACTAAATGGGAGTATAATTGACAATTCCCTAATATATATTTTTTGAAAGTGAAGTTTCTATTTACAAAACATTTTTTTCCTTTTTGTAGGGTGCCTGTTATTGTTAAATTTTGTAATGTGCTTTATATAGCCCTAGTAAGGGCCATCCTCACAAGCATTCTTGCTCTTTAAACCTTTTGAGAGGCTTCAATATAAAAAGTAGAAAATAAGATACCTATAGGTACTTCTTAGACTTTTATTGTGACAACAATTATGTTAAATATCCACGAAGTTCATTTGATGGTAGGTGATACCTCAGCTACAGAACAGTCAATGATGCGCTGTCGACCTTCTTTTTACTTCGAGCCCATCAACCATACTCGTTTTGATATTTTTTCATATTCGTTTAATTGTTGCACAGATTATCCCGTACTAAAAAACCTATATTTCTCCCTCTAATATTAGTGTAGGTTTATATTACCTGACACATTTTGTGTTCTATCATGCGTCCTTGCGAATGGGGACGAGGCTTTACCAGCTGCCCTAAGTCTATCGGCCGAGTGGAGTCACTTTCACTGTCCGTTGACGCAACACTGCAGTGCTTTTTGTTGCGCGTGCTCCGACATTCACTAGTATAGAGCTTTCAAAGTTCAATAGATCAGTTAATTCTCGGTGAACGGTATTAGGTGATAATTTTATTGCTATTATGTAATATCGACGCGTTTCGTAAGATGGTGCTAAATATATGATAGTTATTTATTTATTAGCGTCCAAGTCAGAGGTAAATGTTACCTGTTTATGATAATCAAGTAATTTGCGCTCAATTAATAATTATTATACGCACAATCTCACTGGTAATAGTGTTACCAGTGATTTGGGGGTTTTTAAGAAAATAACCTTTTAAGCTGAAAGGCCAAAAACGCATATGCAATTTTATAATCGCTAAAAATCTAAAGTTATACTTAGACAGGTCTGTAAGTCAGGAGATTTTTTTTGATTTTGTCACGTGACTATCAAAATATCTATTTATTGTTTGTGTTAAATTCGCCTTTTTAGTATAATTAATATAATATTAAAGGTTTATAATATTTTAGTGATAGCCTGCGCCCGCTGTACTTTCCTTGTGTGTGTTTCTATGTTTGTATATTTCTAAAAAAGTTTTAAACAAATAAAAAACATTGTTAGAGATTTGTTTTTATATTGCGACAAATTAAGTGCCTTTTTAAATTAAATGTTTACCAAGTGGTTAAATCAATACTACAATATATATAGTTTTTTTTTTATTATATGATTCATTTCCAAGTAGTAATTAACGCGTAGGAAAATCTCAAACACAAAAAAAAATCTTAGAGTCGACGCCACGAATCAAGTCCCACGGCGAAGTCTGGAACTAAAGGTGACAGCTCCGTAATCTTGTTGTTTGCCAGGAATGCGAGATACGAGTTTATTACGCGCAAAACATTATTGGGAAGACGAGAAATGTCAAGTTGATGGGATGCAAGGAAAAGTTACACTTCTTACTATCAACATTTTGATACGCGACAGGACGCTGCGGCTATCTGCCTTGAGTGGTGGCGTTAACTCTTATACTTTTTTTTCAAGTCGTACTGTCATTAAGCAGTGAACGAAGAATTAGTATTCATCAGTACGGCGTAAGAGTCTCTGACGCATCTTTAAATTCTCTACAGTTAATAAATCCAATTTGCGGGGATTTGTTGACGGTTTTAGAATATTCTTCGACGACTTCGCGATACGTAATGGAATACGTAATCAAGCTGCTGCCTTACAACCTTACTTAAATATTTATTATAATTATATTTTTTTAAGTTAAAGTTATATACGCACGCTGAGATTGGGGAGTAAACTGGTGAACGTGACGGGAGCATTACGAAAACTGTGATCGGCCGAGGCGAACGAATGTTGTTATCCTTTTTTACCCTTTTGGTACGGAACCCTAAAAAGTACTAATGACGAATAATATGGTGATTAAGCTATTTTCTATAAATATAACCTTGGATATATTTTTTTTCAAATTACTCAAATAATGTGTATGCTTTTCGAAATATTACGCTGACTTGTGAAAATGTAATTTATAAAGATATTATACCATTTAAGAAAACCGTCAATAATTTGAATTAAACTCTTAGTAGCATCTATGTTATGGAATCCCAGTTTATCGCGAGTGACATTTATGTCTATACGACTTACGTTCAGTATCTGTGAAATGAGACAATTGAGACAAGTCGTGTAGACATTCCTACGTTGGATTTGTTAGAACGTGGCATCTGCATTCATCCGTTTTTAGTTAAGTGTTGATTTACTACCTAAATATCTAAATCCACGATCGTCTGGGTATACGAGCCCTTAGTAACAAAAGTGAGTGTCCCAAGGTTGTTCGCGCTGTCTACTCTACGCTCAATTCCCACACATAAACTAAATTCAACTCTAAAAACAGATATGTAAGGTTTCTATTCCTATAATTCTATTCGTCATCTGTTCATGTTATCATTACAACGCGAATTGATCTCTAAAAACATATAGCTAGTAAATGTGGTGCATGCTTTTCGCATATTACTAAATATGGAACTCGCTTTCCTTGTGTAGGTACATGTGATTTATAAGTGGACTTTAAATGTACTATGTAATTGATATGTTTTTTGTACTATATGTAGGTCATATGGAAAGGTGTTTCGAGTACTAGTAACTCTAATACAATTCTAGTTTCAAGAATTTTAGTATTACTATCAAAGTATATGTATACTCCGACTACGATACCAAGTCAATTCTTATGATATTTTTTCTGTAGAAACATATCAATGAAATATTATATTTTGAATGATTTGCCAAGGCTTCAGGGATTTTTCAAGGGCTTTTCCCAGCTTAAAAACGATTTTATAAAATGTCGTGTGGTGTTTACCGCATTGAAATTGAATATTTCTTATCTAAGAATGCAATAAGTTGCACGTGCGAAGGGACAAATGATTATCTCATGGAAGCATTTTTAAGTACCTATCGTAAATTGATTTTTTGAGTGCTCGTGTAATGAATCAAGCCTAGTCACAATATTATGTCAATAGTGATAAATAATAATTATCGTTGTTTGCGTCCAAATTTATCTGCGACTTTGTATATAAATTAAACTATTTCGAATATTTTTTCATTTACGATCTCTAAAAGAAAAGGTAATAAAGTCATATTATATTCAATTGCTACAAAGGTCAAAACACTGTAGTAATTTTTGGTGTAAACTGCGGGTCACTTAGGTATCAAATAATAGCAAATACTCGGAAAAATGTCAAGGTTGCCTCGCGGTATTTATGAACAGTAGCAACATTATTGTTTAACACACGGACTCTACTACACTAATATTATAAAATAATATATTTATCTACAGCATTTTACTTTAATAAATTGAATTAAAAACTCTTTTAGAAAAATAAAAAGTCAGTTTTTCATTGGGTTATACCATTGACATAGAATTACATGATCGAAGGGATCAAGGACTTTATATATATTATAAAGTCCTTGGAAGGGATATATATACAAATGAAAACAGTCATGTAACTTTTTAGTGAAGGGTATAATGTCATACAGACCTGAAATTTAAATTCTGATTTATTTACGTGACTGCTTATAGACAAATCTGCTAACAGAAGTTTTCCTTCCAATTTCGGGAGATCATACTAAATAATTGACGTACATTTGTATATATCGTAAATTGTAACTAGCAAAATACAAAAATTGCAATTGCTTGATAAATACAGATTATTAAATATTTATTTCGTATAAACATAAAGTTTGTGGAAATCAAATTTGATTTGACATAAAATACCATAATTTACAAATAGTAAATATCACTTGTTGATATTTCGCGTAGAATTTATTATAACAGAGGCGATTTCTCAAAACTTATTTACTATTTATTTAGCGTTTCTAATAAATTAAATAAAGCTTTGATTTTTAATTACGGAACTGTTATTAATAAAGTTTTTACCATGACCGGTATACCATGTATCTACCTACCTACAGTAAAATAAAGATCAACAGCGCATTATTGATTTATTTTCTGTTGCTGAGGTATTAGTCTTACTGTCAAAATACATAGGTCGTCATCATACCATCGATTGATCGATGACACAGGAGTGTCTGATATATCAATTTCCATAAAATGAGCCTCGTGATCGTATGATCTATTAAATAGATCACAATTCAAAAAGTAGGTCGACAGCGCATCATTGACTGATGTTCTGTGGCTGAGGTATCATCTACCATCAAGTGAACCTCATGCTCGTCTGTCAAACAATAATCTCACAAGATGGCGCTGATAGTTGAAAATCGTCAATTTTCGTTTAGTTACGGTTTTATTTTGAAGGTGCAATATGTACACTACGTGTATTGATTGATCAGTTGTTTTCTGTATTTACTAGAATTATCTACAACCAAACAATTCTCTGGAAAACATTCCGGAATGAACATAATATATTATTTTGTTTCGTTAAAAATATCGATTGTTGAGGCGTAATAACGAAAAATAATGTTTATTTATTCTGACGTCTTATAAAATACTCCCTGCAAACCGGGCAAAGATGTCTGCAAAATTTGGGATATAATTATGTCAACACCTTTTTCAATATATTGTGTTATTAAAATCTGTTTAGGATTTTCTAATTAATCTTTAGTTGAATTTTGTATTACATAATATTGGTATATTTAAAAAAAGCTAAAACACAGATATCTCAATATCTTTTTTTACAACTTTATGCAAACTAAATTAAAAAAATGAAAAAAAAATACAACCTTAAAATAGAGAAATGGAGATGTATTTTTTTACATTTTGATACGATTTTATTGGGAGATTGTTTCAAATGAAGAACATTGTAGTAATCCATTTTTAAACAATAATATACAACAACTGTGTGACAAATATGTACATATCAATAATAATTATCATTTATTCCATCCTGTAAGAGGTGGAACGATCAATACTATTTTTTGGATGCTTAGTGTAAGAATATCTACTGTAAATTTTGTTAATGAACAGACTGTAGGTACATTATCAGGTTCTTATATATGTAAATAATATTATTATATCACTGAACTAAGCAAATATTTTTATGAAAAATAGGTAAGCATTTGACCGCAATGTTGCTTGATTGAAAGTGCACTTGGTAACAACCTTTAAGCGTGTCAACTATTCACTTAAGTCATTGTATCCGATTAGTATTACACTGATATTTAGAACTTAATAGATTTTTATGGCATTATGACAAGTCACTCCTAAATATCGTATTATCTGTAATTCCTTTAGTATCTAAATAACAGACTGTTATTTAATAACAGATATTTAGATATGTTATTATATCTGAGTAACAGTTACAGATATAACAGATATTATGTTTGAGCAGTTATCACCCATGTCTACAAAGAACTGTCAAACCATTCAACTTCGGGTCACTGTAGCGGCGCTAGTTTTGCTTGCTTGCTTGAGCAAAGTAAATACGAAAATTATTAATCTGCGAAGCAATAAAATGTCGAATCTGGCTCGATGCCAGCGACAAGGTGCAACAAGTAACAAGTTCAAGGGTACGTTCTGTGATGTAATACGATTTCGCTGCTGCCAAAAATAACCGCGTGGTAGGGCACTAACCGATGCTATTGTTTTACGCCCGGTTTCTACTTATTATATAGAACTGTCGGAAAACCGTAGACTACCATAGTAACGTTATTTGGTGACAAACAATGTGTGCCTTCTTTGATAGCGTGGTAGCAGTTGTAATATCTTAATGGACATCATTTAGTCATATAGGATCGGCAGAATATTTTTTTCAGCATAGATCTTTTCTACCTTCGTTGTGTCTTGCGGTGTGCAATAGTTTCGGTCGGATTGAGGAAATCAGTAACATAGACACAGAAATGTTTCTGCCCCAAGTCTCACTAGAGGATTCGTGAATTCACTTGTCAGGCAAAAATAATAAGTGAAAAGGACATAGAAATATGTCTGTCCTAGACCCCACTAACGAACTCGGGATTTCACTTATCTGGCTGAATATACGTATAATTGAAGAAAAAATAATTTATTGACCAGTTCTAATCCACTCCTTATGTAGTCTCTTGAAATTAATAGCTTAGCATATAAAATAATTTTAGAACAATATCAGTAGTTAATAACATATATTTCGAGGATAAGAAACCATTTTATTTTTATAATACTGTAGACAGAAAGTCTACAAAGTCGAAACTCCTTAAAAGCTTAGGAGTACGGGCTCATGCTTAAAATATATTATTTTTACCATTATTTAAGCAAACAGAGAAAATTTATATCCGAAAACCCTCTAAATCCAACCCTTGATGTTATATTCTCCATTCGCAAATCGTGATCTTTGTAAGTCACGTATCGTAAAAATATCATATTGAAAAGACAAGTTCAAGGTCATCGCCATATACGACGCAGTGATAAGATAATGTTACCATATACATGTATAAGTATTTATATCTTTATTTATTACTAACTGTACCCGATATGCGTTGCAATGTTACGTATTTTTTTACGTAAAAGTATTTTTTTTTCGGCTAGTACCCTTCGTGAACGTATGCAGAACAACTTACCAAAGTTTCATCATATTCGGATGAATTGTTTAGTAGAGCATAGAGGACAACTTATTTTATTTATATTTGGATTTGAATTGGATTTTTATTTATAATATAGGTATTTGTTTGACCAAAATAAAATGGTTAGTAACTGATAGTACATATTATAATAATAATAATAATAATAGCCTTTATTGACAATCTTTAAATATTACATTATTAAAATCATGCATTTGACACCGGTTTTTACAGATCGTCTTGCTTTTCAGCATAGGCCTCCCCAAGTGTTTTCCAAAGTGTTCTATTCCTGGCTTCCCTTGTCCAAAATGGTCCTGCTACTTTTTTTATGTCATCTTCCCACCTGCGACGCTGTCTACCTTTCCTCCTTTTGTTTTGCCTGGGGCACCATTCCGTAACATCTTTGGCCCATTTATCCTTTTGACACCTCATTAGATGACCAGCCCATTTCCATTTTAATTTTCTGATATAATATTTCACATCCTTGATCTTTGTTTGTTGTCGTATTGTTTTAAGTCGTATTTTGTCTTTTAATTTAATGCTAAGGATGCTTCTTTCTATACTGTGTTGACATGTCTCTAATGATCTAATATTCTGGTTTGTTAAGCTCCATGTTTGACATCCGTAAGTCATGCTCGGTAAAATACAGGTATTAAAAACTTTTCTTTTTGCCTTTATTGATATATCGGGATTTTTCATAACTTCTTTAAAACTCCAATACCTCTTCCATGCGATATTTATTCTATTATTTACTTCTTTTGTTGTGAGATCAGTGGGCGATATTATTTGTCCCAGATATGTATACTCGTCTACGTATTCTATGTAACTTTTATATAATTGAATTGGAATTTTGTTGTGATTCGTCATCAGTTTAGTTTTTCCTATATTCATAGATAGACCAGCTTTTTCACTTTCAAGAACAAGTTGCTCGATCATTATTTGCAAACTCAAGGGATCCTCGCTAATCAGTATGAGGTCGTCTGCGAATCTTAAGTGATTTAACAGAAGTCCATTAATATTTATACCATACTTATTCCAATCTAGTTGTCTAAATATATGTTCGAGCACTGCAGAGAATAATTTGGGTGACAAAGGATCTCCTTGTCTGACTCCTCGTTTGATAGGAAAATATTCTCCTACTTTTTCGGTTCTTATTTTTGCTGTCATATTAGCATATATATTACTGATTAGTCGTATGTATTTGTTATTGATTCCTTGCGTGGCTAAAGCTTCCCATATTTTCTCATGTTTGAGTGAGTCGAATGCCTTGTTATAATCAATAAATGCCAAGTAATACTTTATTCCATATTCATTACATTTCTGGATGATTTGTTTTATAGTGTGGATATGGTCGATTGTCGAGAAATCGTTTCGAAATCCCGCTTGTTCTCGTGGTTGGTTCTCGTCTAGTACTTTTGTTATGCGTTCCAACAGTATCTTAGAGAATATTTTATATACATTAGACATTAATGAGATGGGTCTGTAGTTAGCAATATCATCTGTTTTTCCTTTTTTATGTAATAAGATTATCGTTGATGTAGCCCATTGGTGCGGTATAAGTTCAGTCGTTAAAATATTGTTAAAAATATCTGTAATTGCATTTTGAATACTAAGAGATGTTCCTTTTAGAATTTCATTTGAAATACCATCTTCACCCGGTGTTTTTCCTGTCTTTTGCGATTTAATAGCTTTTAAAACTTCCTCACTAATTATATGTGGAACTGGTTCCTCATTTTTTGTATTGTTGTTCATGAACGGTTTTGCTCCATCGTCGCTGTAGAGTTCGCGATAAAAATCTGTTGCTGTTTCTAGAATTTCATTTCTTTTCGTGACATTCTTTTTATTCTTATGATTAGTAATATTTCGAATCCAACTTGAATGATTTTGAAGTTCTTTCCATGCTCCCTTAATACCTCCAGATTGTTCTATGTATAATTTTATCGTATCAGTTCTTAGTTTTTCTCGGTGTTTCCTTATGTGTAAGTTGATTTCTTTACTTAGTTTGGTTATACTTTGTTTATTTGTTTTCCTATCGTTAAGTAATAGTGCCCTTTGTCCGATTAAGTCTTTTGCTATTGGTCCTAGCTTATCTTTACAAGGTTTGATGCTTTCAATTTTATTCTTTGTTTCTTTTAATTCCTTTTCTAGTATGTTATATTTTTCTTGCACCCCTTCTACAACAAGTCTATTAATCGATTCTAATTTGCGCTCTAAGGATTCTAAAATATGGTAAGGTAATGGTAAGTGAATTGGTAATTTTTTGTTTTGTATATGTTTCCGTGATTGTTTTGGCTTGACCGAGTATATATGACCCCGAAGTAGTCTGTGATCAGTATTGAAGTTAAGTTGATTTACAACTTCAATATTTAAAAACAATTTTGGATTATTTGTGGTTATGAAATCTATTTCGTTTCGTACTAGTCCATTGGGAGATTCCCACGTCCATTTCCTGTTAGGTTTCCTTTTATAGTAGGAATTCATAATATGTAAGTTATTCTCTAAAGCGTAATTTATTAACCTTCGGCCATTGTCATTCCTTTTACCAGTCGTGTAGGGTCCGAGTATTTTGTCTTCATTTTTCTCTCTCTTTCCGATTTGACCATTAAAGTCTCCCATTACAATTATAGTATTAAATAAATTAACCATGGTCTCCTTTAATTTTTCGTAAAAATTGTTTTTTACTTCTTCTTTTGCAATCTCGGTTGGAGCGTATATTTGAACTATTGATATAGGTTGCGTATAATCAGGAAATTGAATGTTTAGAACAGCTATTCTATCTGAAATTCCTTTAAATTCTATTATTCTATTTTTCAGGTGATTTTTAACTAAAAATCCCACGCCATATAATCCCGGTACTTCATTATTATAGTATAATATATATTCATCATGCACTTCAACTTTCTCCTCTGATCTACGTACTTCACTAATACCGATGATATCCCAACTAATATAACTAAGTGCATTTTCTAGCTCTATTAAAGATTCCAGGGACTTTAGCGATCTGGTATTAAGAGTTGCTATGTGTAATCTCTTTAGGCGCTTTCTTTTAATACTTACTGTAAATTGTTCTGGTAATTTAGTAAGTTTATTTAATTTTTGAATATTATTAGTATATTTATTTTTATTTGCTTCATGGAAGCCTTGGGGGATGCGGTCGATAACCCCGCGGTGACCAACCGTATTGGGGTTTTTGCTGTAATTACTTAATGTTTTAGTTGATCTATTAGTTACAAGCACGTTACCGGTGTCAAATATTTCCTATGCCTTATGTTGTGAGTGTTTTTCGTTCAGAGAAAGAGATCTGGCTCTCATATATGCAAATGCATCAGTTTTATGCATCTTAGAAGGAGCAATAATATTATTTTTTATTCCTGTGGAATAATGCGGAGCTTGCATAGTATTAGGTGATGTTGAAACTTCTCTTTTCCTTTTTTCAGCCTCTGATGTTTCTCGTATGATTATTTTATTATTGCGTATAAATGCATTCTTTCCTTTCTCTTTCTCTTGTTTCAATTTTTCCTGTAGGTGTTTGCGCATTGCTAGCATTTCCTTTGAAAGGTCTTCTGTAATATATGTTTTTTGTTGCATTTTATTTTTCTGTTTCAATATTTCATTCCTCTTATGGTATGAAGTAAAAGCGATGAGTATAGGTCTTGGTTTCTTGTCGTTATGTTTCCGACCTAATCTATAGTAATTATTTATATCATAGGTTTCGATGTTAATATCTATGTTTTGCATGACTTCTTTTATAATATACAACAGATCTTGGTAATTATTCTCTGTTTCTTGTATGCCGTGTATTATCAAATTATTTTTCCTGTTTTTATCTTCTAAGTACCTGACCTTTTTGTTGAGTGCTTCCAATTCATTTTTCAAGCGTTCGTTTTCTTCTTGGATTGGTTTAATTTTCTCGTCCACGCTGCTCATTATAGTATCAGTTATATTTTGAGTTATTGTTGCAGTTTGTTTGTCAAGTTCTATTTTCATCAATTGAAACAGTTTCGAAATATCTTCCGACATTCCTGTGTCATTCATGTTGCAGAAATATTTTACTTTCGTAGTATTGAAGTTCGGAACGCACTCGTAACGTTTGGTATTTCTGTGGTATAGGTAAATAGTCTGTGGTTCAATATACTCTGTATTATGGCTTGTTATTCTGTGGTATAATTACTCTGTGGTGACTGCCAGTGTCAAAATATATGAAATTAAGTGTTTATTAATAAGGAAGGTAGATGTAAATATTGTTATATTTTTCCTAACCTCGAAGAATGAAAACGGAGTGATGCTGGTTTCTTTGATATGTTTCTCTGTTTAAACTTGCTTTATTTTATCTTCCTGTGTTGAATTTGTGCAGTGTTGTTTAGTTAACACCTTTTTTCCACTTTTATTGATTAAAAATCGGGATCACTTTGACGTACACTGTTGTTCGTTTGACAACCGGAACTATTGTATTTGTGTACACTAGATTTCAGCCAGCGTATTTAAAAGACTTTTCTTCGCAAAGATTATATAAATGTTATTAATATAAAAAAATGTTAATGCTATTATAATTTTACAAAATTACGTTTTTTTTTTAATTTAAATAATGACTCTTCGCCACCATATTTAAATGCCTCTGTGGCGTAGTATTGTTGCGTTTAGCTTCAGGAGTCTGGGTTCGTATCTCGAAATAAAGATGTGTTCCAATAGGACACAGAACTGTGAAACAGATACAAACGTTTCTGTGCCTTGCCACATTACACGGAAATTCACTTTCTAATTTACTATTTTGTGCCTTACTAGAACGAGATATGTTTGTTTTCCACCTAGAATAAATGCAATTTTTTTTGTTGTGATTGTAATTTTCAACTTTTATTATATGTATCTTCTTCCTGCCCTTTTCCCTTTTTATTATTTGGAGTCGGTGCAGTATGTTCTCTTTTTCCATTCCCTTTCACTCGCCACACCTCTCAAATACATCATTCTTCACACAGTCAATCCATGAAAAAATATTTTTTTAATTTTATCTGAACCGAAAAGACGCAGCCGGTCGGAAGTTGTGCATCATTTAACATTTCCTTTTAAACAATTTTTATTACCACATTAAACTAATAATAAACACATTCGTAGTTCAAACTAGCCCCGGGTTGTACATAAAATATTATGAAGGTAAGTATAATGGACTCGTACAACTGTTTAATTGATCTCTTATTATCGTACCGCATTAGTCGTGTAATAGAAGCCTTACATTACCTAGATTAAAATAAATAGTGCGCAGTATAGTGTTGGGTAAATTGAGAGGTAGGCCGGTAATGCAGTCTTCAAATATCTAATATATAAAGTTCTCGTGTCACAGTTTTCGTTGCCATACTCCTCCGAAACGGCTCGACCGATTCTTATGAAATTTTTTATGCATATTCGGTTAGTCTGAGAATCGGCCAACATCTATTTTTCACCCCCCTAAATGTTAGGGGTAGTCCACCCCTATTTTTTTTTTTAATTTTTGGACGAAATTTTTTGTTTTTATTTTTTTATAATGTGGCATTAAAAAATACATACAACACTAAATTTTTAATTTTTCATCACCAACCCCTGCTTTTTAGAAATTATTTACATGGCAAATCAACGTTTGCCGGGTCAGCTAGTTTTTTTATAGATATCTGTGAACAGAGTTGTATGTAGCTACAAGATTTAATAATGTTTTACTTTGAAGTTTCATATAACTTGCTGTTCACGGTATTTCCATTCAGGGCTTGAAAACTGGTTAATTTACTATGGGAGCTTAACCGAAATAATAATTGTGTTTTTCGTTTTTGGTCATATTTACTGAAAAAAAAAAGTGTGATAAATTGTGTGTTACTCTTTAAAACTAATATCATGGTATCTTAGTCAGACACGTAATTTGGAAAATAAAAATTAATCGGTTTCAAGCCTTGTTTCCATTAATTATGAATGGCGGTTCGTTACCCGGTCTGAATTTCGATTTTCCTCCCATTCGTTTAGTCCGAGACGTTAATGTCTGCAATTTTCTTTATCAAATTGTTCTCGACATAATAGTGAAGCAGTCAAACACTTAAAAAGGCCATTATTTTATCATATCGAGACTAAATTTATTGAATAATAGACCGTTTAATATTCAAAAGAGTGTTTGAAGCAAAAGCCTGAAAATGTTTTAAATTTAAGATACCGACAGATGAACGTGTTTAAAAATTCAATTACAAGTTACATTAAGAATAACACAAGAAAAACCAATGTGGTTTAAGCAGGTGCTAAAATAAGTCACACCTATTATATATAACATAATAAATTGTGTAATGAAATAAATATAATGTGTGAGCCAAGATATTGAAGATTCTAGGAATGAAAATTATTATTTTAAATAGTTTTAATATTTTTAGCTGTCAAGCTGTTACGTAAAAGGGATAAATCAATACTAATATTATAAAGAGGTAAAGTTTGTGAGATTGTAGGAGGTAATCTCTGGATCTACTGAACCGATTTTAAAAAATTCAGCCGTACATTAATCTATATTGCACCCGTGCGAAGCCGGGGTATGTTGCTAGTCGTTGATAAGTCAAGGGACAAGTCTCATTTGTCCGCTCGCCATAGACATTGTTTGCGATACTGT
Organism: Anthocharis cardamines; assembly: GCA_905404175.1. NCBI lineage: Eukaryota > Metazoa > Arthropoda > Insecta > Lepidoptera > Pieridae > Anthocharis > Anthocharis cardamines. The sequence continues at coordinate 11,328,779 of FR989962.1, read as the reverse complement.
ACAAAGATAAAACAGCTCGAGTATGTACCGAGTGTCCAATAGTAATTGTTTTATCGCTTCATTAAAAAAAGTTTTGTTTTAGACTTCTAGTCTAGTCACAACTCACTTGAGTATTGAACTTGTCTCTGTGCTGGTAAGATTTGATAGTGTTTAAAGAAACCATAGTCTAATATTGATTTCTTGTTGATGCTAGGTAATACCTCAGCTATAGAAAATGAGTGAATGAAGAGCTGTTGACTTATATTTTACTTAGAGCAATCCGATCAGATAGTGTAAAATCGAAACTCACTTCATGAACTTTGAACATTTTCCATCTGTGTACTGAGAAGTTTTCATATTTCGCACTCTTAAGGCCAAAGTTGCCATTTCGGATGGATCACAACATATGTACCTCTAAAACAAATAATAATGGATCGTGGGAAGCTAGCTTAAAGCTTATTAAAAGTGTCATGACCTAGTATAATACTTTTATAGTGACGTAGGTCATGCAACTTTGATTACGGCGCACGCACAAGAATCGGGACCCAGTTGATTTAAGTGGCGTATATGTTTACCTATTCAGTTCAAACTACTCCGCGTCACTAAATTGCAATTCTGTGGCATAATGCCAAATATTATTGTCTAGGACTCATTCAGTAGAGCTCGATGGTACTTTATTGCGAACGTATAAGGTTCATTTGATACTCATTTCATGGCACTACGTACTTGCGTACTATGTAGATATCGAATTTCTGATATGTCGTCAGATAATATGTATTGTTTTTACCTCGATATCTATTCAAGCAACGGCCGCAAGAGCAATACATTTTGTTTTCAAATATCTTGACGGACTCGTTGGCGCGTTCGGTAGAATACCTGCCGTGCGCACAGATGGGTTGGTGGGTTCGAATCCCATCGGGACGACATGTTTATATTTTTTTGTAAGCATGTCTTCTCTACATCTGGTAACTTTAGGCATCGAACGGGTGGGAGGGATGTTGAAATTCCCCGATACCGAGTAACGAACCACCGTTCTTAGATGGAAAAACTGTGAAGTGCACATTGCGCGTTTCGGTTTCAGTCTATGGATTTCTGAATGCTCAAAGTAAAAAGTTGGTCAACAGTGCATCACTTACTGATGTTCTGTGGCTGAAAGAACTTTCGTATTAAAACGCAATTTATTATATTTTATTTATTCCGATGTTTACAGCAAGCTTTATGACCGCCTCCGTGTTTCAATAACAAGACTAAGATTAAAAATAAATTGGTTGGGCAGGGCACAGAAGGCTGTTCATATACTTGCCTGTAAAAAATATCAGTGAAACAGATACAGAAAGCACAATCAGACTTTATTTAGAATACTTAAGCACACACGTGCTGGAAATAGTGAGAATAGCTTTAGCCCGTTTTATAAAAAAGTAATAACGATATATTGAAAACTTTTTGATATCGTTTGAAAAAGGATACATATCCGGGAATCACTTGTTGCTTTGTGCTTCCGCCCTTGACATATAAAGTAGGTCACCGCATAACCTGTTGCAGTGAGTGCGAATGAGAGGAAATGTGTTACAGGGATGTAAGACAGGGATGGCTATAATGTTCTGGAAGCTTCATTGTAAACTTTTATTGAAGGGTAGTGAAGAGAACGATGTGTTACGCTTAATTAATTAGTTCAAATGAGAGTCAACGATGGTTTATACCTCGCTGGAACAATGTAACATTCATGGTATAGTCGTCAAGTTGATGCCCGTATTTCTGTTTTTTATTGATTTTTATTTAAGTACATCAGTTTTCTGTGCCCGATTGAAGTATTACTAAAGAATAACTTGGCTTTTGAGACGTTAAATAGGATCATCATGTTACACTTTTAGTCCTAAACTGTAAAAGATCAAGTCAATGTGTTGATCAGTTTTTACGTGAAAGAAAGACCAATACACACTTACGAATTTATAATATGACTAGCAATCCGCCCCGGCCTCGCACGGGTGCAATGTATTAAATCATGATAATAAAATCATAGTAGTTTTATATGGATAATTTTCCCCGTTTTTGCAACAATTTTCACTGATGCTCGGTCGCTCCTATTTAATTGGTCGCAGCGTGATGTTATATAATTCGAACCAGTCGTTCGTGAGATTAGCGCGTTCAAACAAACAAACTCTTCAACTTTATAATATTATTAATAGTATAGATTATAATATTAGTATAGATTAAGGATAAATAGTATACAAAAAAGTCGAGTTACGATTTTTATTTTGTTTTTGAAATCTTTTCAATTTTTATCTTCGTTTTTTCTATATGTTTTACATAACACTAGTTTCTTAGTCTTCTGTTTGCGGTAATCTTGGACTCTGTCTCTGACTCTGAGTGATAATTAGGACATACCAAACTTAAGGATCAAGAAGAGTGGCTATTCTGCCAGCCCTCCGCTCCGGTATCGTTGAGGTCTATGGATGTTGTTGATAAGTGATCATTGATCAACAACACCCATAGACTGAGACATCTACGTTTCCATAAAAAATCTCCCGTTTCCTGTAGAGAATTTCATGAATCATGTAAGTCATGTATAAATTACATGTAAAGGTATGAATATGTTATTCTGTGGTTGGTGAAGTGTGAAAACGAAAACTTATTTCTCTTCATTTTTGATGTGCTTATGTTTTTATTCATTCGTATTCAATATCTTCAATGTGGAAGTTAAGTTTGAATAAAACATATTTCTTTCATTTTATCGGTGTATGAATAGATTGTATATATGTATATATGTGACCTCGAACTGTTGGGTTTATAATAATGATTCTTGTTTTATTTCGACGGGTCCCAAGAACAAAATCGTATCTGTGAAATCGTTTATTTGCAGATACGATTTTGTTCTTGGGACCCGTCGATTTGTTCATTGCGGGTGTTTTTTGTCTGTTGCATTTTTACCTTCGATACCTCTTCGATGGCCGATGTATTTTTGCTTTTTTCTGTCGTTTCCCAAAATAGTGTAAAATATAACATGATATATAAATATTTTAAATCATTATTAACAGTTTTAGTGATCAGTGTTTTTGAAAATTAATGTAGGAATTTAATAGAAGATATTGCTAAAATGTCAATATAATATACAAATATTACAAATCTGTAGAAAAGATAGAACACAGTAATAAAGGGTTTGTCTGTTATAAACATAAAATTAAAAAAAGGTATTTTATCGTATTAATTTTCCTAATATTTTGGACAAAATTAGCAGGAACCGCTTAATATAAAACTTATAATCGTTTTTTTTTTAAAACTTAAGTGAAAAAAAAAAAGAAATTGACAAGGTTCTAGCAAAAAAAATTAAAAACATGAAATCACTGATTTTCTAGAATTAATTTCATTTGCGGGTTATAAACGTATATTTTGACCCAGATTGTGGAATCACAGTAAGGTAACATTCCATCCAACATCCTTGTTAGTAAAAAGACATTACATACATATAAAGCAATCTCTAGATGTAACAGTTTTCAAATAGTAAATTGCCAATCAGTAAATTCTATTGAAAGTTTGGAGAACTGCCCAAAATAGGCACGAATCGTTGACCCACACAAATACTTGGTGAATCTTGTTACACTCCAATCACATTACTTAGTGTTGAAATTTCAATTGATATGCCCCTTCTCGACAACTACGTAATCGGATAATCAAGCAGTTACAATATATTGTGGAGATTGCGATGGTTCGTTCGTACTGTGTACGTTCTACGAGTATGCTCTATTGATAGCCATTATTCTATTTATGTTTATCTAATCAAGATTTGTATAAACTACTAGAAACACGCCCTGGCTTCGCACGGGTGCAACATAGATGTACTATACACAAAAAGCCTGTGTTACTCGCTGATAATATAGCTTTCTATTGGTGAAAGAATTTTTAAAATCGGACAATGTACCTACTGTCCTACTCACTTTATTATTTTGTTTTATACAATTAATGTAGCCGAAAAAATTCTAACGTATAATCTAATTTGATTTAGCATCAAAACGTTATTATTGTAAAAAAAAATCTTACTAGAACATTTTGTAACAATTTAAATATATTTGAAAAAGTTGTCACTTGGACCACAATGTATTGAGTGAGCTTGTCTCATCATAGTAAACGTTTACAAAAATACCCGCACCGGAAATAATAACATTTTATAAAATGTATTATTGTAATTATTTCATTATGAGAATAAATAATCTTTAAACCGAATATTCCGAGTCAACCAGATAATAATTTCCGTTTCTATTTCAGGGCGACAGGATTGTTTGGTGCAGCATACCATGTAGTGAACATTTGGAACAAAAAGTGTTTAAATAGTTCAAAATGGCCGACATCGATGAAATGAACGTCGACGACGAAGTCGGCTACGAGTACGATACGACGAAGATTCCGGAAATCGTAACACCGGATGACATGACCGAATCCTACCAGGAGTCGGAGAAGAGTTACGGCGATCGCCGCGATTCAAAGGAGGGTTTTGGTGGGGAAGGCGATTCGGATAGCGGTGTTGACGGTGTCAGCAGCGGGTGCAGCACTGTGGACGACTGCCCGGTGGTGTCGATAAATGACGTGGTCGCGTATTATGACGACATCCGGCCGAGACGACGGTACGCCCCGCAACTTAACTACTACCATGTGGATATCGAGAGGCTGGCGTTGGACGCTGTTGTTCAGGTGAGTTTTAGTAGCATAGTCAATTTCCGATACAAACAAAAAAAACATGCCATCGAAAACATAAATTGTATAAAAGCCAAGTCTTGCAACTCAGTTCTTCTATCGTAAAAAGTTGTGAGATCCATATAATACCAAGTCGGTCAATTTATTCAGTCTCTACTGAAGGATCCTTCCGTCTTAAATTATTACGTAATTAGCTAACCTAACAACATCTTATAGTGATCATATCAATACCAATATTAAAAATCTTTGATGTTTAAAATAAATAGATTGACTCGGCTATCGCATGAAAACACAATGTGTCTTTTTTATTTTATTAAAAACACAATGTATATCACAAGTAATACGTATATTATATTAAATTAGATTGTTTAGTGCGATTGCCAAGTCAATCTATTTATTTTAAACATCAAAGATTTTTAACCGTTTTAGTCGTGCCTCCAGATAGATTGACTGTGATGATATGTGTTTGAGAGGTGTGACTGATGATATGGCGAGTGAAAGAAGAGATGGGAAAAAGAGAACATACTGCGCCGACTCCAAATAAAATGGGTACAGGGCAGGAAGAAGAGTCAATGTCGGATATCTTTTTTTTTTTTATATGTATGTTTTTGTCTCTGCCTGGTTTTGAGAAAATTTATATAGCATTTGACAGGGGCGGTTGATAAAGACCTATTTGGTTCATTGATCTATAGAAAACAGTATTAATAATGATTATAATGTAAACCGGCTATTTAATACATTATCAAAGTGTAATCGACGCTTGTAGTGGCCACCGTAACGGTATCATAAGTAATTCTCTTCAATCAATTTGTTACTAGACGTAACCAGATGTTGTAAATCGGAACGCAATAGTATTATAATAAGTGAAAAGTTTTGTTTTGAAAACTAAATCATAAACATTACCCCCTTGCTCTTGTTAATTGGTATTGGATAAATGTATTGGTAAGATTAATTATTATATATTGCAGAAACCAAACATTTAACTTAAATGAACGGGCTCGTTGGCGCGTTCGGTAGAACACCTGCCGTGCGCATCGATGGGTCGTGGGTTCGAATCCCGGGAGCACATGCTTATAATTTTCTGTAAGCATGTTTTCCCCACGTCTGGTAACTTCGGGCATTGATCGGGTGGGAGGAATATCTAAATTCCGACCGGGTAACGAACCACCGTTCATAGATGGAAAAGCCGTGTAGTGCATATTGCGCGTTTCGGTTTCAGTCTATGGATTTCCGAATGCTCGAAGTAAAAAATAGGTCGACAGCGCATCATTGACTGATGTTCTGTGGCTGAGGTATCACCTACCATCAAGTGAACCTCATGCTCGTCTGTCGATATCTGACATAAAAAAAAAAAAATTTAAGCGTTCATAACAACTTCAACAATAATTGTTTATTTCTGTTATCACTGTTATTACTTAAATTATCGTGTTTACTTCTACACTTGGGGTAATCCAAGTGACTCGTCGGTCCGACGACTGATATGTGGCCAAAACACGAACAACTTGCGAGATAATTATGTCGTATACAACAATTTGTCAGTTAATATTGTCTCTTATTAACGCAAGTATCACACATTTAAATAAAATACTGTATACCGGATTAAATCGAATACTGTATACCGGATTAGATCGGAGGATTTTCAGCAACCGTGGTCGTGGTGGCATCCGAAACGTCGGGATAAATAATTTAAACAATATAAATAATAAATCGCGTTTTAATCCGGTATACAGTATTTTATTTAAATTTGTCAGTTGTATGAGAAATACGAATACTCTCTATACGATGGAGTTTGTGCCTATGAGGAATGCAGTCTTGTCACTTTTACTGCATAGAGGCGCTGTTGGGTTGGGTTATTAATTAGATAGTAGTTAGATAGTACATATCACCCGTGTGAAGCCTGGGTGCATCGCTTGTCATATTATACATATAACGATTCGTTTTAATCGGAACTTTTTGCCCTGTTTTTCCCTTTTAAGTAGTCTATATTATTATTTATTTGCAAATTCATCAACATCAAATGTATATTAGACTGTTTAGTCACTATACTAAATATATAATAATATAAACACAGTGTTTCTCGCTTTGAAATATTTAAATTTCTAACCGTCATGTATCGTTGTAGACAGCCCCGGGGGATATAGAACACTTTGAGAATTTTAGATTTAAATCTTTATGAAACTAACTCATATTATCTACTAAATGATATTAATTAGAATATAAATAATGATAATATTATTTAAAAGTGTGGATGTTGATTGCCTTTGAATAAATCGAAATATAAGTCTGCTTTTAATAATGGTTTTCTGCTTCAAATCAAGGTGCAATTAAGATGACGGACATTCAATTATTGTATTGATTAATAATAATTCGATGAATAATAGTTTCCATACTTAACAATTATTCTTATAAGCAACTGAGGTTTAATAAGTTTTTTTTAAATATTCGTTTTCTTATGATTATTTTAATGACCTTGTTCACTCGAGGACTCGGGAATTCACTTTACTTATTTCTGAGTTTAATTAGTTAAGTAGCCGAATATAACTCCTTTCCAAAACAGAGAGAGGAAATATAAGCAATTTCCTCTCTCTGTTTTGATTTCACTCTCCCTTTTTTCTAAATTATTTTATAACCACAGAGATTTGGATTAATAAATACGTTTATTATTATTCCCATGAAGCGACTCAAATAGAATTTTTGTTTGTGAGCAGATTTGAATTTTTGGGTGATAAATAAACTTTAGCAAATTAGTACTGAGTATAGTCGAAGCCCGAATTTTCATTTGAGTCCCACAGATTTTAAATGCCGAAACTTTGCTTTGTTCTAAGATCGTTAAGACAATAGAACGAGATAAAATATTATTTAAGTATTCCAAACTTGTACAACGTCAATATATATACCGTATACCTAAAAAACAAAAAAAAATCCCCTCACCCCTCCAGCCGCCATAATGGGGCCCACGGGATCGCGATAGCGTACTGCCGGCGGTCAGGCCAAACGGCCCCCTCCTCGACCCGGTTGAGCATCCTTCCCATGCTCAACGTGGGAGGTGTCCGCGGGACGAATTTTAAGTCAAACTTGTTGACTCACCACTAGTGTTAGTTTTCCACCTTACGTGCCTTCCGCACAGGTTTCAAACTTCCACCAATGTTTTATGTTATCAACCCTTCCGGGCGTCAAACAACCCTCAAGTTCACAAACTCTGATCACCAACCATTTCCAATATACCGTATACCTAGTAGGTACCTATAACATATTTTATATTGAAGTCCCAACAGAGAATTAAAGCGCGAGAGCCACCGCGCGCCAATATGACGTTGAGAAATCACAGAACAATTTGATCAGAATATAATTAAGAAATCCCACTTATCTATGAAGTAACCATAACTTTGTATGCGCACACTTGCGAAGCTATTCCAAGAATTACGTAAATATAGTTAGTAAACTTATTCAAACCACTGTCTAACAGTAAACGAATTAGAAACTAATTACATACGAGTTGGTAACGTTGGATTTGTCTAAGAAAGTTTATGTAAAATATACTTAGGGAGATAGACTTTGGCGCATTTGGTAGAACACCTGCCGAGTACTCCGATGGGTCGTGGGTTCGAAACCTACGTTTGGTACCTTCGGGCATTGAACTTATTAGCAGTTTATTTTTGTTATGTAAATTTTAAAATCTGCCTTAACCTTAATGTTACTATTGTCAAATGTGGGAAGGAACTGACTTCACTAACACATCTATACCCTAGCTGGGAGGTCAGGGCCGATCATTAGTTTTATGATAAAAATGTTTAAGTTGAGAATAAAGATTATTATTATTATAGTTATCTTTAACCATCCTTTCTCTTATGTACCGCACACTCTATCGTATCTGATCATGCGTTGGTTATTGATCGAACACGAGATAGATCAAAGGCAACGTTAGTAAATAATACTGTTATATGCGTACTAGATAGATAGATAGAATATTCTTTATTATCACACAAAATTAATAGAAAAAGGTAGTAGACAAGCGGTGGCTTTATCGATCTCTTCTAAGCAACCGCATGGAGAGGATAGAGAAGAAAACAATAAGAACAACAAATTAATATACAGACTAAAGTAAAATGATACTAATCGTTTAATGATCTGAATTATTTTGAGGACATATAAAAATTTAGGTATAATGCAAATTGCTGTATTGGTATGTCAAATGCGTTTTTGTTATTTATTTTAAGTTAATTAACAACAGACGAGTGTGAGGTGACACAGGAAATCATGCGCTGTCCACTTATGACCTCTTTTACTTCGAGAATTGGGAAATTCATAGACTAGAACCGTAACTTGCAATGCACTTCACGGACTTTCTATCCGTCTTTATCATGGACTGATGGACTGACTCAGGTGTCATCTACCATCACATAAACTCCATGCTCGTCAAGTATTTAACAAAAAAAAGACTTTTATGAACGCGAGTATCACACATTTAAATAAAATAATTTATACAGATGAAAACACGATTTATTATTTAAATTATTTATTCCGACGTTTCGGATGCTTTTCAGCAAACGTGGTCACGGGCAGACTCAAATAATATAAATAATAAATCTGGTATAAACTATTTTATTTAATAAAGAAAACTTACATAATATTGTATGCTTGGACCAGTTACGTAGGTGTGGCGAAAGGTAAGATAAATCTTGTAATGGACTATAATTGTGGGAAACGGTTGTATAGCACCGACGCTTCATGAGAACTGTTTTTTTTTTCAAATTAAAACTAGGTAAAGGTTTAGTTCTCATTTTACACAATCGTATAAAAACTTTGTTCCAATGGTCAGAATTATTGCCACATTTTAAATATCACCTTAGGTCATTTACAAAACACATTTGTTTTTACATTCGTATAGTAGTTTAAATTTAATATTTCACATATTTGCTTAATGCTATATTATATGCAAGTATCTCCGTTTAAGTGTGAGGTTATCACTGCTAAACCATAAAAATTGGTATGGAGATAGCTTTAACCCCGAAGAAACTCACTTTCTATTTGGACCTGCAACAAATACACTTTCAAGTATACAACAATACAAGTTCAATCGTCCATTTTTGTCAAATTATTTAAAATATGACGTACGATTTGGAAAAGTTAAAGTTATATTAAAAAAAATTGGCAATATTATTAAAAAATATGTAAATGATATGGTATTAGTTTGGCTTAAAGGTCTTAAGTGTCACTGGCTCTATGTATGTATGTGAAGTTCAAACACAGCTGTCACCTATAGCTCTATGTAAAGTGCGGGTGCTTCTAAACCTAACTTCGGAATAAATAGTACAATGAATAAATCGTCATTCGTTATAATTTATTTTATTTAAAAATAGAATTGTCTTATATTGTCACAATATTATTCTTTATTTAAATTAAAATTGGAAACATAGTATATTCTATTTTTAAATAATTTCAAAATAAGACACTGACACCTTCCTAATCTTACTTCTTACTAATATTATAAATGCGAAAGTTTGTGAGGATGGATGGATGGATGTTTGTTACTCTTTCACGCAAAAACTATCGAACGGATTTTGATGAAACTTTACAGTAATGTAGCTTATAAATCAGAATAACACATAGGCTACAGTGTATTGGCCATAATATAACGATAAGTATCAAGTAACTTGGAAAAATTCCTGCCTTCTGAGGGCTGTCTTGGCGTGCGCTGCCTAAACGGTTGGAGTTACAATAATATAATATATAATTTGATTGTTTGTTTTAAATAGTTCTAAATAAAAGTCCGCGATAGCATATATCTACTTTTATGTGGAAGCCAATATACCCTAAACTATGAGCCATAAATACATTTAAATTTGATTAATTTTTTCAATTGCTACTTTTAGAGTATTTAGCTAATTCTTATCAAAATTGATACATTTTTCGCTTTCAGTATTTAATATAGATAAACTTTGTCTTTTACACTAAGTAATTTGGGCGAACGGTTTAAAAAATATCACGATATTATTGACTTGAGTGCAGCGCCGCGGAGATTAATGAAGAAACAGCTCGGTTCAAAAATAATCTTCCCTTAGTACTCATTCTACGCAGATGAAGTCCTTTATAATTCTCATAATGTTACAAAAAGTTACTAATCGTAATATAAACAAGTTTTAGAACGGTTTGTTTTCCCAAATTCTTGCAATAATGAAAGGTTCAATAGCGCACAATGTGTCGTTACGTAACAGATCTTCGTAATCCATTACCCAATATGCAAATCCGCAAATGTAGCAAATTTGCAAATTCCACATTACGTTCACTGAAATATTCCGCATTTTTTTGCTATTTACTTCTTTGGCGTTTTAGAAGTGCTGAGATTTTGATATACAATTACTTTGAAGCTGGCAAAAAGCGATTGAATCATTTTAGTTGTATTCTAATTTAGTTTGAAATGATTGTACAGTCAGCAACAGAACAGTCTTAACTCTTAACTAATTCGGAACTTTTAAACACTGTTTCTACTACATATCTTATTCTTAATATATTTTTTGAAAACTAGCTAGGTTTATCGTTTTCGTTTCTCTTCTGAAAATATGGATATTCCCAACTTGATCTGTCGCTAACTGTACACCTTATTTTGAAATATTTAAATACAGTTTTCTAACTTTCTACGGTTTTACGGTTTGAGAAACTTGTTAGAGTGGTGGTCGTGGATTCGAATCCCGCTGGGTTTGGCATATTTATAATTGGTATATTAGTAACTTCGACATTAGAAGCATGGGAGGAATATTGAAATTCCGACCGAGTAACGAACACAGTTCATATATTATATAGAAAAAACCTGAAATAGATATTAACCGTTTAGTCTACGAATTTCCAAATGCTGGATTTAAACAAATAAAAACCCGACAGCATCATAGATTTATGTTCTGTTGCTGAGGTATCATTGAGTGAGTCTGGTATGATATTTGTCATAAAAATATATAAAATAATATATTTCATACATTAACAAAACTTGTTAAAAACGTACTAAGGAAAATATATCATATATTATGTATTCCAAGAAGACATTTCCTCTTATACTACAAGCCATCATTACGCGCACTTACAGTATAACGCAAATTGATGCTATGCATTTTCGTAATATATAATTGACATTAACGTAACTCTAAGATAAAAAAGGTAAAAAAAAAACAAATAAAAATAGTTAAAATAGTTTATTACATATGAAATCAAAAAATATATAAAGCACGTTTCTCCTCTTTTCTGCGGATAGTATTTCAAACCACTTGGGCCAAAAGCAAGTGTCAATCTTCCTTTATCCTACTAATACCGATCCGCTCCGACTTACGGTGCAATGTAGATGTACTGTAGACAAAAAAATAGACTATGTGACTCGCTGATAGTGTAGCTTTCTATTGGTAAAATCATTTTTAGCATGCATTTTCCTTCCATTCTCTGCGAGGCGTATAATTTTAACTAAAGGTATTCATTTTTTAATATTTGTTGACAACTATAAGTATTTAATTTGGAATATGTAGTTTGTATTATGCTATAGAGACTTTCAGCACACTTTTATATTACAGGATATAATAAATTATAAAAAAAGATATAAATTATTATTACAGACTAGATTATTATCAATTAAATTAATTATATTGCTAGTTATCAAGGAAAGTTTTTATTTAACAATTTCAACTTCGTCGCAAAATTACAAGTACCTACAATTTTTTTATTTCTAAACTTCCATTTCTTATAGCTTTATATGTATATTGAAAGTGAATTTAAGGAAAAGGCATGTTCCATGTATTATTGAAATGAAATGAAATGAAATATATTCAGTATATTATCACCTGTGGCGTTTGATCCGCAGGTCCTAGGTTCGAATCCTATAGAGATAAAATATGCCACCTGTCTGTAAAGAGAAAGGACTAGTAACCAAAAACGGACACAGAAATGTGTCTACCCCATGCATCACCAGGGGTCTTGGTAAATAACTATTTACACATTATTATATGAGTCAGGGAATATTGAACCGAGCTGTGCAGATGAATTCGGTAAATAGTTCGGTTTGCGTTTGCAAATTTGGGTTGATGGCACGCAAGTAATCGACTATGAGTCATTTTGAAATTGGCGACTAATTTCCCAAACGAACAAACTATTTCTTACTCCCTGCTACATTAATTGATAGTAAAAAATATTAATCACCAACTCCAACCGGCACTCGGTCAAAGAAAACAAATCTCAACAAGGTCAACACTAAACGCTAATACTTCTACTTAATTACAGCTACCTCTTACTCTCAGGCGGCCATAACTAACCTCATCACCTCACGTAATTCTATCACTTGCTGAACAGGTATTACGGTGTATAATCGTGTGTTAGTGAAATGGAATTACGTCAGTAGTAATGCAATGCGTGGAAGCCTTGTATGTGCGTGTAAAATCGATATATGCGTTGGCGGATGTATGTTCAAGGGCAACACTGTTTGGACTCTTGATTTGATTTACATATGGACTGATAGTCCACTTTAGTGTACACTTTAGGACTATTCCCTTATTTGCATTCAGGCGGTGTAAGCCGGGCTTGGTTCTCATCGCTTAGGCGAGCTCAGAGCTATAGGTTAGTAGTGTAGGTAGCTTACCTTTCATTCGTTACCTAACAGCCAACTTATCAATTGTAATATAACTTAACTCAAGTACTGTACTGTAATATATCTTATTTTTATTTTAATACATCTTATATCTCTAAAATAATTATTTCTAATTTTTAATTTTTATGTTGATAACTTATACATTTGTTTTATTTTCAATTTACATATATCCGTGTTTTTGGACTGTAATTGTAGAATTTGATTACTGTAAAATTGATATTTTAGGTTAATTTTATTTACAACATTCGACACTTGGTGCCATAAAAACAAAGAATAGAATCATTTTTATCATATAATACATCACGCCTCTATCCCATTGGAGTAGGCAGAGATCACGGAATTCCATATGCTCCGATCCTTACATACCACTTTCGCTTCTTCCACTTTCATCAATACTTAAATAGTGTTTTAATTCGAAAGATTATTTAAATGTCTGCGAGTTGGGTTACCAAGTGACAAGAAAGACAGCCTTATTAAATTAAGCTCTCTTCCAAAGCCCACTGAAGGCGTCTTCAATTTTAGTATGATTTCATAACGTCTGCCCCAAAATAGAACAGTTTGTTTAATTACATTCATCGATCATAAAATTGCTATACATTTTTGACAACAACTTTTTTTTTTATGTATTATAGTCAGACGTTTGACCGCGATCCCACCTGGTGGTAAGTGGTGATGCGATCTAAGAATGGGCACGTCTGTCTAGAAGAAGCCTATTCACCCCGGCCTTAAAAATACCCAAGTTATAGTGGTCCGGAAAGATAGAAGCCGGAAGGGAGTTCCATTCTTTCGCAGTTTTAACAAGGAATGAAGAAAGATAATTAAAATTTCACTAAAGGTGGACTGTGAATATTTTCATATATTGAACGCTATTGCGTTCAATATGGTCTTGTATGCGAAAATAGTCCTTATTGCTTTCTGACGTGCAGATGGATTGTAAATCATTCATTGTAATCATTTCTATTGTTGATTATATTTGCAATTTCAATACATTCGTTTCGGAGGAAAAAATGATTTATTTATGTAAAATTTATTATAATATTAAATTTATTAAATCTGATAGAGTTAGAGCAAGAAGTGACAAGTTTAATATGAAAATCTGTTAAGTTGTTGCGAAGCTATTAATATTAATGGTGGAAGCGAGTTTCTACACTTTGCTGACTTTGCATTCGACGTTGAACTTTACTAACTTCAGAAACTGATATCCTGCAGGTGTTTACGGTATATCAACCTTATTTACAGTTGTGGAGTTTAGCTGATAATGAGGTATATAAGTTATTCTTTTATAATTAACTAGCAACGCGCCCCGGCTTCACACGGGTGCAATACAGATGTACTATACACAAAAAATAGCCTATGTTACTTGCTGATAATGTAGCTTTCTATTGGTCTTTAAAATCGGTCCAGTAGTTTTTGTGTTTATTCATAACATACAAAAATACAAATCTTTCTTCTTTATAATATTAGTATAGTTTAATAGTGTTCGCTTACTATCGGGTGAGTTACCTACATTTAAAAAAAGGAAAAGTAATTAGGTACGGATGATTAATGACTTGTTTATTAAAGTGTCGTATATGTATGTATATTGTAAATACATATATCTGCCACTGAGGATAACAAAAGTCACTTAAAATTGCCGTATTCGATCAGAGGGGTGAGCACGAACAACTATCGAAACAGCATTCGTATCGTCGAACTGTCATTTGTATGAAATTTCAAATGATTTCTCATACAACTGACAGTTTGACGATTCGAATACTTTGTCGATAGTCGTTCGTGCTAGGCCTTCAGTATAGGTTTGGGTCCTATAGCGAATTAAAATCATTAACAAAACAATATAGAACCTATAGATTCCACTAAGGTACAGTATGTAAAATATATAATTATTTAAAATGAAGAAAAAAAAACGACGGCAAACGTTTTTTTTGCCAGTTTATGCGTCATTACAGTCGCATGAAAGGATTATAATGCTTTACGCGAAGGATTAAAATGTATTTTTCTATACCTTGTAAAGTTTTTAATTCTGTTTTGTTGATTATTAATTAAAAATATTTGTTGAACAGCCGGCATAGCATGACAAACACGATAAAATTTTGTCGACCGTTTTCTCGTGTTTTAATCGATTATCTCTTTGTGTCTTCCGGGTCTAACATGACACTCAAAACTCGACTTCTAATGTCAAAAGTAGAGATATTTGTCGATCGAGATATAATATATCGAGATATCTTATATCTTAGTTTGGTTTCACTCGTCCGAGAGATATCTCTTGATGGTCATCCTAGTATTTAGCAGTATAATTTTGCTTCGCCAAAGCAAGTTCGCGACGTGTTTTCATACCAAGTCATACATATTGCTTGTCAAAGAAATCCTACAAGTTATTGTTTGGACCTTGACGCAGCATATTTGAGGTCGTGGAACTCGATGGCCGCACGTGGCACTAACTGGATTATATTTGTTTACATTTCGATACTGGGTTTTAGTTGATCACTCACGGGGGTTCTCCGGTAAAAGGACATAGAATGACGTCACGAAACCATAACCCAGAGGTTCTGTCAATCTTTCAGAACAGTATCATTGCAGGAGTCCTTAACCATAGAGTGTTAGATATCGACAGACGAGCATGACGTTCACTTGGTGGTAGGTGATACCTGAGCCACAGAACATCATTCGATGATGCGCTGTCGACCTACTTTTTACTTCGAGCATTCGGACACAGTTATAAGGTTATTAACGCCGTCACGTCCTCTTGTAAAGTAAGGTGGCATAGTTACTTCTCTGAGGGTATTCCTGGGCAGTATTATTTCGCAAGACTGAGGATTGAGTAAGAATTTTGACGGTCTCGATGGTGCGTTCGGTAGAACACCTGCCGTACGCATCGATGGGTTTGGGTTCGAATCCCACCGGGACGACATGTTTATCTGTAAGCATGTTTTACCCACGTCTGGTAACTTCGGGCATTGATCGGGTGGGAGGAATATAGAAATTCCGATGGGGTAATATTGTCTTTTATTAACGCGAGTATCACACATTTAAATAAAATACCTTATAACGGATTAAAACGCGATTTATTATTTATGCCGACGTTTCGGATGCTTTTCAGCAACCGTGGTCGCGGCAGACTGAAAGGTGATCTAATATAAAATAAATCGCGTTTTAATCCGTTATATTTTATTTAAATTCCGACCGGGTAACGAACCACCGTTCATAGACGGAAAATCGTGCGATGCATATTGCGCGTTTCGGTTTCAGTCTATGCATTTCCGAATGCTCGAAGTAAAAAGTAGGTCGATAGCGCATCATTGACTGATGTTCTGTGGCTGAGGTATAACCTGCCATCATGCTCTCTGTCGATATCTAACGTAAAAAAAAAAAATAACTTGGAGATTTGTCGCAGTTTAGTGAAAAAAATCAGTGTCGTGACACGTGAATCGTGATACTTTGCTACTAGTTACTACCTACAATTTGCAATGTTTTAATGCAAATCTATTTCACTCAACCAGTTCTCGATGTTATTACAAAATCTCCACGGTTCGTGCATTCGAAGATATCAATATATAATGTATGTACATAAGCTAACGGTTTCACAATATATTATCCCTTTAACGACTTTAGGGCTTTGTACTAGAGGAATGCTTTTATACAGGCTGTTGCGATATAACTATAATTTAAACTATACGAGTGTGTCATTTCAGCATCTTCTAAGTTATTTTAATTGTTCCACTGTACACTTAAAGTACATGTATTAACAATGCAAAAATGCATGCAAAACTATAGAATAAGATGTGAAAAGTTGAGGTTTTTTTGTTTTTTTTTCATCAATATGGGTTGGTGTTTGACTTAGATATAATGGGGAATGAAAGTGGGTTTTGAATCATATTCTAAATCAGCTGAATTCGAATTTACAGTAGAACCTCTGTATTCGAACTTCAGGACTTGAGTTATAGAGTTTTCGACCTACGAAGAATTTCGACTTAGGTGGATTGTTTAAGGAAAAATTCGCCTTATAGAGCACTTATAGGCACGTGAGCCATTAAATACTTTATCATTTCACAGAATTTGAAAAAAAAAACCCTATTTATACTCTGTACATTGTTTTCTAAGAAACAATAACGTAGGTACACGTACATTATAGGCAAATTCTTAAATAAAATTAGATTCAAATGATTGAGTTATAAAGGTTGTAAAATCAAACATTGCTATATTCGAGATGCAGAGAACCCTATATTTTTTTTTCGAGTTATGGAGGGAAAATATGTACTGAAATGGCTTGTATGGACTCACTGATTATTTCGAACTATTGAGGGTTGAGATTTCGAGTAATGGAGGTTTTGGAGCTTAAAGGGAAGGGAACAAAACATTTTTTCAAATTCTTGCGCTTTTCGACTTACCGAGGTTCGACTTAAAGAGGTTCTACTAAACTACTACTACTTAAAAATTTACCTGAGCCGTGCCCAAGTCGCTGGGTGAGATTTTTGGGCAGGGTTTTTCCAAATTACTTGACACTCATCGTTATAGTATTAAGCCAATTGACTCAATATCGTTGTAAATTATATTATAGCCTATATGTTATTCTGATGTATAAACGATAATACTGTAAAGTTTTATCAAAATTAATTTTGTTTTTTTTGGGTAAAAGAGTAACAAACATCCGTACAAACTTTTAGGATGATAAAGTGAAATCATATTTTAAGATAGTATGTGAAACCCAGTGTGGTTAAACCCAAAAAAAACTAACCAAATACGCTGAATTCTTTGTTTTGTCATCGTAATTAGATAAATATATTTTCTCTTTCTCTGAATATTATAACTGGCTATATAAAGATTGTAAAACTTTTGTAAAACTACTTAGGAATACCCAATGACAAAATGCAATAGAAAATGATATTAGCGCACTCCGTCTATATCACGAGACCGAGTCGTGAATAACATCGAGCTGAAATCCTCTCCAGTTTTATTACCCTTCATTATTTTAATGAGTGCTAAAACCAAATAGCCCGAGGTGTTGGACAATCATTGTACATTACCGCACTATCTAATGCTAGCGCACATCAATGTTTTTTAAAATAATATTTGCTCTAATAAGGAAGGTACAGTGTTCTAATAAGGGTGTGTACTCACAAACTAAGCAAAGAAAAATACGTTATATTTTTACATCAATGTATATGCATATTTAAGAGGAAATTAATTCTTAATAAATCTATCGTATGAGATTTTAAGTATCGAACGTGTGGTGACAACACTGAATGATGTGCTGTCGGCCTATTTTTACTTCGAAGATTCAGATATTCGTAGACCGAAACCAGAAAGCGCAAATCTACACTACGGCTTTTATCAATTTCGATTCTTTTTTTCTTTTTTTTTTCTTGGGGAATTCGATTCTCCTCCAACCCGTTTTATCCTCAAAGTTACTTGTCATAGGGAAAAGTGTTTACAGAAATATTTATGTCAAATCTGATGGGATTCGAATCCACGACCCACCAGAACGCAAGGTACCTATTGCCCAGCAAGCTCGTCAGAGTTACATTTTGCATTAATATCATTAATATGGAAGTAACACATGATATCAAAGTAAATAGCGTCACGTTCAAAACTATTATAGAATATCTGCAAATCTAATTATAAGACGAATTACGACATCTAAAACGACTAACTATCATCTTTGAACTGCTATTTGACTAGTTACTTTGTATGTCAAGGTGAAACTTCAAGAATTGAACCTATTTATATTACGAGATCACTTCTAAAGTTCACGGTTTAGTGAGAGCTTGAACTTTTTAAAGAGTCAATTTAAAAAATACTTCAATTTGCTTTCAATATGTTAATAAAATAAAGTTACCAAACGGATTCGTTGCTTAATATTAAATTACAGAGAAAAATAATATTTAAATATAAGTTTAAGTGAACTTTACAAGTGCTTTTGAGAGGCATGTTTCATGCCGGCTCTTCTTGATAGAAGCAACAGGTTGAACCGGAAGTAGAGTTAAATGACGATTTCAAAGGGCTTAACTAGCTTAAATATTTTTAATTTTAATTTATATCAACGTATTCATAGTCAAATTATTCATGTTTTTGTTTTGTTGCTTTTTCTTACCATCAGCTTGTTACTTACCATAAAGTAAGCTTTTTGCCGAATTGTACTCATCTTCGTTGCAATGATGATGCAATGTAGTACTATGTACAAAAATATCCTATGTTACTCGCTGATAATGTAGCTTTCTATTGGGGAAAGATTTTTTAAAATCGGTCGAGCAGTTTTTGAGTATCGTAACAAACAAACAAATCTTTCCTGAAAGAAAAGAGAAAAAAAAGGTTAGTAGAGGTCGACAGCGTATCATTGACTGATGTCCTATGGCTGAGGTAACCTACAATTAAATAATCTTTATGCTCGTCTACCTATTCGTACCTAACACAAAAGAAATAAAATTGTCATTATCATTTATATAAATCATTTGAATTTTTGGTATTATAAAATGAATTCGGATATTTTTGAAATAAGATAAAAAGTACTCCTAAAGAGGTAGAATCATTTCATTTTCATAGTTTACTTTACATAATGATAACGTAATGATTGATGATAATCTGGTTGTAATCTGCATGTTAAGCACGATATAATCTGTATTTTAACATAATATGTTCAGAGTTCATCACTGTCACAAGCTATTTTGAAATATTAAAGTGATTATTCCTGTCTTAAATTATGTTAGTTACTCTATGAATTTTATAGAGGTCGAAAAAAGTATCGCTGAGACTAACATAGTGAAAAAAAAATCAAGGGGAAATCCTTGAGGATGCTTGGGCTTTGGTTCATACTTTGAAACGTAATATGTATTCTCTGTGGGTGGAAGCATATTATCCTCGGAACGTCGCAGAACATTTTTAAACGAAATTGAATTTCAATGTCATATCTAGAGAGCTCCCACTCACACGAGTATCGCTGTACTTTTATACATTTCCATTGAAATCATAAAATTGTCTAAAAGGCAGGTTGAATGTAACACACTTTTAAAGTCTCTTCTACACAAAGGCCACGCCTTAAGGGTATACGATATCTTAAGCCATGTATTCACTGAGCTTCTGAAACATTCCAGGAACAATGTTTCGGAAAGTCAGTCAGATGCTTAGGTCATATCGCCCGAGGAAGTAGTGATGTTGTTTGGTGCTTACCTTTTTGCATTGTATAAGTCCAGTTTTACAGTTCTATTACTCTAAGAACAGTTGTATCGTCCCACACTGCAGCCATGTTTATTAATAAATGTTAAGATGCGTCTACACGTCGAATACACCTGTTGAGCAATTAAATTGTTTCTGTGTTTTTCCCCGCTACAGGGGAGCACAGAAACATGCTAGAAAACAGGGAAACCTGAAACCGGTTAATTTTTATTTCCAAAATACGTGTCTGACTGAGATACCATGATATTAGATATAATATCAACTATGATACCAACTTACCACAGTAATTTTTTTCAGTAAATATGAATTAAAACGAAAGAATATTAACAGAAACCTTTATTATACCGGTATAACTCACATTGTAAATTAACCGGTATTCAGTCCCTGCTAGAAACACCTAGTATTTATCGCAATATTTTGACATATTTCATAAACATATTAATATGTTTCAGAAACAGTGTTTATAAACAATTATCACGTGGCTTTAATCATCATTCATCACTGTCAAGGAACCATCAGTGATTATCTATTTTATTTTAACTTTTAATTAGTTGATAAATTTAAACTGATTCCCCAGTCTTTCCCAATAGTGGTTCGTTATCCCAATGGAATTTCGATTGACTTGATCTCTACCAGCGTTTATCTAAATTGAACTCGCATCACATGCTGGCCAAGCTTGAAGTTGATCTTGGTGCTAGAATGAACGTCGAGCACTGTAAGGTTTACGTGCGTTTGCATTCCACGAACGAAACTGGAATCAATTATCGCCGTTGACAAACTGAATACGACCTCGTTGGTTTCATGAAAATCTTATACATAAACGCGAGTTTTTTATCAAGGCGAGTATCACACAGTTAAATAACATACTTTATAACGGATTAAAACAGATCGGACAACTGTCACTCTGCCGTGACCACGGTTGCTGAAAAGCATCCGAAACGTCAGCATAAATAATAAATCGTTTAAACGTTTAACGTTTTAATCCGTTATAAAGTATTTTATTTTATACGCCGACAACGCATCTAAGACATTTGAGTCGACGATGTCCATGGCGGAGCTGATATTATTACCATTAGGTAACTTTTCCCTGCAATATCATAAGCATTAACCGTGCTCTATAGATTAGGTAAACACGATTCGGCCTTTATACGTAAAAGTGATATTGCGTCGAAATGTGTCCTAGATAATATAAGGATCACGATACACTCAGGAATCTTAATTTGACGCTCAAACAACATTATGGCGGGTGGAAATGACAGATGATTGTAAACGCATGATAAATTATGAGTTGCCTCAGCTAACGTGTGGGGCATCTTACTACGAGATTATGGATGTTTGAATATTCAAATGTGATAATATAAACTTCTAAGTACCGTACATTAGACATGGGTGATTACAGGTCAAACATGATATCTGTTACTGTTACAGATTTAAATATCTGTTATTAAATAACAGTCTGTTATTTAGATACTAAAGGAATAACAGATGATACGATAAAATTTAGGAGTGACATTAAAATGTGATTTCCTTCCTGTGAAACTTCCAATTGTATTTTTTTTGGATAATAAATACTAGGTGCATTTCGGTCTATTATCACACGACAATCATAGATGTTTAACTGAGAAAAGTAACAATCATAGTTGCTATGTAACGGCTTGGCTGTAACTAGTATTTGTTGAACAATTGTTATTTAGTATTGCATGATATTTTCAATAACAGATATTTCACAACCGCAATAACAACTGTTATCTTTGAATATCTGTGGTTTATATCTGTTACGATAATTACGCCTCACTCCTACCGTACATATTATTTATTTTTGTTTTGTACATAAACTTATTCAATAATTGTTATATATAGTTTTAAATAAAATACTGTATACCGGATTAAATCGCGATTTATTATTTATATTGTTTAAATTATTTATCCCGACGTGAGACAGCTGTCTCCCCGCGACCACGGTTGCTGTAAAGCATCCGAAACGTCGGGATAAATAATTTAAACAATATAAATAATAAATCGCGATTTAATCCGGTATACAGTATTTTATTTAAATGTGTGATACTCGCGTTAATAAAAGACAATATTATATATATAGTTTTATTTTCGATAAATTGGTTGGTTAATCTTTACCTTAAAATAGTTGCTTATTTTGTTTAAGGCCCATTTATATGATGTAAGTGTTTTGCCTTTTGCATACAATTATATTGAAGCGATAAATGATTAACATGGTCTAAACAAGGATAACATTCTTGATCTGTCGTACAAATTTCAATACTTTTCTTGGTGTATCCAGCACATAATAATGCTTACAATTCTTGGATGTCAATTATTGCATTCCATTATTGCTCTTGTATGTACAAGAGGCATTATGTATATAATTGGGTCTTTATATTGTCTTTCCATTCTTTGTCTTACTGATTATAATTTTATTGATTGTTGTTACTCGAGACTAATATTATAATTAGCGAGGTATTATTTTGAAGTTTAAATTGTAATTTTTTAGATATTTTATGCTTTCCAATCGAAACCTACCTGATAAACGTTTTTGATATGTTTTTTTATTTCGAAAATTATTCGGACTCGTCCTTTGAAATATATCTTAATAGAATTTAGTTCAGTCGATTCGCAAATAAGGATATTTTAAATAGATTCACTGAACTTAAGTAGTGAAGTAAATAGATACCAGGACTTCATACAAGTGGTAGAGTCGAACAGGATTTTAAGTTTGTTTCTTATAGTTATTCGCTTGTTTACATTAGGGCTGCAGTAACACCTGCTATACTGGTTCAACAGGCTTAGTAACACTATGTATGAGGCAGGCGAGCTCGGTAACTATATTTAGATTGTCCCCTCAAATCACAAATATCTTGTTTTGCTCTTTATTAGATTTTTCTGGAAGGAAAGGTATTTTTTGTATAGCAAATTATGTAAAATCGGTTATTTTGTTTCGCTATAACGTTACAAACAAACAAACATACATATTAAGATAATTGCAGATTTAAAATATGTTAACTTTTAATGGTTCTCTAAAATATCAAAACACAAAGCCTTAGTTAAAATATAACAAAGAAATAAGTCGATTTTTTTTAAGTTCGCGACTGTTGCTGTCTCAAGATTCTTAAAGTTCAGCTTTTAAGCGAGATTAACATAATATTTTCGAAGAAGTAATGTTCTTCGTAAATAATTCAATTAAATAAAACCTGGATGCTTTATATCAATAAATCATATTTAAACCACAATAAAGGATTTAATGCAGGCGAGTGACAATGGCTAGAGAATAATAAACGTAAACAAAGGTGTGTACTATCAGTAGCAACGTCCTTGCGAGCGATGCCGTGAAAGGCGGCTTGGCTAACAACTACGCAACATCGTCTACAGAATGCAGGTTTATTTTCAACTCAGTACATTTCTTCGGTCTGCGGTTAACCTAACAGAAGCCGTATATGACATTATACTCAGAAAATTGTTATTTATTAGTAGGCGTGGTCGCTCAGTTGGTATTTGATTTTTTTTATAAATGGCAAGGTTTTATCAATAAAGGGATGTAAATGTTAATACGATCCTAGATCGAGGCGCGAAAATCTAAAAGATTTTTCATGCGCCTGCCAAATTGTATGCCCTGGGAAGACAGTTGTCTAAGTGTTAGGTAACTCACTTAAGTTCAAAACATTTGCCTGCAGTCTGTCGCACATATGGCGATACTTTTGCATAATAATGCATATATGCGATCCGCCTTGGCTTCGCACGGATGCAATAAGTTCCATACACAAAAAACCTATGTTACTAGCTGATAATGTAGCTTTCTATTGGTGAAAGAATTTTTAAAATCGGTCCAGTTATTTTTGAGGTAACAAAAGAACCTTTCCTCTTTATAATATTAGTATAAATACTAACTGTACCCGGTATGGGTTACAATACCACGTACAATGAAAGCTATAAAATTGATGTTATGCAGCGCCATCTAGCGATTTCTCTTAATTTTTGGGCCAGGGACTTTCGCGGGCGAAGGCGGAAACACTATCCAAAGTTTCATCATAATCGGATGAATAGTTAAAGAGTGAATAGAGGACAAATATACTAACATTGATTGTACTCAGTCACGGGGAGATTGACCACGTATTTGAAACGTCGCGTCGGGATAAATAATAAATCGCGTTTCAATCATGTAAATAAAATAATTATTTAAATATTTTTTTATGTTTGGTAATTCCGGACATTTCTGGTCATAAAGAGCTCGAAATTTAATTTTAGTGCAATCACCGTGTAGTCCATATATAGCGTTTTGGTTTGAGTCTATGGATGTTAAATATAACACAAAATTAGTAGAAAAATCACATAGTAACCTTGATGCTGTCACGGTCGCAAGCGCAGTAATAGCCCTCTAATGAAAGTGCGCATTCGTGATCATATTTTGTAACATTCAAAGGTTATTTTTTACAGTGGAGGTGGTAAATAAGTCATAGAGAAATCATTTATTATTATTACTGCTTATACAAAGAATTAAACTAAACTTAGTGATTTGTATATTTCTCTTGTATCGAAATTCGATCTCAAAATATATTTTTTGAATGTTGTATGAAATTTAAGGCAAGTTAGTGTTTTTCATCTTACTTTCCTTAAAGGTCGGCAACGCACCTGCGACCCCACTGATGTTCACTTACCATCACATGAGCCACCTGCCCGTTTGCCCCTTAGCCTACGCGCAGACTAGAGCCACCGGTGGCCGCGGTTTCAGCCACTGTAAAGTGTATGAAATATCGCGCCCGCACGTTGTGGCGGCCGCCGGTGGCTAGAAGCTCGGTGGCGGCCTCTCGAGCGCCGGTTTTGCGCGGATGCCCTAAAATGTATGAAATATTACGCTTGTGGCGACCACCGGTGGCTATGCTGTGGTCGCCACAAGTGGCTCTAGTCTGCGCGTATTCTATAAAAAAGTCAAAAGAAAATTACAGACATTCATACAATTTACGTTGAAATAGAAGAATCTATCTCAGAAGGTTTCCTGTGTTGAAAGATAAGGAAAAATAAGGCGCACGTAGAGAAGCCTAGTCCATTTATCTACGTTTACTTCAATGGAAAACGTACTCTATACTCAAGTAAATAAATCATAAAATACCATTGCTCATAATAAAGGTTATTGTCACTGAAAATAGCATCTAATTCCCAGAGAATAAGGTTTCTAAAAAGTATTTTCTTATCAAATACGATGTCCTCTGTCAACAATAGAGACAGGGGATGGAATATAAATGGACAATGGAATGGAGAATGGACTGATAAAGAGTTTTTAATGCCTTCAGAAGAAAATAGAGTTACAACCCAAATCAAGGTACTTAGACTGATTTGTTGGATTGTTAAATAGTTATGGTGTAATATAGGTAGAAATACGTCAGGTAACTGCTGATAAGTAATCAGATTGTTGACGTACAAGTTTATATGACGTGGTTAGTTATCAAACAGCTTTTTAGTTGCAAAATTGGGTATTCTATACAACAACAAATATGTTTAACTAGCGTGTTGTTGCTAAGATAGGTATTTTGGACGCTATATAAAACAGCGCATATCTATCTATACTTTTGTACTAATATTGTAGGATATATTTATTTGTTACGATTTAACTCAAAAACCGATTTAAATAAAATACTGTATACCGGATTAAAACGCGATTAATTATTTATATTGTTTAGATTATTTATCCCGACGTTGCTTTTCAGCAACCGTGGTCACGGGGAGACAGAAAGATGACAGTTGTCTGATTTTTGAAATGTCACAAAGTTGCCATATTAACGCCATCTATGTATCCGGATAAGATAACTTTTTAGTGCGAACCATTGACATTATATTGTTGATCGAAGGTGCGAACTAAAAAGTATATAAAAACAGACATTATAGTATATAAAACGTATAATACTTTGTTGGTTATCACAACCCACCTGGGAGGCATCGATATGAGCTTATCGTATGTGATTGAATCATAGCAAATAGCAATATGTGATCAAATATCACATTCACAGGAATTTTTTTTTTTAAATCAAATTAACAAAAAGCTTAAAGTAATTAAATAATTACTCTCGATCTTATAATAAAATCTTATCTTAAACGAAACCGCTCAAAGAAACATAATTAATAATATAAAAGCTTTGATTTTCAGCGGCTCCTTTGGGAATAGCGGTATCTAGATTATTGTTAAATTATTTTGTCTATTCCAAAACATAAACAAATGAATTGCGTAAAATTCAATTCTATTGTATTAATTCATGTCATTCAAAGAGAGTAATATTCAAAAGTTCAAGTGAGATGCGTCATTCATAAGTATGGTTCTCTATTGGTACATAATAATTTTATGTCTTTAAGATTATTAAAAAAATACTTGTATATGAATTATATCGGGATTGGTCGACCTAGACGAATGTACCCTCAGATCAGGGATGTTCTTCAAAAAGGCAGGGTCAAAAGTACTCGAAACCAACAAGCGTGTAAGAAAGCCTCGATGAAAGTGGAAGAAGCGAAATTGGTATGCATGGAATTCCGTGAATTTTGTCTACCCCAATGGGAAAGAGGCGTGAAATATATTTATGCTTATAAGCGTTAATAAAAAAAAACGCTAATTCTTTAAAGCGACTTCGGTTCGGATTTGCTCATACCGAGAAGAACCCGCATGAAACTGGAGAGTTGCTCTTTTAAAACCAACATTATACAGTTACAAACATTTCGACCATTATTTCGAGCATTCGGAAATCCATAGACTGAAACCGAAACGCGCAATATGCACTTCACGATTTTCGATGGTTCGTTACCCGGTCGTAATTTCGATATTCCTGCCACCCGATCAATGCTCGAAGTTACCAGACGTGGAGAAAAATATAAACATGTCGTCCCGGTGGGATTCAAACCCACGACCCATCGATGCGCACGGCAGGTGTTCTAGCGAACGCGCCAACGCGAACGAGCCTGTCAAAAAGATTGTTGTTTAGACGTGCTGGGTGGTACTGTAAAGCAAACATGCTCCATCTGGTAACTGCTTTAAAACATATTCTTAGATTTATTATGCAGTTAACTTCGTGTATATAACATAACATTATATCATATTGTAATTTTCTGCACGACTGTCTTTTCTAGTTTAACGCATTTTGCATCCATCTACACAACAAACTTTTCTGTCCATCTATTTTCATATTTATTACCATTAAATAGAATTCAAATTACCATACCTCATCTACAATGTAGAGTTCTAGAAACCGTTTTGATGTGAGCTCCGATTGCTTTATAAAATCTTGATTAACTATTTAATAGGAAAGGTCAACTTATACTAGTTATGCATACTGTTTCAAAGGTGACACGTTTCTTATATAATTGACTACTAGGAAAATGTTCAGTATCTTTTTCTCCAAACTATCAACGCGCCCCGGCTTCACACGGGTGCAATGAATATATACTATACACAAAATATAAATAATAGCCTAGGTTACTCGCAGATAATGTAGCTTTTTGTTGGTGAAATAATTTTTAAAATCGGTCGAGTAGTTTTTGAGTTTATTTATAACATAAAAAAATACAAATCTTTCCTCTTTATAATATAAGTATAGATAAACAACGTAAACCCATACCCAGTTCACGTAGAAACGATCGACCGCGAAGTCGATCGTCGTATTGCACTCCCCGTTTCAGACGAGCCCTTACCACCCACCTCCGTAGACGAAGTGCAGGCTTTGATCAAGGCTTCCCTACCTAGGAAATCCCCAGGTCCTGACACCATCTCGAACAGGGTCCTCAGATCCCTTCCTCCCCAATTGATATGTCTACTTGTGACCATTTTCAATTCCCTCCTTGCCAACTGCGCCTTTCCGACACAGTGGAAGGAGGCAATTGTGATTGGTATCCACAAGCCGGGCAAACCCCGTAACGATCCCAATAGCTATCGACCCATAAGCCTTCTCAATACACTGTGTAAGTTGTATGAGAAGCTAATTAAAAAGCGTCTCTGGGACACTGTCGTCGACAAAGGCCTTCTGCCTGACGAACAGTTTGGTTTCAGACGAGCGCACTCCTGTGTCCATCAAGTCCACCGCATAACGGAACACATCCTTTCCGGTTTAAATAGAAATAGATCCATTCCTACGGGCGCCCTCTTCTTCGATATAGCGAAAGCGTTTGACAAGGTCTGGCACAACGGCTTAATTTTCAAGCTCTACCAACTTAACGTGCCAGACAGACTCGTGCGTATCATACACGTTTTCTTGTCAAACCGCTCCTTTCGCTATCGCGTAGAAGGATCGCTCTCCTCTCCCCGTAGAATACGGGCCGGAGTCCCCCAGGGCTCTGTCCTGTCTCCCCTCCTGTTTTCGTTATTCACTAGCGATATTCCTAAAACGCCTAAAGTGCACATTGCGCTTTTCGCGGACGACACTGCCCTTTTCACTTCCCACCGGGATAAAAGGATCATCACAGCGCTTCTCCAGACTGCAACCACCCGCCTCGGTGAGTGGTTCCAGAAATGGGGAATCCAAGTCAACCCGGAAAAGAGTGCGTCAGTACTCTTTGCTCGTGGTCCTCCCGGTAATCCCAGAAATCCATATACTAGGGCCAAATTCCTAATAGACCGAGAGATACAACTCTACGGTAGATCCATTCCCTGGCAGAAATCAGCCAAATACCTAGGTGTTACCCTTGATCGTAGCCTGACCTTCAACAAACACGTTAGAATGGTCCGTAAAAAGGCCTCCTTTGTCCTATCCAGACTCCGTACCCTTTTAGACTCCAAAAATAAAATGTCCCTGAGGCATAAAGTGACACTCTATAAGGCATGCATTCGACCATGCATGACCTATTCGAGTGTTGCCTTTGCTCATATCGCCCCTTCCAATATCCACAAATTACAGTCGGTCCAGAACCGGTTCATTCGAATCGCTACTGGAGCACCGTATTATGTGCGAAATGTCGATCTCCACCACGATCTGGAGCTACCCACTATAGCCCAATGGATGAAGTTAGCGTCGAAACGTTACTTCGACAAGGCTATAAACCACCCCAACCCGTTGGTTCGCAATGCAATCAACTATTACCCCTATCCCGATAAGGCTCTCTGGAGAAGACCCAGACACGTTTTAGAGGATCCTGACGATCCTATCACAGTAGCCAATGCTAGATTAGACTCCGCCCGGGCGGACATTTCACCTCAGACCCGCGTTCAGCGCCTTCGACGGCGAAGGCGAGGACCCTTGTTCCGCGCATCCCTCACACGGGTGAGCTACCGTCCAGCCCTTCAGGCTCCCTCCCCTCCTACGGCAGCCCAAGCCGAGGTACGTGTCTCGCAGGAGACGCCCTTAGGCGTGTCGTAGCAAAACCCCTAATTTCAAGGCTGAGCCACAGTGCTCGCCAATCTTGTCCGCGTTGAGCTGCCGAGGCCACTAGGGCCAGCAGCGAGATACCATACAAAAAAAAAAAAAAAAAAAAGTAAACCCATTTGGGACTTTTTCAAAATATGAAATAATTTCAAGACAAAATATATTTTGAATATGATTATACTGCTACACAGCCTTTGTACATATAGGTACCTCAAAAAACAAATTGGCATTTAATTGGTTAAATTGGATTTGCTCATAAAGTAGTATTATTGGAAGTTTAAATCCGAATTTTATTTTCGATATTGTCTTCTCTCCTTTTGTTGAAAAAGGAAATTTAAATGTTTTTTTTTTCTAACCACTAAAATTCCCTTGGAGTCGTGTTAGTTACACCATTTGTTTTATATATGTTATTATCATATAATATAATAATTAATTAAGACATTTAAATATATATACATGGTTAATATTCTACTGTTTATTCTTTATTCCGCGGATGTCACCGATTGTATACTAAACTGTCGATATCATATATATGCGGATGACATACAGATATACATCCCATGTCCACTCGATGATATACATTCTGCAGTAGTTAAAATGAATGATGATCTCTCGCGGATTGCCGTCTGGTCTGAGAACAACTGCCTTGTTCTGAACCCACAAAAAAGCAAATTCATGCTTTTAGGCACTACCTTCCAAACTATGAAGATTGCAGAGGAGATGCCCTCTATAGTAATAAAAGGTGAGTGCATTGACAGAGTTACTAAAGCACGTAATCTGGGTATCCTCTTCGATGAACACTTGCGTTTCGACGAACATGTCTTAAATATATCAAGAGCTTGCTTTTAGCGACTAAAAATACTGTATCGTATTAGACATTGCTTAAGTATAACTCTTCGCCAAAGGCTCTGTGAAGTCTTAATATTATCGAAATTCAATTATTGTGATGCTCTCTTCGGTCCACGTTTACTGGCAAGCTCTAAAAACGCTATACAACGGGTACAAAATGCGTGTGCCCGTTACTGTTATGACATCCCTCCTCGATCTCACGTCACTCCTTATTTCAATAGCAACAATGTCCTAAAAATGGATTATCGGAGACACCTTCACTTTGCCACTTTATTGTTTGGTGTCATAAAATTTAGAATACCAGCGTATCTTGCAACGAAACTAAAATGGCTAAATGATGCCGGGGACACTCATGTGACCAGAGCAGCAAACACGCTTCTGGAGATACCCTTACATCGTACAACAGCATTTAGGGGTAGCTTCAAATTTAGTGCATCAAAGTGCTGGAACGACCTTCCTCCGCCTTTACGCTGCCTTGGTTCGGTTTTTAGTTTTAAAAAAAATCTTAAACGACACCTTATTAATACACAAAAAGCTTGTACTCCTCAAAGCGACAAACAGCTCTTCTAGTCCTCACACTGTTCCCTACTCTGTTCTTCATGTGTTTTATGTGTTTTTCATTAGTTATTTATTGTTATTTATTGTTATATATTTTGATTTTTGGTATTGTGTTGTATTCTATATAAAAAAAAAACCAGGTCTTTCAATTCGAATTAGTTTATATGTATAGCTTTTTATTTTTTATTTTTTTTTTTAACTATCTTCCAATACTGTCTTCTGCCACACTGGGGACTACTGAAAATCAGCGTCAGAGCTTATGCTCTGACATATGCTGAGTACCTCCCCTTTTCGTGGCGGCACTTCTTTCTATATTTATTAATTGTAAGTTTATATTTTAAGTTGTATTATTTATGATGTACTTTTACTTACTTCTGTGCCGTCCCAAATAAATGTATTTCATTTCATTTCATTTCATAATATTAAAGTTGCGCCAAAACCCTAAGAGGGAAATGAGAATGGATGTTATTATTTTTGAATTTTGAATAAAAAATATCCTAACAATGAAATGAATCCCAAAGGAGACGCGGGCTGTTTATGTGAAAAATAATATGTTTGAGGGGTGTCACTGACGTGACGAGTGAAAGAAAATAATGGAAGAGTAAACATTGCGCCAATTCCAAATAAAATCGTATACGACATGAAATATAACATATAACCAAAAACAGTGGCGGTACTTCCATTCGAGCCCAAAAGCCCGGCTTGCCCAATTAATGCAATTATAAAGAGAAAAATAGTTATGCCCTTAACGAAATTATATATGTCATATATAACTTCTACCAACTAATATCAGTTTAAACTTTAAATACGTATTACGTTAAAGTCGGCAAGCCGGGCTTTTGGGCTTGTATGGTAGCCGCCACTGACCAAAAAAAAGGAGCGACGGGCTCGTTGGAGCGTTTAGTTTTAAAACCTACATACCTTGCACTCCGATGAGTCGCGGGTTCGAAGCTCGCTGGGACGACATGATTATAATTTTCTATAAGTCTGTTCCCTTCAAGCATTAAATGTGGGAAGAATATTGAAATTCTGACCGGGTAACGAACCACCGTTCATAGATGGAAATACCATGAAGTCAACATTGCGCGTTTCGGTCTCAGTTTACGGATTTCCGAATCCACGAAGTTAAAAGTAGGTCGACAGCGCATCATTGACTGATGTTCTGTGGCTGGCTATCATGCATAAAACACTAAACTTTTAAAACTTTTTTACATTTTTAATATTTGTCTTCAGTGTTTACACTTTACAGGGGTGTATTTACAATTAGGGGTTACCGGTATGACCCCCCCGTAACCCCCAGGGTTATAATGAGTTTAACAAGGGCCTTGGTTTCGTCGTATGACCGCCAACTAAGCTCAGTGTCTTCGAGATAATCCTATTATGTAAATATATACCTATTCCATTTTTAAACGATTGCCTATAAATGCATTTTTATTACATGTACAATTCTAATTAGACATACTGATATAATAGTTTAACAAAATGGATCCAACCAACATTGAGTGTTGGATCCTTTGGATAAGCTTCCGAAAAGGGAAAACCGAATTTCGTCATGAGATTTGGCACAGAAATTTGACTATCTAAGAGTCCCTTTAAAATGATTTATATTGAATATTTTGAATATATGGCGTTAATATGACTTTGTGATATTTAAAATTAGACAACTGTCACCTTTCAGACTGCCCGTGACCACGGTTACTGAAAAGCATTCGAAATGTTGGGATACCACAGAACAGGTCTGTTCTGTGAAACAGAAACATGAAACATGAAAACATGGCAGAAGAAACATGAAAGTAGAATAAATGCTGTGGAAATGAGGGCTTTGAGAAGTATGTGTGGTGTAACTCTGAAAGATAGATTAAGAAATGGCGAAATTCGAGAGCGTTGTGGAGTAAAAGACGATGTAGTGACGAGAATTGAGAAAGGTATGTTGAGGTGGTTTGGGCATGTAGAAAGGATGGATGAAAGTAGGGAAACGAAAAAGATTTATGAAACTGGTGTGAGTGGGAGAGTCGGGAGTGGTCGACCTAGGCGAACGTACCTCGATCAGATCGGGGACGTTCTGCAAAAGGGCCAGATCAAAAGTACTCGTAACCGTCGAGTGTGTATGAAAACATTGATGAAAGTAGAAGAAGCGAAAGTGGTATGTAAGGATCGGAGCATATGGAATTCCGTGATCTCTGCCTACCCCAATGGGAAAGAGGCGTGATGTATATGTATGTAAATATGTATGTAGGTCTGTTCTGTGGGGATACTGAATATAAATAATAAATCGCGTTTTCATTCGGTATAAAGTATTTAATTTAAGTTTTACATATTCAGCAGCTTTTTGTGCAATTTAACTAAGTATCTTTACATTATAAGTTTGGTTCATCGTTTATTTCTATAAACGATGAATTTATTTTAAAAAAATGAGGATATTAGAAACGTGTATTAGTGTATTAATATTATAAAAGAGGTGAAACATTTCTTAAATACTTCATCAGGTTTTTATTAGAGCAAAGTGACAAAAATGTGTATTTCTGAAACAAGTAATTACTAATGACTACAAAGCGTGGGAAAATCTTGTCTTTTCTATATATATAAAAGAGATTTCCACCTATATAGTCACTCATCACGATATCTCTGGAACCATAAGGCGTAGCGACTTGAAATATGGTAGGAATATTCCTTTCGCCGAGTAGAGGTCAGCTAAGAACGGATTTTACGAAATTCAACCCACAAGGGGGGTTGCGGGGGCAATTGCTAGTTATTGATAAAATGATCAACATTTTTTGTCAGTCATTGATAACTGTTTTATGTCACCGATGATTGACTAAGCTCATGATTCCTTTTATTTGCGTAAGTTGTTGGAGATTAGGACTACTACAATAGTTAGATAATGAACGCTGTTCTTCCTTTTAACACTTAATCCACCGAGGGTCAAATGACCGCTTTAGAAACTTGAATAAAAATTGTTAGTGTTTAATTTTTCTTGAACTTATTGCTCGACTTATACTATAATATATATGTAAAGTAGCTATATATTATAGAAAAAGTCGTGCAATAAGTTCAAGAACCGCTCTGGTAGGGTTAGTGTTAAAATAATATTGTCTTTTATTAACGCGAGTATCACACATTTATATGTTTTTATTATTTATTAATTGAATTAAATATGGCAACTTTGTGACATTTCAAATATAAGACAACTGTCATCTTTCTGTCTCCCGCGACCACGGTTGCTGAAAAGCATCCGAAACGTCGGGATAAATAATTTAAATAATAAATCGCGTTTTAATCCGGTATACAGTATTTTATTTAAATAGTGTTAAAATAATTCAGTATTTAAAAAAAAACTAATATAATATTAGAACTGTATTATATGAACGCGAATATTGAATGCAAGTCAGATCCGGTTACTAGTTGCTGTAAAACGTTGCGACATTGCATTCCTCTCGAAACCTTGAAGATGTGCGCTAGACACGAGTACTTTGATGCACTTTTCGTAACACATGTTCATATTTACTGCGCTAATTGAATATAATCCGAACAGCAATATGTAAAAGACACATACTAAGAGTTTTTACTGGCGCTCTCTCACTGGAAGACTGTTTTCTTTTTTTTTATTTACTATAATATAACAATCCAGATTTGAGCATTAGGTTGAGCAGTGAGAAACATGTAATAACTATTACGAGTGAGAAAAAAATCCCCGAGTGGAATATGGGGTAGACATATTTCTGTGTCTGTTTCACTGACCATTTCTCTTTATAGATAAGTAGATATGTATCAGCATTCTGAGCCTTGTCCGACCGAAACTGTTTTTCTTTTCAATCTTTCCCCCGAATTCGAACCCGGGACCCTAAACGCATCGTGCTTACCACTAAGCCACTGAGGCGCGAGTGAAAGCACCTGTTGATAATTTGTAACATGTATTAGCACAAGCTGAGTAGCCTCACCGTTTAGGTCGCTGTACAAACTTTTTTTTTTGTTATTTATATATTTTAATGATATTGTATTTTTTTATAAATGTATGTATAGCGACTAATAAATTCATTCTTATTCTTATTCACACCACTTTTAATCATTGATTGTAGCTCGTTAGATTGCTGAGTCAGTATGCTCAAAACGAAATCTTAGATTGTTACATTACAAGCAAATGCTGATCAGACAGTGAAGGGACAGAATACAGAAGAGAATGTTGATCTGCTTGTAAATCAAATAATGACATAACAGACTGAGAAAAGTCTGCCCCAGTTGGACGGAAATCACTGTTTAGTGACCATGACGTCTGTGGTAACAGTTGCAGTCAGTCAGTGTTGCAACTTCACGTCAATCTGGTGACTGTTCTAACTAAATGTAATAAACGAGCATTTGTTCATATACCTACCGTATATCGTAAAATGGCGGACTGTGTACTCGATTTACTTTTTTGAATTTTGGTATACAGGGTGGAAAGAATCAATGGGCCCTGGAGGGCCTATAAAATAAATGTAAGATTTCATGATCTATTTTATTTCTAAGACCAAATGTTTATTAAAGAGATTTTATCCTAAACATTGATTCTATCCATTAGTGGAATAAAACAGCGAATGTTTAAA
Source organism: Anthocharis cardamines (assembly GCA_905404175.1). Taxonomy (NCBI): domain Eukaryota; kingdom Metazoa; phylum Arthropoda; class Insecta; order Lepidoptera; family Pieridae; genus Anthocharis; species Anthocharis cardamines. Next base: position 11,292,999 of record FR989962.1, on the reverse strand, counting down.
TTTTGAATTTTTATCTGGTTGGATTTCCTGGTGAGACAAGCTAATTTTAGAAAATATTTGAATGCAGTTTTGTTTCTTTTTAAAAATAAAGGAATCTTTCCTTTAAGTAAAATAATCTATCTTAAGGATCTAAAGTGGTTTCCCTCCAGGGCCCATTGATTCTTTCTACCCTGTATATTTTTAGTTGATGCTTTGTAAAATCTTTTACTTTTACTAAAAATATATAAGAAATTCAATAAAACTATAAAATCGGTTAAGTGGTTTGACCATGTCAATATAAAATACCTGCCTGCTTAGAGAACTGCGCTAGTTCCTCCAAGTAATTACCTTGCTTTACCAGTACGAGTAAAGAAGTAGCCGGTTCATAATCCGAATTGACGTGTATCCACTTATGGATAAACATTAAACATAATTATGATGACAAAATGTTTTTTTTATCTATACTTCTATACCTACTTATATTAGATTATATATTTTTTTATGATATATATCGACAGACGAGCTTGAGGTTCACTTGATGGTAGGTGATACCTCAGCCACAGAACATCAGTCAATGATGCGCTGTGGACCTACTTTTTACTTCGAGCTTCGTTTGTTTGTTACGATTTAACTCAAAAACTACTGGACCGATTTTAAATTCTTTCACCAGTAGAAAGCTACATTATCAGCGAGTAACATAGGTACATCCGCATTTTTAAATTGCACCCGTGCGACGCCAGGGCGGATCGCTAGTATATTATAAGGTTAAACTGACCGATATAGCTTCCAAAAAGGAAGTTTTCGGAGATGGCAGTCGCAATAAAAATTTAACGTAAATGTAATATTTTGGTCACCTTTATAAATATGGTCCGAGTAAATATATTTCCAAGGAATATGTGGTGAGACAGTGTAAAAAGAGATTGTGCTGAAGTAATATACTCTATTCTAGATCGATATATCAAACCTTGATTACATATAATTTTTAAATAATTTAAAAATAAAAAACCCAAGCAAAAATGTAACATGGTATTAAAGAAATTCTTTCTCATACGCTTAGTTATTTATTAGTAACTAGCTGATGCCCGCGACTTCGTTCGCGTGGGGATCACTTTATGCTGAACTTTTGAGCAAGCTTTCTTCATATTATATATCCTCCATCCTCTGTACTTGGTGATTTCTTTTCGGAAAGAGCTATCAGAGTGGTCATTGACGGTTGCTTTTGCATCATATTATCGACATGTTTAATGGTGGACGGGTTGACGGGCTCTTTGGCGCGTTCGGTAGAACACCTGCCGTGTGCATCGATGGATTCGATTCCCACCGGGAGCACATGCTTATAATTTTCTGTAAGCATGCTTTCCCCACGTCTGGTAACTTCGGGCATTGATCGGGTGGTAGGAATATCTAAATTCCGACCGGGCAACGAACCACCGTTCATAGATGGAAAAGCCGTGAAGTGCATATTGCGCGTTTCGGTTTCAGTCTATGGATTTCCGAATGCTCGAAGTAAAAATTAGGTCGACAGCGCATCATTGACTGATGTTCTGTGGCTGAGGTATCACCTACCATCAAGTGAACCTCATGCTCGTCTGTCGATATCTGACATAAAAAAAAAAAAAAAAAAAAAGGGAGATGCATAGCAATCAAATTTTTTTACGTCACCAAAATGCAGATATGTGTCTTTTTTCCACTAATCAGAGTTCAGTCGAAGATTGGATTCAATGCATTTTCCGTCTTAAATCCTATATGCACAAAAATTGTACGGGGGTTTGAAAATACTTGCGACACATGGAAAAAACGCCAAGAAAATGTCTAAATACGAATAAAATGAAGGTATGGAGAAATGCAACGTAAAATGAATGGAAGATACTATATCCACCTCTATATTTATTTCATTTAATTGATCACTTTTAATTTCAGATATTTTTGTTTAATTCCCTTGGAAAGGAAAAGATTGATGAAAATGCGAAATAAACGATCTCATAAGAAATACATTGTTATATAATAGAATAGTTCAATAATACATTTTCTATTTTCAATATTATAAGTTCTTTTAAAAATATAAAAAAATAAATACAAAAAAATATTTCCCTGAGTGATGACTCGAACTCGCATCTGCAATTACGTAGTACGACCGTATATCCACTACGCCACGAACACATATCGAAAAACGGCGAAATTATCAAACTATTTCATTTACATATCAAACTGTGATTGACATCTGACAATTCGAAAGAATTCAACGCGAGTCAGTTTTCATTGCAATTTGTTGAAATGATGCCTTTAAAATAATATTTAAATGATGATAACTTTTTTTTCCGACAACCGATTTCGATGAAACAAAGCCTATATATTGCCCTGGACTTTGCTTAATATATTTGTATAAATTCGGAAATCGGTTCAGTATCTTCGGAGATTAGCGTGAACAAACAGACAGACAGACAGACAGACAGACAGACAAGAATCTTAAAAATTGCATTTATGCATTCTGCTACCCTTCTTTTATCACATCACCCCTCTTAATTTCTGGTAAAAATATTTAGTGAAGCGTAATTTCGATCCTACTCTTTTATTATATGTATAGATTACGCGTGGAAACCCAAGATGAGTTATGGCGCTATTTTAATTTTTTATTAAATCCATATTTTCCAATGATACAGGTTGCAATAACGCTCTGGTATTTCTAAAGGAGAATCATAAATATTAGTTACGACTTGTATAATGTTGGTTCGATATATCATATCTTGTGTTTAAAATTGATAGAAAATATTATTATTTGCTGAAAAAATAATGCAAAGTTATTAACACTCTTATTAAATAAAAACTTATACGAAGGATTTAAGTTATTGGAAATTCAAAAACCACAGACAAGATAGTATTAAAAGTAGATTAAATCTGGGGGCACGGCAGTGCCCCCTCCAAGTCGAGCAAAAAGCCGCACGGCCGTACTATCCTTTTCTCGAAGTAGTTCGGGCCATTTTCGACCCCCTATAACTTCGTTGTGGATTAAACTAGAATCCTGAATTTTCAGTCACTAAGCAAGCATTGTATAAACTCGATATATTTCAAATATCATTCTGTTTGAACCAGTAGTTTAAGAATTATAACTAGTCAAAGTTTGATAATTTGTCACTCACTCACTCACTCACTGACTGACCGATCATCAAAACTCTAAGGCACTTCTAGCAGACATAGAAATTTGAAATTTAGAATACAATTAGTGTTTAGTCTATAAATCAAGGAAAAACTATAATATTTTGAAATTTCGGTCCAGTTTTCTAGATATACAATTTTTTTTTGTATTTTTGTATGTAATGAATAACTTAAAAACTACTGGACCGATTTCAAAAATTATTTTACCGTTAGAAAGCTACATTATCACTGAGTAACATAGGTTTATTTATTACTAGAAAAAATAGAGATCCTTAGAAATCCTTACTAAAAAAACCCAAGGTGTAAAAAAAATAGCCATAAAATGTCTTTCATCGCATGTGCTGCGGAAAGTATTGATGATAGAACAAAAAAACGTTTTACAATATTATAGAACATATCAAAATCTACAAAAAACTTCACGAGACCATATATCCAACTATTGTAGTTATGTCACTATAACTACTTTTTTACATTAAAAAGTTGATAAAAATGCCGATCAAAATCAGACTGTTATCCATACCTTTGTATACATTCTTATCCAAATAAACTAAGAAACTATCTACAAAAAGAAATGAGATGCCATCAAAAACATAAATTGTAAAAAAGCCAAGTCTTGCAACTCAGTTCTTCTATCGTAAAAAGTTGTGAGATCCATATAATACCAAGTCGGTCAATTTATTCAGTCTCTACTGAAGGATCCTTCTGTCTTAAGTAATTACATAATTAGGTAACCTAACAATATCTTATAGTGTTCATATCAATACCAATTTTAAAATTCTTTTATGTTTAAAATAAATAGATTGACTTGGCAATCGCACTAAACAATCTAATTTAATATAATATGTATTACTTGTGAGATACATTATGTTTTTAATAAAATAAAAAAGATACATTGTGATTTCATGCGATAGCCGAGCCAATCTATTTATTTTAAACATAAAAGAATTTTAATATTGGTATTGATATGATCACTATAAGATATTGTTAGGTTAGCTAATTATGTAATTACTTAAGACAGAAGGATCCTTCAGTAGAGACTGAATAAATTGACCGACTTGGTATTATATGGATCTCACAACTTTTTACGATAGAAGAACTGAGTTGCAAGACTTGGCTTTTTTACAATTTATGTTTTTGATGGCATTACATTTATCTTAAAGGCCTACCCCTAATAATTTTAATTTTTTTTATGTAAGAAAAATAGTTTTTAATTTATTCCATTTTCTTCTTTTTGGACGTGCAAAAATTATTTAAAACGCCATTAGTTATTTATATGATTTATCCCGACGCAGACGTTTCGACTTCTTTTCAGCAGACGTGGTCGCGGGCATATTGAATACTTTCTCGTAAACCGTTCCTACTAGGACCACAAGTTAATTGCCCCCTCCCCACCGTTTCTATAAAATCTAGACGAAACCGGGGCAGGTTTGTCAGGAACGAGTTCGCGTCAAGTAGTGCATCGCGGCGCCGTTCCGCTCAGGTGATACTTGGTGACTCCTAGGTCAATGAACACAGTACTAGGATCTCAGGGCGTTTACCCTCCCCGCTTATAATATTATCTATACAAATATTATAAAGAGGAAAGATTTTGTCTGTTTGTTACGATTTAACTCACAAACTACTGGACCGATTTTAAAAATTCTTTCACCAATAGAAACATGACCAATAGATAGATGTGCTTGATAGAATGGTTTTTAAATCATTTCATTTTCAGTTTATCTTTTTTCTTTTGTACCTTTAATTATTTAAGCAGTTTAATTTTGTTAGTTGATCCTAGGTTTGGTTAGGATGGAAGTTTTGTTTAGTTTATTGATGCACTTGGAAGAGTCTCGCTGCCCACAACACAGAGAATCCTAGTGTGGGAATTAGGGCTACACCAATTTTTACTATGTAATTAGTTTTTGTGACATTTTTATCTAAAAAAAACCAAGCTACATTATCAGCGAGTAATATAGGCTATTTTTTGTGTATGGTACGTCTACATTGCACCCGTGCCAGGCGTATTACTAGTTACATATAAAAGGTTACAGCAAAAAGAAACCTTTTTAGAATGTATGACCTTTAACTGAATACGATGTTTAATTGAGCAAAAAGTATAAAACAGTTAATGTGTTAGCTCCATTAACCATTTTAATTATTTAAATAATGAGAACGGCTGATGACTGTATTACAACTGCCTTTACAAGTTCGAATCCCGCACGAAAGATAGGTTTTAATTTTTTTGTTAATTTAAATGTTGTGTGGGAGACGTATAGATTTCGGACCGGGTTAATACGATGGGATTCGAAATCTTGACCCATCGGAATGCATCGAGCACGAAATTTATAGCTTTAAACTTGTCTTTTATTAAAACAAAATCATTACTTTTTTAAATAATACTACTATCGTTGACACAATCCACTATTTATTTACTAGAAATGTTCTTAATTCGACAGCATATTCTATCCTCGTTATAATTTTTTTTTTTAATGTTAGATATCGACAGACGAGCATGAGGTTCACTTGATGGTAGGTGATACCTCAGCCACAGAACATCAGTCAATGATGCGCTGTCGACATACTTTTTACTTCGAGCATTCGGAAATCCATCGATTGAAACCGAAACGCGCAATATGCACTTCACGGTTTTTCCATCTATGAACGGTGTTTCGTTACCCGGTCGGAATTTCGATATTCCTCCCACCCGATCAATGCCTGAAGTTACCAGACGTAGGGTGACATGCTTACAGAAAATTATAAACATGTCCCGGTGGGATTCGAACCCACGCCCCATCGATGCGCACGGCAGGTGGGCACCGAACGCGCCAACGAGCCCGTCAAAAATAATGACAGAAAGACATCGCTCGCAAGATATATATTCGTATCAAGTTAATGAAGATGAACGTCCGCGTCGCCTGAAGCCCAACAAGCGATATTACAGTTCTCAACAAATTAGATTCAATACTTTGTGCCTATTTTAGTCACGGACATTATATTATGTGTGTACTGTCTATCTTAAATATGAGGTGTTTCTAGGAAAAAAACCGACCAAGTGCGAGAAGAACTCATACAATTGGGCTTCGTACAATTATTTATAAAAACGGCAAAAAAATCACGGTAGTGTATGAGAGCCTCTAGTAGTATTTAATTTATTCTGTTTTTTATATTTGTTGTTATAGCTGCAACAGAAATACATCATCTGTGAAAATTTCAACTGTTTAACTATCACGGTTCATGAGATATATCTTGATGATAGATGGACAGACAGACGGACGGACAGAGGAGTCTTAGTAATAGGTTCCCGTTTTACTTGCATACCTATTTTCATCAATGCTTTCATATACGCTCGTCGGCTTTTAAGACTGTTTTAATGCTATATTATCTAAAATATAAACACTATCAGTCTGACAATGGAAAATATTGAACAATAATATAATTAATTCTCTTCAAGTCAAGAGTAAATAGTCGTGATTGATCTTAGTTTGTATTGTCACTTAAGATGCCTAATACCAAACCAAAATACGAATCGGCTGACGGATCGTACATTTTCCTATTACGAAAATCTTTCGGATCCGATAATCGATCCGTCGTTCGCGATTAGACATCATGTCTTTCGTTTAACATTACTATGATCGTAATTATAATCGTAATATGGCAATTTTGTGACATTTCAAAAATCAGACAACTGTCATCTTTCTGTCTCCCCGTAACCACGGTTGCTGAAAAGCATCTGAAACTTCGGGATATATAATTTAAACAATATAAACAATAAATCGCGTTTTATTCCGGTATACAGTATTTTATTTAAATAATTCCCTATTCCTCTCAAAGAAAAGAAAATCAGTTCTCAGAAAGCGATGTAATATGTATGGGCGCAAATTTTAGCGAAATAATACTATAGCGGTCATTCTGATACTTACCTAAGTGGTTTCACTAAGACCCATATTACTGTGTGCACTCAAATAAATAATAAAGGGCATTTTATGAAAGCTTCTTGGCATTGTAGTTCAGTAATGTTACTGAAAGTATGTAGGGTTTTGCTCATTATACCTAGACGGTATTGACGGGCTCGTTGACATATTGGTCTCACCTGTCTTGCGTTCCGATGGGACGCAGGTTCGATTGCTGTCCATTGACTATAATTAAAAGGAGGATTTACAGCCGGCTTTCAATCACCATTTATAGATTTCAGTCTATAGATTTTTAGATACTCGAAAAAAAGGTTGACTGCGTATCATTGATTGATGACCTATGGCTAAGGTTGATCCACCAGTCTGCAGTTCACATATTTTCCATCCTTCGACAGTAGGACTGGGATGGATTGGATTGAATTTTACGTTCCATGCCAGACGTGTGTGTAATACATACATACATATTACATATACATCACGCCTCATTCCCATTGGGGTAGGCTGAGATCACGGAATTCCATATGCTCCGATCCTTACATACCACTTTCGCTTCTTCTACTTTCATCAATGCTTTCATACACACTCGTCGGTTACGAGTTCTTTTGACCTGGCCCTTTTGCAGAACGTCCCCGATCTGATCGAGGTACGTTCGCCAAGGTCGACCACTCCCGACTCTAACATTCACACCAGTTTCATAAATCTTTTACGTTTCCCTACTTTCATCCATCCTTTGTGTGTATAGTAGGTCTAATACTTATAAGTATGAAATTCTTATACGGCTGAAGCCTTGCCGAGTATGTTTAAAATGCTCTTTATTTAATTATACAGACCAATACTTGAAGGCTTCTACTCTATTAACTGGGGTGTTACCGCGATTAAAGTAGTATTATTTCAGGACTCCTTGACGATAGAACAAGACAGAGCTATGCTTCTGTCATGTTCTCTCGTGGGAGGGTAGAGATGGTGGTAAGGTCGAACTCTCCCAACCTGTTGAAATAAACACCTGTCCTGTTACATTGCTGCAACGACAAGAGCCATAAAAATAAAGTATTATGTCTTTTAATTAATATGGATAATGCAGTTTTACACAGTTACATATTTAGCATAGAAATCGATGTCTATTGATTACCATAGGTCAAGACATAAATACGGTTTGATTATTAACCTGCTTGGTTCACCTAAAATATAGACATTAAGTGACTATGCGAGAAGGTTTTTAGGTTAAATGTTTTTGAATGTTTCCTATAGTGTCTAACGAGGCATTCATTAAATTTTAAAGACTAGTTTCTTTTTAAATGAATGTTATATACAATTAAATCCTTGGAAATTGTATATAATGCTGATTATATATTGATAGATTTGCTGCCTGCCTGCATACTGTCTCCACGGGTCCGTAGTTTCAGAATTTAATATTCCAAGTTGCGTCTGGTATCATTACATTATATTAACAGAAAATTATATTTTATCAAACGCGTGGGATTCGAACCCGTGAACAATCGGATCGCATCAGAAGGTATACTATCGAACACACCAACTAGCCTGTCATAACGCATAAGACAAGATATACTAATAAAGTCGCAATTAATTGCTTTAATATTTTTTATTTATTTTATTTAACTACTTTCTTACATAATAAATTTACAATGGACTTTCAATAACGTAATTAATAAAAAAAAAAATATTGCTACAATTCAGCGATCTCTTCCAGGCCACCAGTTAGAATTATATAAAAACTAAAAAAAGAGAAGTGTGGGCGCTACACTTGAAGGATAATAGTAGAGAATTGCCGTTACCTTAAATAAGATATAACAATAAACAAGAATTTAAATACATAGCTAGCTGCTAAGAAAATTGAAAAGAATAGAATTTAAGAAGAAAATTATCATTAAACTTAAATCTAAAAAGGTAATGCAGTTGTGGAATAACCCAGCACTTACTCTTTCATCAGTGTGTGTAAGTGATCAGTGACCATTTTTTCAAAAGAAGTCACATTTTTAGCAAATTTTACTTGATGTGAAAGCGCATTCCAAAATCCCTACTGTAAAAGAACCGCCATAGTACTTCATGAGGTTGCATTAGAAGCGATGACGTAGTGTATTGTATTTTATCATGTCCTATGGGCAGGGGGTATTGTTTGTCAAAAAGAAATTAAACTCTCCCCTTGTTTTCCGCGAGCATTATCGTCGAGGACAATGGCTGTAAGCCGAGCTGTAAACTCGCCGAGACTCGCTCTTCTATAGAGCTGAAAATTGCTATCAATTCTACAAGTTATTGGACACTTTCGTTGTATAGCTGTATTCTACTTAACTAACTTTTAATTGACATAACTTTTGCTAAGTGGACCTAACTTGAGGACTTTTTTGTAATTTTGTGATTGAAGGAATTTATTAATTAGTAAAGAAATTACCTACGCTATTTTTGCTTTAAAAAATTGTCTCTTGCAAATTCATCTGTTGAAAAATCCAATGGTTTTTGTTAAACGCTGGCGCGCTGTGAAGGTCATGTGTTTACCTATAGTAAATTTCTGTTAACATCCCTGCATCTATTATAGTTTCATCGGGCATTGAACGGATGGAAGGAAAGTCGAAGTGCATATGCGCATGCGCACTACAGTTTCCGAATTCGAAATAAATTGATCGATAGGGCATCATTGATTCTGTAGGCTATCAAGTGAGTTTCATACGCGTCTGTCAATATCTGACACTTTGATTATTATGCAAATTTTTCGTAGTAAACTTATTACAATATAATCTAGATGAGCCTATCTTTTTTTTCTGTATTAGTATGTACTTGTAAATTACTAGTTGCATCAGTGAACGCATCTATCTAATAAGATTATGCAAACACTTTCCCTAAGAACATTAACCTAGTGCGGTTTGACCTAGTCGTGTAGGATCTGACGTTGCGCAAGAGTGGACGACGCGACGGTCGAGTGTCGGCTAGTCGGACTCAGAGCGGTGACAGGCGGTTAACCAACTCGCACGTTAAGGTATAATGTATATTGTGCTTTGGCGCCGGTATCATGTTTACTGAACAGGCTTTTAGTGGTCTTCTAATATTACAGTTCATGGAACAGTATTTCACACCGGTACAGCGTTTTAGGAGGTTAAAACGAATGTCTGTTTTCTCACTTATTTTTCTAACTAAATATTAATATTATTATTATTTATTATTTGTCTTTGAAAGTATAGGGACTAAGAAGAAACATTGAAAATCAGTGCTGTGTCAATTGCCACAGCCTATATTGAGTGGAATCCTAACCAAACTGTAACATTTTGAAAATAAATAAAAACCCTTTTTCTCCGGAACGCGTGGAGATACATATTAAGGTTAAACTAATTTCAAATACTCAGGTCTGCAATGCCTTGCAGCAGTGAAAAATCAAACTTCTAAATCGACTCAATCAAAAGATACGGCCTTTTATGCGACTTTTATGCCGCATATTTTGACACTCGCAAGGGAATTCAAAACCTATAGGGTACTTCCCGTGTCATGTGGCACAAATACAGGAAAAAAATTTAAAACCGTTTTGTAGTTTTTTTTTATTAAAAATATCTTTACTTAACTAAAAGTTTGTAGGGCACTCGGTGCGCGAGTCCGACTCGTGCTTGGCTAGTTATTTTTTATTTACCTATAAAAGCGATACTTTTAATGGTTTTGTCTTATAATTCGATCTGTGAATGCGTGACAAATATATATCAATAAAAAAATAAGTTGGTCTACTTATATAATGAAACATATACCATAAAATATATATTTACCAACTTTTTAAATATTAAAAACAAACATCGGTATATTTATATTATATTTAGTGTATTAAATTATGTATAAGTTCGATTATACACAATTTATTTACACAAATATTATTGTAAGAGTAAAAAATGAAATTAAAATTTATTTCAACAATTCTAATAATATTTTTTATGTTTAACTTGTATTTAATATAAATAATTCTAGTTTAAAAAAAATATTAATGTTTATATTTTGCCTTACAGGTAATTTACATCTTTCTAACTCAGCGGTGACTATGTTATTTGGTATGTATTATATCTCTAGAATAAATATTAATTAAATAATTATTTTTTTGAGGAAATACTTCATGATTTGATATATTAAGAACAAGGGCAGAAATTCTTCTTCAGAGGGACACCTTTTTTCTCCCTATGTTTCTTCTTCCAAGTAATATATTATGTAAATAATCAGTTCAGTGGCTTAGCCGTAAAAAAGTAACAAACAGCCTGCTGTTACTTTCGCATTTATAACATTAGCAAAATAAAAATGCGATGGGTTCGAATCCCGGGATAGCAAAAAAATTGTGTCCCATGAGATTCGGAAATTCCCTTTTAAAAGTAATATTGCTATGGAAATCAATCTTTAATAATCATTTGTAAATTAAAAACTCAGTTTCTATACTATGACTAAATTGTCTATCAGTTTATAGTCATCTATTACCTAAATAATATAAGGATTCCATTCACCAAGACTACGATAGCGGGCTACGTTCTTGTAGCTATGTAGATGAGCTACGGAGCGTAGGTGTTTCGTAGACGCTGACGTCACGGCTGTAACCCTTTGAGAACGGTATAATTATTATCCAGAAACTTTGGTATTCAACTTGTAATTGGTTGATTCTCATGTATTCGGAACTGATCTTGTTCTGCGATGTTTAAAAGCTTTTATCTAATGAACACAGAATATTAAATCTAATTACTGAGATAACTCGCTTTTACATTTGGTTTAATTTAAATTCAAATCATTTATTCATTTAGGTAACATAATATACACTTATGAACGTCAATAAAGATAAAAAAATAATTTAAATGCTTCTCATTTTACATTTACTGCCAGTTCTCAAATCAAGGGCGTAGAACGGACGAGAAGAACTGGCAATAAACTCTCCGTCACTCTTTTTAATCGCCATTTTTTTTGTTTTACATTTGTTTATATGGAGCTGCAACCATTACACCATGTTCCACATGACATCTTGAAGTAATTAGATATAAAATAAAGAAACGAATAAAATAAAAAATAACAAAGATTTGTCCTCTATCAGCAACAGGCATGGTGAAATAGGAGCACTCACTTACATTATCGTGGCAAACGCATAGTCGAAATAACTAATATCACCGCATACACGAATTCAAGTCCGACCTGTCACCCGACGCATGGATATGTTTATTGAAATAATTTAGTATTTATATTTGGCATACTAAATTAATTGGTCATCAATTCACTCGGTTTATTTTGTTGGTACTATGAATACCCACAATTAATCGAAAGGTATATCAGTGTTTGAAGGACACCCGAGATGAAGTCTTGTTAAAACAACGTTGAAGTTTGATCTACTTGTAAGAGTTCTCATTTATTTATTTTCTCTGTAATACAAAGTTTTATTAGTCACTAGTGGATCAGACAGACGTTGTCCTGCCAGAGTGTTGGCTTCAATAGTAAAATAAATATTTCTAGATTTAAATATGCTATTTTTCTGATTCTATTCTACAAATGTCATATATTTGCAGTGGACATCAATTATTACAAAAAAACAATAAGCGTGCGTGACGTAAGCGGTCAATTGCGGAACTTGACAGAGACCGAACCTAATTTATTTTCAAATTAATTTTGCGCTTATATTTTTTTATCTGATTCTTTTCGATAATAGTTATTCTGTTATTAGGGAACTTAGCCGAATCCAACAAGTAAGATATAATCAAATCGGTGCAGCCGTTCTTGAGTTATAAATGGTGTAACTAACACGACTTTGTTTTATGAATTTTATACAGATTTATAGATTATGAATGTCCTACATGGTTCAGTGGTATGCGGCGCACGCATCGGAGATCCCGGGTTCGTAACCTTATTATATTTTAATTTTTGCGAGATTTGAATTTTGCGAAAATCATAATAAAAGTTTCGTTCGAGTAGAGTACAATCGAGAGATTCGCTTGTAAATAGAAGTCATCAGTGAAACATACACAGAAATGTATATATTCCTTTTGCTTACTAGGTATCGCGGGAATTCACATTTGAATACAAAATTAAATAAAATTATTTTTAAACAAAAAACAAAAACCGACTGCAAAACTATAACTACATATAGTATGTACAAACTTTATAAGTAAAAAAATATATTTTAATTATTTCAAAGCAATAGCCTTAAATAAATATTTAATATTTACTAACGCTTATTTTTGAAGTCGGTGTCAGCCAACCGCTGCTGCTCCGTACCGTTCGTTGCAAGTTTGTTGCAAAAGCAGGATTAAACTGTTCTTCTTGGCGTGGAATCATCCAAATCCATGCATAACTTGCGGAGTTATCGCGTAAAAAACATACAAAAAGCAACATACAGAGGAATTGAGAACCTCCTCATTTTTTGAAGTCGGTTAAAAGGAGTAGCCATCAGTATTGTCAATGTGTCGTGCAAAACTTATTACTAGTGTATCAAATTCAAAATCATTTATTCATTAAGGTAACACAGTGTAAACTTATGTAATAAAAAATACATATTTAATGCTACTAATTTTACTTTACCGCCAGTTCTCAAATCAAGGGCGTAGAACGGAAAAGAAGAACTGGCAATAAACTCTTCGTCACTCTGTTTAATCGCCAAATTTTTGTTTTACAATTTATTTGTAAGGCGCTGCAACCATTACACCATGTTAAGTAATTAACTATAATAATAAAATATGTAAACGAGAAACACCAAAAATAAACAAACAAACAAAGATTTGTCCTCTATCAGCAGTAGGCATGGTGAAATACATAGGAGCACGCACCTTCATTCTCGTGGGAACAACACGCAAATATATACTATATAGTCAAAATAACTAATATCATATATAAGACGACAGTCGTGTCTCACATCAATAAAGATAAATGTTTCCGTCGCTGTACAGTAACGAAGACGTGTGTATTTCTAATTGCGTTTTGTTATCGACTTATTAATCTATTCAGCCAGCGGGCGTCCAATAAAGCCTCGTAGAAGCAATCAGTACGTGCAAAACGGTCCGAAAACATGTTTATTACTTGATAACAATAAATAATTGGTTTTAGGCTAACACGTGACGGTTTAGGTTAAACTGATAAACTGACGGATAGTTTCACAACTTATCTGACGGATAATAAAAAAAGAAATTGTTTTTATGATTCTAGCTGTTTGTATAGCATGCGTTGCAATTCCACGTTGAGCGAAAAAATGGTTGGGTAGTTTTTTGTAACAGATCACTTATCAAAGTATCATCATAATCAGATGAAAAGTTTAAGAGTGCATAGAGGAGAAACATACATTGATTTTTATTTATATAGATATAACTTCATTCAATCTATCTATCTATACTTATATTATAAAGAGGAAAGATTTGTTTGTTTGTTATCAGTTAACTCAAAAACTACTGGACCGATTTTAAAAATTCTTTCATCAATAGAAAGCTACGCTATCAGCGAGTAACAGCGATTATTTTAGTGTTTGGGGTGGATAGATGATTCCGTGATTGACTTGATGAAAATGCTGGACTTTTTTAAGACAAGGCAAAGACAAGGTTTCTTCTTTCCATAAAACATTTTATAAAGAGGTAAAGTTTGTGAGGTTGTCTACTGTACCGATTTTAAAAATTCTTTCACCAATAGAAATCTCATTATCATCAGCGAGTAACATAGGCTATTTTTTGTGTATACTACATCTTCTTTGCACCCGTGCGAAGCCGGGGCGTGTTATCCATTATAAATGGCAACCCTTCTGCAAGCTCTGGTGATGTCTATGGGCGGCGGAGATCACTTACCATTACGTGAGCCACTTGCCCGTTTGCCCCTTACCCTATATAAAAAAAAGAATTACAGGCTGACAGTAGTCCAACACTTTCCCGCTAGTTGTTCGAAGGCTCCCAGAGAACAACTCTCAACTCAAATTTGAAAAATGAAAATGAAGAAAAATGTGAATGTGTGTTGTTAGGGAATGATCATGCTCCATCCTAGACTGCGTTGTCCCTTACCACCAGGTGAAACGCAGTCAACTGATCGTTCTCTGAAGACTTAAAAAATAATGTGGCCGATTTTCATTTGTTTAGCTCTTTAAAGTGGTCTCAATAAATTTATAACCAGACAAAAACAATATTGACTCTAGAGCGATATGTTATTTGCACATTCGTTCAATTTGTTATATGTCGCACAGCTCAAATCATTTGTTTAAATATTTGTTTTAAATTGTGCGCAACATCTAATCATTCAAGGTAACTTTTTTTGTGAACAGTTTAAGTTGTAGCCACTGCGACAGCCCGAACCACTACACTCTTGGATGAACCTTATCACCTTCCGAAAATTAAAAGGCTTAACTTTGTAATTGTTAAAAAAGAAACCAGGGACTGAAACCGGTTAATTTTTATTTTTCAAAATACGTGTCTGACTGAGATACCATGATATTCGTTTTAAAGAGTAATACACACTTATCACATTATTTTTTTTCAGTAAATATGAATAAAGACGAAAAAATATTAACAAAAACCTTTATTATACCGGTATAAGTCCCATAGTAAATTAACCGGTATTCAGTCCCTGAAAGAAACAGATACATTTCTCTTAAACGATACGTTATAATTACTTAATCTCGATTCTTTTAAATAAAATATATGATTTATTATTTATATTATTAATCCCGATATTTCGGATGCTTTTCAGTAAGCGTGGTCACGGGGAGACTGAAAGGTGACAGCTGTCTGATTTGAAATATCACAAATATTAACGCCATCTATTCCTACGGAGTTGATATTGATTTTCAGCGGCTTTCTTTCTCTTCAGAGGCTTTTTTTCTAACGTTAAGTAGTTTAAATACTAAGCCCTTATTTGAACTGTCCTCTGAGAAGTAGAGTTCTAAAGGTCGAAAACAAAAAGACAAAGAACATCTTAAAACATTTATTCATGAAACCTTAATAACATTACAAAAACTTTTTACATCGTCTCTGTGATGACTTGTGGCCTTGTCGAAACATTTTTTAATTAAAAAACTTCCGGGACATAATAAGTACAGTTAATGTAATATCATACACTTTTAATTGTTCATTAATGGGGTTTAATGTGCAAATGTGAGTCATTCTGTGAGTTTGAAGAAATACAAAAGTCACTATAAAAGTTTTTTTTTAATTCATAATCATGTCGTTCATTCAATATACGATAACAAATGTCGTTTTGACCCAACGTTGCCATGGTAACCTAATTTTATTATATTGAATGGGGAGAAAACGGGCAGGCGGTTCATTTGATGATAACCACGTGATCACCATCACTAACTTAATGGAATGCATAAACTCGTTTCTTGAAGATTCCCATGTCATATCGTATAATTAACCCAAAAACCTTCCAGAGAAAAGATTTACGTGGCAAAAAGCGTAAGCTAGCGCAGGGCACAACCCCGCTTCTCAGACATCAATCGACAATATTTAAAATTGTGCAATATGTTT
Source organism: Anthocharis cardamines (assembly GCA_905404175.1). Lineage (NCBI taxonomy): Eukaryota > Metazoa > Arthropoda > Insecta > Lepidoptera > Pieridae > Anthocharis > Anthocharis cardamines. Next base: position 11,276,531 of record FR989962.1, on the reverse strand, counting down.
TATTATACTTGTTGGTTTCAGCTTGACGTACGTTGAGGTACGTTCATCTAGCTCCACTCCCGACACTTCCACTCACAACAGAGTCATAGTTCTCTCATCCACCTCTACACGCCGATACCAATTCAATATTCCTTTTTCGAATCTTTTCATCTGATAAAAATGTACTGTTTCAAAAAACGTACATGCGTAAAGTTTTTTAAAAATTTTACGTCTATCCTTTTTTTTTATATCCATTTTAAAGGTTTTGTATAATATAAGTTTTGTTTACTTGTTAAACGAATAGTTTAATTATTGTACTCACTAGGCTTTTAATGTACACTAGTGGTGTATCACAAATCACAATTGTAAACAATTTATTGCCAAATAATGAGAATTTATAAATAAATTATAAAAATAATTTTCTAATCTTTCACTATATCGAAGGTGCTAAAATCCAATACATATAAAAATTTAAATTTGAAATTATTAATCTTTAAAGTTTAGGGACAAAAAACACTTAAGATTATTCCCGTCATTAATATTTGTGATGTGATATTTTCTATTTGGCTCAGGTATTTATGTCCCCAAACCTTTAAAATTGAATAACTTTAGACTTATACTTCATTCATTAATTCATTCATGCCCTAGATATCGTCTTTTACTCACCACTCGTATTCAGATTTCCCGATCCAGTGAGCGACGCTTGACGACAGCAGCCGGGCCAGCCGGCGCCTTGTCGCCGCGTGATTATAGTCCCGCTCAATTAACACATAAACAACCCACGACACGCCTGACGACAATTTTCATATACAAACATAGATAGGGGTGGTTAATTGCTCCTATATCGGAGATATTTGATGCTTTTTGGCATTTAAAGGTCGGACGAGCTGGTGCGTTGGTATCTTGCGTCTCGATGGGTTTGAATCAAAACTAGATGACGTTTTAATTTTTTATATACGTTTAACGTAACGTTATATAAACACACGTCATGTCATGAACCCTTCGAGTGAACATACGAGTATGAGGTTCACTTGATGGTAGATGGTAGGTAATGATGCGATGTCGACCTAATTTTTACTTCGAGCATTCGGAAATTCATAGGCTGAAACCGAAACGCGCAATGCACTTCACGATTTTTCCATCTACGAAGAATATACCATAATATAATATTTAAGTAATCAAGGTCATTGGTTTGAATTTGGAATTTACATAAATCTAATATCCGTTTATAATTCACAATATGGTAATGTAAGCTTTGAATATATTAGGCGTTCCAGGAAATCTAAGCGCAGGTTTAAAATAAGAATAAGAACAGAATCTTATTATTAAACGTGGTATAAAATTCTAAACGACATTTTAAAAAAAATTATCACACTTTTTGGCAAACGGAATTTCATTATTCCTTCCCCTCGTTAAAGGCTCATAATATTCAGAATTAGGGTGTCATAGATGGAACCATTCATAGGTAGAAAAACCGTGGGAATCTACGTATTATATATGTTTCGGTTTCTGTCTATGGATTTTCGATAACTTGACGTAGATAAAATATAAGTCAACGAAGCATCATTGGCTGATATTCTGTGGTTGAGGATTTTGTTTTAGGAGGAAAACATTAATATTAATCATCCATCATTGGGCCCTACGCTTATCTGTCGATATCGAACATTTAAATACTACTCATTAGATCGGTTAATAAACTAATCCGAAACTTTAAGCCTAAGGTAAGAACACGTTTCTTCCTCCACAAAAGATTCGTTCTTGTGATATCTTAGCAAGTCTCATATAAAAATTTAAAAGAGTAGTCTTACACAACTATCTATTATTTTTTCCCGACAGTAGAATTAAAAGGGCATTAATTTAATAAAATCAAACCTTGTGGACCCCGAGCTTGTCCCAAAGCAATTACATTGTTTGACTTCTCCCGGGACAACAGTCACGTCTCCAATTTTTGTTTCCTCGTAACGGATTTTGTTTTAGGAAGAAAACATTAATAGTATTTGTTTGTCTATAAATATAATGATTATGTTTTCGTTTATAGTTTTTTACGGTTGACTTGTTGGCGCGTTCGGTAGAACACCTGCAGTGCGCATCGATGGGTCGCGGGTTCGAATCGCATCGGGACATATTTATAATTTTCTGTAAAGGTGTCTTTCCTACGTCTGGTAACTTCTGGCATTGAACGGGTGGGAGGAATATCATAATTCCGACCGGGTATCGAACCACCGTTCATAGATGAAAAAACTGTGAAATGCACACTGCGCGTTTCGGTTTCGGTGTATGGATTTCCGAATGCTCGAAGTAAAAAGTAGGTCGACAGCACATCATTGACTGATTTTCTGTGGCTGAGGTATTAGGTAGGATCCAATTAATTATAGCCATTGCCTGTAATGTAATTTTTCAAGAATTCCAAAGTTTGTCGCAATTTTGTACACAATTAGCAACAATGTGCCGTAAATATTTGTTTTCACAATATGCAGTCGATCTCTCTATACATTCACTATTGCAAAAGATCTTGCACAAATTTACTTATCTATACTAATACTATAAAGAGGAATTTATTTATTATTAATTATATAAAATAAATTAATATTATTAATTTATTTTTATTTTTTATTAATATAACTATATCAATTTAAACAATATAAATAATAAATCACGTTTTAATGCGGTATAAAGTATTTTATTTAAATGTGTGATACTCGCTTTAATAAAAGGCAATATTTTATTTTTTATTTTTGTATGTTTGTAACGTATAAACTCAAAAACTACTGGACTGATTTCAAAAATTCCTTCACCATTAGAAAGCTACATTTTCAGGTTTTCTTCATAATATAGTGTTGAGGCGATTTGTTTCCTTAACTCGCTGATACTAACTTATAGTATGTCTCGGTCTGAAGTACTTATTTTATTTTAAATGTAGGTACTTTTTAAAGTACATTAGGTCGTTAGGTATTCACCTGTTAAAATAAAAACAGAACTTAGGGTAAAGGCAATTTTGTTGTAAAATTAGTTTTATCCACTTTCAAGCAAACTGTTTGTTCAGCCCACGCGAAAATACGCCAAATAGCGTATTTTCTTCACTTTAAAACTGAAAAACAAATTTTATACAAATAATAGCACATGTGAAACCCGTGTTATATGCGTTTCAGTTTAGTCTATTTAGTTTATTTACTTACTAGCTGTATTCTGACATGCGTTCCAATGCCACGTAAATTAAAAAAAAAGGTATGTGTGTACTTATGTACACGTTAGAAGTTATACTTCTTTGGCGTCTGAAGAAAAATTTTAAAAAACAAAACTGCAGTAAATATCGAAGAAAACTGTTAAAATCAATCAAATTCTATTCTGTAGCCAACTTCATCATGTCGTTTTTTTGGGACATCGTGCGCGCGCAGGTCATGAATCCAATCGCGCCAAAAGAAGTATAAATTCAAAAACGTTTTTAGGCAAGGAACTTCGCGGTCGTTTGCAGAACAACTCGCCAAAGTTTCATCAAAATCGGATGAATATTTTAGGAGTGCATAGAATAATAAGCAATACTATTAATATTGTCTTTTATTAACGCGAGTATCACACATTTAAATAAAATACTGTATACCGGATTAAAACGCGATTTATTATTTATATTGTTTAAATTATTTATCCCGACGTTTCGGATGCTTTTCAGCAACCGTGGTCGCGGGAGACACGCGGGAACCTGTCAATATAAATAATAAATCGCATTTTAATCCGGTATACAGTATTTTATTTAAAAGCAATACTATTGCATAGCAAACTATTGATTTTCAAAGCAAGTTGACAGGTCAACATTACTGTTTGAGGTGTACTTGAGGGTGTAGTAGTGGCGTTTTTTTATGTCATATATCGACAGACGAGCATGAGGTTCACTTGATGGTAGGTGATACCTCAGCCACAGAACATCAGTCAATGATGCGCTGTCGACCTACCTTTTTATTTCCAGCATTCGAAGTAGTATCTATCTATGTAGTACCTAAAAGGTTTTTTGAAGAAAACTATGCATTTTCATTAGTAAAATATCCATTCGTATAAATTCTAAGAATTATCTTCGGAAATTCTAAAACATATAACCTAATTCAATTTCCGCTAAGTTAACTGCCGCCGTTAAAATAGCGGTTAAGGTAAAGTTTTATCTTCAATAGATAAGTTTTACTGTAAAGACTGTTATCGGGCCATTGACACTGCATATATTATGTTAAGTGCTTTTTTAACTTGTCTAAGAAAATGCTGATTCTATTTTTTCCTATTTTTAAAAGGATTTTTTTTAAGTCAGATATCGACAGACGAGAATAAGGTTCACTTGATGGTACACAGAACATCAGTCAATGATGCGCTGTCGACCTAAAATTCAAATTTAGCCAGGCTGTCTGTTACGCCTAAACAGCTTTTCAGCATTTTGATAAAATTTGGTAATATGAAAGTTTGAACGTTAGGAAAAGAAAAGAGGAATATAGAGAATCCTTGTGAAACCACTGGTCATTAATCTAGAACCCCTGGGCCATAACACTATCTCTTAATGCTATATTACTATAGTCTTTGACAATATAACGAAACAAAAAGAAAGCCTATTCCTACCTAAATGACCAGCAACGCATCCGAAAATCCTCTGCTGTTGCGAATTTTCATATTCGGCGGTTTTCACTTCCCATCGTTTCCAAATCTGCACACATTTTCTAGTTTACTCACGCGTAGGTAATTGGTATTTAGTATGACGTAAAGGTAACAAAATGCTTAAGGTTATTCGCTCCGGGACGCGCCTATAAGTAAAAATTATAACTTATATAGCGAAGTTATGTAACTAAAGCCCACATCAAGACTATCCCGGCCTGTCCCCGGAGGAATCTCTTCATTACAAGCCAATTTAACCTACGACGGCTCATTGATCCAGGCTTATAAACAATAATTCCACTCAATTTCATTTGATATCGATGTATTTATTTTTATTTGTTATTTATAGCTCCACACTAATAGGAAGAGGTTGACTTTCTTTGTTTCGGGTTGTCTTTGGAACTCTCCTTCTTCTTCCTGCTCTGTTCCCTTTTTTATTTTGGGTCGGTGTAGTATGTATGTCATCTTTGGAAGTAATGAAGTAAAATAAAAGTTTATGTTCTTTAAATTAAAACGTAGTTAATTTTAAAGAGTTCTGTGCAGTGCAGGAAATAGGTGAGCGACTTAGGATTTTTTGAAAAATTGTTTTTTTTTTTTTTTTTAATTTTTACGCATAACTAACGGACCCGACAGACGTTCTGTCAGAATGTTGGCTTCAAAAATAAAATAATAATAATATATGTATAAATTTGAATATTATGCTGTTTTGCCATTTCTAGTCTATAGTCATTTCTAGTATATATCTAGTATGTCACTGGTATTCAGTCGGCATATTTTTTTTATTAAAAGCTAAAAGCGCGCGTGACGTGAGCTGCCAATTTTGGAAGATGGCGGAGTTCCGAACCTAATTTTTTTCTTGATTTTTTCCAATATTTCAATAGTTATTCTGTTATTCGGGATATAGACTAATCCAACAAATAAGATATCATTAAAATCGGTGCAGTTGTTCTTTAGTTATAAATAGAGTAACTAGCACGACTTGTCTAGAAGCCTTTTCACCCTGGCGCTAAAAATACCCAAGTTATAGTGGTCCAGAAAGATAGAAGCCGACAGGCAGAGCCATTCTTCTTAAGTATTTAATAATTTCAAATAAAATAATTAATTTGTCTGTCTATTAAGGTTTTAATCTGGGTGTGATTGACACAGCGTGGGATTTAATTTTAATTGACCTTTCATTTTTGTTATATCTCCTTTGTCAACAGAAAATGGGATAAAAATAGCACTTGTACGCGATAGAATAACACTATGCTGTAACTTTTTTTTATTTAATAGATAACAGTATTTTGTTGGTGATGGTCTCTAACGAAAAGATTCGTACGGTTCGAAACCTGACAACTTTTTTTTATAAATATTACAATATTACGTATATATCACCATATTATTTATTCATTTGATATTAACGATTGATTAAAAATCATTGAGATCTCCGACCATCAGGGTCTGGTATTATCAGGCAGAATCGAAAGAATAGAAATTTGAAATATCGTCCGGGTACCAACGTCCATATTGATAAAAAAAACGTAGAGGCCAGTTTGCGCGATTTTGTTTCAGTTTATGAATGGATGAAGTAAAAAATAGAGCGTCAACATATCATGTAGTGTCGGATAAGTCTCACGAATTTTTATACCGGATATATATTTACAAAAGTTAGAATTAAAAATTCAGTCGTCATTTGACTACAATTATGCGAATAATTATTCATCTCATCTCACAAAGTCATGATGGACTGCAATTATTGAGATAAACGCAGTCATTTCCTTCTTTAAATAACTTGTGATTGTTCTCGAAACAGAAAATAGGTCATCATCAATCTAATAGTTGCCAGTAAGGCACGTTTTTATATGTAGTTACAGTAGCTGTCCTGGCGAACTTTGGACCGCGTAACAGTCATTTACACTAATATTACAGAGAGGAAAGATTTGTATTTTTCTATATTTGTAACGAATTAGCTCATTAACTACTTAACCGATTTTAAAAATTCTTTCACCAATAGAAAGCTACATTATCAGCGAGTAACATATGCAACAATTTTTTTTTGTATATAGTACTATATAATATATCTACATTGCACCCGTGCGAAGAGGCCTGTGTTGCTAGTTCTCTATATTTTTGTTTATATTTCGATTTAAGTATTTTGAATATCTTTCTCGATTTGACTATGCAAATTTCCCACTTCTATTCTATAATGTCTAATATGTCACTGATTTGCAGTGGGCATCAATTATTACAAAAAAGCTATAAGCGTGAGTGACGTGAGATATCACTAAAATGAGTGCAGCCGTTCTTTAGTTATATAAATGCTGTAACGAACACGACTTTGTTTTATAAGTCCCTGTTTTATATAGATATAAATAAGATTTACTATTTATTTGTAGTAGTTATATACATTGAATTTTTATCCAGTAATGGGAAGGGAACGATTAAAGAGAGATACAGTAACATAAAAATCGGTTTGAAAATATACTTTCCACTAATACCATCCCTATATTATCGGTATTTGATGACTACTCAATATTTTAAAGAGATTATACCAGCCCGTCGGTAAATAATGAATGATGTCATGTTTGATCAAAGAGTTAATGTTTTAAAGGACTCTTGTTGAAAGCCCATCAATCATTAAGGTCGATGAACTTTGATCATTTATTTTTGAAATTGTTTCAACAATTTGTCATTGTAATCGTATAGTGCTTTCCCAATAATGAAATACATCAAGATAGTGTCTTTATGGGTTCATATTTTAGTGTTTGTGAACATAATTTGATTTAATCACAAAATTATATTTTAGGTATGTTCATACTTTGGCTGGCAAACTCATTCAACTGAACTATATATAATTACTTTTCTTTTTCCCCAATCTACACTTATATTATAAAGAGAAAAGATTATTATGATATATATTTTAGTTTTTTAGTTTATATGTTTGTCTATACTAATCTATACTAATATTATAAAGAGGAAAGGTTTGATTTTTTGTTTGTTTGTATGAATTGAATAGGCTCCGAAACTACTGGACCGATTTCAAAAATTCTTTCACCAATAGAAAGCTACATTATCGCTGAGTAACATAGGCTATATTTATTACTAGAAAAAAAATAGAGATCCTTAGAAATTCCTACTAAAACCAACTCAAGATGTAAAAAAATTAGCCAAAATATGTCTTTCATCGCATGCGCTGCGGAAAGTATTAACGATAGAACAAAAAAATGTTCTACAATATTATAGAACATATCAATATCAACAAAAAACTTCGCGAGATCATATATCTAGCTATTGTAGTTATGTTACTATAACTACTTTTTAACATTTAAAAAATTGAAAGAAATGCCGTTCAAAATCAGACCATGTTATCCATACCTTTATATTAATTCTTATCCAAATAAATTATTTCATATCCAAGACTGTTTCAATACCTATTGACTACTTTTTGAATTATTGAAATCGGACATTCCATTCAAAAGATATTACGAAATTAAAAATATCAATACAAACAAAAATACACGCCGCGGCCGTCGCGCCGCGGCCGGTGCGGCTTCAAGCAGCGCAGCGCAGCGAGCAATGCTGCGAGGGGTAGTATTGTACATATATACTTTGTCATTTTCTTCAATTTTTGCGGTTTTGTTACGATTTAATACAAAAAATACTTGACCGATTTTAAAAATTCTTTCACCATTAGAAAGCTACATTATCAGCGTGTAACTTATTTTCATCTAAATTGCACCCGTGCGAAGCCGGGGCGTTTTGCTATAACGAATAAACTCAAAAATTACTGGACCGATTTTAAAAATTCTTTCACCAACCGAAAGTGAATAAATATTTGCTCTCTCTCTCTTTCAAAAAAAGCTACATTATCAGCGAGTAACATAGGCATAGTGGACTTCACGGTTTTTCCAACTATGAATGGTATAGTTACCACGTCAGAATTTTGATATTCCTCCAATCTGTGAAATGGCCGAATTAACCAGCCGTGGGGATACATGCTTACAGGAAATTATAATCATTCCGCTGGGATTCAAACCCACGACCCATTGGAGCACACGGCAGATGTTCTACCAAACGCACCAACAAGCCCTTCATAACGAGATTTTTTCACACCTTTGGGTCTTCCTCGCACTGTATGAAGGTTAGAAATTATGCGGAATGGTGTGGTTTTTTTGAAACAATTTTCCTTTCGAAAATATTTACTCATCGCCACTGATCCCTATCTAAGGGCTATTAACAACCTTAAACCTCTTCAATACGATTACAAAATAAACTGAAAATTTAACGTGAAAAGTTTGGAACAAATTATTACCATTATTCAAAAGCTTTGCATAAAAGGTTATTAGCAAAACTAAATCCCCTCAGGACTTTCTATGTAAGCTCAGGGTCTGAAGTTTTTGCCTTTGCATAAATGACAAAAGTGAGTGAAAATATTTTGCAACGACGCGACGTTGTTTCATACATAGATAATTGAACTTTTTTTTTATTCGTATCTGTTAGGTTAGAAACTATTAGATTTTTAAAAAAAAATTCATACTCTTCATTGTTATATTTGAACTATTATATTATACTGTATAATTATCATTACCTACCATATCACTGTTATCTTTTCATATCATATTATATCATACCTTGCGCTCCGATGGGTCGCGGGTTCGAATCCCGCCGACTATTTATTTTATTGACGTTCAAAATAATATTGTCTTTTATTAACGCGAGTATCACACATTTAAATAAAATACTGTATACCGGAATGAAACGTCGGGATAAATAATTTAAACAATATAAATAATAAATCGCGTTTTAATCCGGTATACAGTATTTTATTTAGACGTTCAAAATTTTACATTATATTACCTTAATGAATAAATGAATTGAATTTGAATTTACTGATGTTCTGTGGCTGAGGTACCAACTATCATCACGTGCATTATTGTCTGTTGATATCAAACATTAAAAAAAACAGTTATTTTGGATCAACGCGGATAGCTAGCTTACTATATGATTTTAAACAAAACCTATGTAAATATATTCTGACAAAATTTTACTCGCTATTTGGGATAAAAATAAAAGAAATTCTCCATATTCCGATTGTATTGCTATTAATACCTGCCCTTCTCTAAGTGGAAAGAATGAGGTCACACATTCGATGTTGGGCGGATATTTCCCAGCTTCCATCGTCAGCTCATCGCAATCATTTAGCGACCTACTGAGAGGTTTTTCAATCAATTGCACATTACTAGTGTTGTGAAAAGTTTGTCGATAATTTGAGAAATTCTCTATTAAATAATATCGACTTACGAGTATCACTTCTTGATTGACTTCGCATTTTAAGAAGCGTGAAATTATAATTAAAATTGGAATACTGCCGAGATTATACGATATTTCTTGAATATTTTTTTCGGGCAATAAACGGCTGGGAGGAAAATCAATATTCCGACCGGATAACGCACCGTTCATAGATGAATATCTTCAAGTACAATGTCAACCTTCATCTTCGGACTGAAACCGAATGCTCGAAAAAACTGTTACTGTGACTGTTACTCTGCGGCTAAGGTATCATCAACAATCAAGCGAGCTTTACACTTATCTGTGGATTTCATAAGAGAAAAGAGTCAAGCTTATGATGCCATTTTAATATTTATTTCACCTGAAAAATAGTGCTACGAAAAACTATATCATTTACATCGATACCAAGAAAAGTAGATTCTCATCTCTATTCGCTGCATGAGGCTAAATTACCGCCCGCATCCGGTCATCGAACCCCTCCCACGCAACCTTACAAACGACCAATATAACTGAACTGCGGAATACAGGAAAATTCCCCAACAACAAGGAGAGAGTCGGGATTCTAATAAGTTGGTCGTTTTTAAAACTCGTTTCTTGAAAACAGCTGGTTTTTTAATGAAGTTGCAAATTTGTTTTTTTTTTATTATAGCCAAACTTACCAAATTATCTTCGGTTATAGTACTGTTAAGAACAATGATTAGTGAAAAAAGTGAAATCCCGAGTCCCTAGCGGGGCATCATAAAAACAGACACAGAAATGGGTCTGCCATTTCTGTGTCTGTTTTTCTGATCATTATTCTTTACAGGCAATTGGGTAATCAGCCTTCTGTGCCCTGCCGGACCGAAACAATTTTTTTAAATGATGTTTCCCTGGGATTCGAACACAGAACCTCCGGTGATAAACGCATAGCGGTTACCACTGAGCTATGGAGGCGGTCAATTAGTGAAACGGACATAGAAATGTGTCTGCCACGTGCCTCACTATGGGAACTCGGGAGTTCACTTTTGTTAGTCGATAAGTGACGAAAAGTAAGGCGTATAATTATGAAATGAAAACTTTCGCCTCGCGTATTTTTTTTTAAATAATGTATGTACCTATATTTGCAAAAAAAATATTTTTGAAATATTATTTTATATTGTGTTTGAAAAATTCTGATTTGTTTTTCGAATGTCGAATCGTTTGGAAATCTTGTTTAATACAAATTTTGCTGATTTCTTTTCGTAATTAATAAATTAGGTAAAACAATTACAATTCTGTGCACGAACACCCGAGGAATTAAATATAATGCGGGCTATTTAGTGAGTAACGATTGTTATCAGCTTTAGGTATAGAATTTTACGCTTGACATAGGTGTACAAGGTACGAATACATACATAATGTATAATGGCAAAATTCGCAAAAGAATCCAAATGTCGATAAAAAGTGCCATTCGTTTTTCTTTTATGTCAGATATCGACAGACGAGCATGAGGTTCACTTGATGGTAGGTGATACCCCAGCTACAGGACATCAGTCAATGAATTAATAATCTATATATAAATAAATAATAAGAAAGTACATATCGCACTTTGAAAACAAAAGTAACACTGCCAATTTTTTATAAACTTATTTTTATTCTAAAAACGCATACTTATATTTATTCAGAGTACTTTAAAGTTAAATAGTCTAAATTGTTGAGGTTTAGGTAGTAATTTCTTATATTGATTACGAACCTCTACAAAATCACTGACTTCAAATAGCCATATTAAAAAATATTAATAATTTGCATAATGTCATTTTTGTTTTCAAACTGCGATATGTATATAAAACTATTCATCCGGTTATAATGTTTTTCAAGATTTATTTTTCAAGATTTGTTTGTCAAGATGTGTGATAACTTTTAGTTTTTAGTTCAGAGAATTTTTATATGAAATTGCTTAATAAAATGCATTACCAAATACTACAATTCGTTTTAGTGTTTGGACATAGAATTGTAACAGTAGCCAATGGCCAGCGGAGACAATGAGTTGCCAATACTACTTTGTTCTTCATTCGTTTTGTCGCTTTTCACACTTATTATACCTACTCCCAACTATTACTAGAATATTTCGCAGTCACTTCTGCTTCATACTGTTGATAAAGTATTTTTTTATTTTCTTATTGTTGAAATAGGCAAGCGTTTGTTCGCCATCGCACCTGTAGGTCTATTTCCAAAAGCGAATGCAACGAAACGAATGAATCAACTTCGTATTTTTACTTCAAAACATTTTCAATTCTATTTAAATAAAATACTGTATACCGGATTAAAACGCGATTTATTATTTATATTGTTTAAATTATTTATCCCGACGTTTCGGATGCTTTTCAGCAACCGTGGTCGCGGGAATACAGAAGATGACAGTTGTCTGATTTTTGAAATGTCACAAAGTTGCCATATTCAATTCAATTCAATTCAAAAATACATATTAATAAATGCTTCTAATTTTACATTTACTTAATTTAAACAATATAAATAATAAATCGCGTTTTAATCCGTTATACAATATTTTATTTAAATGTGTGATACTCGCGTTAATAAAAGACAATATTATTTTCAATTTTATTTACGATTATACTTACGATCATAGTAATGTTAAACGAAACACAATGTCTAACTTGACTGTACGTATAAAGGTTGAGGAGGCAAAACGTCTTGTACGAACTTTCTTATTGTAGTAATTATCACAATTTTTTATCACAATTTGATCGAGTTGTACAGTCCTAAAGTCTGACCTAATAATTTTATTGGCGTACAACCTTGAAAATCTATCAAGAGAACTTCTGAACTAAGTAGTCCGGACTTAGTCACTCACTTAACTTGTCAAACTTACCCAAGTCTCAACTCGAGAGTCGCTGTGTAACTGCAGTACTATAACCTAATATTAGAGTGAACGGGATGGATTACGCAGTCGAGTTAATATCGAATATTTATCGATTGCAATTGCTTCACACTGAGTTGTTTACAAATTATAACACGTCAGTAGCGTAATTGCAACTTGTCAAAGCAGTGTATCGATTATTTGAGGATTTATCATGAGGCCTTCGCATATCTTCCTAGAAAGTCATATTGTGTTTAAAAGTCAAGCTAAATTAATAAATACGTGTCTGTGTCGTATTGTATAAAAATGGTTGTTCTTTCCAGTTAAAAATGAGCGCCTCTTTAACTCAGTATACACGTTGCGGTTAGCACCAGATGTCCGAGGTTCTCATCCCGGAACAATATTTGAAAAAAAAATTGGTTGGGCAGACTGATCAATTACTAGTCTGAAATTAATAATGATTTGTACAGACACAGAATTGTCTACCCTGTACTTCACTTCCCACGGCATTCACTTTTATTATTATTTATTAAATAGTTTTTGTCACTTTTTAACGATTATTAAAATCTGAATTTTCTGACATGAAAAAAAAATCCGTCCGTAAAGTGATTTAGATGTTTTTCGTTATTTATACACAATATAGTTTTTTCTTTATATATAAGACTAGCAACATACATACAATAAAATGTTACTCGCTGATAACGTAGTTTTCTATTGGTGAAATAATTTTTAAAATCGGCTCAGTAGATCCAGAGATTACGCCCTACAACTTCACAAACCCACAAACTTTTATCTATTTATAACATTAGTATAGATGATAAGCTTGATAAGGTTTGGCTTTTTTATTGACTCATCTACACATTTGCACTTACAAAAAAAGATATATTTTACGTCAGGCAAACATGCGTGAAAGATGTTAGCTGATGATTTGAAGTTTGGATATTTGTTATTGAAGGCGGAAGGAAATGCGCTTGTTCAACACTTCGTCGTGCCCTGAAAACGCTTTAGATCACGTGAAATATAAACTATATATTATATACTAAAATAATACTACTATTTAGTTTATCTATATAAAGCCTATGTAACATTAGTATATAGCGTATATTTCTTGTTAATTTATTTGCATGCCACAGTGGGTCACATATAAAACGTAGAGATACTACATAGATGGAAAAACCGTGAAGTGCATATTGCGCATTTCGGTTTCAGTCTATGGATTTTCGAATGCTCGAAATTGGTGATGTTCTGTGGCTGATCACCTACCACCAAGTGAACCTCATGCTCGTCTTTCGATATATAACATAAAAAAAACTAATGGGTTCAATATATAGGTATCTATAATAAATAACCAGCTAAAATACGGTATATTTATATCCGTGATTAGAACATTATGTAGCATGTATACGCCATAGCAACAGGCTTTACTATTACTAATGACATACTGTAGCCTTCTACACGATGCACGAGGCTCGTGTTTGCTTTCAGTATTCGGATTAGGACATTTCGTGTCTGGAATATATAATCAATCGGTTTAGTCTCGCTCGCTCTGCCTGTTCAGTCACTAATATTCTACATATAAATATATTATTACAACTCTACACAACAACAACTCTACACAACGACAACTCATTTCACAGTGACGTTGTGCGTGGAAGAAAATTGCGCACTGATCGCCAAAAAAGTTAATAATGAAATATTTACAATATTCAAGTTAGCAGCAGACATTTTTTTAAATTTTTAGCAGTAGATTCGATACCTTAAGAAACAAGATTAAAAAGTATTTCGGTCGGGTATAGAACAAATAATCAGTAAAAAATCCTTGCCATTATCTGCTCGTATTTTTGTTTACACATTACCTGTACAAAAAGTCATCATGGAAAAAAATAGAAGTTAATCATTACTGCACGTCATTTTGCGCAGTCATATTGTGGTTTTTGAAGCCACGAACTGATTTAATATAAGGTAGATTTCATAGAAATTTACGTCAGTAGTAATTATTTTTCCTCAGTACTTACAAAACAAAACTCAAATATTATCTACTAGTTGGATCCCGCGTCTACGTTCGTGTGGTCTTCATGTTTAATCATTCGATTTCCTTGAAACAAAAATTTAATGTTCCCCAGACTCTAGCTCAATCTGTGCTTTAGTGTAAGCTTCATGAAAATCAGTTTAGCATCATAGGAGATTATCGTGAATAAACAGATGGAGAGATAAAAACGTTCATAATGATTTATATGGTGTAAGAAGGGGTTCTTTAATCGTACCTTTTCCATTTCTGGTTAAAAAATTCAATGTACAGAAATTTTGATTCTACTGTTTTATTATAGTTATGTATAGTTTACAAAATTATACCGCCTAACTTTTTTTAATATATTTTAATGTTTATGCTATTTTAAGCGAATTTCTGTTATAGCAATAAATTCAGGTCTGCTTTTTTTCGAGGCTGTCGATTGAATGGAAGACGCCTTCACAAAAACTTTTGCTTTTTTAATGTTAGATGTCAACAGATGAGGTTCACTTGATGATAGGATACCTCAGCCATAGAACATTAGTCAATAATGTGCGGTCGATTTATTTTTTAATTCGTGAAATTGGAAATCCATTGACTGGAACCATTTTATATTTTTCAACGGTGGTTTGTTGATTTGAATATCGAAATTTCTCCCGCCCTTTTAATGTCCAACGTTACGTAGGGAAGACAAGTTTATAGAAAATAATAAACTTGTCGTGCAGGCGGGATCTATAAAAGTTAGTGTTCCTTCCAATTTTTTTTTTGAGTTACTAAGAGAATAGCTCTAAAGCTGTCGATATTAAATGATATTGTAATCAAAATATCGATAACAATAGATCATATAACTGAATTATACTATCTGTAATCTGACCGCCCCTTCAATTATAAAAAAAAGTATTATACTAGACACTAAATTGTATCATCCGGTAAAAACTAACACGCATCAGTAACTATAACAACTTATTTATCGCATATTGTTTGTGTGTAAATTATAATAACTGGAGCTACTTAACTTATAAAAAAAATATAAAACATACATACGTATACATCACGCCTCTTTCCCATTGCGGTAGGCAGAGATTACGGAATTCCATATGCTCCGATCCTTGCATACCACATTCGCTTCTTCTACTTTCATCAATGCTTTCAGACACACTCGTCGGTTTCGAGTACTTTTGACCTGGCTCTTGAAGAACGTCCCCGATCTGATCGTAGTACGTTCGCGGACTCTTCCACTCAGACTAGATTCGAAACTCGATATATTTTTTTTAAGCGAGTGCAACCGCGTATAATAGCTAGTATGTGTACAAAGCCTTTATTAAGTAATTATCATATCAGTATAGCCTTCGATATCTCTCGGCTGTCGATCGAATCGACTGAGCTAATAATTATTTAATAATTAATACGTTAACACCAGTGAAATAATATTGAACGTGCATTGTAATAGGGTTGTCAATTTTTCCTTCGTAATTAAATTAAATTTAATGAATTGATAGTCGATTTCCGCGATTTTGATTTGAGTGTATTTTTTTTCAAATTAAATGAATGAATTATGTTACAAGACAGTATTATTTACAAAATAAATTCACGCGAGTATCACACATTCAATTAAAGTAACTTTTATCAAATTGATATGTGACCAATTCATTATAATTATTTATCCCGACGCGACGTTACGAATGCTTTTCAGCAACCGTGGTCACGGACAGACTGCTTGCTGAAAGGGATGAATAATATAAAGAATAAATCGCGGTTTCATAAAAGTTATTTTATTTAAAGATTTACAAGGCAATATTTGATAGAAAATTACCATAATATAATGTCAGTTTTATTTAAAAAAAAGAGTAAACTATTATTGACTATTTTGTACATTTTTTTCTGTACTTTATGTAAGAGTTTTTTTTAAATCTCGAATATCAACAAAAATACGAACTCACTTATCTGTGGCAGGCATACAAGCCCAAAAGCCCGGCTTTCCCTATAAGTGCAACCATTAAAAGAAATATAATTATAATTATATATTAATTATATATTTGTATTCAAATATTTATAATTTATAAGGTAATTATACAAGTATTACGTTAAAGACGGGCTTTTGAGCTTGTATGGTGGTCCCGCCATTGGCGATACCCCAACCCAGGGCTTCACTGATGCGTTAATGACTTATTGAATGCCTACAATGAGCATACATATTGGTTATTCAAATACGCTTAACATCCAGGTAATTTAAAATGCAATAAGTCAAACTTATTCCTCTTTTAATATTCATGATTTTTAATTTGTTGCGTTGCTTGTACTGTTGTAGCATTACAAAAATACTCTTATGAAATGAATATTAATGAGACAAAAGTATTTAATAATGTAAATTATTCAAACAAACGATCCTCCCTTTTTTTTGTAAATTAGCTTTTGTTGTATATTTTTTTCAGAATAGGAACTAACCCAGCTGTCGTTTTCTACTTGTCGCTGTGTGCAAACCTATTTGTTTTTCTTTTTTTTTTAATTTTCTTTTAAGCTTAAGAATGTTGTTTGTACCGCAGCGCCACCTACCGGTTTTAATATAAAACATAATGCATCTTAAGCGAAACTATTGTTTTTTTACTAACTTAAATGTCATGTTTTTATGTCTTTGCCTTCATGTAATAACATTCTAATGTCAGATGGGAATAACACCTGCGTATTAGTAGTAAGAATTGAAACAGCCACCAAACACCGCTTGGTGAACAATAAACAGATTTTCAATGTCCTAACGTTTACGTATGAATTATTCAGAACAGTGGGACGTTGTAATAGCGGTTCAGAATCACGTATCACGGATAATTCAGTTTGCTTATCGTCTACATGCATTGTGGTACTATTATGTCGTTAATATTGATAATAAGGTCATTTCTGATGTTGCACGTGGAACTTACGTAGGCTGATAGATGTCAGGGGTTCCGTAAAACTCGAAGGACTAAAATTTTTAGAACAGTGTAGAAGTTTTGACGGGCTCGTTGGCGCGTTCGGTAGAACACCTGCCGTGCGCATCGATGAGTCTTGGGTTCGAATCCCACCGGGACCACATGTTTATAATTTTCTGTAAGCATGTTTTCACCTGGTAACTTATCTACAAATGATTATAATGACTATAATGAATTTGAAAAACTCCTTATACAGCAGATAAATCAAAACAAAGTTGTTAAATTTAAAATTTTAAACCCTCCCCAACAAGAATGGATTAACAAAAATGTTATAAATGGTATAAATGAACGTAATAGGTTATGGAGTATATATAAAAATGACTCTAAAAATAAGCTAGAAGAAATAAGATATAAAAAAATTAAAAATGAAGTAGATATTACGATTAGGAGTGAGAAAAGGAAATACTTCCATAGGGAATTTCTTAATAGTAAAAGTAAACCTAAAAAAATGTGGCAATTAATTAATAACTTGGTAAGCAATAAAATCAAAACAGCATCTGAACCCCCAAAGCTTATAGTTAATAATAAAGAAGTAAAAGATGGCTTTGATGTTTGTGAAACTTTTAACAATTACTTCGCATCCATAGGCCCTTTGTTAGCTAGTAAAATTATACAAAATAGAACAAGTACTCCGAACTATTCCAAATACAATTACATTGACGGTTTAACACAGCTAAAACCCTGCACTCAAACCGAAATATTAAGAATAATTGACACATTAGATACCAATACAAGCTCAGGAATTGATGGCATAACAACAAAATCTATCAAATGTTGTAAAGATACAATAGTACCTAGTTTAACACAATGTATAAATAACTGCTTAGAGAAGGGTATTTTTCCTGACTCACTTAAAATAGCCAAGGTCACACCTATTTATAAAAGCGGTGCCAAAAGTGACCCAAGTAACTATCGACCTGTATCAGTGTTACCTATTATCTCAAAGGTGTATGAGCGAGTGCTGCATTGCCGGTTGCTTGATTATTTAAATGATATTGACTTTTTGTATGAATGCCAGTATGGCTTTCGCCCGAAATCTAGCACACTTAATGCAACTGTTGATCTCGTTACTAAAATAACTGAAAGCATTGACAAAAAGCAAATAGCGTTAGGTATATTCATTGATATGAAAAAGGCATTCGATACAATCAGTCATTCAATTCTTTTACACAAATTAGGTAACATCGGTATAAGTGGTATAGCATATAAAATTTTTGAGTCATATCTTTCGAATAGACACCAATTGGTAAAAATAAATCAGTATGAGAGTAATCTAACTAGAATACAATGTGGAATACCACAGGGCTCTATTTTAGGCCCATTGTTTTTCCTAATATATGTAAATGATATAAGTAAAATTGGTCTTTTGGGTCACGTAACATTATACGCCGACGATACCTGTCTTTTTTATTTTGGTCATTCTGTCGAAGTAATACTGGAGAAAGCTCAATGTGATCTGAATATCCTATCTAATTGGTTAAAATGTAATCTTCTAACTGTTAATATAAAGAAAACCTCCTACATGATTTTTGCTGCAAAAAACAAGAAAATTCCAAATTTTTCACCTCCTAGAATAGACCAGGAAATAATTAAAAAATCCAATCAGGAGAAATATCTTGGACTCATTTTAGACCCAAAATTAACATGGAAAGCACACTTAGAGCACATAAGATCCAAGATATCTCCCCTCATAGGATTAGTCAAACAAATTGCAAAATGCATTCCTCACACGGCAAAAAAAATAATTTACAATTCCCTTGTCAAACCACACTTGGAGTATCTGGTTCAAATTTGGGGTGGTGCAGCAAAAACAAACATAAAGGATCTCCAAGTTACACAAAATAAAATAATTAAAACTATATTTAATTACCATAGACTTACACCTACAAAAAAATTATATAAAAGCTCAAAAATATTTAACATCTCACAACTTCACACTTATCATACATGCATACATATTCAAAAAATCATCACAAATACAACACATTCTCACATCACATTTCACAAGAAAGTCCATAAGTACCACACTAGACATAAACATAACTTAGCATTACCAGCAGCCCGAACGAATTATGGTAGATATAATATAAGGTTTGAGGGAGCTAGATTGCACAATGAGTTGCCTGAGGATGTGAAGAAGTCAAAGTCTGTTGGTGTTTTCAAAAGAAAATTAAAAAAATATTTGCAGCAGGAGCAAAATTTATAATATGTTTTACAACAGACTTTGACTTCCTTATGAATTTTGTTTTCTTAATTAACCATAATAACGTTGTATAATTGTTCCATTGTTTTGTTTTCTAAGTACTTAAATGTTAATATTAATTTTTCTCTAATAAGTGAACATTCTGTAAGTTCTTCGAGAAAAATAAATTCTTTAAACCCAACTTCGGGCATTGATCGGGTGGGAGGAATATCTAAATTCCGATCGGGTAACGAACCACCGTTCATAGATGGAAAAACTTTCGGTTTCAGGCTATGGATTTCCGAATGCTCGAAGTAAAAATTAGGTCGACAGCGCATCATTGACTGATGTTCTGTGGCTGAGGTATTACCTACCACCAATTGAACCTCATGCTGGTCTGTCGATATCTGACATGAAAAAAAGGTGGCAGATTAATTAGTATCTTCTTCTTCTAGTTACTCTCTTGTCGGAGGTTGGACATCATTACGATTTTCACTTTAGATACTGTACAGAATTGGGTCGTTTTGTTCATCTGGAACCAAAATCTGAGGTTTTTAGCCAGCAAAGTCTCCTTCTTTCGACGCTGCGTACTCCGTCGACATTCCCTTGTTAATTAGAATATAATTAAACAAATCGTAAGGTATATTACTGGAATTCCAAAATATATTTGTATTTTTTCGAGATAGCCGAGCAATAGTTGCCAATAGTACAGCCATACCTTACCGGAAAAGTATAGCTCGAAACACCTTTAATGAAATACATTTTTACAATGGAACATTGAAAATATCATTTGGTTGGTCTCAAAATCGGAAAATATGATAGTATTGAAAATGCTAGAATGAAATTGTTTTCGATTCATAAGAATATGGTACTACGATGGTACATTCCTAGACAACCGGAACCTTATCCACCTGACAGCTGACCAGTTAGCCGAATCCGCAAATTACAATATCAGGCCTATTTTACCGGTGATTAGTACATAATTAATAGCGACTGTGTAACTAGTGCGTAAACCACTTATTTACTATTATGATTATGTTCTTGCACCGGCATTATACGTATAAATTCATTGTCTAGTTACAGAAAAATTATTACAATGTATCTGTGATACGCATGTAATTCTTAGAACCATTCTGGGAAATAATGTATTTTCTTATATATCTATACTAATATTAAAAAGAGTAAAGATTTGTTTGTTTGTTACGATTTAACTCAGAAACTACTCGACCGATTTTAAAAATTCTTTGACCAATAGAAAGCTAACACCTGTATAAGTCGCATTTTAATCTCGTAAAAGTTATGTGGTTTAAATGTAAAAAGTGTTTAGCTGCAGCGTATTCTCATATATACTACGTAGGTACCTTGGGTGGGAAAAGTCTCTTGAATTTTTTGCAAGATATCTAGGCACTAAATTATGTATGGTAATCTTTATTTGCACAAAACTAGTAACAATTTTGAGATCACAAATATATATAGATTCCTCTTTGTGGCGAGTTAATAAATATAATAACTACTGTTCCTAAACTAATTCTAAATACATAAAAGGTTACACATTGATATTTCCCAACTACAATACTAGTATTATAGTTGTGTAATTTGGAAACATTAATCTAAACTATAAAATAGTTTCAAAAAACGAGCCTACAGATTTTTAAAAGGCCGACAACGCATCTGAGACTTTCAAGTCGTAGATGTCCATGGGCGGTGGTGATTACTTACCATCAGGTAACCCACCTGCTCGGTTGTCCGCTCTGAAATAAAAAAAAATAAAAAAAAACATTAGCTATTTTTGTATTATTGAGCATTATAAACTCGTCGGGCAAACTATTTATACGATTGTTAGTGAGCAAGTGTGGTCGCATTTCATGTAAATTCTAAACACATAGATAATAGATATATGCCTGTGTTGCAGTGATTTGATTAACATTTAGTATAGCCTAGTGACGTCATCGTAAAGTGAACTGCGCACGAGTGTGTTATTATCTTAGATCGTTTAGTTACCAGCTACGCCCGTTATGTGCCTAAATTACTGCCTGCATGAGTTCTATAATAGGGTTGCCATGCTTTAAAATGGAAAATTGTTGTCAATGTGAATTGAAAATTATTTTATACAAGAATCTTAAAAATTGCATTTATGCATTCTGCTACCCTTCTTTTATCACCCCTCTTAATTTCTGGTAAAAATATTTAGTGAAGCGTAATTTCGATCCTACTCTTTTATTATATGTATAGATAAATAAGGCATTAGTTTCTAGTTCGATAATTCGCGCGTAACCTGTTTAGATAAAATACATAAACTTGATTTTAAAAGTTTACGAAGCTCAATTTTAAGTTTCTTTTTCTTAAAACCAGTGCTATATTTGTGATAACTTTAAAAACATCCACTCTAGTTAATGATTAAATAAAAAACAACGGTAACTTAGAAATTATAAAAGCTCAACATTGCATTTGCCAACCCTAATTTTATAGTTTTAGATTTCGTAACGCGATCTCATTCCCGGTTAACGAATTATTTCATACTTCAAATTATATACGATACATTCGGACTGAGGTAATCTTGTGATATTATTTTAAATAATTGATTCAAATTGAAGCGGGTAGACTGAAAGGTGTCAGCAGTCTGAATTGAGGTTTCATAATGTTGCTACACCAACGACATCTAATTCTACGAAGAAAAATACAGTAAAAATCTCTTTTTATTCAGAGAGAGAGAGTGTTCTTGTATTCGCTTGATATATGCGGTAGTGGATTGGTCAAGTTTAAAAAAAATGAGAGTGTTTTAGACCACACAATTGAAATAAACTTTTTGCGAAACATACAGACATGATACATATAATATATTAGAATGAATAAAGGCAAAAACAATTGGCTTGTTTTGTATTTTAGGATTTAGATTTATGAGTACCCCAGGTGTTGGAGAGTTTCAAGGTATCTTATTAATGAAGTTCATCTTAATTTCAGCAGCCTCGCTGAATATAAATCCGATTTTATTTCAAGAATTTTTGGTTGGTTGAAATGTTCTCGTATGTAAATAATATTGTAGCAATAGATAGGTATAAACTAAATTAAATATAATAATCCAAAACAGTATTCCAGTCTTGCTCATTTCAATCGAGTATGAAATTTTTTATGTCAGATTTTGATGGTACAAAATGATGCGCTGTTTTACATCGACCATTCGAAAATTCATAGACTGCTATAGAAACGCGTAATATGCACTTTACTCGTATGTATGTTACTAGATGGAAATTTTGATATTCCTCCATTATTTTAATGCCTTACGTTACAGATTGAGTGAAAATAGATTATGAAAAATTATAAAGATGTCCCTTTGAGGTTCGAACTCACGACCCAACGTACTATCGACCCCGTCTATACATCCCTCAATGTTTGTAAAAATATGACCCAAATGAAAAACTTCTTGGTTTTAATAATAAATGTGTGTACATTTTATGGGTTTCTTACTTTCGCAAACAACGAAATATTGGTTTATCCAGAAGAATCCATAAAAAACGTAAATAGCATGACATTTCGCGAATGAAATTAAAAACTTTTAGTTTTCCCGAAATTAAACCGACCGCGGTGCGAATGCTGAACAGCGGAAATTCCTAAGTTACTTAACTAAGTCCCTGGAGTTGTTATGCTTTTTGCTGAGCGAAAACAACCTTTAAGTGCTTGACAAATAGACGTTTTGTATGTAATTGTTGTACGTGCCGTGGTTGTTAAAAGATTTCGTTTGTTCGTTAATTATTTGAATTAAGAACAATATAAAGGTTTTTGTTATTTAAATAATTCACACCGGAAATTGTAATTTCATTTTAAATTAGATTAAAATTTAAATTAGATTTAACCATGAAAAAGAATGATTTTTTATTTTTATTACACACACAATATACAGTAAAAGATCTGAAAAATTTATATTTATCAAATAAACTAAGTAAAATAATTAATACAGTGATGTAAAGTCCTTTATTCTTAAAGTTTTTTATTTTACATATTTTGGTATGGATGCAACTGATGGATAATGTTTGTCATATTTTTTTATACACATCTCTCTTTTGCCTCCGATATCGGTTCCGGTTCCGATTCCGATAAAGCCACGTCCGCACATCCCTAGTTGTAAGCCGATGTTAGATGGGACGCTAAATTATAGAAGTGTGATAAATCAGTTCAGTAATTGAAGACGAGTCGTCCCCGAGCGAGGCAAATGCGATAGACTCGTATTGCAGATTTATGTGTAGTGAAATTGGCCTTATTTTCTCAAATATCGATAAACGAGCACCTAACACCAAGTTAGCCTGATTTGGTGTTAGGAGCATTTTTTTCCGTAATGACAGAGTTTCTCTTTAGTTTAGTTAAAGAATACCATTTTTACCATGCCCTAATTTTTAATTATACTAATCTATACATATAATAAAAGAGTAGGATCGAAATTACGCTTCACTAAATATTTTTACCAGAAATTAAGAGGGGTGATAAAAGAAGGGTAGCAGAATGCATAAATGCAATTTTTAAGATTCTTGTCTGTCTGTCTGTCTGTCCGTCTGTCTGTCTGTCTGTCTGTTTGTTCACGCTAATCTCCGAAGATACTGAACCAATTTTCGCGTAATTTATACAAATATATTAAGCAAAGTCCAGTGCAACATATAGGCTTTGTTTCATCGAAATCGGTTGTCGGAAAAAAAAGTTATCATCATTTAAATATTATTTTAAAGGCACCATTTCAACAAATTGCAATGAAAACTGACTCGCGTTGAACTTTTTCGAATTGTCAGATGTCAATCACAGTTTGATATGTAAATGAAATAGTTTGATAATTTCGCCGTTTTCGATATGTGTTCGTGGCATAGTGGATATACGGTCGTACTACGTAACTTCAGATGCGGGTTCGAATCATCCCTAAGGGATTTTTTTATGTATTTATTTTTTTTATAATTTTAAAAGAACTAATATTGAGAATAGAAAATGTATTAGTGAACTATTCTATTATATAAAAATGTATTTCTTATGAGATCGTTTATTTCGCATTTTCATCAATCCTTTCCTTTCCAAGGGAATTAAACAAAAATATCTGAAATTAAAAGTGATCAATTAAATGAAATAAATATCGAGGTGGATATAGTATCATCCACACTAATTAAATTTATAAAAAAATAAGTAATTGGTCAACATGGCCATACTATTTTTTTCATTCATTTTACCTTGCATTTCTCCATACCTTCATTTTATTCGTATTTAGACATTTTCTTGGCGTTTTTTCCATGTGTCGCAAGTAATTTCAAACCCCCGTACAATTTTCGTGCATATATTTAAGACGGAAAATTCATTGAATCCAATCTTCGACTGAACTCTGATTAGTGGAAAAAAGACACATATCTGCATTTTGGTGACGTAAAATTTGATTGATATGCATCTCCCTAAAGTTTCTTTAAAGTCAGGTTCATTTTTTCAATTACTATGGTATTTCTTTTGAATTTCAAATCATCATTTGAACCCCAAAACCACCATTAAACATGTCGATAATATGATGCAAAAGCAATCGTCAATGACTACTCTGATAACTCTTTCCGAAAAGAAATCACCAAGTACAGAGGATGGAGGATATATTATAATATGAAGAAAGCTTGCTCAAAAGTTCAGCATAACGTGATCACCACGCGAACGAAGTCGCGGGCATCAGCTAGTTGAAAATTAAAGGGGCGGTTGACAGCGCGTTGGCGCGTTAGGTAGAACACCTGCCGTGCGCATTGATGGGTCGTGGTTTCGAATCTCACCAGGATGACATGCTTATAATTTTCTGTATGTCGTCTGGTAGATTCGGGAACGGGTGGGAGGAATATCGAAACTCCGACCGGGTAACAAACCACCGTTCATAGATGGAAATACCGTGAAGTGCATATTGCGCGTTTCGGTTTCAGTTTATGAATTTCCGAATGCTCGAAGTAAAAATTAGGTCGACAGCGCATCATGGACTGGTGTTCTCTGGCTGAGGTATCACCTACCATCAAGTTTTTTATAAAGATGAAAGATTTGTTTGTTTGTTACGATTTAACTCAAAAACTACTCAACCGATTTTAAAAATTCTTTCACTAATAGAAAGCTACATTATCAGCAAGTAACAAAGTACTTGTTTATACCTACTGTGTATAGAACATTTACATATATTGCACCCGTGCGAATCCGTGATGGATCGCTATTATACCTACAATATAAGTATAACACTTTGACATTTTGCATAAGACTAGCATTATTTATCGTTCAAATCTCTATTTAACTAGTGCAAATACATTATTTACACAAAGTTAACGTAAGATGGAATATAAAAGGCTCCATTCCGCGCGAGCCTCCCTCCGGCTCCCTCCCTTATGGCCCCTGAGCTATTTTTAGATTTCAATTTCAGAAAAGCCCAAGAATACTTTTTTCAGATAATCTTAAGTTTGTGCTGCTTCTTGGCTGCTGTCGGGGTTAATACTGTTAGTTTAATTGAAACTGGAATAATAATGTCTTATATTAACGCGAGTATCACACATTTTAATAAAATAACTGTTTACCGGATTCAATTTTAGTTCTCTCGCGTTCCAATCCGGTGAATAAAGGAATAGCTTTTTAACCGAATTTCTTCTCCATTCTAGAATATTTTTTAAAAATGTTTTTTTTTTTTAATTTGAAGGTGAACGTAGGTGAGGTTGTCACTCAAATCCTGATCCCAGCTTCTTTAAGCACTGGACGGAGGTGCATTGTGTTCAATAATAAATAATAATTAAATATTATTTATATTAACATTAGAACATCAATTATTAATGATTTTTTTATTTGAGATGTCAATAGACGAGCGTGAGGCCACAATCAAAGGACATCAATAAATAATGCGCTGTAGCCTATTTTTTATCTTCGAGATTTTTAAAATCGGTAGCATGAACCCGAATTAATATAAACGGTTTTTAATATATATATGCTGTGGTGGTTGTTTGGTGCACAAGGTGCACATTCAAACAAGCCCCTTTCCAAAAACGATCTCGTACAATAAGATTATTTAAAAAATTAAAAAAAAAATATACCATTATTTCTATTCAATACTAATTATTTGTTATTCTTTCCAGGTATGTTGATATGCCGCTGATAAGGCAAGTAAATGCATTATAATTTACACGTTTTCCTACAACCTCAATGTTTGGAATGTAGGTTGATGATAAAGGGGAATCCCTGTTGTACATACGATTGGATATTTCAGACATCGTATGATTTACAATTTAGTGACAGCCCACATCTGTATTCGGTATTTTCTGGCAGAATATGATCTAGTTTCAATTTAACAGAACTAATTTGCTTACATGATACATGTCAGTATCTTAAAAGTGAATAATTGA
Source organism: Anthocharis cardamines (assembly GCA_905404175.1). NCBI lineage: Eukaryota > Metazoa > Arthropoda > Insecta > Lepidoptera > Pieridae > Anthocharis > Anthocharis cardamines. Next base: position 11,249,302 of record FR989962.1, on the reverse strand, counting down.
TTTTATAGTTATCTATTTATATAGATAAACTAGCTAATACTGAAAAACAGCGTCAAGGCTTGTGTTCGGACAAATATTGGCCTCGCTTTTCGTGGCGGCATGTTTCTCAACTGTTTTCATGATTTTTTCTTTGTTATCTTTGTACTAGTACTTGCTTAAGTCCCGAATACATGTATTTAATTCTTCGATCAACAATATACTTTAATTTCATCCAAATCCGTCCAGCGCGGTTTAAGAGGAGTTCAGTGACATACACACGTACCTACAGAATAAATTATAAAGATAAAGATTACCAAATCGTAATAAAAATATTATAACAAGCAACACAATTTTAAAAAGCAATAAAAATAACTATACCTTTACATAAATATTTATGTAAAAATATTATATTATCTACATTCGTTATCACAACCGAACGCTTCGCGTGCCACGCCAAGCAGTTCGCAGTAACTGTTGTTACTTATTGGTGATTGAACATATCAAAATAAAATTGTAATATTCCAATCTATACATATAATAAAACTGTAGAGGTCAAATGTCTGTACATAGAAAAAAATGCTAAAAACTGAGTCAGGGGGATGTAAGAAGAGAAATAGAACAAACCCGGATTTTTTTAATTTTTTTTGTTTCTCTGTCTGTTTGTCTGTTTGTACGGGCTAATCTCCGAAGACATCGATTTTCATGTTCAATTTACACATATATATTAAGCCAAGCCTGGGGCAACATATTATAGGCTTTGTTTCATTGAAATCGGTTGTCGGAAAGAAAAGTTATCACCATTTAAAGATTATTGTAAAGGCACCATATCAACAAATTGCAATGAAAACTGACTCGTGTCGAATTTTTTCGAATTATCAGATGTAATTATAACAGATTGATATGGAAATGAAATAGTTTGATTATTTCGCCACTTTACTATTTACGTGAAGCCTACGCGAACGAAGTCGCTGGCATCAGTGTACAATAAAAGTGTGTAAGTGTACAATAAAATAATATATCGATACCTCCTAGGTATGATGAGTTGTCTAACAGATTTAGGTATTTTGGTTTTTTTTAAACACGTACGAAAAAGCCTATGATCTTAAAATTTATAATGTATTTTTTTAAATACATATCAATAATAACCGTTAAAAATGCGTTTTAATTCTCATTTGAATATAAATAAACAGCTAAACCATTTTATACCAAATCAAGAGCTTCCAATCCTTGTTAAATTTTTTTGCATTAATTTGAAAAAATCCAACCTTCATTATTATTAAATTATCCTTCAAATTGCTCTCCTAAACAAATACTAAACTTAGGAGGTATCGATATGATTACATCTATTTTTTTACAACACAAGTCTGTATTAAAAATCGAAAAAAAAAAATAGTTAAAAAACAAATTTTTCAATTTTAGTCTGCCATGTAAACGTTGGCATTTGTTACTTCCTTTTTATAGATTTTATGGACCAAATATACTTTAAAGGAAACTTGCGGCAATAAAAATGAAACACTAGATTAATATGTATTAATTAAATCTGATATTTGCTTTAATTAATATTTTATATTTCAATAAAACAGTGATAAAATTTTATTTTTTCTCCATTCTTAACATTCCAGTAATATTACTGTCGATTTTTATATGGCAACATTATAACAATAATATGATACTTTTAAAATTGATTAGGAATTATTATAAGTTAATTGTGTTTTTAAATAATATGTACTATATAGAAAAATGGTCATGTTTCTTTTATACAATGATAACATTATGGATTTATTTTTTATAGCATCCAAAATATTTGCTTGCCAAATATTGGCCAATTGTTTCGGACTGTCAATAACAACAGCTCTACGATAATTCATGCTAATATATCATTTCATTTTAAAATAAGCGCGATTCGCGTCAATAAAAGAACTTAACAAGTTAAAGGCTACAACGTTAATTAACAACTTTGCTAATGTAATTTTATTATACAATTAAGTCTGGTAACTTTGAAAATTACTTCTTAAAAACTACGCATTTACCACGTAAGCGTGAGTGGCTATACAGTTACAAAATAACGCAACTTAAGTATATAGGTAGGTACATTTTTGAAGGGCTCGTTGGCGCGTTCGGTAGAACACCTGCCGTGCGCATCGATGGGTCGTGGGTTCGAATCCCACCGGGACCACATGTTTATAATTTTCTGTAAGCATGTTTTCCCCACGTCTGGTAACTTCGGGCATTGATCGGGTGGGAGGAATATCGAAATTCCGATCGGGTAACGAACCACCGTTCATAGATGGAAAAACTATGAAGTGAACATTGCGCATTTCGGTTTCAGTTTATGGATTTCCGAATACTCGAAGTAAAAATTAGGTCGACAGCGCATCATTGATTGATGTTCTGTGGCTGAGGTATCACCTACCATTAAGTGAATCACATACTCGTTTTTCGATATCTAACATAAAAAAAACATAGCCATGTCAAATTGTCAAATTATTATTAGTGATGTCCAGAAAAATTCTGTCAACATAATAAGGTTGTTTTTAAATAAACACTCACTCGCACTTCTTAACGCATTATCATTTACCGATAATTGCACTTAACAGTTAATATACCTTTCAGGTTAACCGATAAGAGGGCCTTTGTCGCGGGAAATGTGAAAACTTACGTATGCGAAAAATGACTAGTTCCTAAATTAACTGAGTATCGAACAAGCAACATCCTTTTAAAATGTAGCGACATCTACAATCTGCGCAGACGAAACAATACGAAGACGTCTAATCCTGAATCGCGCTATATAAATGTTTCCGAGCGCTGAGTATGTATACAACATCTCGACATTAACCACTGGAGGGCCGGCCAGTCAGTTGTTCGACTGGTCGAGGATCCTCCCTTTAGGTTGGAGGAACACCACATCTCCCTTTCTCCACAAAACATTAAAAAGTACGCCCACACTTATTTTATATTTTTTAGGGTCCCGTGCCCAAAGGGTAAAACGGGACCCTATTACTAAGACTCCGCTGTCCGTCCGTCTGTGGGCCTGTTACGAGGATGTATCTCATGAACCGGTATAGTTAGACAGTTGAAATTTTCACAGATGATGTATTTCTGTTGTCGCTATAATAAAAAAAAAACAAAATAAAATAAATACTCCTTCCATGCAACAAACGTGATTTTTTGCCGTGTTTATAGATAATGGTACGGAACCTTTCGTGCGCGAGTCCGAATCGCACTTGGCCGGTTTTTTCACTTTAAACGCATGAACTCTAGTCGTTTGTCACAGTGAGACGTGAGAGAAATAACAAATAGGTACGTAGTTAATTTAATAAAATTAATAAAACAATTTGGCCTCCTTTGAATGTTTTTTGTATATAATTAAGAAAGGAAATCCTGAGTCCCCTAGTGGGGCATGGGGCAGACTCATTTCTGTGTCTGTTAGACTGATTATTTATCTTTACAGGCAAGTAGGTGTTCAGCCTTCTGCCCGACTGACTTTATATTGTTTCCCCGGGATTCCAACCTGGGATATTTTGGTTAAGAAGGACCTTCTATAAGAAATTCTACTTGCCTGTAAAGAAAAAATGTCAGTAAAACTGACTCAGAAATGTGTCTGCCCCGTGCCCGATTATAGCACTGAATAATCACTTTTTTATTCATTCTGTATTATTCGCACCAAAATTCAATATTTTAACAAAAAACAAGTCAATAACAATAGAAATAAAGTATCCTAATTTTTAAAATTCTTGTCTTTTGAATTCATAATTTTTATTTTTATTTTGTGTAGATAAGTATGTTCTTTATAATACTTACACTTGCTTACTAATATTTATTTTATTCATAATTTAATCTATTTTTATGTGTATCCTTTGCTAAAGACTGATTTCATCAATAAACTAGTATCACGCCCAAGTAGTATAAACGGGTGCAATGCTGATTTACTATTCACAAATAATTATAATAAAATCGGTCCAGTGGTTTTTGAGTTTAATCGTAACAAACAAACAAATCTTTCCTCTTTATAATATTAGTAAATACATAAATAAATATACCCTAATTGTTGGACAGTTCTCAATCATTTCCATTATGTATTGTAAAGCACAGTTTTCACGGTTAGAAAGTTTAAATAAAATACTGTATACAGGATTAAAACGTGATTTATTATTTATATTGTTTTAATTATTTATCCCGACGTTTCGGATGCTTTTCAGCAACCGTGGTCACGGGCAGAAATTTTGAATGTGTTAATAAAAGACAATATTACGGTTAGAAAGTGATTATAGGCCGTTTTATGAAGAAAGTATTAAAATTTTGAGTGTGGTCACTAATTCTAAAGGTGTATTCTGATATATTAGTGTTTATGTTTGTTTAAGTATATGTCAAAATACATATAATGTCTTGTTTGTCAGTTGTGAATTGTCATTGTCATGTATTGATTAGAGCGGAAGTGTTCATAGAATGTTGAAAAAGTATTCAATAAAATATGTAATCAAGTTGCATCCAGTGTTTTTCTAAATTTAAAATATAATTAAGATTAACATTGTGTTTCTGATATCAATTCGCTGGAAATGTCAGTAATATAAAACAAGTTTAGTTAAAGTTCAGCAATAACGGATTGAGCATTCGTGAAGTCAATAGGCGTGAAATATATTACCCGTTGTCTTGAGATACTTATGTGCTGCGGTGTGTGCTAATAATTACCGCACCCATTATATTAGTGCCTATGTACTATGTTGTACCGTTAAAATGACCTAGAATATTTGTTTAAATGACTCAGAATACTTTATAATTGATTAAACGCGATTTATTATTTAAATTATTATCCCGACGCGGACGTTTCGAATAATAAATCTCGTTTTAATCCGGTATAAAGTATTTTATTTAAAAGTGTGGGATTTGCGTTAAAGCCTTTAGAAGTTTAGAGCATAAAATAATTCAAATTAAAAATCATATAATATAATAGTACAAAAGAAAAGTACGATTGCCGCCAATTGATTAGCTATTTCTAGCAACTAGCAACATGTTGTGTGGTTACACAGGTATTTTCATTTTTGTATTTTTATTATAATTCGTATGTGTGGTGTTCAATAAAGCGTTTGTGTTGTTGTTGTTGGATATCGAACTCGAATGTAACTAGTAGGTATCAAGGGTTTAATTCTTGGAATAACCCAGTAAAGATAGACGAATATTACCTCATCGTAATGGTTGTGTTTGTATCGTGTTACTGTAGATAACGTTGCCGGTAATCATCGTATGACAGGGACACTAATTGTGCATAGATAATTGCTAAGGTTTTACGAGAACAAATAAACAGACTTGTTTACTATGGATTTGGTAGGTGCTATATTGACAAGCGGAGCGGTAGCGAATAATATTTTCTTTTTAGTAACAGTTTTTTTGGAATGCAACATGCGTATTGAGGTGAGGTTGGGAAGTTGTATCGCAAAGAGTAAATAAGGAGATGCTTAGTAACAATATAATAAAGTTTTACAAGTATTTTCAATCGTAAATTTTTAAAGCATCGGAATTTCGCTTCTACCAAGAAGAGCTGACAAGAAACTGCCAAGCATGTTGGCTGCCATGTAAACAAGTTTTTCTTTTGTATTGATTGTAAAAAAAAAATCTTCAGAAAATTACTACATTATTTGCTTGGAGAACTCGGATGTCGTTTGTCTTTTCTATTTATAAAATAGGGGCCAAATGGTTAGGTGGCTCATGCCTCACCTGAGAGTAACTGATCACCGTATTGTCTGTGACATTATTTATCTTCATTTAATAGACGACTAGATGAGGAGAGAACAATTGCTAGGTTAAACTTTGAGTAAAATCGGCTCGGTAGGTTCACAAGATATGGTATGATATGATTTTTTTTTATTGTAGCTTCCACACATAAAATAATAAAAACGTTTCTGTCCACAAAAACATTAGCTCCAATAACTAGTTAACTGGAACTACTTTCACTAATAAAAAAAATAAAGACTTTATCCTCCAAGAAATCGCTGATACGATTTCAACTATATTTATACTTAAAGTTCTTTTGTCTATATATTATATATAGATTTATTTCTATATAGTTTTTGGACGCATAGTAAAAAAGTCAAGAGCCGCAGTTATTTCAACTTGACAATAGAACTAGACAAAGTTAGAACTATAAGAATGCGATCATCTACGCCTATCAACATAACCGCATCCGAAAACTCCACAAACAGTTCAGCGTAGGCTTTTACCCTTGACATTCATTCATGCTATACAATCAACAACAAAACGCACTATACACCACACCTTAATGAACCAATTTCGAACCCTACTCGATTACCATAAAGTTCAAAATAGCACCACACATGAACATCCGGGATCGCGTGTGACATTTGTCTCAAAGCTGATGTATTGTGGATTGGATATGAAAAACAAAAAGTTGAAAATTAATGACACTGCATTTTATTTGCGTTCCACAAACCGGATATTCTGTTGTCGTTTGTGTAGGCTTCTAAATTTTTGTTTATTTTTATTTTTAAAGGGTGTCACGTCCGTTCGTAGATGTCAAGGATTTAATAGGCCTTTTATTAGGGTTCCGTGCTCGAAGGGTAAATCCGTTCGTCTGTCACCATCAGTTACAGTGATAGTTAAACAGTTGAATTTTTCACAGGTGACATATTTCTGTTGCCGCTATAACACCAAATAGATCGTTTAGCATGATATTAATACTAGCAACAGGTAGACTCATGAAATATTCACAGAATATTTAGTTTTATATTCACTTTAAAGATGATTAGTAAAATTATTATTTTTTTCCCTTTTTATTTGACAACTAGCAACGCGCCCCGGCTTCACACTGGTGCAATGTAGATGCCACTATACACAAAGCCTACTCGCTGATAATGTAGCTTTCTATTGGTGAAAGAATTTTTAAAATCGGTCGAGTAGTTTTTGAGTTTCCTCTTTATAATATTATTAGTATAGATGAGATAATGGTACGGAACCCTTCATTTTTTTTTTATGTCAGATATCGACAGATGAGCATGAGGTTCACTTGATGGTAGGTGACACCCCAGCCACAGAACATCAGTCAATGATGCGCTGTCCACCCAATTTTTACTTCGAGCATTCGGAAATCCATAGACTGAAACCGAAACGCGCAATATGCACTTCACGGCTTTTCCATCTATGAACGGTGGTTCGTTACCCGGTCGGAATTTAGATATTCCTCCCACCCGATCAATGCCCGAAGCCACCAGACGTAGGAAAAACATGCTTACAGAAAATTATAAGCATGTGCTCCCGGTGGGACTCGAACCCACGACCCATCGATGCGCACGGCAGGTGTTCTACCGAACGCGCCAAAGAGCCCGTCGAAATCGACGTCCCGTCGATTCATGCGCGAGTTCGACTCGCACTTGGCCGGTTTTTGTTGGAACTTTTATTACACACCTCTACCACAGTCAACAGTTAAGAACCGCCAAGTAAGATACTATTTTTTTTATTATTGTAGTTAATTACTTAAAGATGTCATGTAATGGTTGCAGCTCCTTACAAAAATTTTGTAAAACAAAAAACTTGGCGATCAAAAAGAGTGGCGGAGAGTTTCTTGCTAGTTCTTCTCGTCCGCTCTACGCCCTTGATTTGAGAACTGGCAGTAAATGTAAAATTAGAAGCATTTAATATGTATTTTTTATTGACGTTCATAAGTGTACATTGTGTTACCTAAATGAATAAATGATTTTGAATTTAATATGAAAGAAAAAATTATATAAGTACCTGCTTATTCGTACAACATCAGCTCAACTACTGATATAGTCCATAAATAGTTGTAAAAAATACAATTAAAAAAATAAGAGAATGTATTCGCATTAAGGTCAGCGAAGCCTAACTTGCATTCTTATTGCGTAATTTACATATCTTGTATATTATGTATTTGGTAACAAATGTAATGTGTTATCTTAGTGCTTCTGAATATGGATAAGTCCACTTTTGTATTAAACGGAGTTTAAAATGACAATTTATATCATAAAAATACTGTTTATTAATGTAATTGGACGCTGTTAAGCAATACGTTACTGTTAAGTTATCATTTATTTATTATTATTTATTATTTATTTATTTATTTATTATCCACACAGTTGTCATTTTGAGAAAATTGAGTTTGAAGTTCTAATTAGGTTTTATTAAATTCTTTTAAAAAGAAACAGAAATAATAGTCTTTTTTTTAATTATTGTTATTTCATTAAATGTATATAGTATTTCTTGGTAGCAATCATAGTAATAAAGTACATTATTGTTAAATATTCTAAACATGTTAGGATTTTGTGGCCGCTAGCTTTTTCAGTATTTTTAAAAGTAAAGTAAAGTGAAGTACCTAAGGGTGTTTTTTTTTTATTTCAATAGCCTCGCGTACTAGTCTGGGAAATAATCTACTTTATCTTGCAAGGGTTTTCGGGTAATCAAAACGTATGTAGCGTTTTGGCTTCTCTGTGTGTTCGCATACAATCGCGTTTTAATCCGGTAAACAATATTTTATTTAAAAGAGGCGCATGTTTAAAACAATATAGTATCAAAGCACTCTGAGTCAGCGATAATTTAATAAAAGCAGACGCAGCGAGCACTCTGCCTCGGATAAGCTCACCTTTTAGCTAATTGAAAAACCTTGCTTGGAGAACGAACCCGAGCGATTTGCTGGCGTTTCGCAGGTAAAGTTGGTTTGGCTTTGTGGATAAAGTTAACAGCGATACACTCGATTATTTATACAGATTAAAGCTGTGGGAATCCTTTTCTTAGTTTAGCTTTTAAATTCTGCCAATTTACTCGGTAAATAGGTATGGAAGTAAACAGGGGAGGCTTACGCCGAAGAGGCGACTACTTTAAAATATTAATTATAATGTATCTTTATCTTTTATTTGAACAAAATATTAGTGGTGTACATTTAGAAGTAATAAAGCATATTTTTATTTTATTAAGTAGGTAAATATACTTTATAGCACATAAAAAATACAAAAAACTTAAAATAATAAAAGTAGACTTAAAATAGAATAATCATCGTTAGATATGTGTACAGAAGGCGGTCTTATATAGCTATTATTTAAGTAAGTAATATATTATATTTATATAAAGTACTTTATAACGGATTAAAACGCTATTATATATATATATATATATATATATATATATATATATATATATATATATATATATATATATATATATATATATATATATATAATATATATTATTTATCCCGAAGTTTCGGATGCTTTTCAGCAGTCGTGGTCACGGTCAGACAGACATTTATGGAACCCTAACGCAGCGCCATCTACCGACTCCCACTCAAAGCCCCTCAGACATCAAAAAAAATCAAAATGGTTGCAACTATTTAGGTGGAGTGGTGACATACATACGGACAGAGTTATTAAATACATATAAGATGTGAAAAAGGCGTATTCCCAAGCTATGGCAAGGTTAACGAAATATATAATATTTTATACATACTGCAAGTAGTAAGAAATGTTATTCTCATTCAGAAACAAAAGCTCTGCATTCTAAAAATAGAAACAAAGATTATGAAAACACATCATTCCGTATGATATAAGAATTAGGGTAGACTCAAACATCTATCTATATTTAAATATTATTTAAAAATAGGCTAGTTCTACGAGTAATGATATCATTGCAAAATGAGGTGGACTCGCTTCTGTGTGTAATTTTGCTTGAAAGACAAATCATGAAGAATTTGAGTCGTATGAGACTGATTATTATTTTTCCAGGAATCGAACTCAGAACACAGTATTTAATAATTCGAAAACGTGTATTGTCCATTTTTCGAGCTAAAGTATTAAGTAGAAAAGTGGTTATTTTCACATACTAAGCCTTTTTAAAGTTTAAGAATAAAAAAAAACATTATATTCAACACGTACCTCGGATAATCATGCCTTATTTTATAATATTTAGTTAAAAATAACCTCTCTGTTTGTGAATTACTTGAAAAACTGCATCTTCCCATCCCTAGCCCCCCATCTCTCACCCCCATTCGAGGGGTATGAGGTTCTATTTCCAGTGCTACGTGGGCGCGTTACCCCAAATGCTACGTTATGAATGAACTACGAGAACTGAGAATGATCAATAACGTTTTGACTTTTTCAACTTCCGCTTCCGGCTTCTAATTTGCATGGGCTATCAATCTAGCCTTACTTTTATGGAAAACTATTTACTTCAAAAATAAACAAAACATTTTAGGATGATGAATAGTTTATTTTCCCACTTCTTATACATATATGTATATATTTGCAGTGGATATCAATTATTAAGAAAAAGCGGAAGATGGCAGAGTTCCTAACCTAATTTATTTTAAAATTAATTTTCTGCAAAAAAATAAACATGATTTTTTCCGATATTGTAATAGTAATTCTGTTATTGTGGATATAGACGAATCCACAAATAATATATAATTAAAATCAGTGCAGCTGTTCTTGAGTTATAAATGGTGTAACTAACACAACATTCTTTTACATAGGTATATAGATAGATATGTGTAACAAGTATGACAACCGTCAGGATGACATTTAATTTTAAGGACCGATTATGATTACGTCATCTAATGGCTGGCAGGAATGTATAAATTCCGTCTACGTTATAACCACCATTCACAAATGTAAATACCGTGAAGGGCAGTTGTGTGCTTCGATTTCAGCCTATGAATTTCTTAAAACTTAAATTAAGTCGTCAACGCATTGACTTTACATTCTAACATAGAAAAAAAAAGATTGTCTGTTACGATTTTACTCAAAAAATAATCGACCAATTTTAGAAATTCCAATACCAATGGAAAGCTACATTATCAGAGAGCATCATAGACATTTTTTTACATGTAGTAGTACATCTAAATTGCACCCGTGCGAAGCCGAGGCGGGTCGCTAGATTAATATACAAAACACGATAAAACAGAAACTCATTTTAACAATATAGACTAGAAAGTAAAACACAAAGATCAAATAGTATTCCCAGGTTATTTAATTATAGACGGAATCCAAGAAAAACCTTTTAGTAAATAAGTGCAGTGTTTCAGTGAACTAAATTCCTCGTCTGTACACAAGATGTTACAACGTAGCCATACTAAATGGACGAGACTAGAATAGAACCTCACACCACTTGTGGGGAGGGTAGTCTTCACATTTTGACGTCAACGAAAAATGTCTTTCTAAAGATTTCAAATTATTTTTGTCATTAATCAAATATGCCTAAGACTAGTGACAGGCTAAAAATGTAATTTAAAATTTTACTATTTAAAATTAGTCATTTTAATAAGTTTTGCTGTGTATCTAATATTACATATAGCGCGCTTCGATTTAAGTCTATGGATTTCCGAATGCTCGAAGTAAAAAGTTGGTTGACAGCGCATCACTGACTGATGTTCTGTGGCTGAGGTATCACCTTCCATCAAGTGAACCTCATGCTCGTCTGTCGATATCTAACATAAAAAAGTTATAAATGTGTTGTTGTGTAATCGGTTCGCCTAGTTGTGTCTGCTTTTTGGTAGTGCAATGTCGGTTTCGATAATGTATGTGTATCTAATATATAAAATTCTCGTGTCACAGTTTTCGTTGCCATACTCCTCCGAAACGGCTTGACCGATTTTGATGAAATTTTTTGTGCTTATCCGGTATCTATGAGAATCGGCCAACATCTATTTTTCATCCCCCTAAATGTTAGGGGTAGTCCACCCCTAATACATACAACCCCTGCTTTTTTTGTCAAAAAATCTTGACCCGTGCGAAGCCGGGGCAGGTCGCTAGTTTGTTTATAAATATATATTATAATGAATTGTTTTATCACTATTTATCATCACATATATCAAGCTACTCTATATTTGGTTAACACCCTTATTGCATATTTTAAATTATCATGTAGGTCTTGTGATAGGTATATAAGTATGTAGTTAAACAAATTTTGAACTTTTTAGCTCAGTGTTATCAATATTTTCAATAATAAAACGAAATGTAACGACGTCTGTCGCTCTTCTAAGCTCTCCGATAGACTCAGTCGAAAACGTTTGTACGTTTTATATTTTTTTGTCTTCTCATATTGGGTATAAAAGTACACAGTTTATCAAACAAACCGTGGGCGGATGTATCGCGTCCCTAAGCCCCGAACAGATACCAATGATTTACGTTACTTCTATCGGCATTCCGCCCACGCACAATGTGGAGCGGAAAATTAAATAATAAGCCATGAAATTGTTTCATTTTTTCGATTTTGATAAGAATATCTTAGTTAATCGACTGAACCACTCGTTTATCGTTTAGAACCGGATATCTCGGGTTTGATTTTCAGCGAAACAATGTTGAAAAAAAGGTTGCAACAGATGACAGATGACAGACTTAGAAATATATCTGCCTTCTGCATAACGCATTTTATAAACTAGTCCAAGGAGTCAAATCTATATATATAAAAGAGATTTCCACCTATATAGTCACTCATCACGATATCTCTGGAACCATAAGGCGTAGCGACTTGAAATATGGTAGGAATATTCCTTTCGCCGAGTAGAGGTCAGCTAAGAACGGATTTTACGAAATTCAACCCACAAGGGGGGTTGCGGGGGCAATTGCTAGTTCATTATAATCTAAATTGATTTTAAATTCTTAATAATAATTCCTATACTGAAGACAGAAGAGTGCTAACAAATTAGGCTGAAGGCTGCTCATCAGGTCGTTTTGAATTCGCAGCTCCTAAATGGGGCATGGAGCAGACATACATAATATGTATGTATGTGTCTGTTTCACCAATATTTGATTTCTTCTACAGGCATATAGTGGGCCTGCAATATTTTATCAGATATCTAATGGAAAAGTGGTAAAAACCTTAGTTTGTTTGCAGAGAGCTTTTGTCACTCAACATTTTTCTGTACAGGCCAATAATAGGTGTTTCAGACTTTTATGCATCACCTAAATATATAGTAAAAAAAACCAAAAAGCGAACGGCCATTTGTAAAAAAAAATATTTCCCTTTGCCCTTTACACTCCTTTATGTTTAAATCCTTGAATACAGTCTACGTTTACACAACGTGCCTCTTTCACGACATTTCAAAAGCAGTTCTGTCAGTCTTCGTGAAAACCATTATGATAATAGCCATGACGGGCAAATATATTGTTAGCAGCAAAATATCAATCAAACTTTTCACCTCAAGACGTCCTGTTGTTCGGGCGACAATATCGTGGAGAGTTTGTTTGGATTTTCTCATTACAAAATTGGGAGAGCAACGAGCGGGCATACCTATTACGCAGGATTCCAGTCAGAGAAGTAAAAATACGAATGTAATTAAATTTATTCGTTAAAAAAATTGTTTATAAATTTAATCCAGAGATTTTTCCTACGAATTGGGGATCGTCAAAAAGAGAGCCTATTCCTACCTAAAAAGTCGGCAACGCATCTGCAATCCTCTGGTGTTGCGGATGTGCAAGGGCGGGGGTGTTCACTTTCCATTAGGTATTTATGCTCCCCCCCCCCTTGGAAATTAAAAAATTGGTTACCAAATAAATGAAACAAAATACTGCAATATTTATTTATAGAAGGGTTTATGGCCTCACGATGGATTGCGAATCTTAAGTCCATTATTCCTCTACATATCTATTTCATTTTACAATGATTAGTGCATAGTATTTTCTAATTAGAGAATTCTTACTTACAGTTCATAAATGAATTCGTGAACGTATTCTTAGATCAGGACAAACTGAGCCACTGCTGCTCGTTATATACGAGAGATGCCGGGCTCGTTGGCGCGTTCGGTAGAACACCTGCCGTGCGCATCGATGGGTCGTGGGTTCGAATCCCACCGGGAGCACATGCTTATAATTTTCTGTAAGCATGTTTTCCCCACGTCTGGTAACGAACCACCGTTCATAGATGGAAAAACCGTGAAGTGCATATTGCGCGTTTCGGTTTCAGTCTATGGATTTCCGAATGCTCGAAGTAAAAATTACGTCGACAGCGCATCATTGACTGATGTTCTGTGGCTGATCACCTACCATCAAGTGAACCTCATGCTCGTCTGTCGATATCTGACATAAAAAAAAAAGGAATAAGAAACAGTTGAATGACTAAGAATAAAACGAGAGTTCTCGAAGCGTGTTAATGCAATAGGTGGACCGCAGATGTAGTAGCGATTGACGAGTAATCACTGTGAAGATTGGATGGAAATGTCACAAAAGAGGTGAAATTTTATTTAAAATCTAGCAACGCTCCCCGGCTTCACACGGGTGCAATGTAGATGTAGCCTGTGACTCGCCGATAATGTAGCTTTCTATTGGTGAAAGAATTTTTAAAATCGGTCCAGTAGTTTTTGAGTTTATTCATAACATACAAAAATACAAATCTTTCCTCTTTATAATATTAGTATAGAAGTATAGATTAGTATAGAAATATAGAAAAGGATATATTTTCAAAGGATCCAAAATGAAAAATGTTTTATTCAAATAAGCATATCATTATTTTAAATTTACCAACGGCTCGGAATCGGCCTTTCAGTCTACTGAGGTAAGAAAGTTACTTTTTTAAACGCAAATTATTTTACGTTTATGTAATAAGTAATATAATTTAACAAAATATCTACAGCAAAAGATTTTGCATCAATTCTATGGCATTGAGGATCTATTTCGATGTCCTAGACAAATTTTGTTTATATAAATTTATCTAATAAATAAGAGATTTTTAGGTATAAACATTATTAGAAGAAAAACTTCTTACTTCTTCACATTATATACTTAGTTAATAGTTTACAGAAAGTATCTCAGTACGATGCTTTCTCCGACATGACGCATTTGTGACGTCAGAGGCTACGCGCGTGACGTCAGCTGGAGTGCGTAGAGCGAAGTGCGTAGTTACTTGGAATAATTTAATATAAGTTCTATGTCGTGTACATAAGGTTCCTTTTATCTTGACTTGAGGATAGCCTAGAACATTTTAATAAAACCTTAGTGGAAAATAATTAGTGTCTGAATTCATAGAATGTATTTATTACTGTGGACTGTTATTTTGGTTAGTACAAATTATAGACTAGCCTTGACCCGCGACTTCGCATAGATTTCGAAACTCAACCTCCTTTTTTCCCTTAATCACGAGTCGTGGATTCCATTCCTAGGAGATCTAATTATATCATATAACTCTAGAAAAGAGTAATATAAATTTCGTCCGGGTAATGAACCAATATACATAGATGGAGAAGACCGGGAACTGCATGTGATTGCACAGTTCCCATCAGTAGTCAAATAGGCGGACAGTACATCAATGATTACTGTCCTTAGACCTATCATCACATTTTGATAATATTTAAAAATATTCGTTCATACGAAAGTCAATTACAGAGTCTCACTTCTTACCATCTCACTTATATTCAGACTGTGAAATTAGGGTTGTTTGTTTGTTAAACAAACACACTTAAACGGCTCAACAGGGATGAAATATGACACTCAGAACACTGTTCTCTTACGTAACTCAGAATACGTTTTATGTAGTCAGTAAATAAATAAAATGCTTCTAAATTTAAAAATCCCTTATCACACCAAAATCTGAACAACGTTTGTTTTTTTATCCTTTTCCAACAAATGCTACATCACCAATCACAATAGTACAATGAAACACTCCGTAATCTCTTTTTAATTTACAATAAACTCTTCGGTCCACATAACAGAGGCTGTTTATACATAATAGCTACAAGCCTTTTGCGTCATTCATCCTCCCGCCATTCAATGTAGACCACCCTGCGTCTGTCCCACTCGCTCGTATTCAAATGGTGAAAAGGCTAAACAGATGGCCATCTCCCTCCCCCGCCTACGTTTCCGCCCGCCCACGCGCTCATTCAGAAATTGAGGTTCTGTAGTTTTCGAGTGTTTCTCTTTTCTTTTGAAAACGAAAGTTTCTAAATTAAAATATCTGAACTGAAAATGCCTTTTGTTTATTTTTGAATTTATTACAGAGTATAGAGATTACTAAAATAAAAATGTTTGTTTGTGATATAATACATTAATAACAGTTTCACACATTTGTATTCCTGTAAACCTATTAATATTATAAATGTGAAAGTTTCTGAGAATATTTATTACACTTTCATGCAAAAACTAGTGAATGGATTATGATGAAATTGTTGAGTGAGAGTAAATCGAAAAACTCCTGCTATCTGAGAGCTATTTTTTCAAGCAAAGTGGGCATGGTTTAGATATAAATAATTGTATTTTTTTTGTTTGTGTATTAGTGATAATCTCTATAACTACTGAAAAGATAATCGCTTATACTTTTAGTAAAAGAAGAAGATATTTATTTAGACAATGCGTTTAAAATAAATAAAAATAAACATAACCGGTTGAGTAATTTTTGAGGTAAATTGTAACAAACAAAAAATCTTTTCTCTTTATAATTTTAGTATAGATATCTATCCTCTATCAATTTACAGAGAACGAGGCAATATTTCTCCCTCTTGATACAAATAGTTAGCTGAAAAGTAAGGTACGCAACGGCACGGGACAGTAGTTTGTAATTTTTTGCACCTAAGTAGAGTGAAACTCGAGTAAGTTATTTAGGGAGACTTCGAAGCTCTCGGGTCCAAGTTGTAATCTAATGTGACATTGTTTGCGGTAATGTTCCGAGACCCGAGGTCTTCTTCGGGATTAATTAGGGTCTCAGTGAGATACAATTTATATTTGATGCTGATTTCTAATAAAAAGAATTAAATTGAGATTTTCCCTCCCGACATCTGATTTCAATGAAACTAAGTAGTAGTTGCTTTGAAAATTGAATGAAAATTAATTTAGTAGTTTTGGAGACAGAAAAAATATTAAAATTACACGCGAGCTTCAGACAAAACCTATGAAAGCTATAAAAACTTTGTAACTTTGGATTAAAAAAGTGAATATCCAAGTCCCCAATCGAGCATGGGGCAGATACATTTCTGAGTCTGTTTCACTGATATTTTTTCTTCAATAGCTGATCAGTATTCTGTGTTTTACCTGAGCCAAACTTTTTCTTTATTCCTGTTTTCCCGGGAATCGAAGACGAGACCTCTGGTGCTGAACGAAACGCGTATTGGTATACGCGTGCCAGTCCTGTATATTATTAGGTCAGTGGCGTAATATTAACTAGCACCCGGTGCGGATCCCGAATTTGCCGTCTCCTTGTTTTTGCTATTGAATATAAAAAAAATTGGGGCATGGTTAAAATGTTACTCTAATTGAATAACACTAATCTAAAGAGAAACTCTTACATTACGGTGAAGTACTAAAAACAACGAAAATTACCAAAAAATTTTTTGAAGAAAGTCAATTTTTTACCGTTACCTGTCAAACAACCCCCCCCCCCCCCCCCCCAAATTGCCTCCCGTTGCGGACCGGGAACATTCCTCCCCCTATGCTACGCCTACGTATTAGGTACTGTTAAGACAGAACCATTCACGTGTAGCAGATTTTCATTCAATATTTCTCCCTCGGACAACATTGCATTAAAATTTATAAGGCGCTTCACCATAGAACGGTTCACACGCAGCTTTTCTGTACTGACTGCTTTTAACAGTAGAACTTTGATGGATAAAAGAGTAATACATAGTCTTAACATCACGTAACATCCTTGATCTGTTATACAAGTTTTGGGTCAATACTTTTCTTGGTGTAAACAGCACATAAACAGTTCTTATTTTTGATTATCTATATTGTTAAACCTTTTGTTAAAGGGCCAAAGGTTAAACATATAGATAAACTATGATTATTACACTCGGGAGTTGAAAATTTTATAGAGTGTCCATCAATCACGACAAAGTACCGTTTCATCGCTGCGATATAACCGTTCGTGTGTAATACGCCTTAGGCGAGCCCCTCTAGGTGGAGGAGGTGGCTCTGTACCAGGATGGGGGTTCGGCGTTTAAATGGCAGGTTCAAGGTCACGGTCAAAGGTCATTGCAATTGCGCACTGACCTTCCGTTGGCATGCTTATCGATTTTAGGTTAACCTAAAATTAATCACCTGTCAGGGTTGTCACTAAATATTTAAAGGTGCAATTATTTAGAGTTGGTTTGAATAATAAAGTGTCTATCATAGTATGTGTGGGATTTGTAGTGGACTGTATATAAAATTATTAGCTGGTAGAAAAGAACAAATAAAGCACCACCTACCTCAACTGCTCCTCCTCCAGGCCAGGATTCGTCAGTGCACGGCACTTGACAATAGGTTAGCCAACGTGGCTGAGATGACTGCAGAGAACGTCCCTGCGACAGCACCTTCCTCGACGGTGGTCAACGAAGAAGAGGACGATGGATGCGCGAGCGCAGCTATATTAACCGCAGATGGCGGCAGCGGCGCATGCGCAGTACTACGTTTGCCTTGCGGCTGACTTCACCCAATACCAGGGTGAACAACAGAAAAAATAGGCGGCGCTAATATGTTCATTCTACCAGTTTAAGACAAATGTAATTTAAGTAAAGACTGAACATACCCCCCACCGAAATCATTTATGATGATTTCTATTATGAGAAAAAAAAAGAAAAAAAAAAAAAAAATTATAATAATAAATTAAGCTACGAGCCATACAAAAATAAATCAATAATAATAATAAAAAAACAGCTAAATAAACAAAGGTAAAATATAGACTATTAGTTATGATCATAAACTAAGAAAGAAAACTGAATGATGTTTGATATGTCTAATATTATTTTAATTAACATATGGTAAAGGACAAACCTTATTGACAGGTCTCCTTAAAAATCCTGTGCTATTTTTTATTGTAACTACACGAACTACGTTATCGGGGCCAGGGTGGAGACGCTCCACTCTGCCCATAGGCCAATAAAGTGGTCGAGTACAATCAGACTTTATCAAGACCAAATCACCAATTTTTAAATTAGATTTACACGAAAACCACTTTGTTCTTTGTTGCAATGTGTGTAAATAGTCAGAGGACCACTTCCTCCAGAATATCTGTGTTATCTGTTGCATAACCTGCCAACGTGACAGTCTACCTGTATTAATATTGTCAATCGTATACTCTGGTACTCCTAATAAACTTTGACCAATCAAAAAATGGCCGGCTGTAAGAGCTACGTAATCGTTAGGATCGTTAGACAAGGGACAAAGAGGGCGTGAATTTAAAATTGCTTCAATTTTGCAAAAGATAGTTGTTAATTCTTCAAAGGTTAACACTCTCTCGCCTATCGCGCGATATAAATGTCTTTTAGCAGACTTGATGCCTGCTTCCCAAAGACCGCCCATATTGGGGGCACTTGGAGGGTTAAAACACCAATTTATTTGACGTGCCGAGCAACCATCTGCTATCAAAGTATCATTATCTTTGTAGAATTTACAAACATCTTTTAAATGTTTCGCGGCAGCTACAAAATTTGTACCGCAATCCGAATACAAACAAGAACACAAACCGCGACGCGCTGTGAATCTATCCAATGTCGCAAGAAAACAGTTTGCAGATAAGTCACTAATCACCTCAATATGAATTGCCTTTGTAGAAAAGCATACAAATAAGCACATATAGCACTTAACTTTTTTTGCATTTCTAGTTACACCATCCTTAATATAAAATGGTCCGCCTATATCACAACCAACGTGGTTGAAAACCTTGTTCGGTATAAGACGAGACGCAGGTAACGTACCCATGACAGGCTGAATGACTGTGGGATTGCACTTGAAACAAGTTATACACTTCGAAAGGATGGATCGAATCATGCCACGCGCATTGATAATCCAATATTTTTTACATAAAATACCTTGTAGGGTTCGTGGTCCTACGTGCAAATATGTTTTATGAAAATATTCAATTAATAATGTAGTCACCCAAGATCGTTTAGGTATGAGTAAAGGATGTTTAGAATTGTAAGGTAATTCCGCTTGGGAAAGCCTACCCCCCACCCTGAGGAACCCTAATTCATCGATAAAAGGTGACAACTTCCGTAAAGACGGAACTATTTTATTATTTTTTATAAGTTTTAATTCATCACTAAAATACTTATTTTGAGTAAGTTTAATAATCATATCATGTGACGTATTTAACTCTTGAGTTAAAAGTGAACCAACAAAACGATCGTGTTTAGTTAGTCTACAATTATTTGCAAATCGTAAACACCATGCTATAGTACGTTGCAATTTTATAAATGAAGAAAATTTGGAAAATGTATTTTCAAAAACATCTTCAACTTGAATAGTATTTTTAATATTTTGAGAAGGAAAAGAAAATGTGTCTATGTTAGATTTAAGTTCTAAAATATCTTTATCATTTCTAACGTAGAAAGTATCTATGGGCCACTCGTGAACGTCACGAGCTAACCAATCTGGCCCATGAAGCCATTGATTTGACTCAGCCACGAGCTGAGCGGGCATAGCGCCGCGTGAACAGATATCAGCGGCGTTATGTTCACTTCTCACATGGTACCAACAGCTAGGCGGCACCAACTCCACTACTTGAGCGACGCGACTCGAAACAAAGGTTTTAAGTTTATAAGGTGACGTTTGTAACCATGCCAGAGCGACACTCGAATCAGTTAAGGCAGTTACATTGTAAGTTATATTTTTAAGATTTTGTTTTATGTATAAGATTAATTTAGACAACAAAACTGCAGCCATAAGTTCAAGTCTCGGTATAGAAAGTGGCTTTAGTGGTGCGACTTTAGTTTTACTCGCAAGCAGTCTAGTCTTGACTTCACCATTTGAATTGACACTTCGAACGTACACACAGGCCGCGTACCCTCGAATCGACGCATCACAGAATGCCACCAATTGTATGTCACGAAACTGTGTTATAAGCATGTGCCGCTCAACACGAAGTGATGAAAGACTTGATAGTGAGTCAATAAAAGTAGACCACCTTTCGCACAACTCTGCCGGAAGCTTTTCATCCCACCCAAGATTGAGCTTCCAGAGGTCCTGCATAATGCACTTGGCAAGAAAAGTACAAGGTGATAAAAAGCCAACAGGATCAAAGATACTAGCTAGTAGCTTGAGAACTGACCTTTTTGTAAAAGTGTTGTCCTTCATATTATATTCAAAAGAAAAACAATCATCAATAGGTGACCACTTTAAACCTAGTACCTTAAGTGATGAAGTATCAGCATCATCAAAATTAATATCAAGAGTTTGACTAGAATCGACCCTGTCTAATAACTCAGGTGAGTTACTTGCCCATTTACGCAAATCGAATCCGCCAAGTTTGAGAAGGGCTATGAGCTCATCCTGCAACGTGCAGGCTTCTGAAAACGTTTCAGAAGACCAGACTAAATCATCGACAAAAAATCCATTTAAAATAACATCAGCGGCTCGCGGATACCGCTCCCGCTCATCATACGCAAGCTGACGCAGACTGCGTACGGCGATAAAGGGTGCACTTCGCAGGCCGTAAGTATTTGTAACGAGTTCATAGGTTTTTATCGGATCCGATGGCGACTCTCGCCAGAGTATATGTTGATAACATCGATCTACCGGTTCTATGAGAATCTGTCTAAAAAATTTTGCGATATCAGCAGTTAAACAAATATCATAACGTCGAAAATTAAATATAATTGTTAAAACGTCATGATTTAATTTTTTCCCGGTTAATAATATGTCATTTAAAGAATTGCCATTGGAAGTAACCGCTGAACCGTCAAACACGACTCGAACTGGGGTAGTGGTACTAGAAGCCCGTACCACGCAGTGATGTGGTATCAAATATTTAGTCTCAGTCCCGGTGTACAGCTGCATATGTCCTAGTTGTTCATATTCACGCATGAACGCAACATAGGCGACGTGCAAATCGGGAGATCGCATAAGACGTCTTTCTAAAGATAAAAATCTACGCATAGAACAATCATAAGAATTTCCTAAAGACTCATAGGATGGATTTAATAAAATAGGTGAAACATATCTACCTTCAATTGTACGGTAATATTTTGTGGAAAATATTTCTTCCGCAAGTTGTTCTTGCGGGCTACTAGGGCTGTCGCACGGCGACTCCTCTATTTCCCAAAATGACCTTAAAGTTTCGTTGATCGTGTCACTATCGTTGGTGTACGACACCATGTTACAAGACGTTGCAGTGACAGTGACACCATCAGCAGAAGCACACGGTACTTCTACCTTCCCACACAATACGTACCCAAATACACTATTTAGTGCAGTGGGAAATGAGGGATTAAATTTTATTTTGTTCCCATCAAAAATATCAGGGAAAATATCACCTGCCAAAATAATATCAACTGGAGATTTTTTATAAAAATAGGGATCGGCTAAAATTAAATTTTTAAATTTATTCGCAACACTTGCTGGTACCTCAATCGTAGGTAAATCAGAAGTTATTTTTTGTAAAATAATAGCATCAATATTAAAAACTGGACTATCGCAATGTCTCGATTTAATTGTACAGGAAGTTATACCTAAAGATTTTACATTATTTCCCGATAAACCAAAAATATTATAATTACATTTACGTTTTGACAACCCTAATCGTTCGAAACAATTCACAGTTATAAAATTCGATTGAGCGCCCGAGTCAATAAGAACGCGACACGGTTGTTCATTACCGTAGGCATCGTTCACATACACAACAGCTGTTCCTAAAAGTACACAATAATTCTTATCAGCGTTGGACGAATGCGAAGTAACAAATGACTCACTATCTTGCCTACTGTGGCTAGCGAACAGCGTAGGAACCGGTTTCTCGATAGTATCCAAATGTAATAGCGCATGATGTCGCTTATTGCACGTAAAACATTTAAATTCACTTTTACAATCTGCTGTTGAATGATTAGGCTTAAGACAATTGTGACATAATTTTAAATAGTTAACACGGCTAACTCGTTCCTTTGGTGTTAATTCACGGAATTTAACACATCGAAAAATCATATGATTATGTCCGCAGTTTATGCAAGTTACATTATTAATTTTAGTAGATTGTAAAGTTTGCGAAAACGCCTTACGTGTATATTGTTCATTTGATTTTTTATTTATTAAACTACCCTTATTTTGATTATTAAATTTAGTTGTTGAAGTATTATATTCGAATGAATTTGAATGATCTAATATTTTTATTTGGTTTTGTATGTGTGACATTAAATCTTTATAAGAAGGTATTGAATTTTGATTAATCTTTTATTCAAATGATTTTCTAGTGGCGGGATCAAGTGCTCTCAATGCTATATGACACAAAATATAACTAGATAAATCTTCAATGTCTAACGCGCTTATAGCCTTTATTGAATGGTCAAATGTTTCGATAAAAATATTTAAATTATTCGAAGATTCCGATTTTAAAGTTGGAAAATTTAACATTTTATCAAGGTATTTGCCCACAAGCATCCTATTATCGTGGTATTTATCAAGCAGTGACTGCCACACAACATTATAATTGCTTGCATTAATTGGTAAACTTTTGACAATATTTAATGCGGAACCTTTTGTACACGAAAGAAGGTAGTGGAACTTATCTATGTTTGAAATAGTTGTTTGATTATGCACCAAAGAACAAAATGTTTCGTAAAAAGTGGTAAAATTTTCAATATTACCATCGAAGGTATATAATTCTAGTTGTGGTAATCTAGGCCTACTACTGACACGGTCAGTATCAGCCAAAGAACCCACGTTGTGTGCGCCTGCCACGTGTGAATCGTCACATTGCGAAACACACAATTTTATACGATAAAAAAGATCATCAAATGATTTAAGGTCTTGGTCAGAAAATTGTGTTTCTGATTCTAAACTGAGTTGTAAATCGTAAATGTCTATACATACGGACTCGTACCTGTCTCTGAGCGACTCAATGTCCGAGGCACGCATGACGAATAAGTCTTTTATTTGAGGTTGAGATTTTATTTTATTAGACATATCAAACACTTCTTGCAATTGTGAAAATAATCTTTGTTTTATTGCTATATTTCTATTAATATTCCTTATTAAATCTAGTTCTTTTTTACTAGGAATTTTGTCGTCAGGCATATTTATTTCTTAATTTAATAAGCACGGCTCAAGAAAAAACAAAATTAAAATAAACTGACGTAAGTAAAAAAATTAAAAAATTCGCTCGAATTGGACCAAAAAATATGGGATTTGTAGTGGACTGTATATAAAATTATTAGCTGGTAGAAAAGAACAAATAAAGCACCACCTACCTCAACTGCTCCTCCTCCAGGCCAGGATTCGTCAGTGCACGGCACTTGACAATAGGTTAGCCAACGTGGCTGAGATGACTGCAGAGAACGTCCCTGCGACAGCACCTTCCTCGACGGTGGTCAACGAAGAAGAGGACGATGGATGCGCGAGCGCAGCTATATTAACCGCAGATGGCGGCAGCGGCGCATGCGCAGTACTACGTTTGCCTTGCGGCTGACTTCACCCAATACCAGGGTGAACAACAGAAAAAATAGGCGGCGCTAATATGTTCATTCTACCAGTTTAAGACAAATGTAATTTAAGTAAAGACTGAACAGTATGTATTTTTAAATATGTATATAATAATATATTATATTATATAAAACCTTTTCGTGCCAATTACGAGATGTAGAGCAAATTTGTACTGAGGTGCCGACTACGTTTATTCTCGTAGATTTTGTTTGAATTTATATCTATAATAATCTATGTCGATACGTTCACAAATTTACTAATTATATGTATGTAATAATGCCATATGAGGAGACTGGCAGAATTAACAGCGTTGTGGCACAGCATATGCTAAGCCAGTTCCTATTCGCAACCGCAGTGCACACTGTGACTTCTTGACTAGCTAGTACATAGATTTAATTTTAGTTAGTTTAAGCTGATGTCACGAATTTGTACTGTGTTTTGTAATAAATAAATTGTTCATCTATCTATCTATCCATATATAGCCTCTCTATGTAGTCATGTATCTAGTATGTAGGCATAGACAATGTAAATTATAGTCTCTAAGCCAGCTATGAATAATTATCTCATAGGTAATCGGATGTATTACGGAATCGAAAAAAATATATAAAACCGAAACGGAATTGATTTATTATATTTGACATTTAATTTGTCTGTTAACGACAGATTGGGGCAATGAATCGACATAATAATTGTTGAACAGAAATATTTGGTAACTTTTTATAAAGTATCCTTTATAAATTAATGTAATTAATAATTATGCATATTAATGTCATTTCCTAGATGCCCGAATATATGCATAAAGTATATTGATATATTTTGCCAAAATATGTAGGGATTGGTATTTGTCACTGTAATTAATTAATATTTTTTGTTACAGGTAATTGTGATTCAATATATCCGTCCCACGTAAGTTCATTTATCGATTCTATATCTTAAGTGCAAAATTGCATTACCTAATGAGTATCTTATCTGACGGGTAACCTTTAAATAATTGAAAGTAATATTTAAACGTAGTTTTATTTAAAGTGATAGTAAATAAATAAAAATGTCCTGCAACATTGTAGCTTTCAAAATAAAACAATTCGACAACCTTTTGTTTTTCTTTATCGATGCGGATAAAGAGATAAAACAATACATTAAATTATAGCTATTTTTAACTGGTTTGGTTTGATTTTAGATAATTGCAGCGTAGGGATTTCTATAATAGCCTGGTTCTCTGCACACATGGAATAAAAGCATTAACTATTGTGCTAATTACAGATACAAAATTACGTTAGATATGATTTTGTGTCGCAACGCCATCTAGCGAGATACTATGGAAACTTTTTGTGAAGTATCATAAAAATGAGTGTGCTTCAGACCACACAACTGAAGTAAAACTTCTTTCGCAACAAACCGATGTTTTTTATTCGTTATTTTCATTAATCGTTATGTTGAAATAAAAATAACGAAATACGAAATTGTTTTCGTTTTGTACAAATCGAACATTGACGTATTCGATGAAAAATGGATACTGAGATTAAATACCTTTATTATTTAATCTGAGAATGGATATAACAATTTTCGCCTCGGCCGATCACACTTTTTGTAACGCTCCCATCACGTTCACCAATTTACTCCTCAAGCCTCCTGCGTATATAAGTTTTACTTCAATAAAAATCTATTATTGTTTTTGAGCGCGAGATGACGTTAATTATTATATGGCAAATACGTTGTCGTAAACTTTCCAGCCGTCTGGATATGGAAATAAAGGTGCGATATTCTACCCACTCAAAGGGACGATCAGTCTGAAACATTTGACATGCCCTAATGAGTTAAAATGTCGTTGAAAATTAGGTCTATTCTGGGTTAAGACGTCATCAAAAAGGTGGGAGTCACTGTCGCTACGCTATTAGTTATACTACAAACGCCTTTAGGCGAGCACTCAGCATTCTTGTCTAGATATTCGACCTTCATTATTTCTAAACCGTTGACCGGAACTCGACACAATAAATGGAATTTGTGCGACGTAAAACCTCTGTGGTTTAACCCCAGTGGTTCCTGGTTTAAATCCTGATTAAAAAATGCAGGGCATAGAGCACCTACTTGCGAAACAAGTACCTACTGTCATTTGATTTCTCATACAACTGACAGTTTGACGATTCGAATACTTTCTCGATAGTCGTTCGTGCTAGGCCCTATGAAATAATTTAAGTTCTTGTAAGTTATGTCATACTTTGCCCGTGGCCACATCTAGACTGGTTTCACCTCCTGATTTACTTCCCTTATGGTGAAATTTCAGAAGACCTTCTTGATTTAGATAGTTGATATTTATCATGGTCCATATCTATATCTATACTTCTATACTAATATTGTAAAGAAGAAAGATATGTATTTTTGTATGTTATGAATAAACTGAAAAACTACTGAACCGATTCTAAAAATTCTTTCATGAATATAAAGTTACATTATCAGCGAGTATAGTAAAATAGTGTGTAAATACAATCTACACTGCACCCGTGTGAAGCCGGGGCGGGGCGTGTTGCTAGTCTCACATAGACGACTACGACTAAGGCTAAAAATTAATCCATACGTCCCGAATAAATGTATTTCATTTCATTCATGTATTTCATTTCATTCATGTATTTCATTTCATTCATGTTTTTCATTTCATTTCATAAAATTTATTTATTTATTTATTTAGGTATACATAACAAGAAACAATCTTAAAGATATATAATAGGTACAGTAAGTAGAGTGCTAGATTATTTCTCAAAAACATGTATACACAGAGGAATAATAATGAATACGTGAACAAAGCTAACAACTAAAGTTAAAACTAAACAAACTAAATAAAATTTTGGAAACAAACTTAAAAAAATAATATAGAAATAACTAAGTAATAAGATTAATACAATTTGTGAATTGCTCAGCGGAGGAGGAGTTGTAATTTTCTCTTAAAAGAAAGTTTAGTGGTAGAAAATATATCTAAGGTTTTATTTTTATCAATAATTTCATTATAGGAGCGACATATACGAACAATAGGATTAAAAAAGACGTGTTATTCTTGTAAGTTTTTAGAATGAATAGTTTAGGGTAATTGCGATTGCCCATGCGTGTATTATAATTAAGCATTTCTAGTAATGTTGGAGAGTCTAATTCATAGTGAAAATTAAATATTTTTGAGTGTTAGAAAGAAACACATATTTTACCTTTCATGTGAAGGAGTCACAAAGCTTTTACTTAACTCAAAAAACCTATAAATTTTTAATAGGCCAATTTTTGTTGGCTTTTTTGTGGTTCGATATAAAAATGGTTGAGAAACAGTTGTCTTTATTTATACATCTATAGACGATGGTCTATGCAGAAGTCAAGGTCATATACACAACCTTCCTCTTTTCCTTTAGTGATTTAAATTTTAATTACAATAGATAGTACGCATATTTCCCAGTAGAAAATAAAAGCAAGGTCTGCAGCAACAAAATAGAATTTCATTCATAGAATGGCATCATAGAATTATCATTAAATCGATACCAGCAATTTACACTACGCTAACTTGAAGAAGTATTATTTACGCCAAACGCAGATTCAAAATAAAATCTAATTACTTTTATTTTGTCTTAAATAATTTAAAAGTTATCACAATTTTTCTTTGAAATCCTTTGGCGTAAAATATACTTATTCAAGTTAGCGAAGTATTAAGTGCTGGTGTCGAAATGGCCTTTAAACACTACGTATATATCATGACCGTAAAAAATAGCATATGTTATTCGCTAATCTTTCTATTGAAGAATTTTTAAAATAGGTCCAGTAGTTTTTGAGTTTATTCGTTACATACATACAAAAATACAAATCCTCTTTAGCATAGACGTGAAGAAAAACGCAAATTTTTCTTCCTCGTACAAGTGTCACATGGCTGCCATCAGAGAATTTTCCGAACCGATAAGACCTTTTAGAGCTTACGTCCGACTCTTCTACCTAAAAGGCCAGCAACATACTCGCGACTCCTAAGGTTGCGGGTGCGGGTCGACATACATATACGTATGACCTAAACGATAAAAAAAGCATGGGTGTATGAGGGGAGACATAATATGACCACAGTGGGTTAAATTATGAGAATGGTTGAAAGATACGTGGATGAAATTCAATGTCGCCGGTGAAAGGTAATCTAGTGATAACGCTCGCGGCATGACTGAAACGTTTTGATAAGGCCACAGTTGATAACAGCCGCTTTGTAAACAATAGCGATTTGTAGTCAAGGTCATTGGAATTTTTTTATCGACTATGAAATTGTGCTTCTTAGTTTATCAATACATAAAAGAAAGATTGTACTTGATTTTATTATAAATGTTAATTAGCGAGTGGAAAGGTTTTTTACTGTCTTTATTTAAAAATCAGGTTGCAACAAGCGGCACGGGCGTACTATCCTTTTTTCAAAGTAGTTCGGGCCATTTTCGACCCCCTATAACGTCGTTGTGGATAAAACTAGAAGCTTGAATTTTTCAATATCAATACCAATACAAATAAACCATATCAATATCAATATTAAAATTCTTTGATATTAAAAAAAAATAGATTGACTTGGCAATAGCACTATAAAATATAATTTAATGTAATATGTATTACTTGTGAGATACATTGCGATTTTAATGGCCGAGTCAATTTATTTATTTTAAACATCAAAGATTTTTAATACTGATATTGACATGGTCACTATAAGATGTTGTTAGGTTAGCTAATTACGTAATAGCTTAAGACAGACGGATCCTTAAGTAAAATGTAGGTCGACAGCGTATCATTGACTGATGTTCTGTGGCTGAGGTATCACCTACCAACAAGTGAGCCTCATGCTCGTCTGTCACTGTCGTCTGTCGATGTCACAAATATAACTCTCTTTCTTTCTGTCTTTATCAACTTATATCTCCCTCTAACCTTTCGTTCGCCTCGGCCGATCACACTTTTCGTAACGCTCCCGTCACGTTCACCAGTTTACTTCCCAAGCCCAGCGTGCGTTTAGAAGTTTTACTTCAAAAACTCTTTCTCGCACTGTATGAAAGTTCAAAATTAGGAACGGCTTACATTTAGACAATTTTCATCCTATGGCATATGTATATATTATTTTACGTATTTTATTATATTATGTAACGGTTAGTTCCATATTCTACACTTCACCAACGCGCCAACGAGACCGTGTTATTTTACAAAATCTATCATTTTTTTATGATTGATACTGCCCGCTAAAGGATGCTGCCCACCAGTGGCAAGTGGGTTCGCGGTAAAAAAATATAAAAAATTCTAAGGTTCTTGAATTATTTTTAACTTGAATAATACTCTTATTACTAAACCTCTGAAACTGTCGTATTTAATTACTCAAAATTATATGAAACTTAATATTCGGTAGCAATTCGTTACCCTTCAGCTGTCGACTCCAATTTCTTTTATTTGCATAAAAGTTGAGTCGACTTGGTTCTGACCTTCGTAGCCTTTCACTTGCGAATTATTAGTAACGAAGTGCTAGACGATAAAATGAATATTACGCATGTTAGGCGATTGGAATAGATTCGGATTCCGAACATAATAATAAAATAATATAATATATAAAAGAGATTCCCACCTATATAGATACTCATCACGATATCTCTGGAACCATAAGGCGTAGCAACTTGAAATATGGTAGGAATATTCCTTTCGCCGAGTAGAGGTCAGCTAAGAACGGATTTTACGAAAATCAACCCACAAGGGGGGTTGCGGGGGCAATTGCTAGTAATATAATATGATTCTTTGGTATATCGTGGTTGAAAACAATTATGTAAATTGTTATTATAAAATATGTACATGCAAATGTGTGTGTTGATTAATATTATAGGGTGTTTTTAACGTTTCTTACTGGACGTTCAATTTTATCCGTATATAATTTAAATATCATTTAGCTTAAAATTAGTTCAAAATCGCAATATTTAATCATATTTTGCAGGGAGATATGCGATAAAACAGTCTTATCGCCGTATTGCTGATAAGCAATAAAGGATTACATGTGTTGTGTAATTCCCTAGTTGGGGGATGGTACAGACATATTTGTGTCTGATTCAATATTAATTTTTATTTAAGGACCAAGTTGAAAAATGTTTAGGAATCGAACCTTGGACATTCGCAGTGACCTGAGTGATTTGCGTTCAAAGACCGATTTCATTTGCATAATATTCGGTTGTAATTTTAATCATTACAATCCTTAAAATAACCTAAAAGTTTGAAATACTCATATAAAAAAAATAGTATTAAACTCTTCCATATTTTACGTAGATTCCGATAAGAATAATTATTGAGGGGTCAAGAATCTGTACAGTTATTAATAATTATTAAATGTCCGCGCTTGTTTCGCGCGTAAAACAAATAACTTGTGATAAAGTGTCACTGTCATCTGTTTTTGTATTAATTATCTGTCGATGTTTTGATTTTTAATCTGTTATTGAGTTTCTGCGAGAGTTCTCGTTACCAGGCCATAAAATTTACAAAAAAAGACATTTCTTATTATATTATGTTTATAGTGTTACTAATAAAGAGGTTTTATTGAAATTATGTTTTGTCAGAATCCGCAATATTATGTAAAATCGCGGTTGGGTTGCCAGTGTTTTTAAAATATAGAATTAAGGACAGGTATTTGGGAGAACATGGGTAGGGTATATTGGTCCCTCGGGACTCTACTTACATTAAGTAACGACTGAAAACATATTCAGTGCGATAATAATGTATACGAATTGTGAAGCCTCAATGCCTTTTCTTATCTAAAATACATTAACTTTATGAAAAACATTTTGAATATTATTTTCTGTAAACAATATAATATTGAATTTACACAACAAAGGTCATTTTTCTCGACACCAATTGTTACGCTTTCTGCAATATCGTTATGGCAAACGCTCAAAAAAATAGTGAAATTGTATATCAAGAAGGTTGAAATTTCCATGCACTTTTTCGACCTTGACGAAGGATCTGTGTTACCGATGAAAACTGAGACGGAGCTTTTGAATAACAGGCACAAAGGAATATGATACTCACCGGTTATATAAAAATAGGATTAAATTTGCGCTTATTTTGCAAAAACGTTTGAGTGATTACAAATACACAGGTTAGTTCCGGTTGGCGGACACTTTGTTGAAGATTACAAAAAACGGATGTTATTCTGAAAAGTGTTATAGATGTGATTCTTTTTTATAAATTTTATCCTTTCTGTTAACTAAATAACTTAAATTAATCTGTAAAATCTGTTTAAGAATTGTTTTTATGTGCACAATTTTTGTTAACACACACATCATATCATTTGAAGTATTTATTTTATGTAGGACTAATACCGACTTCAAAATTACATAAGTTAAAAGCAATTGCCTTGAGCGTGACCAAAAGTACATTCCATATTTTTCTTTTTATAATTCGAGAGCATTTAATACCGTATACTATAAAAGTATAATAAATACCTGTGTGAAAAATGATTTATTGTTTAATAAGAGTTTTTTAAATACTTTATCCCGTTATTAAAATATCCTTCTAAGTAAGTGTAAGTAAGTAAGTTCAGGATGTCCCGCTCTTTCGTAGATTTAAAATACAAATCTCAGATGCCATAATATTTTATTATAACGAGTAGTTACGTATTTTAAATACCTACTTCACAATTTATAAGAAACATCCAGAGTCCCGTGTGAGGTCGTTGATCATTTTTCTTTACACGCAAGTTTTTTTAAATTCAGTTTATCCAGGAATCGAACCCGGGACCTTCAGCTAAAAGCAACTAACATACCACTGAGCCACGAGGGCAGTGACAGATATCATAATTATTTAATAAATTTTAATAAACTATACCCGACCTCCATATTCTAAACGATCGATTAAAATAATAACACTTTGAACAAGGCATATTTTTGCAGTTAATTCGACATTGACCCACTTTATCACAAGTTTGTTCAATCGATATGTTTTTAAAAGCAGGCTTTTAAAGTACTCAAATAATAAATTAAATTATTATTAATAACTAACTGGTGCACGCGATTTCGTTCGCTCTTAAAATTATGATAATTTTTCTTCCGATAACCGGTCAAACAATATTGTATGATGTCTTCTTCTAATAGCCAATCGAACAAATCAAAATGATTTTTATATATACTGTTCCCCTTTAATCGTCCCCTTTCCATTTTTTGTTTGTCTTCAGAAAAATGGATAACTTGGTTCTAAAGGTAAAGGCAAATACAATCAAAAGTCTTTTTTTTGAAGAATTCTCTGAAGAAGTCACCTATTAGTTTTATTCTTTCAAAATTTCTACTGACTGCGCCTGCTTTTTCCTACTTCTAAGAGGCTTAAGTGGTATTCCTCGAATCTATATGATGAAGTCTTATCGTCTGTTAAAATCAGACCTAACATTGTCTTTTATTAACGCTAGTAAATAAAATACTTTATAACGGATTAAAACGCGATTTATTATGTATGCCAAATATACTAAAAAACACGAGGACACTGTTAGTCAATATTGCCACAATATATAAAATTACAGTAAATATCAACTCCGTAGGAATAGATGGCGTTAATTGTGAGATTTTAAATCAGACAACTGTCATCTTTCAGTCTGCCACAGTTGCTGAAAAGCATCCGAAACGTCGGGATAAATAATAAATCGTGTTTTAATCCGTTATAAAGTATTTTATTTAAAAATTAGACCTTAGAAATATTAGTAAAGGTATTTGTTACAGCATATGTAGGAATATTGGTCATATCCGTGTACTATGAGGTATGAGGGCTAGCCCTGCCAAGGCCGCTTCACATCCGTGACGGGCTTTTTGCGACAGCCTTGCAACTAATTATATCTACCGTTATTATTTATAAAGCTTTATACGCAACGATTTACTTATCGATTTATTTGGAAGGCAATAAATAACATTCAAATATGTTTACGAGCTTGTATTATTACATTGAATTTATTTACCTATAATTATCGAATAATCCGTTGGCTGTTTATACTATATTTGTATACTGTCAAATCCAATTTGGCCAATATAAAGAAATACTATATTTCATTCCATTGATAACTACTTTATTATTTTTAAATAAATAAATCTGATGAAAAATATAAAAAGTTTTTGAATTGGGATTACAATATGTATCGACAGACGAACATGATGGTAGGTGATACATCAGTCAGTGATGCACTGTCGACTTTATTTTTACTTTGAGCATTTGGATGCATGGAAATCCATAGACTGAAACCGAAACGCGTAAATATGCACTTCACGGTTTTTCCATCTATGAACGGTGGTTCGTTACACGATCGGAATTTCGATATTCCTCTCACCCGATCAATACTCGAAGTTACCAGGCGTGGGAAAGACATGCTTACAGAAAATTATAAACATGTCGTCCCGGTGGATTTCGAACCCAAGACTCATAAATGCGCACGGCAGGTGTTCTACCGAACGCGCCCGTCAAATTCAAACACTGTTTTTTTCACCACGGGCACATTGTAGTATAAAAACAGAACAAAATAACCAATGTACCAACGGAACGGAAAAAGCCTGGGCCTTGGTTCGCTCGCGGTAGAGAAAATGAAAGTTATTGTTGGTTCAAAAGTGGGCCGCGATAGTCAAGGCGACAAGTTTATCTCTCATATCACTCGAGGGCAGTTTCTCTTGTGATGGAGGCTTTTTTTATAGTATACTATAGGGGGCAAACGGGCAGGCGGCTCACGTGATGGTAAGTGATTACCACCGCCCATAGACATCCACAACACCAGAAGGCTTGCAGGTGCGTTGCCGGCCTTTTAGAAAGATGAAGGCTCGCTTCTTGAGGGTTTCCAAGTCGTATCGGTTCGGAAAAACCGCCGGCGAAAGCTGATTCCACAGAGTGGTTGTGCGAGGCAAGAAGTGTCAGGAATCGCGCAGTTGTGGAATTCCAGACATCAAGATGGTATGCGTGGCTACAAGGGGACTCATATGGACGTGTAATTACCTTCGCATAAACCTTCAGAAATTGTAAATAATAGAGAAAATTCTGTACTCCCGCGTTTGAAGTCTTGAGGAAACGGTCGGTCGGGCAGTGCAAAAGAATCGTATTGTAAAACATTAATAGATGGAAAAACCGTGAAGTGCATATTGCGCGTTTCGGTCTCAGTCTATGGATTTCCGAATGCTTACCTTTTAACCGTCGATATCAATATATTAACCAGAAAAATGTAAAGGTATGTAAACAAGTTATCGTGGTATGACTGCAACTCTACCGCGACAGTTTAAACGTTCAAAATACTAAATTACTTCGCACCTCGCTTGAACTAATTGCTCCTAATGGTGTTTAAATTATTATAATGATGTAAATTGTGAACGATTATGTGCAAGTTTTGTTAATGACATGGTGTTAATGAGTTTTAGGGCTGAATACTCGAACGCGAATCAACATTGAGTTGTACTCAAAAGTATTGCTGTCCCTGTCATTAATATACGTACAATGGAAGACAGATACATTTTGGGAAGCCCTTAATTTGGATTATCGTTTCAGTATTCCGCGGTTAGAGTTCTAAAACATTCATTCACCCTAAACTACCTCTATTTTGGGCACATAACTACCCCTGGTCTGTGAGACACAATATAATCTATACTAATATTATCGATTACGCGCGTCGGTACGATGGTCGGTCGGTCCGTAAGACCAAGATTAGGCAGTTAAGGGTCAAATGTACCTTTACAAAAGCCTGAACAGTTTTCGTCTAATTCCACAATACGATTTAGCATCTTAAAAACAAAAAGACAAAATCTAATATTTTTCTAGCAACATTCTGATGTTATATATGTTATATATTATTATGACCTCTGGGTCTTGATGATGCGTTGCCGGCCTTCAAGATGTGAAGTTTCTTTCAGCACATTCGCTCACTGTTGAAAAGTATGCAACCGCTGAAAATTTGCCATTTATAATATTCAACGTCATTATTAACGGATGCTTTCGGAACAAGTCTGGCCATAATTATAATTGCTGGAGCGGAAAGTTCAAGGGTAGGGAAGCGTTCACTTGTCAATATTCTTATACAATACTAGTAGTAGTCTGCCTTTACTGGTTATAACTTGCTGGCATTTCATGGATAACGATATAGAAAATTATTTGAGAGTAAATAGTTTGTTATTAAAATACCAATGCAACCGGTTTGTATTTTTTTTTATATAAGATATCGACAGAAGAGCATGAGGTTCACTTGATGGTAGGATCCTCACCCACAGACCATCAGTCAATGATGCGCTGTCGACCTACTTCTTACTTCGAGCATTCGGAAATCCATAGACTGAAATCGAAACGCGCCGACGTGCCCGTCGTTGTAATACAGTTCGGTGTAGATTTATTTTTAGAGAAATACATAATATATGAAGGAAAATTTAATAAAAGAGATTCCCACCTATATATTGACTCATCACGATATCTCTGGAACCATAAGGCGTAGCGACTTGAAATATGGTAGGAATATTCCTTTCGCCGAGTAGAGGTCAGCTAAGAACGGATTTTACGAAATTCCACCCACAAGGGGGGTTGCGGGGGCAATTGCTAGTAAATAATTTTTTAATTAATTAAATTTTTTTGATATAAAATTCAAGGTGATTTTCGTTTTAGCATGCGACAATTATTTATAGATGTTTAACTGAGACAGCTAACAATCACAGTTCTTATATAACGGCTTGGCTGTTACTAGTATTTGTTGAAAAGTTGTTATTTAGTATTGCATGATATTTTCAATAACAGATATATCACAACCAAGGAACAACTGTTATAGATGGAAAAACCGTGAAGTGCATATTGCGCGTCCGATTCTCGTCTGTCGATATCTGACTTTAAAAAAAGCAACTGTTATATGTTATCTTTGAATACCTGTGATTTATATCTGTTATGATAAATACGCCTCACTCCTACCTTATTCATTTAATACAGCTGTATTATACACGCGCCTCAAGTTTTCTACCATGCGACACTGCCCTGTATTCGCTTGACTGGTTGATATTTCTCGTCGATATTGAGTCGAAAATGACGGATTGACTTTCGCAGTTAATAAATTAAACATGTGTTTATCAAAGCACATACCTATCTGTAAATGTCACTGAAGTTGAAAACGGAAAAATACATCGATATTAAGTTTTACGTTTTATTCCTCAAAAGTCAAGATTATAAGCGTTTGACAGACGAAACTGTAAAACGCGGCGTTTTGAAAGTCATATAAATCTACTGGGATCGATAAAGCTATAGGTACGGGGTGAAGATAATCCGGAAAGTTGATCTAATCAGTCTCAAAAGCAGAAAATCGAAACCTAGTAACTAACCTGTAACTCATCAACTAAGATTTCTTTGAGTCCAAAATAATCAGTTTTTATTCAAGCATATCAGTTGTATCAGTATTATTTATATCAATCGTTTGTATGTCATAAGACGATCCAAATCAGAGTGTCTGAGTGAAATTAATATAAATTGAAAGCATGTAATGTAATATTTGTACCTATTTTGTGAACCTAATTTTACTAGTAATTTATAGTTATCTACTTGTGAAAACTGTTTTGGTTTAGTGATAGAAACGTTCGTCTCTACACTGCCTTAAACCAAACTAGTTTCTTGTAAACACAAAAAGAACTAGATTTTACAATAATAATTCGCAAATATTTAAATAAAATCGATTATAAACTGAATAATAAACAGCTGGTCTTTATTTTGAATATGATCGGTCGAAATTAAACGTACATCGGTGTTAAATTTAAATATCAATGACATCAATACAGAATAAATATATTTACTTATCCTTGAAGTTCTACAGTTGAATATAATCATATGACGTTCTTTTTGAAAAAATATATGTATATCTTTGTTCAGGTAACAATGATTTAAAATATATAACTTGGTATAAGTATTGACATAAATGTATATAAAAATGAATTGACGTTTGTCTCACAAAAACTCGAGAACGGCTGAACCAATTTGCCTAATTTTGGTTTTGAAATATTTGTAGAAGTCCAAAGAATGTTTAAAAGTTGAGATAATATAGTCATTATTAGTATAACCGTGCAAAGCCGGGCCGGGCAGCTAGCCTTATAATACAAACTACAAATCATAGTCACGCTGAAATATACTCTTGTTCTGTATTAGTTTCAATTAATAATGAATGACACAGATGTATTTTTTTCATTAAAGCATAAAAAACGAAAATATTTAAAAAAAGCATACAACAATTAAATAAGGTCCTATTCTTAAGATCTAATTTCACAAAATTCCTGTAAAGTTCAGACCTTCATATTATATTAAAAAGTAAAATATATTAATATATTTTAATGCATTAGAAACATTTGTTCTTCTAGCTACTATGTAGTGCTTGTAAAATTCGCTTACGTCAGTATTCTTCCTGTTGCGTAGCAACCACTACGTCACTGCTACAAACGCAAGTTACATAGTACTACGTCACTCGTAGCCCGAATAGCACAGGAGTTGCTCAATTAATAAATTCAACCAATATTGTTCAGAACGTTACGATTCTATAAACTTAGCAGAATATTAAATAGAAATGTCTGAAACCACATAATGTATACTCCAGTGTGTGACTACGTAAAATTAAACGCTCGAGAAAGAGATAACAATACACATGCATTGTGAATGTAAAAGGGAGGGAAGGTGTAGCAACAAGTTGGAACGTTATCGCGGCCGTGACGTCGCGACCCTTTCACTCGAGTCGCGTCGAAACCGGCGCTCAGTTCTCAGTCAATTAGTCCGCGCGGCTCGGTCACAGCGTGAGAACGTCTCACAGCCGTGTCCCAAAAAAGAACCACGCGTAACTCGCTTAGAAATAACTTTCGGGACGTTACACGTTAACGGCACTCCGTTGTATTTAGATCCCGAACTGTGCTATCGACCACAATGGGCGTAATTAAAGTGACTCCGGACACCGCGTCCCTCATATCCGCTTGCGACATGCTCGATGACATGAAGGTAAGTCCCAAAAATCATGTGACAAATGCTCTATTCCCGATGCGGGTGTTAAAATCGCGTTTTATTTAGCGTGCGTGGGCTGAGACTCGTCACGGGATCGCGAGTAATTCTTAAAATGCGCTTTTACGCTGCGAAATACAACTCGAGCGCAACGCAATGCCAAGAAAAGATTCTTATTTGTAAAGTGACATTTCAACTACCCAGTCACACTTAAATGGATAAAATAATATTTATATATTATTGTTCTGATCGATTATGTGTGACTTCGTATTAAATTATATTTATTATTCTCAGAAGTCTCGAATATCAGTTGGATTGTTGCTATTAAAAATGTAATTATCGCTTTTGTTTACTCGGATCCAACGTTCGCCACGGTATTTATCAGAGTCGTAAAATATTTGTTGTTCGAGCGTTTCGTTGATCATTTTATAAATTTGGCGTTGCTCACGTACATTGTAGCGTATAATAAACATTTCCTTTTAATTAATAATGCAATATGTCGGCTATTCGCCGCGATTTGTCACGCTTCTTGAGTTTTAGTTTTAAATGAAAGTTTGAGTTCTTTCTGGTTGATTACGACATAGGCAAGAATTTGTGACTGATGTACGTCGCAAAGTCATCATTATCGGGGCGATTTCACGTCCATGGTGAAATTAAAAGTGGACGGAAGCGGTGTCCTTATCAGTGGTTTGACACGATTATTGGAGACTCGAAGGTAGTACGTGAGAGCACGCACAACCTTTGTAGGAATGCAGCCTAGTTGCTAATCGACTTGCGTTCTAAGATAGTGTTTTTTTCATGGACAGGAAAACGGTCGCGTACACTGGACTAGGTTGGTTATTTTAACGAGAGTGTGTATTTTATACGTGATTTTTATATGAAATATTGCGAAACGGAACGTGTGCACAGTATATTTATAAAAAATATATATGATTTAATTTTAATTGGATGGAAAAAATCTTGTAATTTTATTATAATCTCAACTTACGTCACCCACTAAGGAATAAAAACAAATCATTTTTCATATTTAAGCCTCGTATCAAATTATTAACATTAAAAATATGTAAAAAAATATTTTATAAAAGTGGATTAGCCGACAAAACATACATGATACAACCCTAAATTTTTACTTTTTTATCACCAACCCCTGCTTTTTAGAAATTATTTACATGGCAAAACAACGATTGCCGGGTCAGCTAGTACAATATAAAATTCTCATTTTGGTAATGACAATGTCAAACTATTCTTAAACTGATGAAGTATGAGAATGAATTGTGTCATTCTCATACATCGAATTTGGGACAGAGTGTAAAAAGGGGGATCAATAAAAGCGCATATTTCGTATAACGTCAAAAATTTAATTGTAAAATTTAATATATTTTTTACATTTATTTTAAATAAATTATTAAACACAATAATACCTTTTTAATTAAATTTATCGCCAAAAACCGATCCGACTTAATGCTTTCACATTATCCAAAAGTCATTATCTTATCAAGTGGAATAGTCTTAGCTTAGTTTTAGCTATATTACGAAGTTGTTGTTACAATCTGTATTAGTTTATCACTCCTCATGATATCTTACAATAATCTGTAATTAATTCGTTATTGCAATTTGGGAGGAATGGAAAATTCTGGATAATCTCAGCTTACTGCTTAGCCTAGCCTTTTTATATTGAAATATAATTATGCAAAATAATATTTCTTAATAGCGAGTATTAAGAGCTTAAGATAATCAATTATATCGTTACTTACTATCATCAATTTACTGTAAAATGTAGAACATTTAGCTTTTTCGTAGAAGAGATCCGTATTCCGTAGATCAAGTTGAAACTCTTTAACCCTGTCTAAAAACATAATCTGGAAGATATTTTCGTAAATACACAAAGTTAACTATAAAAAAGCATTGATTGTTTATACAGATTATACAAAAGTAGTGACATATCTATACATATAATAAAAGAGTAGGATCGAAATTACGCCTCACTTAATATTTTTGCCAGAAATTAATAGGGGTGATAAAAGAAGGGTAGTAGAATGCATAAATGCAATTTTTAAAAGATTCTTGTGTCAGTTAAAATTTTGAATTTCAACTGATACAAGAATTTTAAAACGTTAAAAAAGTTAAAATTTGTCAAACGTTACGAATCATCATTTCTTTAGCCTGCACTAAGCTTCAATAAGATCCTTTACAATGCAAGAATTGCTATAATAGCATGTTATAATAGGAAGTGAATGTCGCAAATGTTGTATTGGATAATACGTCATATTACACTGATAAGGCGAGAACGTACGCAATGACGACCATACGAATCTAGAATTATACAAATTTGCTACAGTTAAATTTATTTTTCAATATATACACATGTTTTAACTGTATTTGAAAAGAGGAGGCTGTCAACTCCCTTTTTTATTTCCTGACTTCTATACCGCTAACTCCTATGGCATGCCAGTTGCCACGCAATGGAGTTTTAGAGGAATATTGTGATTAAAAATAAATAACCATTATTTAGTGAGTATCACACATTTTTCGGACTAATTCGTCCCGCGAAAACATAACGATAATGTACTATATAAATTCAAAATACGATTTGAAAACGCCACTAAAAGTCATGTACCTACTATTTCAAGTGGTAATAATAATTAATTAAAAAAAACTAAAAAGATCAAAACGTCAAGTACGCACTAAAAATCAATTATGTCAAAATGTAAATCTAATATATAAAATGTTCGTTCCCATACTCCTCCGAAACGGCTCGACCGATTCTTATGAAATTTTATATGCGTATTCAGTAGGTCTGAGAATCGGTTACTATCTATTTTTCATACCCCTAAGTGATAAGGGTTGTTCACTCTTAAATTTTTTTTTTTAATTTTTGGACGAAATTTTTTGTTTTTATTTTTTATAATGTGGCATTAAAAATACATACACCCCTATATTTTCACTCTTCTATTACCAACCCCTGCGAAGACGGGGCTGGTCGCTAGTACACATATAATAGTATAAACATACCTATGTTTGCCTAGCTTGGCACCGTCTTCCAAATAGTGTACATAGGTATATTACGAATATATCTATATTCTATATATCTATATTCTATATATATTTCTGGTTTGTAGTAAACTTCCTTGTTATTCAGTTTTTGTTTTCTTTTAAAAATATTTTTGAAATAAACAATATTAATCTTATTATAACTACTGCGTCACATATTCTGCTTCGATAGTAACTACTGCTGTATCTTTACTAATATTATAAAGAGGAAAGATTTGTTTGTTTGTTACGATTTACTCAAAAAATACTCGACCTATTTCAAAAATTCTTTCACCAATAGAAAGTTACTTTATGAGCGAGCCTATGGGCTATTTTGTGTATGCGAAGCCGGGGCGGATCGCTAGTTTAGATTCAAAGCTAATATGACTACTAGGATACTTGAACTAACAATAAATTTATTTATATATAATATGTACGTCCATTTAAAATGGGCTCGTTTTTAAAATTTAAATTACGTGAATAATAAATAAAATCAGAAATAGTGATTTTAAAAAAAGAAACAAAATTAAATTCGAATATTAATGGATGATTTTATTTTTATACATTTAAATAAGAAATCACAAAAACGTAGATAAAGGGTTATTTTGATATTCCATAGAACTGGCAGGGTTTCATCCCGATTTCAGACTTCTAAGATAATAAGACAAATAACATTGCTATTAGACATTTCCATATCCATAGATATTTGTTAGTTACAAGATACCTTTTAAAAATCTGGTTAAAAAACAAACGAATATCGTCTTATCATTTTTTGTTACTAATTTTAGAGTGATACCGATAAGTGTTACAACACGCGATAACTAACAATTACGTCAGTTCAAATTATTTATCTTTCAAATTGGAACATCCCATCCTGTGATGTTTTACATGAGTTATAAAAAATAATTGTATTTTCACGCGGGCGACATTATAAAATCTGTTCGACCTACGTTTCCGTTATGTTTGATATATGTAGATCTTAATATCGTCGGTTCAAAACTAAAACTCACTAAGTGGCATTTTGAA
The DNA here is from genome assembly GCA_905404175.1 of Anthocharis cardamines. NCBI lineage: Eukaryota > Metazoa > Arthropoda > Insecta > Lepidoptera > Pieridae > Anthocharis > Anthocharis cardamines. The sequence goes on along the minus strand of FR989962.1, from coordinate 11,206,979 downwards.
TAAAAGTATATTTACTTTATTGCTTAAATACGTAACAAATCTATGAAGCGCAATACGCACTTACGTTTAAAATAAGCAATAATAATATTTATTTTTATTCAAAATTACACTTGGTGAGTTTTACCTTTGTACCAACGATATGTATTATCTCAATCGCATTATAATGTGCTGCTCTTCGATCGTCCGGGTTCCTGATAATTATATAGAGTCTATTTTTGTCTTCGATCAACAATAAACATGTCAATGATTTTTGTATTAGTATCGAGCAACATTTACATATATGTCTATATTAATACAGTGTCAGCGTTAAAGGGGGCATCGCGATAGGGCGAAGGCCCAGGGCGCTAAAATTGGGGGCGCCGAAGTCTGAAGTCTCCTGCCTCCCGTGCTGCATACCCTTTACTGTGCCCTACGCTCTGCGCTCTACGTATATCATAACCTGGCTACTCTGACGATTGAAAATGAAATCGCTGGACAACGTCAAAAACAACGTCTTGCTGAAAAGGCCTGAAAAATGAAATTAAAAATAAATAATTACAAAAAAAAAGCTTATAAATTTCCTTAAGTGGGCGCCATAATATTGTTGCCCGGAGTGTCAGTGGCCCTAACACCGGTACTGAATAAATCTCACTTACACGAGTATGAAGGCTCTCGACTCAAATCCTAGCATATGCAAATTCTAGATGATATGTGTTTCCCTGACGTCAAAATAGATCATTATTTATATTCTCGGAAAATGTGACATCGATTTGATTGATGACATCCAATCAAATTGATTTTTATAACTTGGTTGTTACAGGGCTCGCGTTTACAATTGCCTATTATAACTCGATCTTCAAGTTCATAAAGATTTTAGTCACCACGGGAACCGCTTAAACCAAAATGCAAAATGTCTCCAAATTCCTAAGCCACGAAGCACAGCGCTAGCACACACGCGACGTCACGCAAGAGCGGCGCTTGCGCACGTCGACACGCCGACATGCGGTTCGCCCATTCGATAATAATTTATTCGCAAGCGAATAACGTTTTTTAGAGCAAGATTACAGGATCAGCTAATTCATACGTTGTTTAATCAGTGTCGAAAATCGAAACTGCTTTCAATAAATAAGAGATGTAATTAATTGTACATGAATCGACATCGTCAACTCATATTTTACGGTTTAATAATAATTTATTTTCTTTGAAGATCACATTCTGTGTGAAATCATTTTAGTGAAGTGATTTTTAATTTCTTCACTATTTTTGGTATTTTGATCATTATATTTATTTTTAATGAACATTTTCATTAAATAAAAGAAAACATACTTCTTGATATTAGTAATAATAAGTAACCGGACTTAGCTATAACAGTTTATTAACACATTAAATTTTATATTCAAAATTTAAACAGCAGAGAAAAGTTAATGATATTTAAATGAAATAATTTATACCGGCTTAAAACGCGATTTATTATTTATCCCGACGTTTCGGATGCTTTTCAGTAACCGTGGTCACGGGCAGACAGAAAGATGACAGTTGACTGATTTTTGAAATGTCACAAAGTTGCCATATTAACGCTATCTTTTCCTACGGAGTTGATATTTACTGTAATTTTCTATATTATGGCAAAATAATTTAAAAGACGTAAAAATTCGACTAACTTACGTCATTGAAAATTACATAACTTTTTAAATTTAATCCAAATTATGTAAAAAAATACTGATAAAAATAAATTAACTAACAATCGATTTTACGAAATTAACTGTTTTTATAATATTGTCTTTGTATTAAAATGCGATTAATTAATCATATTATTTATAACTAGTAAAACGCCCCAGCTTCGCACGGGTGCAATGTATATGTACACAAAAAATACTACTCTATCCTATGTTACTCGCTGATAATGTAGCTTTCTATTGGTAAAAGAATTTTTAAAATCGGTTCAGTTAATCCAGAGATTACTGCCTACAACCTTTTTTTACACCTTGGGTTACATTATTCAAGTTTTAATAGGGATCCCTAATTATTTCTGGAAATAAATATAGCCTATGTTACTCGGTGAAGACCAGAGACCAGCTTTCTAATGTTGAAAGACATACAAATCTTTCCTATAATTTTAGTATAGATTACGTTTTGAATGCTATTCAGCAAGCGTTTAGCTTAGTCACGTCTACCCGTATAAGTAATATGGTAAAATTCATTTAATTTAATTGTTTTTTACGAATTTACTTAACCCAATATAATATTGTTTTCAATTACTGGGCGTATAATGCTCAGAGAAAATATTTTTATCACTACATTTTACATTGTTTTTTATTGTGTAACGGTCATTACCTATTTGAGTTATCAACAGCTGTAATAAAATGATAAAATAAACTCGAGATATTTTATTCACGTGATACAGAGAAAAGTATAATAAATAATAATGCAATTTGTGATAACATTATTACGAGTAGAATGTAATATTTTTTTCATTATATATATCCTTTGACTGAAGATACAAAATTGTTAAATAATTATAAAAGAATTTAAAATTTAATTCTCAACGCCAAATATTTCTTACCTCCCAAATCCGTTGAACTAAGTACTCTTTTATATTTTCTTTAAAAACATAGAAAATAGTACATTTCAATTGTTTTGTCAATCGAACAGAGTACAATGTTGAAAGTATTTTGGTAATACTATACAATTAAACACAAATAAAAAAATTAAAATACGATTTATTCATAGCATTCCTAACGTTATTATTTTTTTAGTTATTTTTAATCGAACTAAAAGGTGACAGCTGTCTAAATTGTAATGTCATAAAGTCACTATAATAACGCCATCTAGTTGTACACTAGTCAGTTGTGAGAATTTGAAAGAGAAATAATTGTGGGTTCGTGATTCTTGCATCCTTGTATTTCTAATGTTCAGGATTCGGACACATCTAGGTCGAAATGTTCAAGGTTAGAGGACAATAATTTGTATCTGCTTTAGAGAAGTCATGTCCATAATATTGTCTTTTATGGAACTTCCATATCCATAATATTGTCTTTTATTTACGCGTGTATCACACATTTAAATTAAAACGCGAACTCAAGACAAGAATACCACAAAAACAAGAGAACACTGTTAGTCATATATCCATAATATAGAAAATTACAGCAAATATCAACTGTGTAGGAATAATTTTGTCTATGTATACGTATGTCTTTCGCACGTCTGGTAACTTCAGGCATTGAATGGGTGGGAAGAATATCGAAATTCCGACCCGGTAACGAACCACCGTTCATAGATGGAAAAACCGTGAAGTGCACATTGCGCGTTTCGGTCTCAGTCTATGGATTTCCGAATACTTGAAGTAAAAAGTAGGTCGTCAGCGCATCATTGACTGATGTTCTGTGGCTGAGGTATCTACCATCAGGTGAACTTTATGCTCGTCTGGCGAAATCTAATATAAAAAAAAAACAGATTAATACCATTAACAATGAATATATAACAAAGATAATTTATGTTAATTTAAATCTCCAGCTATGTGTATATATCAATAAATCACACAATTTATCATTATGCATTTTATTTATCATTTAATAACGCAGGTGTTCTGTTATTATGTTCAGACATAATTACTATATCTAGCAATACTTTATAACTATTTTCACATCTGTTATAATTAACTTGTTTGCCGTGTCCGGGAGAAAATAACTTCTTTTTTTAAATATACGATGTTTAAATAATAATCTTGACTTACTGAATATATATAACAGACTAGCGATCCGCCCCGGCTTCGCACGGGTGCAATTTAAATATGCACTATACACTAAAAAGCCTATGTTACTCGCTGATAATGTAGCTTTCTATTTGTGATACAATTTTTTAAAATCGGTCGAGTAGTTTTGAGTTAAATCGTAACAAAAAAACAAACAGATATTTCCTCTTTATAATATTAGTATAGATTTGCTTACGTGCTGCTAATGGGCGTCGTGTAAGCAAATTAATATTTTTTTATTTATTCAAGTAAAACCTTCAGCTAATGTTGTTACATTTTATTTATACCAGAAAATAAAACAAACAGAGGGAGGTAAATATTTTGTTGCAACGGTATAACGTTGGCACTGAAGATTTGATTAAATAGTTGGACTTTTCAAGTACACATTAATTGATAGATAACTGTTTCATGGATATTTTGTGACTAAATTTATATAAAGCGATAACATTCTTATCTTCCATCATCCAAACAAACAAATACTTCAATTTCCACACACAATTCATACTACAAATTGAATCACATCGTCAAATACTAAATTTATTTGTGCCTTACTTGTTACTCTAAACCCACGGTACAAACGATAAGTAATTATAATTAGGAATATTATAAAACATTTAAACATTAATCTCGGTCAAGGTGAAGCAATGATTCTCAATTTTTAAACAAAAACTATCTAATAAAGAACTAACTACAAAAGAAACAATTTCAGGTTCGAATGTGTTTAAAAATAGCTAAAATTATCGTTGCTGTGATAATCAAGTTGATATGTACAGTAAATGATCAAAGGAATTTGACCTTTGTATGTAACAGCAAAAGGTTGAGTCAAAGTTATAATATTTAAAAAAATAAAAAGATGCTACATTTATAGTCTGTTATGGTAATGGGTGATGTAATCTGTAGACCCGAAAACCCATCGCGTGATTTGAATTCAGAACTCTTTAGTTTTAAAAATTATCATCTGTTTATATTATTTATTATCTTTGCATCGTTTTATATCTTAACAATCTCGTTACATTAAAAATCTCAAAAAATATATCTTGATAATGACACCAAGGACTTTATATCTATATATATATATATATATATCTCTCTGGAACCATAAGGCGTAGCGACTTGAAATATGGCAGGAATAATCCTTTCGCCGAGTACAGGTCAGCTAAGAACGGATTTTACGAAATTCCACCCACAAGGGGGGTTGGGGGGGCAATTGTATATAATATATTAAGTCCTTGAATGACACTAATACTAAAATTCCATATCGATGGTATCTTTCTGTCTTATAAATATTTTAAATAACATGCGATGTCCTGTTAGGGATTATTAAAATGTAACTTATAGGCAATTAATCAAAATTAAATGAACGCGGATGAAATGAATGAAATTAAAACATTTTTTATGGCCAATAATTTTTTATTATGCATACAATCCTACCCAGCTTTCTATAGTTTTTATTTCTAAATTAAATTGCAGTTCTTATTGCACCTTCTTTTAAAAGCGAGTACATATATTTAATAATGTCAATATGATATAATTATGTCATAAATAGGTAATCGGTATAAACTGCATCTTTTTTTTTAATATAGGTAAATATTAAATGTTAATGATTCAATTATTTTATTATAAGTACTTGATAAATATTGAAAAGAAAGCGTTTTATCATTGATATTTGTCACTTTATCAGTGGGCTTAATAATATAATATGAAAGGCTTTATCGCAGGAAATAATGAGGATTTTGATATAATTATTAAAGTATGTATATCTTCTATATCTATTATAAGTATGTTTGTCCACTATACTATTGTATTTATCGTATTATTATGAAACTTTAGTGAGTAGGTCCAAAAAAAAACATTTTTTTAATTTATGTGGCATTGCAACGAATGCAGGGTACAGTTAGTAGGTATACGTAACGTTAAATATATCTATATAGGTACTATAATTGTATGCAAAATTTGTTCTTCGTATTCAATCTACTGACGTAAACCTGATGTTGTTTGAAATATTAATGAGTCTTAATTATATTCGATGTTTAAATAATAAAAAAGAAAGTGAAAATGTCGTACATCTTGTTTCGGGTTTAAACTAAATTCTAGTCAGTAGCTTTATCAGATCCCGTTTTGTTAAAATACACGAATAAGTAAATACATAATCCCTAATAATATTATTAATGTGAGCATATTTTTCACGCAGCAATATATTCGAGTATTTATTGATTTCTTTTATTTTATTTTTAAATAAGTAGGCACTATAACTAACAATAAATATTAGTCTAACGGATATCCCAGTATTTCGTGCTACAATCTAAACCTGCCTATGTCTGTTAAATTATAACCGCGGTGGATCAGATCGGTCTAGTTCCGTTTCGTATTACGCAGCTCACGTATGTCGAGGCCATGCTAATTACTGGCCTCACGAAATCGAAAGTACGTCTAGTAGGTTGCAAGTACGTGTAGAGGAATGTTAGTTTATGGCATTACAAATTGGCGTTATTTATTACTCGTATTAACATCACCACACCAATATTAATACGCATTACGCAAGCGACTAATTATTCTGCCGCCAAAAACGGGTTGACGTTTGACAGATTTTATGTAAACTGTCAGAATTATTCTTTTTTCCATAAAAATTAATAATTGACATTTGAAAGATTTAACAGGAACTATCAAAAAATCGAAATTATGCTTCAGTTCACTGCAAAATTAAAGGATATGAGATGAATAGGATTTTAAAAATATTATATGGCTGCCATGATACACATACACAGACTATATTTCAGATTTTTTTTTACCCATAGAAGCGACAAAGGAGCCCATGCATTTCAAATTAATATTTTCACTATTCGGATAACAATCTGATGGTAAGTAATCACCACTGGCCATGCTTTGTCGACCTTTTAATTTTTTTTTTTTTCACTTATTCAGAAAACTGACCGTATATTTGTCAAGTAGAAATAATTGAAATAGCGTTGTAACGATTGGAAATAATAATTTATTATTCCAAAGTAGAGTCACGTACAAATGCTAATTCATTTTATTGAAATCGAAAGCATCTTTTAAGGTGTGTGATTGCAAATAATGTTTAAGGCATCGACCTTATTTTGCGGATGTCCGTTCTGAATACTGTTACGTAACTAACGGTAGTGCTACTAACGTCTGAGTTACCCCGAAAATATGGGGTACCTTTTTGAAACGCTAGTATAAAGTCTGACGGTAGCAATTCGACATTCGGTATACAGATGTGTTTTGTTATTCTTTTAAAAAGCCAGCTGAACATGACCATCAAAAGATATCTCGCGGACGAGTGAAGACAAACTAAGATATATCGACATCGACAACTTTGATAAACAGGATATTAGAAGTCGATCTACTTTAAGTCGATTTTTAAGTGTGTCATGTTGGACCCGAAAGACATAAAGAGATAATCGATTAAAACACGAGAAAACGGTCGACAAAATTCTGTCGTGGTTGTCATGCTAAGCCGGCTGAACATTTATTAAGGTCTCACTTCCTTCTTAATCAATTTCTTCGTATCGATATTTTTTCAAAAAATTATAAACAGTATTTTTTCTTAGATATTTAAGTACATTATTTCCTCTTAAAACTATCGAGTTTGGGCGCGTTTGATGACTTGTCTGCTGTACCAAGAAGTTCGTATTAATAAACTGTTTAAAATATAAATAGAGAAGTAGTATGCTGTCATAATCTTTTTCTCTTGTCACTTTTCATCCTCCAGCTTCCACTTTCATCTTGATGTGCTCTCGATGTTAATATAAAAATGTCTCTGGATTTTACTTTTGAAATTTTTACTGTAAGTAAAATAATTTTAATATTTGTACAAAGCAATGTAATATTTCTCGGATTCACACAGTTCTAATATTTCCTTACAATTATTGCTAAAGACATTTTGTTAAAACCTTAAGCAAGTTTTATTGAACCAAAATAAAAATCGCTTTCAAATATTACAATCACAAGAAAAAATCATAATATCCGTGAAGCTGTTTATAATCTGTTGAATGATGCTTAACGAATGCACTACTGTTTGCTGACGTCAGCACAACGTGACGGCGGTGAACACTTGAGTTTTTCACCTGATGACATCAGTCGTTATACCAATATTTTAATTGTATAAATAAAAAAAACCTTTAATGTATTTAATTAAACGCGCTGTATTTATTAATTTGTTCCAATAATTAACTTGTATATTGATATAATATAGAGAAAAACATAAAGTATTAACTTCGTATAAATAGATGGCGTTAGTGCAGCGACTTGAAATTCTAATTGAGGCAGCTGTCATATTTGCGAAATGTGCAAATAAATGACTGAGTTTTATAGGCATCAATGATATTCTAAGGGATTATTATTTAAAAAAAATAACAGAAACTAAATCTGTTTATTTTTGTCTAATATATGTAAACTTTTACTAAATACAAGAAACCATATCATAAAATGTGTAAAATTTACCTATTTAATAACAAAATAAAAAACTGAGTCTTGGTTGGATACAGATGCTTTTATTTATTTTTATATATAATTGTTTGACCTTCAAAGTAACCTTACATAATATATACGATCATAATCACACGTGTTACATTTAATAATATTGAATGGCATGGCAACAAACATTGCAGTTTGTAGAACTTACAGTGGCGAAATAAATTCATAGCTGAATAAATAATATTATATTCTTAAAATCAATATTCTTAGCATTGATTTTCAGAATAAAACCATTAAAATTTTGGAGTCAAAATGCGACTCTATGTTACATGTAAAAACCATAGTTCGCATGATAGACTCATTTTTTGTCAAAGCATACAATCTCTAATAAAATTCTTCAATACATTTTTTTATGTTAGATATCGACAGACGAACATGAGGTTTAAATGATGGTACCAACCCCAGCCACAGAATATCAGTCAGTGATACGCTATCAACCTAATTTTTACATCGAGCATTCGAAAATTTATAAAACCATTCAACTGACACTTTTATACTAAAGTATTAGTAAGTAAACTGTGGTAACATGTAAATATATACGATTGACGTGATCCGGTTTTGTTATTTAAATTAGAGCAAAGAGGTCACGCTGACTTCAACCTTACACATACGTTTCACAGCCTTTACACATACACAATTGAAAAACCGGTGAACGAACTTGGTATTTCGTAGTTACCACAAATAATCCATAGATGATAGATATATCAGAATGTCGCTCCAAGCGTGACATTTTATTGTATTCCAATCATAGACAAGCTTTTTTTATAAAACCATATTTTGATGACATTTTTACGAGGATGATTTAGTTACTGGCAATGTGTTGACGACTGTTGAGGTGAAAATATATTTAACTATTAATTGATTTTATTTATTGTATAGGTAAATGTTATTTTTTAAATTTTGACATTTTATAAAAAAATTTTTTTTTTCTTTTCATACTTTTGATAATTTTGCTTGAAGTATTCTATTAATATAATATATGTTCATCCACAAGGCCGTGGGGGACTAAAAACACGCCAATGCTTCTATAATAGTAGTATCAGAGATGCATTACATTTGAAGAGGTCATCAAACTATATGACATTCAATAGAATAACATTGTTTGGAAATAAATCACACCGAAGCGTAACGAACAGAACGCTCGGTTCGCACGGTATGCTTCACACGCGAAGTTCACGATCGCTACATCGTTGGTTCGGTGTCAATGACAGCGATAGCGATGAGCATATTATAGTATTTAACTTTTGTATGATATTTACCATATAACATGTTAAAATCTAACATAGATTTTAATTAAGATATCTCAAATAGCTATATATCATTTAGGCAATGGATTTCTTAGAAATGAAAAAAAAAATCATTTTCAATTACGTAAGTACGTTAACTGTCGTGATCTATTTTTATTTTAAATTTACTCTTCCGGGGAACAGTTGTTAAGCGTTATTTTTAGCTCTTTAGTGGTTGGTGTTCGAGTTTGAAACATTTTATATAAATGCCTATAAAAATGATTATTATCAATTTTTTATTTATACGATCGGTGTAACAGATAGACTCGGTCATTTGTTTTACACACTATTTCATTAATATTAAAAACTATTAATTAATATAGAATAAATCTTTTTTTTTTAAATAGGTACATTTGTTGTTACTTGATAAATATATTGAATCCTTGATTTTCCGCCAAGTATAATAGCATGTAGGTATTAAATTGGTATAATAAAAAACCTAACATCTACACAATACAGGTAAACAGGTTATTGTGATATATTTTTTTAGAATATTAAAGTAAATTAGATTTGCAAATCGCTATAAATATCACCACGCATATTTAATTCACTGTTTTCGGACACCGCGTTTACGTAAATGTCCAACTGTGGGTTGCCAATAGTTAATATTATGTATTTATTTTGAGGTTATACTTTACGGTTTTCTTCTTTTTTTTATTTGACGATTATATTAAGATTTGCTCTTTGACGCCATGAGCATAACACCTCTTCTATATTTTCCTTATAGAAATTTAATAAAAAAAACTCAACGATGTCCAGAAAAATTGCGTAAATTATACAAAATAGTTTGAGTAAATGGTGATAATATTAATACTTACTTATATTAAATTATATATTTTTTGCATAATCTAAAAAAAATTACGCAATTTTCATATTGCAAATAGCGCTAAATCTCACGTAATTGAAGAATGATGATTTTGCAATAACATACATTCATTTCCACATTTAAAATATTGCAACCTATTAAAAAATAATCTGAGTTTTCTTTCGAAAAAATAATGGCTCCTTATTAAATGCAACTAAATGCAAAATTGGATTTATAAGATAGATGACTACTTATAATAATTGAATTTAGAAGAGATAAAAATATACGGAAAAACAGTTTCATTAAGAGTATTCAGAAAGCCTAAATAACTAATACAATATTATTTCTACACTCTTTTCTATTATAACATAATTATCTAATTTCCCTTCACTGTGCCAAGACAACAAAAGAAACTAATAAGAACCGGGGTTAAAAAAGTGTTATAAATTTTAATACTATCAATATGCTATTAAATTTAAAAGTTCAGTAGATAAAAAAAATATTTCCTCAATTAGATTTGAATAATTTAGGAAACAATTAACTGTGTTGTGTTGCATTGTTGTACGTTCAATCGAATTAAAATCTAGTTTAAATTTGATCAGACGTGTGCTACGTGACCTCCAAAGTCTTATAGGAACATAAAGGACATATTCGCTTATAGTTGGGATCATAAAGGAAATATTCGCTTATAGTTGGGACCATAAAGGAAATATTCGCTTATAGTTGGGACAATAAAGGAAATATTCGCTTATAGTTGGGATCATAAAGGAAATATTCGCTTATAGTTGGGATCATAAAGGAAATATTCGCTTATAGTTGGGACCATAACGGAAATATTAGCTTAGTCAGGACCATAAAGAGAATGTTTGCTTACAGTTGGGACCGTTAAGGTAATATTTGCTTACCATTGGGAATATAAAGAAAATTCTTGTTTAGAGTTGGGACCATAAGGGTATGGTCGCTTGCAGTTGGGTTCATAAAGAAAATACTTACGTATAGTTGAGACCATAAAAGAAATATGTGTTTGGTAAAATAATTTCTCACGTAAGATAGTTATGTTTTCAATTTAAACCGCGGAACTAATTTTAATGTAATTTGTTATGGAGATTGCTTATATGACATAAGACCTTATCGCGGTTTCCTATATGTATATACTGACCACGAAGCGACGCTCAGCCATTAGTTTCGACCTACGCATTTTTTATATTATTACTATTGTATATTGCTAGCTTATTTGCTTTTGGGACAATATTCCTATTGCAAAACGTGATTAAGTGCAAATTTCTACTTTAAAGTGGGAATTGTATTATACTAGTTGTACCCGGGTAGGGTTACCATATCTCAGGATTTGTCCTGAGATTTCAGGATTATTCGACTCTTCTCAGGATTCCGGCCGGATTTAGCAAATCTAGTGATAGCTCAGGATTTTTAATAAAAAAACAGGTTACATTTTAAAGATCTCTCTTATTAAACTACTAAAAATAATCTTCTTTTGGTAACAATTGCAGTTAAAATCAATACTTATGTATTAATTTAAAACAAACTTAAAATAATCTTCTTTTGGTAACAATTGCAGTTAAAATCAATACTTATTTATCGAAGTAAATCGAAGATCCGCAGTGTATACAACGATATACGAATACGAATACGTTTTTGAGAGAAAATTCTCATCTGTAGAAAATCTCAGGACTTTTCCATGGAAATCAGGCCTTTTCTCCGGACTTTTGATTTTTTCATCTGGTAACCCTATACCCGGGATTCGTTGCCTCAAGCAAAGAGTGTTTGGGACTAAAAACTTGCGTGGGTGTATGAAGAACAACTCACTAAAGTTTCATCACAATACGATTAATAGTTTAGGAGTGTATAGAGGACAGAAATACTTAAATTGATTTTTATTCATATATAGAGAAATTAATGACAACTCAGAAAACTAGATTCTCACTTCGTTTACGTCTTGAAACGGGTTTTATATTCATACCAATTAAGAAACAAAGTAAAACTGTATCAAGGTATTACAGTACATTTAGGTTACGATATTAAAAAGTTTGATACTTGATAATAATATTCAATGCCATAGACTGGTGTTTATCTGTGTGCGTAGAATTGCGCGTTTATTTGGTGTGTCTTTGTTTTTATAACCTGTGGCTTGCCGCAAATTAAAAAATAAGTTTCAAGGTCAATACAAAACTACACTTTTAAATGTCTTTAGCATTATCGCATATTTTATTGGTGAATGTAGATTGCGTTTAGATAAGCTCCCAAGTAATTACATAGTTATTTTGATTAAACTGATAGTGATTTTTGTTGTTAAATATGTTTTTACTCATGTTTTTTACATTCTTAGATTTATTTAAAAACTTATTGATTGTATCATCTATGTTTCAGTTATATTGCGAATTGCGATACATAAATCCGACTCTTCTTCTATTTATTTATAATCGACACAATATTTGTATTTTTTCCATTATTCTCTTTCGTCATTGACACTCCCCAAATACACTGCAATGCAATATCACTTGAATAATTATACTCCATACAATGGTATAATACAAATGTATAAATGTTTCAAAATATTTACATATTCAAAAACAGCTCAACTGATTGAGAAGCTCCTATTTTGAGAAACTTACATGATTTGAGAACTGGCAGTAAAAATTAAATCAGAAGCATTTTTTTATTGAAGTCTACATTGTGTTACCTAAATGAATAAATGTTGATTTGATTTGAGTAAGCATATTATGGAAGAATCATGTTATTTTACCAGTACCGTATCATTATTTCCTTATAAAGTACGCAAATGGATCGATAATAGATATTATACAGTGCGTTTTCCTTTTTTTTCACAATCGGTTATGTAACCGATATACAGTGTGCATATCGATATCGAAAACCGGAATTAAAATACCGGAATAAATTAAATTGATGAAACTTTTAAGGACAAAGATAACTCTGAAGACGGACATATTTTCCCTGTAACCCATCTATTCCCTGTTTATGGCTTTGCTTACTATCGCTCTTGATTTGAGAACTGGCAGTAAATGTAAAATTAGAAGCATTTAATATGTATTTTTTTATTGACGTTCATAAGTGTACATTATGTTACCTAAATTAAAAAATGATTTTGAATTTGAATTGTTATTGTATTTTTTAATAAATGTATGGTACTTAATTTTAATTATAATGTTTAGAATTTTGTAACCATATATAACTTACGAGGTATTTTATCGCGTATCTAGATTTATAGTAACATAAATCGAAATTTTGGCAAATAGGTACCTTTAATTTCTAAAAAAGCCTTTTTTACTTGGAGAAATGCTCTAACAAACTTCAACGGCTCTTAGGGCTCGAAACGGTCAACAATGAGCACATACACAATAAAACCCCAAGGTCCCAACTGCTCTATGGATGGGAGCGAGGTCACAGTTGCTCTTATCCTGCTAACCTAGCCTAACAAAGCAATATAGTGTGAATATATTTTCAATTCTAAAGTTGCAATATTCACAGGCTCTGAATAAAATGAAGAAAAGAAAAATATATTTACTTTACTGTGTCCGCATTCTTGTAAAGGTCAGGTTAGGGCCTTCGATAAATCCCTGACACATTTTAAAATGTTTCCAGTCCATCGACTATCTACGGAACGAAGGAAGTCTAAGGGCTAAGTTAACAGCTGTGCTACAGCGTCGCCAAAAAAATAGGCCCGTCGAAACCATTTTTTTTTTCGGTATAATCTACAATATTGTTCGAGTTTTTATCAATAACAATAACAGATATGTAGTTTCAAAAAGTTCCTTGTCACCAGCTTCTATTATAAACATTTACCGTCTTTATCGCCGAATCTCAACTTTGGATGGATTGTCGCATCCAAGGCCCAACTAGCAGCCACTAAACTTAATATATTGTCTAAAGTGTGACGGTACTTTACACCGGGACAGCTCTTAAATCGATATCAAGCTCAAGTCCGTCATAAGTCATAAGTCATCCTTAAAACAAAAAGAAATCTAAATGTTATTTCAAACTATACAAAAGCATAGTATTCTTCTGACTCTATAATCTATAATGCTTTTGATATTAAACTAGTATAATACGAGTATATTGTGGTAAATTGACTTCATATTTTCAAGTTTAACGAAGATGTAAAAGAATTACAGTCATATAGCACAATTGTCTTTATTTTTAAAGTACATAGTTCTTATTTTGTGTCCTTGTTAGGCAATAATTACTTGTACTTTACAATAAATTATGAAAACAAATAATTATAATAAGATTGTCGTCCGTAATGGACGTGAAAGCCCTAATGTAATTGGGAACAAGACATCGTTTATAATTCAACTATAATATAAAAATTTAATGACATTTTTTAAGGTTCGGGGTTATAAACTAATGTTTGCCATTTCTTCCTCATTTTCCATGGTCTCGTTGGTGCAATGTGTTTGCTTGCCTTGGTCGCGGATTCGAATTTCTCTAGCTTAAATATTTATCTATATATGTATTATATATTTTTAAATTTAAAGCTTAAAGAGATAGGACAAATATCCAGATTATGTCGTTGATAACAGTTCATGGAATATCCATGATTGGTTTGGATTATGCGAGTCGGTTTCAATCTCAATATTTACTAACGCTCGATGTAATAATTAGGTCGACATCTCATCGTTGATCTAGATCTATGATCCCCTAGGGGTTAACAACGATACAATACAGTTTGAAATTTAAATCATTCTATTGAGAAGTACTATACCAGCAGTCGAATATACATTTGATATTGATGAATTCCCTAAAATATAATATAAGGTATAAAAAGGCTTTCTTAAAAGTGAAAAGCAAGCAAAAAGGGGTTTACAAGAGTTTGGGGGCCTTCGATCTAGATGTTCTATAGAGACTATGCCTCACGGTCGTCTTTTTCTGTCTAAATTAGTTAACAATGTCCTTAAAAAATTTCAATTACTTTTCCCTTTGTCAATGAAATAAATGAAATAAAAAAATTTCACCGATTGATAAATTACTGTTTAATGTGAAGACCCGGAGTTCTATCGACAGTAGAAATACATTAATTCACGTCCAATCAGTCAATTTATTTCTATTATATGGAATAAGCACCTAATAGATGACGCCCTCATACTTCGTCTAGAAAAAATATAATTTCTTATTCAATTATTTGTATGAAAGACGTTAGCGTGAGATCGTAGCAGTTACGCTAACGGTTACGTTAGCGTTATATTTTATTTAATATATTGACGATAAATGGATTTGGAAAAGATCAATTGGAAATTATGATTACCTAATCATTATCACAAAAAGCTGTGATGAGACACGTATCAATTATGTCATATTTAAATCTTTAAATAATACAGAACTAGTAATCTGATAATGTATACGAATATTATAAAGAGGTTAATTTTTTGAGGTTGTAGCGTCTGAGATGTCTCTGTATCTACTAAACCGATTTTAAAAATTGTTTTACCACTAGAAAGCTTATCAGCGAGATGGAACAGGAAATATATTTTTCATAAATTACATTAGGGTGCAGTGGGGTAACTCCGACAGGAATTTCTATGAGTTGACTAGAGGTCTACATTTGGGTTAATTATTCATAGAAGGTTTATATTTTGTGCCTTTATTGTCTTATTACTTCATGAAAAGATGTATAGTTAATTTATAGAAATAAATATTAGTATATCAAATATGTAGTTGATTCTTGAAATTAAGTATGTAATATTACAAAGAATTAATACAAAGCTATTTGAGATGAAAGCAATCTGTAGCCGCATATTCCCATAAGTTTAAACTCTATTACTATGCTAATGCCTGACATAATCGTCCTCAATTCTATCTGAAGATGTCTCAACTATTAATCGTTTCCTTAATTGCCGTAAAATGATACGTATTTATTTCTTCACAGATACCTTCTTGAAGTGTTTAAGTTTCGAATGGTACTTTTATCAAATTCAGACTTAAAATTACGCATTCTGTCGTATTTCTTCGAGTCTCACATACTTTTTATGATATAAACAAGAGGATAACATAATACTTCTATTGTTACAGAGCGAATCGAGCTACACCTCTTCAGAAGAGGGATGCGGTGGCGGCGAACGTCACGCCGTACTCAGTTACGAGCAAGTGAGGAGACTGAATGACGTCATGGACGAAGTTGTTCCCATCCACGGTCGGGGCAACTTCCCCACTCTGCACGTCCGACTGCGCGAGCTGGTCGCTGGCGTCCGAGCGCGCTTGGAGGCTTCACAGACGGAGGGTGGTGCAGGCATCGTGGTCAGGGACGTTCGGCTCAACGGTGGCGCCGCCAGCCACGTCCTTACTGATCATTCCCAACCATTCTCAGACATCGACCTTATATTCACCGCTGAACTGCCGACCGCACGCCATTGCGATCGTGTGAAAGCTGCAGTTCTTGGACACCTGTCCACACTCATGCCGGCCGCGACTCCCCGCCGCCGAGCCAGTACGGCTGGCCTCAAAGAAGCTTACGTCTCCAAAATGGTGCGCGTCAATTCCGACGGAGACCGCTGGTCACTCATATCGCTGGGAAACTCGCGCGGCCACAAGTCTGTCGAACTGAAATTCGTGGACACAATGCGTCGCCAGTTCGAATTCTCCGTGGACTCCTTTCAGATAGCTTTGGATTCATTGCTTGCGTTCCACGAGTGTGCCCAGCTGCCGATCGGCGAGAACTTCTACCCGACCGTCGTTGGTGAATCTGTGTATGGAGATTTTCATGAAGCACTTCTGCATCTGTCGGAGAAGTTGATAGCGACGCGACAACCTGAAGAGATTCGGGGTGGAGGTCTATTGAAGTATTGCGCTCTGCTTGCGAAGGGATACCGACCAGCGCGACCTGACAAAATTAAGATCCTAGAGCGCTACATGTGTTCGAGATTCTTTATAGACTTCCCAGAGTTGGGACAACAACGAGCGAAACTAGAGGCCTACCTCCGAAACCACTTTTTAGGCCGAGAGGAAGAGGCGCTAAAACACAGGTAATAAAATTCATGTTGCACAAAAATTTCGTTAAACCAAATTTTCTACCTGAGAACCACTTGTGCTTTTATGATGTAATGTAACTCG
The DNA here is from genome assembly GCA_905404175.1 of Anthocharis cardamines. Lineage (NCBI taxonomy): Eukaryota > Metazoa > Arthropoda > Insecta > Lepidoptera > Pieridae > Anthocharis > Anthocharis cardamines. The sequence continues at coordinate 11,189,581 of FR989962.1, read as the reverse complement.
TTTATCTGGTTTTATCATATAACATGACATTGGATTCCCCAGAGCTAAGCTCTTGACTACCGCAAATTATGCAAAAACCTGTCTAGACTTGTTCACAACCCATTTTTTGAAACCTAATTAATCCAGCTATGAATATTCACTTATTTTTTTTTAAATACTCAATCTTGGCAATTCTCAAAAAAATTAAAACTATGGGGACATATTCTGAGACAGGCCAAACTCATTACCTTCTGAACCCAAGATATCTTTTACAGATACCTGACGCTCTTGCACGGAGTGGTGCGGGAATCGACCGTATGCCTGATGGGGCACGAGCGGCGGCAGACTCTTGCGCTGATCGAGGCGCTGGCCTGCCGGGAGCTGTGCGCGCGCACGCCGATCATGATGTCGCCCATGGCCGCGATGCCCGTAATGCAAGCGCCGCAGTACTATGTGTGCATGTGCGCCGCCTGCGCCGCGTGCGCCGCCTGCGCCGCCTGCAACGCCTGCTGCGACTGCTACCGGCCGCAACTCTGCCCGGCGTGACGCGCACGCCCGACCGACGATGAATTTAGTGCCAAATGTATATAATAATATGTATATGTATGATACGCGTGTATATAGTGTGATTCGCTTGAACCAACGCGGTTATTCACTCTGCGTCAATTCGATGTTGCTCACTCTACCCGGATCAATTCTTGTCAATTCGCTGTGACGGGCTTGTCATGCACCACCCATTGTGACGATTCCTCAGCGACATTCATTCGCCAATTTTATTCCAAATTCTAGAACTAGGATCGATAATAAGCGGCTCGTCGAGACGTGAGGTAATTTTTAGTAGTACTCCTTTCGTATTGATCGTTTAATATGTTAGCAGTACGGAAATTACTGATCACGGCGCGATGTACGATCATGTACGACCATAATGTAAGCCCGAGTCGATGGCCTATTATAGCCTATATATGGCCTATTAAAAGACTAGTTAGTTATTTTTAAGCTTTTAGATATATATCGTCTCTCATTATGTAATGGCATGTCTCTCTTCTCAAAGACCGCGAAAGTGATTGATAAATAAACATAAATCATCTCATTAACATTTCCAGTTATCCCTTAGTTAAACCATCTGATGAAGCTTGACAAGTATTGTTTGAGGCATACATTTGAGCATTACGTGTGCACAGTAATAAGAAAGATGGTTTATCCAGTCATTCACAAAGTCCAGCCCGGACTAACTGGCCTTGACACGCGATTAAATACGTGAATCTAAATTTGAACATAGAGTGTTAAAACGCATTCAGACGCGGAGTTAAGTATAAACTGATTGATCTTGAATGACTATTTCGTAAAGGTCAAAGAAACGGTTCGTTCCTCATGAGATAAATGACCTATTTTACTAAATATTTATTAATTAAAAAATGTATGTATACACTTGTATCGTAGTCGCTCTGATATTGTACATACGGCTTGGCGAAAATACCAAAATAAACAAAAAAATAAATAAATAAAAATCCAAGAAGTGTACAATATTGAAGTAATCTTGACATATAACAACAATTATAAATATTTTAAGAACATTTACAAGTAGTGGAGTCATGTAACAGAGTACTTAGCAACTTTTTTTTAATTATTTTTAAACGTCTCAATGGAATAGTAGTCGATATGCAAAATTGTGATTTAATTGTTGTAGAGTTAATGTTGTCGAAGATTATATACTTACATAACATTATTATCTAGTTAAATTCGATAGAGATATATTATTGTTGTATTTAATACTTATACGAACGGTGTAACAGTGTCCGGCCAATCGTGCATCGTGCATGTCTTATATAGATGCCAACGCAAAGTTATATGTATACAAAGTAGAATGGATTAATTCTAAGTTTTTTCTATTATATCCGGAGTATTCAAGTACAATCTGCTTATCTTTAAGAAACTCCGGAACAATGAACGATTTTATGAACGAATTTTTCTATCTTGCTCACTATCGAACCAAAATTTAAGATCTCATTTTTATTAATATTCTTTGGGAAAGTTGATTTGGCTTCACAGTTGCGTTCGTATTCTTCGCTTTGGATGACTTTTGTACATTGTTACTGTGTTCTTATCATAACGTTTCTGTTTTTAAGCTTCCATTGCTATTAATATATCTAATGTACCTAGATTTTAACCATAGACGTGTAGATTATTAAACATAGCTATATAAATTATATTACTATATTTTAACCAGAATCAAAAGAAACGTATGAATAGAACGCAGTGCAACTTTTTTGGAATATGTACCTAGTTCTATAGTATAAACCATGATCATTGTGTACTTAGTAATGTAATTTAAAGTACATAATATAGCTAACGAGAAATTAATGTATATTCCATTTTATTAAAATATCTGTAGTAGATACCAGAAGTACGATGATGTTAGAAATACAGACGGTAGGAAAGGTCTTACATTCGGTTAACGATTGAAGGGCTTGCGTTTGTCACAGATTGAAGATAGATCAATATCTACAGCGTGAAGATACAATTTACGACCGCCCTATCTAGATGACATTTTTTTTGTATCTGCTCCTATGTGTCTACGGCCTTCTTCGGCGTCAATACACGCTTCTTCGTTGTGTTTTGTGATCTTTTTGACGGATTTTAATTCACCTTTGTTATTGTCATTTTTAAGAGGATCTAATTATTCAATTAATATACAATTTCGTTTAAGTAACATTGACACAATATGTTATTATCGCATAATGTAATGTATCTATTTAGCATAAACTGTTATCATATCTGTGTAACATTGTATAATTAGTTGAGTAGTTAGGTTGGTTCGTCTGTGATTGTCATTATTATAACGTAAAGGCCCATTTACACGAAGTTTTTTGCCTGTTAGTCTGAACAACACCTAACACACTTGATCTCATACAAGATTTGTTTCAATACTTTTCTTGGATGCTTGATAATGCTCTTAAATTATTGCATTCAATTATTGCTCTTGTATGTACAAGAAAATGGCATCATGTAAATGGGCCCTCATAACTCAACTATTGGCATGATCTTCTCAAAACTACCTCCTTCTGAGACTTTGTACGGGAATTTTTTCTATTCATAGATACTTAATAAAATTAAACGATTGGCCTTTAGCCAAATTAGCATTTTGATGATTATTTTCGTTAACTTGTTCTGTTTTAATAATTATTACTTATATTCACTCTAAAATAAATCATCTGCTAAGATTTTATTAATTTCAGATGATAGTATACTTTGAGGTATTTGGTAATAATTGTTTTTATTGCGTATTCGACACAAAGATGTCTATTTTTGCTTGTTTACTTCTAAGGTTTTCTCTTATATAGAGCTTAAGGGAGCTCAATACTTTTGTAACCAATCGCTTCCATTACGGTCTTAATATTATTATTGTATTTACAGGTAAAACGGAGAGACATGATGTAGTATAGGGTTTTATTTTTCTATAGTTACCATCAGATTTCAGCTAGCCTTATTTTTAATGTTTATTTTTTTTAATTCTATCACTTACGCAATGCGAAACGCTTGTGTGTTTTTTTTTATAAATAGCTTTCTATCAATCAAAAATGTTTTCGAAAAAATAATTTTAATCTCTGGAAATTACTTTTTCTTACATTCACTTTTTTCCTACACTGATTTCAAATTGTTTGTAAAAATGTTTTGTTTTTCGTAGTTTTCTATATAATATAATAAAAGAACAAATTATTTGTATGGATAATGAAAAAAGTTTATTAAAAAAAATCACACAAACGTAAAGAAACACGTTACTTCGAAAATTCTTGAGTACTAAGTCATTATAGTTCGATATTACAGTTCATAAAAACATTAAAAAAAATCAATACGAAAAAGAACTCGTTGCGATATTATTGAGGACATCTTACGATAGAGCGAGACCGGGCCATACACTCAGTATAACGCTGTCACATTCTATCATAAAGCAACGCAGTAATACTGCTCTCAGTTTGTGGTACGTGGAAAAAAACCATGTATCATAATTACAATTCATCACGCATATGAATTAAAGTGAAAGTGTTGCATCTATTTACTAAGGGTGGTTAAACTCGTATCGAACGAATAATTATGAGAAATTAAAAAAAAAACGAAGTTTTCTGATTCAAAAGTTAGTTACGTTAGTTACATTAGTCAATATTTATTGGATTTTGACGTCGGCGTCACCAGTTTGGAGGTTACCATTAATAAAAAGTATTTACTACATGTAAAAGTATATACATTCTTCTTCCTGTTTAGCAGAAAAGCGTATCTTAATTGTTCTGTCTCATTTTAAAATTTCTGTCTTCTCAATCTATATTTATATAAAGAGATCGAAATTTCTCCCATTTCTGATTTCGGCTTTCTCCCTCACTCCTGAATCTACTTCTCTCATTTTTATATTTTCCATAAGAGCGCAACAGGTGTAGTATGTAGTAGCTTTACTATGTGTGTCAGTAACCTCGATCATTTTGATAAATTAAATATTGTAATTGCTACACACAGCGTTCATTACATAGACGCATTCATTTGTTAAATTTAATATTATCATTTATATCATTCGTTAGATTCACGCAAACCACAAGATAACGAAATTATATAAAATTCACACGATGTTTAATGATTTTGAAACCGACTTATTACATTCTAGATTATGGAATGAGTACTCGCCATATGTTGGCACTCAAATGTTATTTGTCAAAATATCGTTAATATAAATTGTCTAACGAGCAAGTATCAATACAGTCAAAATAATCACTATTTTCGTCGTTTTACTGAGGATACCACGATTTCTGAGAGCAGTGTTATTGTTGTCTTACGAGAGTCTTGCATCAAGAGACTGAAGCCCCTGGTAAAATGGTCGTTCAAGTATAGTCGCCCTAACTGTAATGTCGAACTAGCGAAGTGACGTAAGGTTGCGGCCGCTCATATGTTACAAGCGATGCCGCGGCCTCAGACTCTCTAGAGTAGAAGTTAGTTCATAAAGCCTTACCTTGTTTAAGCTTATTATAAGTTTTATCAAATCGATATCTCATTCCCAAGGATTAATTAATCTGAATTTTACTTGTATCTGTAAAACCCTTCACCCGTCATTTACCAGTTTTAAAAGAAAAATCGTACTTATCGCACCTTTAAAGTCAAACTGATACTAAACGATTTTTTTCAAGAATTGAGCCATCGACGCTACTTATCTTAAAATAAATATTGTTTTTATTAATAAGTTTAACCTTCTAAAACATATCGTCATCCCAAGCTGTCTCAAATTACCCTGTATTAAGACTGTTTTAATAAAAAAAAAACAATTATTTTTACGAATATTGTGGCTCTGCTGTATAATTTATTTCGGTACGTTTCTCTTTAAAGGTGCGACATGTTATATTTTAACGGTTTAATGAAGTATGAAAACCGATGTTTTTTTTAAATATATGTATATATAAAAGGTTATTGAATTACATTTCCATACTTAGGGGAGTACCAGTAAATTTCTGATTTGTTACACTTTGATAGTGAGGTAACGAAATATGTTTACGTTATAGTTATTACTTTTCTCTTCCAAGTTGCCTGTCGTAGCAAGAGGCGGACTCGCTGTTGTTGGATGACGTTCATGTTTGTGAAGAGGTTTAAGCTATTGTAAATTTTACAGAAAACTAAATAAAAATGTTGTGAAAATAAATTATAAAAACGTGATAAACAGTGATTTTGTGTGTTTCTTTTCAAACATCACCCTATTTTTAATATGTATTTTTCTTTTTTTTGCAAAATTAAAATTAATTATACATTATACTATATATCAAAATATTATTTATAAAAAAATATGTGAGATAAATTTTTTCACTATATTAAAAACACAGGTTAAATTTAAATCTGATTACATAATATATGAAATCATCGTTATGTTACATTAATTGTAATCGTGGAAACGAAGGTTTTGAACCAAATATTACTTAATATTTCAATCATACGAATAAATATCATTGACTTGGTTTAACAAAAAAGATCAATTATAAGAATATTAGATAAAAAATATTTTAACAAATTACATTTCATGTCAAAGATCGGATGATTACGAAACTGATTCTTAGATTTCAATCATCCGGTTTCTTGCAAAATTCCTAGTTAAATTTCATGATCTATTTTATTTCTAAGACCAAAAGTTTATTAGAGAGATTTTATTCTGAATATTGATTCTATCGATTAGTGGAATAAAATAGCGCATGTTTATTTTTTTAATTTTTAGCTGTTTCGATTTCCGGCTGAGGTTACAAAATCTTTGAATGCAGTTTTGTTTCTTTTTAGAAATAAAGGAAGAAATTAAGAATATCTTAAGAATTTAAAGTTTCTTTCCATCCTGTATATGTCTACATATTATAGTATCCCATGTCGCATTAGAGCGATAGCCAACGTCAGAGACATTTCGTAAGCCGCACACACATGTCCCGGCTAACGGGTGTTCTAGATACAATCAGGCAACTCATTACACCACACCGCATTCTATCAACAACGTATACCCTTGTTGATTGAAGCGTATACATTATTGAACCTTCAAACTTAATCTCGATTATAGCCTATCTAAGGCGCTATACGCTTTGGGCCTTGGTCGATCGATCGAATCAGAATCGATCAGCGATTATTTTCCTGCATTTTCCCTATCCAGTGCCTTTTTCTTACAGCAACCAATTTCTTATCTACTTAAGGTATGGCGTACCATCTATCTATCGCAGATTCGCAGCTTTGGTCTTCTACGTCTTCTTCGACCATCACGATGTCCTTCAAGGAAGCGAAGGGAGTTTCTGTTGCACAATGTGACCAGCCTACCGGAGATTACATCACTACCTATTATAAAGCAAAGTCCTCAGCCGTGTGTATGTCTGTTCGCGATAAACTCCAAAACTACTGAACAGATTATAATTCGGTTTCCATCAATAGATATTCATGTCCTCTTGACAAATTATATACGTAAACCTTCCTAGGTTAACGTATATAATTTGTCAAGGGTTTGTGTAAATTGGTTGAAATATAACGTTAATTGTTGGAAAAGTCGGAAAAAGTCAAGCCGCCTGGGAGCTTTCATCGACAACGCTGCCTAATCCATTTGAGATATAACAAAACAATACATGGTGGGATATTCCTCTTTTATAGATCTACAATAAAGTCCACAATGGCAATATAATTGCCGCCTAAATATTAGAAGTATATAAGATTTTTCAAAGTTCCACAGTTTACGATACTTTAGTATTCGTCAAATACTACCAAATGTATTCTTGTGTGTCGAATAAATCTTTAAAATATATACAAATTTTATACATATAATAATTAAAATACAAAATTAAACAGACTTATCGCTTACTAGCTATTTTTTCCAGACAACACCGGAGAAAAGCATCAGAAGAATAATACATAGAGAAAAAGATTGGCGGTGCAAATACTGAATTACAATAAAAAAAACTAAAACGTTACATAAAATTTTGAGAAGAATAATATATACTTAAACAAAAACAAAACAATAAAAATTATTGAACAACACAAAACATCATTTTCCGTTCCTACATAACCGTAAAAAATGATCCTTGATCAATCTTTTGAAAGAGACAATCAATTCACTGACTGATGGTAATATCATCGACGGAATTTTGATTTTAGTGCTCGAAGTGGCCAGACGTTGGAAAAACATTTCAAAATGTATGCCCATATTATACCCAGAAGAAATCGAACCTGTTACTCCTGAACTTTAGTCTAGTAGAATATCTAGGACCATTACTACAATGAAACCCAATTAAACAAATTATAAAGTAAATTGATAGAATTACGTGCAGATTAAAAAATAAATTGTAAATAAAAATAAATAAACTACCTTCATCTCTAGCCATAGAGCAACACGGGCCACCGGCGAACCGGAGGGGAGTAGCCATACGCAGGCGTTCCCCTCTGTCAAAGTACAAGTCCAAATGGTCCTATGCGTACAATAAAACTAGTTGTAGCCACACTTTTCACTAGACTAAATCCAGATGCGCGACTGAATCGACCTCCTAAAAAAATGCCGAATTGCTTGTGTTTCTTGTTGCCAAAAAATATCTGCCACGTCAAATTTACAAAAAGATAGCGTTATCTTTCATATGTAGGTATTTTTTAATCATATTATTACTATTTACTTCTTTAAAACTTAAAAAATTACAATATTATTGGTCGTGTTGTTTCGGATTTTTTTACCAACACAGTCGCTCGACAGATCCGCGTATTGTATGAGCCCTCATACAATACACGGATCTGTCGAGCGACTGATCCGAGTTTATTTCCGAAAAGTCGCTGTCACCGAGCGATAGTGTTGTTGTCGGATTGTTTTAAGTTATCGAAAAAAAATGGAAAAAGAGTCTTCTATACAGAGACAGTTTTGAGATTAAATTTTCTGATTCAAATATTATATTGTGATAATATAGTTATATTGTTAAAATATAATATAATACTTACGCGCGTTAGCACATTTATTAAAATCACTTAGTGTAAACTTCAACCGTAATGTTTTTTTTATTTCCTAAAAATCCAAAGGATATGGAAAATTGTGTAACCCAAATTTAATAATTGCGATATGATCTAGAAAAATGACATATTTTTAATCTTATAATATAAAAGATCAGCTCAATTCTCAATCTGGGAGAGGAGAAATATGAGAAATATAGTTTTCCTGAGATTCTCGATTAATTGAATCGATTACACAATCACAAAAAAAAAACCTTTGGACAAGGTAACTAACTCAAAAGTAATTAAATGCACTTTAAATACAATATATTGCATATACTTACAGTTATGTTATTAAGTAAAATATAAATTATTAATTAAAGAAAATTAATATACATAATTATCGATTTTTTATCGATTAAAATCGATCTTTTATTTTAGTCTGTCATTGGCATGCCGCATGACAGTTGTTTACTCTGTGCTAATTCGTTTCGTGTTTTCAACGTTTTGAGTCTGAGTGCTTTCCCGATTGTCGTCATTTAGGAATTGTTACGATTTGACAACTACAAATATCATTGGTCACAGATTTATGATATATTTATGTCAGTTATTGATTGTAACATAACCTTACTTTTACTACTTAAAACTCTAATAACTCGGCTCTCAGATTGTCAAAACTAATAGAATTTTCATCGAAGGACTGTTAAGTCTCAATCTATTAATTCACATCAATTTCATATTGTAACATTGGGGGCCCAAAGTTTTATGTAATCGTTTCCATCTCCTTTAAGGGATAAATGAAATAAATATAATAACGAAGTATTTTTCAAATTATTTCGAAGATTTTATTATGTACCAACTCATGGTCCACTCTCCGTGACCTGCTACGTGCGCATTACCCGACAAGTTTTTTTCATTTTTTATTATTGTAGTACGTAATAAATTAAGTCCTTTGTATCACTTATAAACCTAATTTCCCTAACCCAGTTCTTGAAATTATCGATACTGCGTATCGACAGTTGTTGCAACTACGGCTAAAAGGACTTGTCAGTGTAGTTGCGCCATTTATTTATACTGTTATGACACGGAATGTTTAAATGTGTGTGTGAAATTGTTAGTGTATTTTTTAATTGTCACGGTGTGAGTTTCGTAGTGACAGACGATTGCTTGTGTGTGCGAACTTGAGTACGCACACATCGCGCAGGTTTCCCCCCGCAAAAAATGGCAGATTGTTTGGTATCGGTAACGAACGCTATGGCTACTCCCCTCCGGTTCGCCGGTGGCCCGTGTTGCTCTATGTCTCTAGCTAATAATATACAATAAATCAAATATTAATTCATTGTATCTTATTAATAAAATGAATAGAGTATCAATTACATTTGAAAATTGACACAAATTTCTTAATAATTGCCACAGTAGTTTTATTAATTAAAACTTCAAGCGCTAATTACTCTTTTTTATATCTCACAGTCAGATAAATCTATTAATAAATTCTAATAGTGTTGCAAGGATTAGGTTAGATTAGACTTATGGAACTCTGTGTATTATATTAGTATTTATTAGCTTCCATTATAAATGAATGAATAACAAATGAAGTATCTTCCGATCTACATTAAATAATACCTAACTTCTCAAACTGATTTACAATACTTGAAAATAAATATTTTAACAGAATATTAAATAAGTCTGCTGTATATGGTTTCTAGAGATCTTACCATAACGTACACGTGAACTAAGTGTAAACAACTTGCGAGATAATGAAAAGTAATATGTCATATGTTAAATATGTAGAAGTATACTGTGTGCTTATAAGAAAAAAATCTATATATATAAAAGAGATTTCCACCTATATAGTCACTCATCACGATATCTCTGGAACCATAAGGCGTAGCGACTTGAAATATGGTAGGAATATTCCTTTCGCCGAGTAGAGGTCAGCTAAGAACGGATTTTACGAAATTCAACCCACAAGGGGGGTTGCGGGGGCAATTGCTAGTATACTTATAAAAGTAAAAACTATAATTTATATTATCCGTGATATGCCAAAATTTTATCAAACGGTTGATTTTTTGAAGAAAAAATAAAATAAAAAGAGATATAATAATATTTCCCTCGTTGTCCATATCTGTTTTAAGAATATGCGGACTCTAACCTCTGCGGGTAACCGTAAAACAAATGATATTCAGAAAAAGTGGGACATTTATTCCATAATTATGTTGTTTTTCAGTTCAGGTTCAATGTTCGTTTTCAAAATGAACGCCCATATTTCGGTAACATTAGAATTAATCCATAAATATCGAATGTTATACGAAAACAGGGACAAGATTTTTTGTAAATTGTATAAATGCGTACCACTTTCATAGTATCATGGGGTCATGTTTTGTACAATCAGCAGTAGAAGTTAACTCTGCCAAAGATATTAAAAAATATTTGCAGCAGGAGCACAATTGAGTTCGTTGTAAAATTTGTTAATTTTAATTTTATTAGCAATAAGAATGTAAGAAGTTATAATAATAATTGTTCCGTTGTTCTGTTAATGTATGTTATAAAATACTTAAATTTTTAATAAGAGGACTGTATGTTTATGGAAAAGGCGAAATAAAGGATGAACGACAGGAATGGACAAAAATGGATTTCTAGAAGAGACACAACCTGCAACTCTTCTCCTGCAGCACTCAGTCCTTGCACTGTCACTTTTATCGTCTTGCTTGTTATTACAAACGACTAATTGTTGGGATTTTATTTAAATTGTTGAGAACACATAGCGTTGCTCAATGAAGATGGCGCTGCAGCCTGTTGCGACCACAGCAGCGGTTGTAGTGTTGCAAGGTAAAAAAAATGGGAAGAAATTGAGAATTTAGTAATTATTTAAAATATTTTATATTTTAGCACTAAAATAGTCATGTATACAAATACTATTAAAATTACTATTTACTACTATAGCCGTGCGAATCTGGGGTGGGATACTAGTTAATAATTTGGAATTAGGTTTGATTAATAAATAGTCGTTTTATTTTATGTATTTGCTTAACCATTTGAATTTATTAGTACAAGTTAATTAAACAAATATTGATATTCAGAATCAAGTCGGAACTAAAACTGAGAGATGATGTAATGTGATTATCGAGAATGGGTTTACACGAAAACTAAATCCATCCATCCATATCGTATCTATTATCAAAATAGTATCAAACGAAATCGTTATCGGTGTCAGTTATAAACACTTCTGTGAATTTTGATGTGGTTTTCACTGTCATTATACATGCCCAAGGTACAGGCTGTTTTATTTTTGCCATTCTTGCATTTACAATAATTGTCAGTTCCTTAATTATTATTATACTAGCAATGCGCCCCGGCTTCACACGGGTGCCATGTAGATATACAAAATATGCCTATGTTACTCGCTGATAATGTAGCTTTCTATTGGTGAAAGAATTTTTAAAATAAGTATAGATTATATAAAGGCAGATTACTGGTTCGGGGCGGCGAACTGGGTGTTTTAGATAAAATATAGATGTTTGCTGTACCCATGAATGTAAAATGAAAGGAAAGAGGGAAATGTCATCGAGGAGATGGAGAATTCTCTCTATCTAATATATAAAATTCTCGTGTCACAATGTTCGTTCCCATACTCCTCCGAAACGGCTCGACCGATTCTTATGAATTTTTTTATGCATATTTAGTAAGTCTGAGAATCGGCTACTATCTATCTTTCAAACCCCTAAGTGATAAGGGTTGTTTTTGGACATTTTTTGGACGAAATTTTTTGTTTATATTTTTTTTATAATGTGGCATTAAAAAATACATACAACCCTAAATTTTTACTTTTTTATTACCCCTGCTTTTTAGAAATTATTTACATGGCAAATCAACGTTTACCGGGTCAGTTAGTATTACTCTAAAATAACTAATAGAAATGAATTCGTTCCCCGCCGCCTCAAGAATACTCAGCCTGCTGGTAAATCCGCCAATAATGTACAATATATATTATAACATCTCAAAATATTGCTCCTAAGAAACTACATACATAGATTAAAGAAATAATCTAAGGAAAAATATAGTTTTTGATCTTAGAAATCACAAAACTTTTTTATACTAAGTATATTATTTTTATAAAAAGTATAATAATAATATAAACATTATTCATTTACTAATGATATCCACTGACCACAGAATCTTGATATCCACGTCGATATCATAATAAAAGGGGGCAGTGTAGATGTACTATTAACTATACACAAAAACTATTTTGACGGGCTCGTTGGCGCGTTCGGTAGAACACCTGCCGTGCGCATCGATGGGTCGTGGGTTCGAATCCCACCGGGAGCACATGCTTATAATTTTCTATAAGCATGTTTTCCCCACGTCTGGTAACTTCGGGCATTGATCGGGTGGGAGGAATATCTAAATTCCGACCGGGTAACGAACCACCGTTCATAGATGGAAAAACCGTGAAGTGCATATTGCGCGTTTCGGTTTCAGTCTATGGATTTCCGAATGCTCGAAGTAAAGATTAGGTCGACAGCGCATCGTTGACTGATGTTCTGTGGCTGAGGTATCACCTACCATCAAGTGAACCTCATGCTCGTCTGTCGATATCTGACATAAAAAAAAAAAAAAAAAAAACATATAGCCCATGTTACTCGCTGATAATGTAGCTTTCTATTGGTGAAAGTATTATTAAAATCGGTTCAGTAGATCCAGAGATTACACCCTACAACCTTTTTTTACACATTATTCAAGTTTTACTAAGGATCTAGGTATATGTTACCCGGTGAAGATGTAGCTTTCTAACGGTGAAAGAATTTTTAAAATCGGTCGAGTAGTTTTTAAGTTAAAGCGTTACAAACAAACATACAAATCTTTCCTCTTATAATATTAAGTATATATCGCTTTAAATTGACGCGAATCAAACGACTAGCGCCTTAAAGAGATGTAAATACCACTACTTAGTAAGCAATGGTCAACAAAATAAAAATATTATAATATTATCGGATTATTAAATGACGCCTGATATTATTAAACGTAATTGCCTGGAGTATATCGATCACATTCATTAATAATTGATCTGTTGTCAACATGCACGTTCGACCTTTTGTCTTAAAACTTTGTCAACCGCTTACAACAACACGAGTACTGATAACGCCACAGTTAATATGCAACCAGTATGTCGAAACAATAAATAGTTTTCTTGGCATGGGGAATTTAGTAGATTTCTGTGTCTGTTTCACTGATCATTTTTCTTTGCAGTCAAGTAGAAAACAATTTATTTAATGTTTTTTTTTCCCCGGGATTCGAACCCGCTTCACTGCTAAAGGCATCGCACTGACCACTGAGCTATGGAGGCGGTCGATCATTTTGGGATGTTTTCGAACACATATAGACCGAAGAAGTGTTAGACGTAATATGGACGGGGAATCAAACCAGCTCCCGGTGTGCTAGCTTACTATGTAGAAATGGACCACTGGGAGGCGGTCAGTCGGATCTATATTCATAACGTTAAATATAATTATTAGTCTGTTATACTGTCTGACTGCAGTGAGATTCAACGCACATCTTAGTGGAATAACAGCGTAAGCCTACCTACTTAAAATATTGACTCGCAGGCTTTTATCACATGACTTACTTGACTTAAGGTCCTATATCCCCTAAATGGGGCAGAGGGCATCCAGAGTGTTCCGCCAGTCTGCTCTGTCTTGAGCAACCCTTTTCATTTCGCTCCAAGTCTTCCCAATGGACTTCGCTTCTGCAATGTCAGTCCAGCGCCAAGTCAGTTTAGGACGACCACGCTTTCGTTTCCCTTGGGGATTCCAGTCAAGGGCTTGCCTCGGGATATGGTCGGGATGGTCGTGGCCAATCCATTGCCACTTGCGGCGCTTGATCAAGCGGTCAATCGGGACATCGTTACAGCGCTCCCAGAGGTGGTCATTGGAGATTTTGTCGGACCAGTGTCATTTATCACATAGCACATTTTAAAAGCGTTCACACACAAAACGCAGCTGTGTTGTAATTAGCGGACTCGCGATTATCAACTGTTGAAGTTATTAGAATAAGTTCATCCTATGGCTGAATACTGTAGCGACATATAGTACAATCTGCGATAAGAAAAACAACGAAGACGTCTAATCCTGAAACGCGCTATATAAATGTTTCCGAGCATTGAGATATATACAACATCTCGACATCAACCAATGGGGCCTTAGTGCCGGCCAGTCAGTGGTTCAACTGGTCGAGGATCCTCCCTTTTGTTTGGAGGAAGACCACACCTCCCTTCCTCCACAATACGAAGGTAAAATGAAAGACAGAAACATTTCTGAAGCCCTCAAGTTTTAATTATCGTTTCAGTATTCCGCGGTTAAATCAGACACCTGTCACCTTTCAGTTGCCCATGACTACACTTGCTGTTAAACACTCGAAACGTCGTGATAAATTACCACCTTAGGTAGTAATTGGCTATAAAAATAAGAACTTCATCGTATAAACCCTTCACAAATTCAAATGACCATTAAAAATTACGAACACACACCATACCGTCATCTATTTTTCCAGAGACATAAAATAGACTCTTTAAAGTAGGTAGCAAAGTTTTTGACGGGCTTGTTGGCGCGTTCGGTAGAACACCTTCCGTGCGCATCGATGGGTCCTGAGTTCGTATCCCACCGGGACCACATACATATAATTTTCTCTCTTCTGTCTGGTAACTTCGAGCATTGATCTGTTGGGAGGAATATCGAAATTCCGACCGGCTAACGATCCACCGTTCATAGATGGAAAACCGTGAAGTTTACATTGGACGTTTCGGTTTCAGTAAAAAATAGGTCGACAGCGCATCATTGACTGATATTCTGCGGCTGAGGTATCGCCTACCATCAAGTGAACCTCATGATCTTCTGTCGATATCTAACATAAAAAATAAAATATGTAAGTGACATCATCACCTCAGTTTGCATTACGGTTTCAGTCTATGGATTTCCGAATGCTCGAAGTAAAAATTAGGTGGACAGCGCATCATTGACTGATGTTCTGTGGCTGAGGTATCACCTACCATCAAGTGAACCTCATGCTCGTCGTAAAAAAAAAAAGTTTGCATCAACACTTTCGATCAGCTAGCTGCTAGCCTACATATATCATCAAACAATAACTCGCCATTCGCGCACATCCGCCTCCGGTTTCAACATATGAACAGTAGCGATGGGTAACTCATCATTTTTATATGAGGTTGAGGGAGTACCTCATTTTACGTAGCGAGGTCCTCACGAGGTACCCCTCATTTGAGGCGAGGCGCGAGGGGTCGAACGTCGACGACTTCACCTCACGAGTTCATTCGCTCACTCACTATGGTCACTCTATCACTCAATACCATAGATAATATCTATGCACATTGCTCAATAACTCAATACTCACTCGGGAGTACTCGCCCTCAATAATGTCAATGTCATATTTTAAGTAAGGACGCGTGAACGAGTGAGGTGATGAGTTGATTCAATGTTGGAATTCGAGTAACTCTTTCAATTTGCGATCACGAGTACCTCAAACGAGGCACCTCATGAGTGAGGGACACATCTCTAAACATTGAACAGGCTATCATCTAGTTCTGTACGCTCGGGTTAATCGTATTAGAGGTCAAGACGTGTGATATCATTCACGCGTCACCTCGCACGTGGTGCAGATGTCAGTCATTGCACTTGCATGTTGTTATTGCTTTCTTTACGTTTATTGCTCACTAGCGATCCACCCCGGCTTCGCACGGGTGCAATGTACATGTACACAAAAAAAGAAGAAAAAAATAGCGGTTACCCGCTGATGATGTAGCTTTCTAGTGGTGAAAGAATTTTTAAAATCAATCGAGTAGTTTTTGAGTTTATTCATACAAAAATACAAATCTTTCCTATTAGTATAGAAGTATAGACATAGATAATAACATTAGTTACGATCTGCGAAATGCTATGGATACTTATTATTTCCTTGGAAGTCTTAAGGATCTTTTTATCCTTCATGGAAAAAAGGGCTAAGATAAAATAGACAGAAACAAGTAGGCATTTTGTCTGATAGTGAGCTAAATAAGTTAAAAGTTGATTAAAATGTTATAAAATAATAAATATGGTAATATAGTTAGATCTTTAGTAAAGGGTTTTCAATTTTTCTCGAATTAAAATATCAAAATAACATTTTTGATTATCATGTTACAATTCAATATATGTACAACCACATTTGGGAAAAGCCTGAAATACATATTGAGTATTTCGGTTTCAGTCTATGGATGAGCCATTGCTCGAAGTAAAAAAAAATATTAATAAACAACGATATACTCTGTGTTTAAATAAAATACTGTATACCCGGTATATAATCCGGTATACAGTATTTTATTTAAATGTGTGATACTCGCGTTAATAAAAGACAATATGATATACTCTGTGTCCAAAAAATAAGGTGACATTGTATTTATTTCGAAAATTCTTTATTTATTCTTCCAAATCAATTTCATCCCCTTCAAAGTAATCCCATCCCGATGCAATGCACTTATGCCAACGGATTTTCCAATCTTCGAAACACTGATTTTAGTCACTTTCCGGGATGGCCTTCGGTTCCGTCTTCGCTGCGGCTTGAATCTCCTCTATCGTATCAAAACGGTGTCCCCGGAGTGATCTTTTGAGCTTGCTGAACAGCCAGAAGTCGCACGGCGCCAGATCAGGTGAATACGGTGGTTGCGGAACGATATGGGTTGAGTTTTTGGCGAAATGATCACGAATCACGAGTATGTTTTCGGTACCAGTCGAGATTTGACGCGCTTGAGGCCCAAAACATTCTTTAAAATGGTATCGACCGAGCCTTTCGATATGCCAACCTCATCAGCAAGGTCTCTTATCGTCAATCGACGGTTTTTCAACACCAAATCTTTGATTTGTTCGACGTGAGCTTCGTCGGTTGAGGTTGATGGTCGCCCAGGACGCTCTTCGTCTTCGACACGTTCACGGCCGGCTTGGAACTCACTATACCACTTGTAAACATTTTTTTTAGACATAGCCTCATCACCAAAGGCACCACCTTAATGTATCCGCAGCAGAAAAATGATTCCGCAAACAAAATTTAATGCAAATTCTTTGCTCAACAAATTTCGACATCGCGAAAAACGAAAAACTCACTTTTAGCGGCTCACAAAACGACGCGTATCTCAAACACTAATGAATATTTTGACATGTAATTTTGACATAGATGTCACGGACAGTACTACCAACCTAAAAAAAATAATAATTCTCCAAGTCCTTCGACGCGAGCAGTTTAAATTCAAATGTCACCTTATTTTTTGGACACAGATCTCCCATTAAATGATATCTACATATATTGCTATTTCATCTAATACGATAACTATCTAATTAGAAAACTTCAATAGGAAAGATAGTTTGAGACCTTCCAACACCTGAGACCCAACTATTAAAAATCTAAAACCCCAAGCCAAACATACTAAAAAACAAGAGGACACTGTTAGTCAATATTGCCACAATATAGAAAATTACAGCAAGTATGAATTACATGGGAATAGATGGCGTTAGTATGGCTATTGGCTATTTTACGCCCATGATTTGAGAACTGGCAGTAAATGTAAAATTAGAAGCATTTAATATGTATTTATTTATTGACGTTCATAAGTAAAAAGCTTATGCTCTGACATAATATGCTGAGTACCTCCCCTTTTCGTGGCGGCACTTCTTCCTATATTTATTAATTGTAAGTTTATATTTTAAGTTGTATTATTTATGATGTACTTTTACTTACTTCTGTGCCGTCCCGAATAAATGTAGGTATTTCATTTCATAAAAGACTAAATAATATGGAAACTGATAAGATTATTTATCAATGAACTGCGTTAGTTTGGATCGTTGGATTGGCATAGCCTTTACAGTTGCGGTCTTAAATCTGAGTTGTGATAGCGAGTTTGATATTCAAATAATGCGCAAGATTGTGGCAATTCTTATCGCTGGGTTAATACGTAAAAATCACAGAACATGAAAAATAAGTATAAGTGCGAAGTAGGCGTGGCACTCATAATTAAGCATGGTGGCGCTCAATCGATCACAGTCAGCCAAAATCATATTATATCGTTCACATATAGTGTAGTTTAGTAATTAATAATTATTATATATTACATAGTTTGTTTTAATATAACAAAATGTCGTATGTACTTTGTCCGCTAATCCAAAGTAACCGTTATAGCCAAGCAATTAAGATATATTATCGATTGCAGGACCAGTGTGATTTAGCTAATTTTGAGTTAAATAAAAACAACGAATCGAAAAAAATGTTACTGTGTGCAGTATTAAATACTCCGGTACAAATTATGACACATTGCACTTCTACTTACTTCTTCTGTTCTGTGGTAAAAATACACATGTCAAATTGCTATCATTGCAAGAGATCATGCGAATCATCGCTGATGTACATATGTACATGATGTATGTTTACATAATAACTTGATAACACATGCGGGGCTTATGTCATACATAAGTAACTTATGTGGACATAAATAGAATGATAATACCATTTGGCTCTAAATCTTTAACCGACTTTCGAAAAAAAGAGATACTCAGTTTATCGCGTATAATTTTTTATATATTATATGCTTTTACTTGTATTGTATTACTTTTTAAATTTAAATCTAAAAAGATTTAATTTATTTTGTTTTTAATTGCAAATTAAAATAGTAGTTACTGCTAACCAAGTACTATAAATAGTAGTACAATTACTGAAATTAATACAAAAGAACACTCGATTCATCAATTTTATTCTTGTTCCAATAGGATTTAAGAAGATTTTAATGGTAAAAAAGCTTTGATTTCCTTTTAAAAAAATCCGTGATTAAATTTTAAAGAAACGCTACACTACATATTAGATTAACCGCGGAATACTGAAACGATAATTAAAACTTGAAGGCTTCTTAAAATGTTTCTGTCTTTCATTTTACCTTCGCAATGAAAGGGTTAGATATTGTACTTTTAAGTACACCTCAATATTGAGTAGCGTTCGAGAATTCGGCCGTTAATCACTCTAAATTATCACTTATTTATTAGTGGTGCACCTACAATTTTCTGTAAATATAATTTTTTCAGTCGAAAATTCAAACCCACCCGCAGTACCTATATTGATTCCCTGAACGGAAACAAGCCTTGGCTATTTACGAATGAGGTAAAAATATTTTAATAAATCTAAGTATATCTGATAAAAACAACATTTTAAGTATTTATTATGTATATACCTGAGCTACAAATGTATACCAAGCTTGCTTGCTTGCTTGTATGAAAGGTCGCAAAAGGACAAACAGATATACTTTCGCATTTATTATGTAATAGCTAGTGACCGAGACTTCGTCCAAATAAAATGATCTTAAAATGACGATAACTTTGATAAGAAGATGAAATCCATAAGTGTGTTCTGGTAAACTGCATAAAGAGTTTTTGTAGGTGTTATGGTGTTAAATTATATTTTTTAAACGTAATCTTTCTTTAATTTTAATGTTTTATTATATTACGTTTGATTACAGATAAGTTATATTCGGACGGATATATTTTTTTTATTACAACATCCGCTTATTATTCAATATTTTCTCTCTTGCTATTTTTAAAATGATTACCTTTAATGTAAATTTCTTTGGAAAGCGTTGGCGGCCTGAGGAAAATTGAAAAAGTTTGCTCTGAGACATGAAGAGGTTAAAAATAAATGTTGAAGGAAAAAATATTGTTGAGTTATTGACAGCTTTTAAAATAGACGAATTAATATAATTTATGTTTGTCTTATATATAATTTTACAGAAATATATGAATTTAATTCTATTTAACTCACAATGAAAGTCTTATCGGGCATGGCAAGCAAAGCGTACTACATAATATGTAGCTCTAATAAACAATATTAATGCGTAAATTTTAATTAAGCTAGTTAATTTCGTAGGCATATATTAATAATGATTTAACATTATTATTATTCGGCTTAAAAATAAATGCGTCTTTTGACTATTCTATAGCTTTTCAGACAGTTAAAGATATTACAAATAATAAGTGAAAAGTGGGATGAATTTATTCAGAAATTGTAACAATTATGGGATTTCTCGTACGAGAATGAATCGCTTAAATAAGATAAAATAAAAATAATATATATTTTTATAATATTACAGAATATACTATAGTGCTAATGAGGTCTTAATCTAATTAGTAACTAAATAGAATTCTTGTCGAACTCATTGCATTCCGATGGGTCGCGGCTTTGAATCCTGCTGGGTCAGATATGCTTATAATTTTCTGAAAACATTTTTTCCTACGTCGAGCATATGGAAGGGAGGAATCTCCATATTACGACCGGCTAACAAACTACTGTTCATAGATGAAAAACCCATATAGTGCATATTACAAGTATCGGTTTCAGGAGTTCCGAATGCTAGTTTATGCGGGCTCATTGGCGCTTTCGGTAGAACACCTGCCGTGCGGCCGCGGCGTGCGCATCGATGGATCGTGGGTTCAAATCCCACCGGGACGGTAACGAACCATCTTTCATAGATAGAAAACCGTGAAGTGCACATTGCGCGTTTCGGTTTCAGTCTATGGATTTCCGAAAGCTCGAAGTAAAAAGTAGGTCAACAGCGCATCATTGACTGATGTTCTGTGGCTGAGGTATCACCTACCATCAAGGGAACCTCATGCTCGTCTGTCGATATCTAACAAAAAAATCTAAAAGTAAAAACAAAGTCGACAGCACATCATTACTTTATGTCCTCTGACTGAGAATACCTACCATCAAGCGAGTTTGATATCTAACATAATAAAGTATACAATTCCATAACTCTTTCTTGAAGAATCGGTTAAATAGGAAAAAAAAATCTTACAGTTTCGCCGTTAATATTTACATACAATTTGAATTTATTAACTTATAACAAAGCCTTGGTTTCCTCATAAATTCTTCCGAGGAATATTACTGAATGTATATTAATTTCAATTAGGTATAACTTAAAAGATTAATATTTTCTCATTAATTAACTTGTTTATATTTTCCTTTTTTAATGTTAAGAATTACCTACTTATTATGTATGTTTGTTTTGTATCCGACAAGGGAATCTTATAAATACATATATAATATTGTATGACAAAATACGTATCGATGGCCGTCCTATACATACTCGTATCTTTTTGTAACGATTATACAAAACAAGCGATTCGCCCCGGCTTCACACGGATGCAATAAATATATTATAAAAGTAGCCTATGTTACTCACTGATAATGTAGCTTTCTATTGGTAAAAGAATTTTTAAAATCAGTCGTGTAGTTTTTGAGTTAAATCGTAACAAACACACAAATCTTTCCTCCTTATAATATTAAAATATAATATAATATTAAATTAAATATAATATTAAAAGTATAGATAACTAAGTAACCTTTTAAATGTTCGGTGAACTTGCAACTTTGTGATGTATCTGTTTGTTTAGTAAATGGACGGCGCGGGCGTACTTAATAGGATGATTTTAATCATATCAGATTAGAATATTAGGAATAAAAAAGTGGAAAATTAAAATATGTACGTCACCAATACAGCTCTCCGAACATTCTTCTCAATATCAGGAAATAAGTCCATACGACGCACAATCACACGAATTATTTTATAACAACACGAAAAACTTGTTAACGGGCGTGTAGATTTAAGATGAAGGACCGCTTTCCATCATCAGAACACGAGACACGCCTTTTAGAAAACTAGGTTAAAATATAAAACGCCAAAAACTCGACTGACAAGAATATATCGCGTCACATACTACCCTCAACATTACATTTGATTAATGTTCTATTCCGATATTCAAAATAACACTTAAGTAGTTTTACCAAAGAAGATAGATTAAGAATCTATGTTCTTTGGCTTACCTTTGAACCAACGCGACGCCATGTAAAATTTATTTGTATTAAGTACCTGAGATTTCTCTAACCAAGATGTAGAAGGACGAACTCGTTACTTTTCCCTGCAAACATTCGCAGCGACAATGTAGCCACAATAAATTCTTCATCAATCAAATTGTTTTTAAGTGTAATAGAAAGCCATCAAAACTGTTTTTTTTTTTTTAAATAGAGGGAAAATATTTATATGCATCATGTTGGTATGGTTTTGAAATCGGTTTTTGTTTCTCTTTTTTCTTCATTTTATCTGCTGTTTTTAAAGCACTACCCTTATCTATCTATGTTACGCTTTTAATTTATCTTCGAATTTCTCTTGTTGCTAATTTCGCTGTTTCATTTTGAATTTTTGTATTTTTATAATTATTTTCATCTGTGATGTTCAACAAATTGTTTTTGTTTGTTTGTTTCAAGTACAAATACATGTAATAATAAAGTAAGATAGTAATTCCCGAGTCTATTGGGGCATGAATAAGACCACTGCCGGCGCTAAAATGGCTTTTTTTAGCAAAACTTTTTTTTGGCACGTTCGGGGCTTTTACGTAATGCATAAATTTTCGGGCCGCGAGGCCTGTGTCGCGAGGCCGTAGGCGGTGGCCCACGTCGCCCACGCCTTACGCCGCCTCTGAAGAAGACATATCATTTCTGAATTGCACAGATAATTCTTTTTTACAGACGAGAAGATGACCACCTTCCCTTTCTGACCGATTTTTTTTTTTAAAATGTGTTTTCACGATTCAAACCCGAGATCGCTGATGATAAACGCAACGCGCTTAGCACTAGACATGGGTAACACTGCGCTGCGCCGCGCAATTGCGCCGGCACGCTTCAGTGCGCAGGGTGAGTCAGCTCACACACTCATAATGTGTTGGCGCACGGCGCAGTACTCACTGAGTGAACTATGAGCGTGGCGTTGCGTGCGTTTCGGAGGTTTCACTGCTCGCTTTGCGCGTCCCGTTTTGTTGCGTCGTGGCGCAATTTTGAGTTGACTCAAGGAGCCGACGCACTACACTGCGTCTGAGTTGCTGAGTTGGCGCGGGGAATTTCGCTGAGTTACCCATGTCTACTTAGCACTGACCGAAAACTATTTTTGCTTTGAGATACCAATTTTTGACATATTATGACAGCATTAATAATTTTGCCCAAGGACTGTTATATATATAAAGTCCTTGATTTTGCCCTTTTTCGCTTTTAACCCGTTATTGTTACTAGATATTAAAATACAAGGATATTTTAAATATAATGTTACAAAATTGATAAAAAAATTCAATAAACTGTGACTTATCTCATTTTTGCATAACTTGCGCTTCTGAGGCCATTACTTTTTTCATAAAAAAATAATCATCTTTAATTGCCGCCCATTCTATTATTATCAAGGTTGAACCACTTAAAAACAACCTTAGAATTACACAAATTTCCTTACTATTTCTCGGCAGAAGTAATTAAGTAATAGGAAACAAATAATTTCGAGTCATCCATCTGAGAGCCTTCGTAAATGAAACTTGTCCATTAAATTAAGATAACTTAAATCTGGAAATTCGTAATACTCTCGTTCACTCTATAATTATGTGTAATAGATATAATAATCTATTCATACATAACTAGCAACACCCCCGGCTTCACACGGGTGCAATGTAAATGTACATTGTACAATGTACATACATCCTATGTTACTCGTACTCGCTGATAATGTAACTTTCTATTGAAGAAGAAGAAACATCATTTATTTAAAATATACACACAAATAAAAAATACACACAGAAAACAAAATTAAACAAAAATAAAATAAAAATGTATGTGTGGTATCTAAAAAGGGAGCCACTCAGCATGTGTTCCAACACAGACGTGTTGCAACGCTGATCTTCCGTGGCCCCACGTGACACACGACCTCAAGGGTGACACCTCGCCCAATAGAATTAAAATTATGTTATTAAACTACAACTAAACTAAATTTAAAAATAAGTACAGACATATGGTTTATAAAAAGTGATGATAAAAAAACAATAAAAAAAATAATAATAAATAAATAAAACAAACAAAAGGCTCCTAGTCTCCGGTTCAAGGAGTGTGTGTTGTGTTCAACAACTAAGGCTGGAATGGCTGGAATACTGGCTTCGTTGTTCATTAAAAAGATATCCTTTCATTTTTAATTTAAACGTAATTAATGACAAGGAAGCTTTAAAAGGTGGTGGTATATTGTTCCAGCACTTAGTTGCGTTATAACTAAAACTGCCCCTGAATGCAGCAGTGTGATGGCGACTAAAAGACAGGAGACCGTATAGGGCCGCTCTGGTTATTGGTGAAACATGTTTTAAAATCGTTTGAGTAGTTTTTGGCGTGGGGTTCACTTTAAGCTGAGCTTTTGAGCAAACTGTCTTCAAATGACATATCCTCCATCCTCTGTACTACTTGGTGATTTCTTTTAGGAAAGAGCTATCGCTAATTAGTCATTGACGGTTGCTTTTGCATCACGTTATCAACATGTTTAATGGTGGTTGAGATTGGGGTTCGAAGAATGCATGAAACTGTACGGCGTTTGAAAATACTTGCGAAAAAAACGCCAAGAAAATATCTAAATACAAATAAAATGATGCTAAGGAGAAAGGCAAGGGTGAAATGAATGAAGAAATAGTATGGCCATGTTGGCCACTTACTTATTTTTTTTATAAATTTAATTAGTGGGGAAGACTCTGTATCCACCTCGATATTTATTTCATTTAATTGATCATTTTCATTAACGGACATTTTTTTTAATTCCCTTTTCCCGGGATTCCTACCTGGGTTTCCGGTGCTAAATGCGGAAACCTCTAAGATACTGAGGCAGTCCTTAAGAAGCAATAAAAGCAATGTCGAATATTCGAATTCTGTTTAAGAGAAAGGGTTGATGAAAAGGTGAAATAATCGATCTCATAAGAAATACTTTTTCATATATTTCATAATATTTCAATAATACATTTTCTATTGTTATAATATAGTTCTTTCAAAAAATAAATAAATAGAAAAAAATATTTCTTTCATTTCAAGATCAGATTCGAAGTCTCATCTGAAGTTACGCAATGCGACTTCATGTCCACTATTCTACGAACACATATCGAAAACGAACTATTTCATTTACATATCAAACTGTGATTGACATCTGACAATTCGAAAAAGTTCAACGCGAGTCAGTTTTCATTGCAATTTGTTGAAATGGTGCCTTTAAAATAATATTTAAATGATGATAACTTTGACAACCGATTTCGATGAAACAAAGCCTATATGTTGCCCCGGACTTTGCTTAATATATTTATGTAAATTGCATAATCGGTTCAGTATCTTCGGAGATTAGCGTGAACAAACAGACAGACAGAAGGACAGACAGACAGCCAAGAATCTTAAAAATTGCTTTTATGCATTCTGCTACCCTTCTTTTATCACCCCTCTTGAATTCTGGTAAAAATATTTAGTGAAGCGTAATTTCGATTCTACTCTTTTATTATATGTATTATATATAGATATCGACAGACGAGCATGAGGTTCACTTGATGGTAGGTGATACCTCAGCCACAGAACATCAGTCAATGATGCGCTTATTTATTTTAATTTTACTTCGAGCATGCGGAAATCCATAAACTGAAACCGAAACGCGCAATGTGCACTTCACGGGTTTTCAGTATTAAGAAACTAATTAGTAAATTGCGGACTTAAGTCAGAATAGTAAAGGCTGGAGTCTTTATTCCTTGTGCCTCGATCATGGCGAATACAGTGTTGCCTCATGTCACAGTTACAGCGCTACAAACTTATCTGACCCGGTGGCGAAAACAGGAACTGAAGTTGCCATCTTGAAATGTCATTCTGTGTGTCATTGCAAAACAGAGAGCAACGAGCTGTGTTTTTTCCTTGATTTGTGATAAAAGTTATAGCAAAAATGCCGAAAGCATTAAGAAGTGACGCGAGAAACATGATTTTAAAAGTGTTGGCATTTATGGAGGAAGAGAAACGTCTCCAAGCCCCATTAATACCATTTCAAAAATTATATGAACGAGTAGCTGCTGCCACAGGTTAATGTTGTCAGATATTTTAATATGAATTTTCCCATACCCATTCACCCCCCTTATAGTATAAAAGTATGGTTTATTTTACAGGTGTTGGTGAGCGCTTCGTGCGTAAATTAGTTAAAGAATAAGAAGAGGCTGATGCGACCGGAACGAAAATTTCTACTCCCGGGAAAAATAGGTTGAGATTGAGGGGGAAGATCGAAATTGACGAATTTGACTTGGGTGTCATAAGACGGAAAATTCATGAGTTTTACACCATGAAGAAAGAAATTCCGACTATCCAAAAACTGCTCCTTGTTTTACGAGAAGAAATTGACTTCAAAGGAAGCCGAGAAACACTCAGAAAAATATTGAGAAAAATTGGTTTTCGATACAAGAAAACTCAATCGAACAGAAAAGTACTCATTGAACGCAACGACATAAGTGCTTGGAGAGCAACATACCTTCAAAAAATTAAGAAAAACGAACTAGGCGAACAAAAACCAATAATATATTTGGACGAGACATACATTCATTCTTCGCACACAGTCGGACGCACATGGCAGAGTGATGACATTGATGGTGTTTTGAACCCCGTTTCAAAAGGGAGTAGATGGATAATTGTCCATGCTGGAGAAGAAAAAGGATTCGTACCGAATGCCTTACTGACATTTAAATCAAATACGAAAAGTGGAGATTATCACGATGAAATGAACAACGAAAATTTCAAAAAGTGGGTAACCGAAAAACTTCTTCCCAATTTACACGAAGAGACAATTATTGTGATGGATAATGCCCCCTACCACAGCATTTGCATTAACAAATGCCCTAATTCAAATACAAAAAAAGGTGATATGCAAAAGTGGCTCACTGAAAACAATGTGGAATACAATGAGGGTTTCACCAAACCCCAGCTGTATGAAATAATAAAGAGGAACAAACCAGCACCAGAGTACGAGATTGATAATTTGCTGAAAAATCACGGACACACTGTTCTTAGATTGCCGCCATATCACTGCGACTGGAACGCCATAGAAATGGTTTGGAGTTCTATGAAACGACATGTCGCCGACCACAACATTGGAAAGACCGATTCAGAAATGCCGCAATTAATCTCAAATGGATTTAATGAAGTATCAGCAAAAGAATGGCAAAAACATTGTGCTCATGTAAAAAAAATTGAAAACGATTATATAAAGAAAGATGGATATCTAGATGAACCGTTTATCATAACTTTGAACAGCGACAGTGAAAGTGAAAGTAGCGATTCTAACGATGATGAAACTGATGATTATTGTGGTTCGGTTTCGGGAATTTCTGGAATTCGACCTATAAATTCTTTAATTGATCACAATTATAATATTAAAATATAATTGCCAAAATTTTGTGTTTATTTTTTACTTCATGCTTAAAGGCTTACGGCCTTATTTATAAAAACACTATTCTTCTAAAGCACTTCTTAGAGGTAGTTTATTTAATCTGTGGTTACGTCTTTTCCTTGAAAAATCTCCACAGAATATTTAATTTTAATCAACGTTTATCGAGTGTTTTAAGGAATCTTGTTTTTATAAATAAGATCGAATGAATAGTACCCTAAAAACCGCAAACTATCAATTAATGGCAACACTGGGTTCGACTTTAGCGACGCCGTCACCGGGTCAGATAACTTTGTGGGCCTGTAACATGGATCGTGATAGACTATAGACTATATAAAGTGCTCGCCAGATAAGTCTGCGCGCGGCAAAAATTGGAACTAAATTTCTTTCCTCCATATTGTTTTCCGGAATTAGTGTGCAGCAGTGGCGTTTTTATTCGATTTTATTGGTAATCATCATGCCTAAGGTTATAAAAAGTGCTGGCAGTGATGTTATATTGAAAGTAAAACGTGCTTGTGAATCAGAAAAGCAAAATAAAGGGCCGATTGTACCATTTTCAAAACTTTTTTTATTACTTGACAGGTAATTTTTGGGGTGACCAGTACATGGTATTATGTCTTTATGTGGGGTATTTTTATACGATACATATTTTTACTTTGTTGTTGGTTAATGATTTAGTTTGTTTTAGGATTTAAACCCCATTGAAAAAAAGATGTATTGTGGAAAAAAATTTAAGTCAAGCCACAGGTGAAATATCTTCAATCTGAAGCGGCAATTAATTCGATAATGTGTGTCAGCATGTTGCTAAATTGTAGACCAATATTTTGAATCTGACAGGCTTTTGGACATGGAACTGGAAAATAGAATGGAAAGATTGACCCACTGATGGACCATTATACAAAATTTAGAAGTTCTGTTATATACTCGATAAATGATTTACATTAAATATATATATAAAATTTGGTGTTGTTTTATTTAATTGTAGATTATGTAAATATTTCTTATGGAGCAAGTAAATAAGGGGTTATTCAGTTACAATATGTAACAAATTAAAAATACATATATTTTCACTGAGTTTTAGTATGTAATTTTTATATAAAACTAATTGAAATTTACAAATAAAATTGTTACATCACGTCAGATTTAGTAGTTAATTCGACGTGATATCTAAATATAAATTTGTTTTCTGTTGTATACTAAGTATACCTAATACGAGTTAACATTCAGAATGCCGGTGATTTTTTTGGTGTTGCATAGTGGTTGAGAGTTTGCTTTCTATACCTGGCAATATTTGGTACGCCACCCGTCGCGCGCAGACTTATCTGGCGGGCACTTTAACATCTCCCCTTTTTGTATGGAGGGTAGAGGTAAGGAGGACTATCTCTGTGTATGAAAAAGTGTCCGTTGAAATGTGTTAAATTAGGGTAGCGCTACAATCGCATCAGGGTAAATTTTAAAAACCACGCCAAAAGTTATTTAAGTAAAATAGAAAAGTAAAAAAGGAAAGAACAACTTCCGCTTCGTTATGGCGTTATAAAAATATTTTTATTGGTTAAAAAAATTAATCAGTCATTAAGTGTAACTGCGAAAGCAGTCATAAAAACTAGTTTTAAAAACTAGTTTTAAAGACTATAAACTTATATTTATATCTGTAACAATAAACTATAATTATAACAATAAACTATATGAATTAACATAAACATATTTAAAAAATGAAAATAATAAATTTATTAATTCAGCACACTTCAATCCGTCTACAACTGCTACATTCATACCATACACTGTTGCGACGCGAGCGCCATTCTGGAAGGTTTTTGAACTGTTACTTAAAGCTTACAGCTGGACACTTTTTCAACTTGTCCCCCATATAAGATAGTCCTCCTTACTTCTACCCTCCATACTTTTTTGGAAAAATAATTAGGTATTGTAGACTGCACATTTGATGACAAATGCATTCTGTGATAAAAACTGATACGATTTAATATCTGTTCACTGTTGTCAGTATGACGTTTAATGTGACATTGACGATCATTTGTCATCAATGTAAAATGTTTACATTGAGATATTGAAATATTAAAAGAAATACATATTATGTGAGATAAAAGGGAAAAAATAACATAAGACAAGGCGGTATGGTCGAAAGACTTTAGCCTGCCCTATGGGCAAAAAAAAAAAAAAAAAAAAAAAAAAAAAATATTATGTAGGTACTATGTAAATTTACAAATAATAATTTACATGAACAATACAGAAATAACGGAATTTTAAATACATACTATTCTATAGATGAAATACGGCTAATATTCCTTAAACTTACTCTATGTGGCTTCTTTATTTCTCGACCAAAAGATGAGTATTGATTTTGACTTGTTTGTGGCATCTGTTTATGAGGTGACTTTGGACTAATAATGTTTTTATTTTTCAGGTAGGGAGAAGTTGAATCTTAGGTGAATGTGATGAAGTACAAGTTGATTCCTGAGGTTTATGAATACGATTACGACGATATGTACCTTCATCAAAATCGACTATATAAGACCTATGGGCTATGAGATGATGATTCAGCTCCATTAATTATACCTGGAGTCCATACACTATGAGGTTGTTTTTTGAAATATACTTTATCCCCTTTTTTGAGTATAGGTAAGTTTTTAGAATGTTTATTATAATAAAATTGTGAAATATTGTTTTTGCTGTTTCATTTTATCCTGAACTTTTTTATAATTTACCACTTTAGGTTTTAGTAATTGATTTGTTATGGGCAATCTAGATCTCAGTGTTCTAGACATGAGAAGTTGTGCAGGGGAACATAGACCATTTTTAGGAGTATTTCTATACTGTAAAATAGCTAAATAGTGGTCAGTCTTATCCATAAAGCATTTCTTTAGAATATTTTTTATTAAAATAAAATTTTATTTATTTTTATAAAATTTTGAGTTACATCGAGTACTTGATCTTCCCTCTTGACTGTTGATAATCGCCAACCCAACTTTTCCAGTGTTCGTAGGCAATCTTACAGTTTAAATTCTAATGCCACAACTGTCGGCCTGCCAAGGGTACTACTTACTATTGCTCTTTTCTTCAGGATTCTATCACTAAATGTAGATTTAGGAATGCCATACATTTTTTAAGCAGCTGCATATGTGAGCTCCTTATTATTTTTATTCTCTGTATGGCTAATTGCAGTACTTTTGTATAGATAGTGGCACGCGAAGATGTTCGGGAGTATTTAGGTGGTTTGTTTAACACAGTTAAGCATTTAAAATTAAAATCATGTGTAATAAAAGTTTGACAATCACTTTCAATTTCGAAACGGATATTTTTTGTCTGATCTTCACTCGAGATAGGTAACACCGGATTTCAGTTCACAGAGATAGTAGACATTTCTGGATTAGATTCATCGGGTCATCATTGTTTAAAAATGAGTATTTAGGTCAAATAATATCAAAATAAGCTATATTTTTGCTAAAATATGCAAATACAAATGAAGGTGAAAAATTGGACAGACAAATATTTCATAAAATTTACCTTGTTTTACCTTTAAAGAATAAAGGCACATAGTACACGTCCGAGTTGCCAGAGTGACTGGCGGTCACTTCGGGGCGGGGCAGAACATAATGACGTGGCGCTCAATGTGGGTAGCATTCAAAAATAAAGCCAAATAACTGAGATATTTCATTTCTACATTCTTACCCCAACGCACCTTAAGTATTAATTAATGATAGAATGTTAGTGTCCGCTCCTGTATCTAAAAGGAAATTTGTATTGTGTCCATTTAAGTTAAGGTAAGTCAGATAATTATTGTTTTCATTATTGATGGATGCAAGAAATAAAGAACCCAAAAAATACTGTTCTGGCGGCCTAGCATACAAGCGAGACAAAATTTTGTCTATCGTTTTCTCGTGTTTTAATCGACTATCGCTTTATTTCTTTCGGGTCTAACATGACAATTACACTTAAAATTTGACTTTTAATATCAAAAATAGATATTATATTTGTCGAACGAGAGATATTTTCTATCAAAATTGTCGATATCGAGATATAATATATCGAGATATCTTACATCTTAGTTTGTCTTCTCTCGTCCGCGACATATCTCGTGGCGGTCATGCTAGCCCGGCAGTACAATAAGATATGTTATGATCAATATTGACACTGTTCGCTGTCTTATTTTTAGAATGAGAATTGAGATTGACATAATACAGCAAAATGATTTTGTTTACCGCAGTCCCGAGGTCGACGTTTCCAAATCTAAATAATCAATAAAATGCCAGTTTAGAGGTGTTATTATTTGGTTTATAAATATACTAGCGATCCGCCCCGGCTTCGCACGGGTGCAATGTAGGTACTTTTCACAAAAAATCGAAAATCATTATAATATAAGCATAGATATAGTTTTATATTATAATTTTTATCTCTGTAATCAAATCAAATATTAGGTTGATACGTTGTATAAATAGTTCAAAACGCAACATAACATGTTATCGTATTTATCAATAGCCGCATTATTATTTCATATTAAACTAGTGGACCTCGCAGACGTTGTTCTGCCACAATTTTGGCTTCGAAATTATATAATTATTCTTAAATTTGAATATGCCCATTTACCCACTATAATTGTCTCATATGTCACTGATTTGCAGTAGACATCTGTTATTCCAAAAAGTCAAGATGGCGGAGTTTCGAATCTAATTTATTTTATAATTAATTTTATGCATATATTTTTTCCTGATTTTTTCTAATATTTTAATAGCCTATATCTTATTCCCGACATAGAGGAATCCAACAAATAAGATATCGTTAAAATCGGTACAGCCGTTCTTGAGTTATAAACGGTGTAACTAACACTACTTTCTTTTATATATATATAGACTAGCAATTGCCCCCGCAACCCCCCTTGTGGGTTGAATTTCTTAACATCCGTTCTTAGCTGACCTCTACTCGGCGAAAGGAATATTCCTACCATATTTCAAGTCGCTACGCCTTATGGTTCCAGAGATATCGTGATGAGTGACTATATAGGTGGAAATCTCTTTTATATATATAGATTACCAAAAGCATTTAATAATCATGCATAATGAAAGGGAAATCGAGATGGTGTAGTTTTTAATTTACTTGGAAAATTATTGAATATATGACATGATAAAATATATAGAATAATTTTGAAATAAATACTCGTGATGAAATCATAAAGAAAAACTTGATAACAGTGAAGGTATTCAAGACTCAACATACATACTGGCAGCAACGATGAAATACGAGGCAGCAACCCTTACTGCATGCATAAAACTCATCCATCAACAGCGTATCCGTTGGATAGTGCAGGCAACTTGCGACAGAATTGTAGAACAGTCTACGATTATCATCGGTGACACGGTCCCATTGTGCCACATCGTAGCAGACGCCGCCTATTCGAGAGGTCATGTCGAACATGATATAACATTTGGGGCAACTGAAGTTGAAGCTACGGTTCCGAGATTTCCAGTGAACCGTTTCTTTTGAGTCAGTTGATGCCACCATCATATAGGCAAGCGATCTTTTATGATGTGCGTGGAAGAAGGCGAAGCCGCAGTCACATATGACTGTGCGATCTGGAATGAAATTCGTTGAATCCATTAACTCACTGCCGAACGGAATACGGCGGATGAAATCAAGGGACATGCATTGATGTGATATCGCAAAATCACAGATTAAGCAACAGTGCGTTTTCCGAAAACGATTGCTGTTCGCATTCATGCGAGATATCATCTGACTCAATTGCAGGAATGACTGCTCCAGTGCCTCTTTTTGATTATTTGTAAGCTTGGCATCTTTCAGCAGCTTGTTGACCTGCTCCGACTGATCGAAGCTTTCTCTCAATGTGTCGAGGCATAACCTGTGGTCAGGCGATAGTTCCATTGATGTCAATAGCCCTGTGGCAGATGTTCCAGCACTAGCTTCGTCTTGGCATGGTTGATGCATAATCTTGCTTGATGATGCTTCGTTGGCTGGTTGTGGCAGTGCTGCTTCGGACTGCTGCTTCTTCTGGTGTTTTTTCTTATCTGGCTGTTTCTTCTTGCTGTCCGACTCATTGGAAGACATGGCTTCGGGCTTGTGCAGTCACTTCTTAACGTCGCTCAAAACTCGTTTCTCTTCCACCTTTAATAATAATAATAATCTTTATGAGTGAAATAAAAACACATTTAACAGAAAAACAATTTAGAAATGATGACTCCTGAAAAAGCTGAGTAAAACTGTGGCTCAGGAGTCAACGCCCACCTTCGAAGTTATAAACAATAATAAAGATAATGTACATGCAAGATCTAAACAAACAAAAAATATAGTTAAAATTAAGTTATTAAAGAAAATAATTACAATGAGAACTAGAAGATAGATGACTAAAAGAGTTTGAATGGATGTATGTGAGTGAGGATGAAAGTGTGTATGTGTGTGTATGTGTGTGGGTGTGAAGTACACTAACAAGTAGATTTCAAAAGGTCCTCCGTCTCATCAAAAGAGAATCTTTGGTACATAACTTTGTCTTTTATTAACGCGAGTATCACACATTTAAATAAAATGCTGTATACCGGATTAAAACGCGATTTATTATTTATATTGTTTAAATTATTTATCCCGACAAGTCTGTCCCCGCGACCACGGTTGCTGAAAAGCATCCGAAACGTCGGGATAAATAATTTAAACAATATAAATAATAAATCGCGTTTTAATCCGGTATACAGTATTTTATTTAAATACATAACTTTGATCTGCAGGTGTTTCAACGTAACGCCGCTTCGTTCTTGAGGAGCAGTATCCACCTTCACCAATGCTTTTTTATCAGTCTTAATCACTTCCGGAAGCGGATAAAACAAGTTTCCAGCCAGTTCGTTCCTTCTGATTCTCTTCAAAATCCGCTGCAAAGTCAGTTCACTCGATGACTCACTGTCCGGGTGTGGCTTCACTATCACAAACTTGAAGTTATATCCTTCATTATATCTTCTAACATCTCTGTAGTTCCCACATCTAATGAATTATTCTCCGATTGGAACCCTGCTTTTCTCAGTGCACACCATAGTGAGTACAAAATGGATTTATAACGTCAAGTGTACGGGATGACTGAGCACGGCAGACTTCCGTCATGTACTGCGAGTTACACTTAAGCTCCGTACTCACATACGGTTTTGCTCGATCGAGCTATCATGTCGAGTAAAAACCATGGCATGGGCTTTCGTCCACACATTCAGCATTAATCTATCGAGTGACGCGCACCGTTCAGTAATCACCGAACCGTTCGAGCCAAAACATGTCAGTTCCTAAATAAATTCTTCTATAACACCTTTGGAATAAACTCGTAAATCCATTTTTTTTATTCTACAAGCGTTTTCACGACGACGATTAACAATGTCGGACTGACGCTCGACTCGCGCCACTCGCGGCCACGTACACACGCTTGAGTCAAGCTCGACGGCTCGCCTCGAGTAGGTGCGAAGGAAATTACTTTCATTTAATTCTATCGAGCCGGCTCGGTGCAAGCCTTCGAGCTGTGAGTTTTGCAGTCCACACGTTGATTTTTACTCGACTTCGAGTAAAACTATCGAGTAATAACGTATGTGAGTACTGACCTTTACACGTCACATATTCAGGCTCTATTTATATTCACCATTGGCCACCATGACGCCACGTTCTAAGAACTATTTCGGACACGTTTCTCCGAACGGATGACGCACGCCGCTAGATTACGATACAGGCGCAAAGCTAACCTACAACACTTGTAAAACACGATGATTGCACATAAAGTTTCGTATTTCACTGTTTTATCATCGCGTGGAATGATATTTCATGATATTTTCAACTCAGATTTCCATGGAAAATTCGATCAACACTGTGCACGCAACGTTTCAAAGCTCCAATGAATGTTATGTAAACGAGACGGTCGGCATGGGCGTGTTAGAGCTGTAACCTTTAGAATAATCGGCCTCTTGGATACACATACATGCTTGGTAAAGCATGTACACGGATTGCAAACACACTAATAACACGAATGTATGTTATCCAAGAGGCCCATAGAGGGCTTTGATGTTGATTGGCGCAATTATTTATTACGCCCCGTTTCTGTGGACACGAGCGCGCCACGTCAGCGGCAAGGGTGACAACAACATGCGATAAGCCGACGCATTTGCAGATTAAAATAATAGTTTAAAAAAACTAAAAAACACGCTTTTTATAGAAAACCGAACTAAAAAATAGAAAATAAATTTTAATAAATATAAATTAAGAATAGTGTTAAAAATTTCAATCAATATAAATTAATAATAGTGTGAATAAAAAAAATATTTTATTTTCAAAAAAGCGTGGGGTGCATGGTGTCAATAGTTATAAATATTTTATTGACAGATATGAGTAGAGTAATTATCATTTTGATAATATCTTAAAAAGCACCCCACGCTTTTTTTAAAATAAAATATATTTTTTTTATTCACACTATTATTAATTTATATTTATTGAAATTTTTAACACAATTCTTAATTTAAATTTATTAAAATTTATTTTCTATTTTTTAGTTCGGTTTTCTATAAAAAGCGTGTTTTTTAGTTTTTTTAAACTATTATTTTAATCTGCATCTACTTACAAATAATAATCTATTCATACATCACTAGCAACACCCCCCGGCTTCACACGGGTGCAATGTAGATGTACAATGTACATCCTATGTTACTCGCTGATAATGTAACTTTCTATTGGTGAAACATGTTTTAAAATCGTTTGAGTAGTTTTTGAGTTTATTCTTAACATACAAAAATCCAAAAATACAAATCTTTCCTCTTTATAAAATTAATATATATAGGTATATTTTATAATGAAATAATTCTCAGGTTGACGATATAAGAAGAGTACCTAATAGACAAATAAATAAAATGATTTCAATTGCTTTGTCTATCTGTTAATATCTTCGAAAGTATTAAAATAATATTTTTTTATGGCTTAACTTTACTAACTTAGTCGGTGAGAAAAGTTTTCGGCATTTAAAACATTTCGTTTGAACGAAATCGCGGGTATCATCATTAAATAGAGAGTTTTAACAACAAATAAAACTTACCTATTATTTTTTCTTCAATATCCGGAATCCATCTTGAGTCAAGCACCTGTCTTTCGGCCAATAGTCAGCATTTCCGGCTCCCTCCCCAGAGAATGCGCCCTCTATAGTGTCTTTTTGGTACTACTTACGAGGCGCGCGAGCGCCGGGTGAAGTTTTGTCATTATGGCACTCATGATGCACCAGGTAGCCCTTACCTGGATTCCGGATATTGAAGAAAAAATAATAGGTAAGTTTTATTTGTTGTTAAAACTCTCTATTATTTGTTTCGTAACAATATCCGGAATCCATCTTGAGTGATTTGTTTGTTGTCACCTGGTGTGCAAGCTAAATACAGTAGCTTGCTAAAGACGCTATAATGTGTAAGGTTCTAGATAATATAGAAACAGCATGGATAATATTACACACTATTTATTACAAAACATTAGTTAACACTGATTGATTTGTATAATCTAATAATATTAAGCAATTTAAAATAATAATCAGTGAATAGGATCAAAATAATTAGACAATGATACTGATTCAGTGGGATTACCGTTATCGTAATCAATTAGCTGTTTTTGGTAATAATTTTGAAAAGTATGCACAGTTTTCCAATTACCAGTTTCTAGAATTTTGTCAATTGTAAATTTTTCTACCCAATTTAAAGAAGCCACAGCAGATCTTACAGAGCCTGGTGAAGCCTCAATTCCAGCCTCTTTCAATAGGGATTTTATCCAACCACCAATCACGGTTCTGGATGCAGGCTTAGCATCACCTCTAGCTGTGATAAACAAATTATTTATATTGTTTCGACGTTCTGCGGTTATCTTTAACAACTGTCTTATCCAAAAAACTAAATTTAAGTTTTTGACAGGATGTTCTCTAAGCCTCCATCCAGATTGTCTATGATTAATGCTATCAGTTTTTGAACCAAAGGCCGGCCACAGTAAAATTGAATTATTTTCATCAATTAAATTATCACCATTAATCCGAAGTAAGGTGAGATCATGGACTCTACGACCTGAAGCCAGTAATAATAATGTTGCTGTAAGTCTAGAGACCTGATAAACATTGTTTTTATTAACATTATGATTAGTAATGTAATCTAGCAACATCTTGGGATTCCATATAGGTGGCTTATTGGGCTTATCACGAGCTACAGAAATTGCTTTTAACATATGTTTTATGAAAAAATTTGAAGACAAATCTATATTAGAAGTCAGGTTAGTAAATGTTGAAACTACAGACTTGTGTACTAAGATAGTTCTGTATGAGAGACCAATATCGCAGTGCAGATGTGCAAGATAGCGCGCTACCTGATGAGCACTTGGACATTTAAAATTAACAAAATGTGACTCACACCACCTTTTCCACCTGCTCCATGCTGGCTTGTAGGTGTTTATTGTTGAATTTCTCCAACTGGACATTAATAGCTTTTGTTCTATATCAGTCCAACCTTCTAGTATATCCTGCCACCCGAAATCAGCCATGCTTCCAGTTGCAACTCCTGAATCTTTGGCGGATGGGTCCCTGTTGTCGTGTCTACTAGCACCTGTGCTAGGTTCGGAATCAGGTAAGAGGGATACAATGCCCTCCGTTGAACGTCTGCTCGCCAAAATGCTTTGTTCCATCTGGGGGCAATCAGTATGTATAGTCCGCTGGCTTGATTCAAATGGTTCAATACTGTTGGAATGAGGTTTGGCGGTGGAAAAAGCCATCCTAGATTGTAATGCCACTGGTGACAAAATGCATTGTGATGCTGTGCTTGCTGATCTAGAACATTCATCGACACATATTTGGGTGTCACGTGAGCAGTTATCGATGCAAAAAGATCTATTTCGGGCGTACCCCACTTCCGGAATATTATCGATGTTGCTGTTGCCGTAAGATGCCACTCGGGGCAAGGTTTTTGACGTGATAGAGCATCTACCTCGGCGTTGTATCTGCCTGGAAAATAGTGAGCTAGAAGGTATATGTTCAGCTTGTCCAAAATCGTAAGTAGTTGACGGGTTTGTTCGAGAAGCTTTTTTGATTTTGTCCCGCCTTCTTTGTTTATGTAAGACACAACGGTACGATTGTCTGTCTGAAGAAGAATATGAGCATCTTTCAGCTGGTGTTGCTCTTGCAATATTGTTGCATATACTGCATACATCTCCTTTTGATTTGCATGCCAGGATACTTGGCGGTCTGTCCAAGTTCCTAGAACATCTTTGCCATCGAGTCGTGCCCCCCAACCGATATCCGATGCATCTGTTGTTAAGAGGTGAGTTATTGCACGCTGATGAATTGGCAATTTTTCTCCGACCGCCTCTTTCCACCACATCAAATCTTCGAGAACTGGTTGCGGAATCCGAACCTTGCGGTAAGGATGGGTCTTTGGCAACTGTCGACTGAAGTATTGCAGAGTGCGACAGTGAAGCCGACCTCTCGGAGTTACAAAAGTGGCAAAGTTGAGTCTTCCCATTAGAGATTGATATTGTTTTAGGGACCAACTGCCTACTCCGATCTGTTTTTGAAGTGCATTGCGTAGCGTTTGACACTTCGGCACCGACAAGGACTTTGCGTTGCGTTTTGTGTCCCAGGTTATGCCGAGAAACTCGAGGCACTGCGTCGGTGCCATAACAGATTTGTCGTAATTGATAGTCCAGCCCAGTACGGTCATGATTTTGGTTGTAAGGGCTATATCGTCGGAAAGCTGATGCGCAGACTGATTCGCCAGGAGAAAATCGTCCAAATAGACCACGCATCGGATTCCCTGGCTCCTGAGAAACTCTGCTACCCAATTGGTCAATGAGGCGAATGTTCTTGGTGCTGAAGAAAGACCGAAGGGCAGACACGTCATCTGAAGCAGTTGGTGCTGATCTGGCTCGTAATGGTAATTGAGCCTCAGGAATCTGCGATGATGAAGAGCAATTGGCAAATGGAAGTAAGCTTGGCTCAAGTCCAATTTCGCCATCCAATCGCGATTCTGCAGGAAAACTGGGACGCGAAAATGGTTGAACAATTGAAACGGTTTTGTTTTGACGAAAAAGTTTAGTTGTTTCAAATTTAAAATCGGGCGGTGGCTGCCATCCGACTTGGGTATCAAAAAGAAAGTTGACAGATAACTTGGAGTCAGCTCTGCTTGTTCCAGAATTCCCAATTCCAACATGTTTTGAATTTGTATCGTCATGTCGTGAGAAGTTTTGGTACGGTAACATCGCATGACTATAGAATTTGGATATATTAATGGCGGCTTCCGGATGAAAGGAATGCGTGCGCCACTCAGTAGCTTGCAAATTTGATTTGGTGCTCCTAAATTGCTCCAAGCATACTGAAAGTGCCTTAGACAGCCTCCGTGAAACCTTTGAACGTCATTCTCGATATTTATTTTTAAAAGTGGGTCGCGATTTCTTTCCTTTTTGCTTATTATTTTTACTTGTTTCGTTTCGCTTCGCTTGCTTATGTGGGCGAAGTGCATGTTTGCCTCTTTTCGAGGGTGTGTCTCGACGAAAAAACGTATTATCCGGTTGTGTACTAGTTGACGGTTTTTGGTTACGGTAAAAACTGTCCTTTGATTGAGATTGAGGCACTGATCGTGGTAACGCAATCAATTTTTCCGCCCCCCCAATTTTTTGAAGGTAGTTTTGAACGGACTCATCATTAAATAACATATTTGCACTCGGGGGTATTTTAAACAAAACATCGCGATGATATTCTTCGGGAATTTGGCGCAGTAATGTATTACGACGTATACTGATAAAATCCGCTCGTCTGCCGCATACTATTTGCAGTAAATCGTCAGATACTTTACTATGTCTTGATCAATTAATGATACATTTCAATAATAATAAACTTATGCATAGCCAACAGTATGGTTTTACAAAAGGTCGCTCCACAGCCGATGCTGGTATTAAATTAATTTCCGAGATTTTAAATGCG
Source organism: Anthocharis cardamines (assembly GCA_905404175.1). Lineage (NCBI taxonomy): Eukaryota > Metazoa > Arthropoda > Insecta > Lepidoptera > Pieridae > Anthocharis > Anthocharis cardamines. The sequence continues at coordinate 11,148,863 of FR989962.1, read as the reverse complement.
TGGGAAAATGCTCATGATGCCATTGGAGTTTTTTGCGATTTATCAAAGGCTTTTGACTGTGTCCATCACGAAATCCTTATCAAAAAACTTCAACACTATGGCATTGGCGAAAAAGCGCTAAAACTAATGGATTCATACCTGAGCGGTAGAATTCAAAAGGTAAATATAAATGGAACAACCTCAATGGGATCGTCTGTTACTATGGGTGTACCGCAAGGCTCCATACTTGGACCTTTCTTATTCCTCATCTATATAAATGACCTACCATTTCTTGTAAAAGAGCTTCACGAGATAGTACTGTTTGCTGATGACACTTCGCTTTTATTTAAAGTGAAACGACGAGATCCATTACTTGAGAATGTAAACAGTGCCATCTCCAGTGTAGTTCACTGGTTTAATACAAATAATCTTAAGCTAAACGAAAAGAAGACAAAATGTATTAAATTTGTAACTACAAATGTAAAAAGTAGCAATGGTCAAATAATAATTAAAAATGAGGAAATAGACTTTGTTGATAATACAGTGTTCTTGGGAATTACTTTAGATAGTAAACTCCAGTGGGGCCCACACATAGAAGGTCTTTCGAATAGGCTAAGTTCTGCAGCGTTCGCAGTGAAAAAGATACGTGATCTTACTGACGAGAATACAGCAAAGCTCGTTTATTTCAGCTATTTTCATAGTATTATGTCATATGGTGTTATTTTGTGGGGTAATGCAGCTGATATTAAATCGATATTTGTAGTGCAAAAGCGGGCTATAAGAGCGATCTGCGGATTATCCCCACGGGAGTCAGTTCGAAGCAAGTTTAAAGAATTAAATATTTTGACTTTGGCAAGTCAATACATTTATGAGAATATTTTATATGTGCGGAAAAATATAGATATCTTTCAAAAGAATAGTAGCTTCCACAATTATAGTACTCGTAATAAAGACAAAATTAGTGCACCAACCACAAGGCTGCATAAAACGAGTAATTCTTTCCAAGGCAATTGTATACGTTTTTTCAACAAAATCCCTAGTGAGATACAAGTGTTGTCAATAAATAAATTTAAATCGTACGTTAAAGTAAAACTACTTGCTAAGGCCTATTATAACATAAATGAATATTTAAACGATCCTAGTGCTTGGATATGATTTGCTCCAGTATAGAGGTAACGCGACTGAATCTCTCGGCTGCAATTCCAGACTCGGGGGCGATCGTCAACATCCACGACCTTTTTAATGTAAAGTGGGAGCAAACCGTGATCCATGTAGTACTAATTTATTTCAGAATAATTAATATTATTATTGTTTTCTTATGTAGCCAAGTTCACATTTCAAGGATCGTCATGCTCGCTTAAATGTCATTGCTTGTGGCGGCGTCCATGCGTCGGGTTGTCTCTCTCCCTAAAATATGGCGAGGGGGTCGATGGCTGGCCATGCGTCATACTCGTGAACGGGTGCTACTTGTGGTGACTGGTCGAACTTGAATTCGTGTATGCGGTGATATTAGTTATTTCGTCTATGTATTTGCGTGTTGTTCCCACGAGAATGTAAGTGAGTGCTCCTACTTCACCATACATTCTGCTGATAGAGGACAAATCTTTGTTTTTATTTATTTTTATTTTTTTCGTTTATATATACTCGTATATTTTTTCGATTATTATAGTTAATTACTTAAAGATGTCATGTGGAACATGGTGTAATGGTTGCAGCTCCTTACAAAACATTTGTAAAACAAAAACTTGGCGATTAAAAAAGAGTGGCGGCGAGTTTCTTGCCAGTTCTTCTCGTCCGCTCTACGCCCTTGATTTGTGAACTGGCAGTAAATGTAAAACTAGAAGCATTTAATATGTATTTTTTATTGACGTTCATAAGTGTACATTGTGTTACCTAAATGAATAAATGATTTTTGAATTTTTGAATTTTTTTATGTGCAGAGTCTTTTGAGAACAATGATTCTATCTTATTAAATATTGAACACGGAGTCAATGTCTGATTGTTTTCCCCGGACCAGTCTACTAACGCTTGCAAGGTCTTTTGCAATTCCACTTTCTGGCATAGTATGGCATTAGTTAAAGCAGCAAACGAGCGCTCAATTAAATAAGAATGAGGGTCTTCTCGTAACATGGCCGCCTCATATCGTTTAAACGAATCATTAACACTTAATTCAACGAAACCGGGGGTAGCTAAATATTTCTTCTGAACATCAGCAAATCGAATAGCATACCAGTCATCGCGATTAAATCTTTGCAAATTCACTAATCTCTTTAAATAATCTTCATTTGTTTGAACAAAAATAGGATCTTTAACGGTAGTTTGTAATTCAGACAAATTAAGTTGACACGTGGACGCCTCAGAAATGGTAGGTCGGCGTAACACTAAATCGTCAGTAGCACGTACAGGTTCTACATAACTGTTTTCAACATTATTTGAAGGTACTGAATTTTTTGAAATCAAATCCGTTAAAAACGCAACTTGTTGCGATAAAATGTTAAAATGTTCACGACTCACGGCTCGGTGTTGTTTTCTTGCTTTCTTTCTTCGTTTTTGATATAAAGACGACTCCGACGCCTCGCTGTCACTACTTGTAGAATTCCCGCAGTCTGAACTCGATGATGGAGAATGAGCACGTTTTTTCGAAGCCGGGGAAACATTTCCCGGCTCCTCGATGATAATATCGTGATCACGGTTCTCCATTAAAACGGGGAGGTACACTATACACTTATGTACACTTATATTTAAATTAAAGTTTTTTGTGTAAGTTCTTAGCTAACTTGTGAACGGCGCGAAAAACGACGCTATAATGACAAAACTTCACCCGGCGCTCGCGCGCCTCGTAAGTAGTACCAAAAAGACACTATAGAGGGCGCATTCTCTGGGGAGGGAGCCGGAAATGCTGACTATTGGCCGAAAGACAGGTGCTTGACTCAAGATGGATTCCGGATATTGTTACGAAACAAATAATTAGTTGTTTTTAATGTTCTTTTTTATGTCAGATATCGAAAGACGAGCATGAGGTTCACTTGATGGTAGGTGATACCTCAGCCGACAGCCACAGAACATCAGTCAATGATGCGCTTATTTATTTTAATTTTACTTCGAGCATGCGGAAATCCATAAACTGAAACCGAAACGCGCAATGTGCACTTCACGGTTTATATATAAATTTATGTAATAAATTTTCTAGCAAAATATTGGATTTTTTTAAGTATTAAGAAACTAATTAGTAAATTGCGGACTTAAGTCAGAATAGTAAGAAATAACCAAAATCAGAATAGGAAGTGTTCACAAACCAAATTACTTTATAACATGATGACGGTCTTAAGTTAACGAAATAAACAGATACAAAAGAGTTTTAATATTGTTCGAACAAAACTAACAAGATCAAAAAGTATTCAATTGAGAAACGGGGTCGCAACACTCATTTTACAATGCTAGCTACATGCAATATACTTTGTGCAACGAATAACAGTGCGTGGTACATCAAATTAATTAGTAAATATTCTAGATATCGCTTTTTTATAAGAGAGGTGAAATGAGCTGACGGCTAAGCTGTCCTATAGAAATATGCAATAAAATTTTGCAGGAGCGTTACCGGCATTTATGAGTAGGTCTATTTCTCGAAACCAAGGGTTTTGCTGTCCCGAGATCGACGTTTCCAAACCTAAATAATCAATTAAATGCCAGTTTAGAGGTGTTATTATTTGGTTTATAAATATATTACCAAAAGCATTTAATAATCATGCATACTGAAATTCTTGGCAGTAAAGGGAAATCGAGATGGTGTAGTTTTTAATTTACTTGGAAAATTATTGAATGTATGACATGATAAAATGTATAGAATAATAAGAACAAGTTTGAAATAAATACTCGTGATGAAATCATAAAGAAAAACTTGATAACAGTGAAGGTATTCAAGACTCAACATACATACTGGCTTTCTAAATTTATTTATTTAAGTCAACAATTTTAATACTGGCGGATGATAGTTTTAATACTGGCGAATGACAGAATGCCTTAAAGGTTTTATCACCACATCTGATGAAACTGGTTGTCACTGGTAAATAAACCACGATAAAAGGGTGAATAACGTAATATAGCATTATTTAACTTTCGTTTCTGCCTGTATCTATACTATAATATTTTTGTTTGTATTGATATTTTTAATTTCGTAATATCTTTTGAATGGAATGTCCGATTTCAATAATTCAAAAAGTAGTCAATAGGTATTGAAACAGTCTTGGATATGAAATAATTTATTTGGATAAGAATTAATATAAAGGTATGGATAACATGGTCTGATTTTGAACGGCATTTCTTTCAATTTTTTAAATGTTAAAAAGTAGTTATAGTAACATAACTACAATAGCTAGATATATGATCTCGCGAAGTTTTTTGTTGATATTGATATGTTCTATAATATTGTAGAACATTTTTTTGTTCTATCGTTAATACTTTCCGCAGCGCATGCGATGAAAGACATATTTTGGCTAATTTTTTTACATCTTGAGTTGGTTTTAGTAGGAATTTCTAAGGATCTCTATTTTTTTCTAGTAATAAATATAGCCTATGTTACTCAGCGATAATGTAGCTTTCTATTGGTGAAAGAATTTTTGAAATCGGTCCAGTAGTTTCGGAGCCTATTCAATTCATACAAACAAACAAACAAACAAAAAATCAAACCTTTCCTCTTTATAATATTATAAAAATAAAATAAAATAAAACAAACAAACAAAAAATCAAACCTTTCCTCTTTATAATATTATATAGTATATAGTATAGAAGAAGTATAGATAAAGAGGACAGATTTGTTTGTTATGATTTAACTCAAAAACTACTCGACCGATTTTAAAAATTCTTTCACCAACAGAAAGCTACATTATCAGGGAATAACATAGACATTTTGTGTATAGTACACCCGTGCGAAGCTGTGGCTTGTTACTAGTTATTTGTGTATTGTATTTACATAAATATATTGGTGAGCGAACCATAGTGATAACGTCGCATTCAATCGAATCATTTAATAACTTTCGCTTCTACGTGGATGCACCCATTTGTGTCGAATGTACTATAATAAGCAAAAGTAAATCGGCAAGGCCGTCCAAGGCAGTCAGGCTGAGCTCGGCACGTGGGAACACTCCGAGCACCTTACCACACTGACATTCACTTTGCCTTTAATCAACTCCGCTTTGTTCGGCTCCAGACAATTGTTTAACGCAAATATTGAAACAAATGTACCGATTCGCGGAGTCTATCTTTGTTCGGATGCTCCCCGATGATATGAGGTTATTTCATCGAATTTCATGCAATTTTATCTTGTTCATTGGCATACAACATGATATAGGATAGATAGATGTAGCGACATCTACAAGAATCAATACAAAGACGTCTAATCCTGAATCGCGCTATATAAATATTTCGGAGCGCTGAGTATATATACAACATCTCGACTACAACCACTGGGGCCTTAGGGCCGGCCAGTCAGAGGTTCGACTGGTCGAGGATCCTCCCTTTAGGTTGGAGGAAGACCACACCTCCCTTCCTCCACAATAGATATCAACTTCATTTGCCACCTTAAACAAGCATAAGCAAAGCAGCGACTAATCAGGGCCAAAATATCATCAAAATCGGTCCAGCACCTTAAGAGAGTGTGACAGTGACATAGACAATTTTTACTCTTTCTCGCAAAAACTACTGAACGAATTTTGTTGAAACTTAACAGTATTATTGCTTATACCTCAGATTAAATAAAAAAAGGCAGATGGAGCGCACCGAACACGCGAGTGAGGGAATCAAAGATAATACAAAATCTAAACATAATACAATCTCGCGGCAGTGCTAAACGAACCGTCGTATTGTGTACACGTCACAAGTGATTCGTTATTTTATGATAAAAAATGCCGTCTTGTGTTTTTAAACATTGCAAAAATTGTTCCCAAAAACAAAAAAAAGAAGATGGAATAACATTTCACAGGTAACTATCGATTATTGGACTGTTTTTTTATTATTTAATAACTCGAAAAATTTACGGTTGTCATGGAAACAAAACCTCAACAATAGTTCGTCTGTGTTGCCAGCTTTCATCGAAATATTTTTCCCTTCAATTAGGCAAACAATGTAGGCATTATTTTTGCTTTTAGTGTTGCTGACTGCTTTATGAAGGAATTTGTGTGCAAAATATTGTTCTAAGTCTGTATATCATTTTCGTTTGTAATTCCGAAATCTGTAATTTGAGGATTAATGAATAAAGTAATGTGGTAGTTTAATTATATTATTTATACGAAAGTGAATTGTTTTTCATGGTGATTATAAACTTCTTTGTTATATACGTGACCGAATTATTGGAACGGTATAAGACTTATATATTATTATATTTATGGTTTATGATTATTTATTTTCTCTAAAAGAAATATGTACATTTCACTTAGCGAGAAAAGATTGTTTAAACTTAAAAGTAATAATAACAAGCACACTTTATAATATAATAACAAGCACACTTTATAATATACATTTACAAGAATTTTATGATTTTTCAGATTGCCGACTGATGTTCTTCACACAGATTTGATCGCAGAGTGAATCTGATTAAGTTATTAATAGAAAAGTATTTAATGGTACGATTGCACCATCTAGCAAAATTAGAGACTAATTCTCGACATTTAGACGCTAAACGACAATATTATAAGAAATTAGTGCTAAATAAAGGTTGTTAAGAATTTTAAATATGTTTTAAAAGAGTTTTATATATGTAATAAAAAATGAATTACCTATGATTTTAAATTTGAAATTCCCGTATAAATAAATAAATATGTAAAAAAAGGGAAAAAAAACTCAAGGATTTTTCTTGTCTCGTATAAATATTAATTTATTTATATCAGACCAATGTTAATCGATATTTTACATTAAAATTAAATAAAACTTTATAATAAACTGACAAGATATTTAAAATATTTATATTATTAATTAATATAAGGTAATGGCTAAGTAGTAATATTTTACATATATTTTATACTTTTAAACTTAATTTATAAATATAAAAACAAACATAAAACATGTAAATATTTATTTTGCTATTTATCTATCCAAATACTACTTTTATAAAAAATAAGATTTAAAAAATACGGGGAGTTTTTACTGTTTGTGGTATCATTACACGCACACAAATGCACGTGTCCCTACAGTGCCGCTGACAGTTGTCAAGCACACATGAAATGTCAAGCGGCCGTATAATTTTGTTCCGTAGGTTCAATCTGTCTTTTTTTATTTAATCTGAGGCTTATACATTAAAATAACGTATCGATTATAACGACATTGGCCAAATTATAAGTATGAGTGCCAAGTAAGTCGGAAAATAATTTGCTGTCTGAGAGCTATTTCGGCGTGCGGTGCACAAATATCTTAGAGTGCGGTTAGAGTTACACGAAAAAAAAATGGTGGGATATGAGTGTATTGCAGTAAGTAGACAAGCCTCGAGAACATACAATAATCGAAGTCTGTGTGGACGAGTCGCAGGTAGAAGCTAATATACATATAAAGAGATATTTATATATCTAATCATAACATAGTACTCTATTAACTTAATTTGTAACCCACATCAAATTTTAACCAAATCAAAAAGTAATTGCCTATTGATTGACACCAACATTCCGTACAATTAAAAGTACCTTAAAAACGGCTATCGTAAATTAACTATTTGGATTGCGGTATGTGTTATTACTTATTAGGTTTAGGAGTGGCTTAAATTAGAACCTATTTATAACATTGACGACGTATTAATGTGTGCAAACACCTTTAATGGTAAGGTTGAAACTGTCTTTTATTAACGCGAGTATCACACATTTAAATAAAATACTGTATACCGGATTAAAACCGCGTTTTAATCCGGTATACAGTATTTTATTTAAAGGTTGAAACTTGCAACTGTGTCAACTGTGATGAACTGCAACGATAAAATAACAGCAAGAATTTAAACAATAGCATAGTGATGGGCTGCCTCCGTGGCTCAGTGGTAAGCGCGATGCGTTTAGCACCGGAGATCCTGGGTTCGATTCCTAGACAAAAGTTTAAAAAAAAATGTTTTGGTCTGGCAGGGCATAGGAGGCTGATCACCTACTTGTCTTTAAAGAAAAATTATAGATATGAGTGAAACAGACACAGAAATGGATCTGCCCCATGCCCCACAAGGGGACTCCGAATTTATATACCATGCGCTCCAATGGGTCGCGGTTCTAATCTCACCGGAACAACGTATAATTTTCTGTAAGTATGTCTACACCGCTGTTCACTTCGGGTATTAATCAAGTGGGAGGAATATCGAAATCACCACCGTTCATAAATGGAAAAACCGTGAAGTGCACATCGCGCGTTTCGGTCTCAGTCTATGGATTTCCGAATTCGCAATCTGATAATTATATTAAATGAATATTCATTATATTAGACAACATCGATGAAAGTGGAAGTAGAGAAAGTGGTATGCAAGAATCGGAGCATATGGAATTCTGTGATCTCTCCCTATCAAAATGGGAAAGAGGTGTGAAATATACAAATATATGTATAGCAAATTTACGTTTACACTTTATTTACAAATTAATTTTCAGTCTTCCAAAGTTTAAAAATGGATTGAGTACTATGTACATTTTCAGTATTTGGAAATCGATTATTTTCTTGAAGTAAAACATCTTTTAAAGTTTCTTCTCGAATCAATAGATCAACAAGACGATCAGTCATATTAGTAACATCAGTATCCGCATTAACATTTTCAGGATATACTCCTTCAGTTGATGAATTATACACAGTTATGTTCTCAGTAAATATAAAGTCAGGATTGTTTATATTAAAATGGAACTCCGTCATATTTGTTATATCTTTCGACGAAAAAAACGAATTTGTGTCATTACTTTCAAATATTCCACTTCTTGTTTCATTTACACTTTTCGAGTTATTTTTAAATGATTCCGTCGTGTTGGAAGTAGCACTATCGAAGTCGATTTCCTTATTTAAACTGTCTGATTCCAAATCATTGGTGTCTATATTTAAAACAACGGAATCATTAACTTCGATTAAAACAAGCGTAATATTATTTTCATAATTATTTTCTTTATTCAAAGAAAAAGTCTTTATCTTATTACTCGAACTTCTCTTTCTCTTGTTAACTTTTTCCCCACCCACTTTGATAACTATTTTTGGAATTCCATCAATATCAACAATATTTAAGATTAATGAATTAGGAATTCTGATTGGATTCTTCAACTCTTCTTTGATTGATCTTCTGTGACCTTTGATTGGTAATAAAAAAGACTCGGTAACAGTCGAATTATTTTCTTGTTTCGTAAAATTTCTTACGATTTGAGTAATATTGAAATCTGGCCACACAGGAGGAATGACACTTTGTAGCGAAGCACCGGATGAGAAGAAACGATAGATACTTAACGTGTGAGGATATTCCATAGCATTCATTGTTACAAGTTCATCTTCTGATATTTTTTCTAAACCATAATCTAAATTATCGCTTTTAAGAAAGATTTCATTAGCAAATGGCGTGTCGATCTGAAAAAATATTAAAAAATTAACATACTTCCAATACACTATGTAAATTCAAGCACATTTATTTTACGAAGAAACAGTGAAGTAAATCGCGCTTGCTTAATTCTCAACATTCAAGATGGAGCTTGCTATATGAGCTATGAGGCCTTTGGCCGATAATACAAAAGGGTTCCTGGTCTTGCGTTTAGCATCGGTGTTCCTAGGGTTGAATACCGAGGAAATTATATGTAAAAAAATCGTGAACATGATCAGGAAAACATATACAAATAAGTCTGTCCTTTACACTATTAGGGGGCTCCAGAATGCACTTGTGTAAGGCACAACAAAAAACTTAATTCAGTTTTTATATGCAACAGGTTTATGGAATAATTACGAAATGCTGAACTAACTGGATTGTATCTTCTAGAATTTTCTGGGGTCTTCGTTGGCTTTGGATTAACAGTGCTCATCAAATAACACAGTGCCCCAAATGAAACCAGTATTACCGTAGTTGTAGCAATTAGAAACACAGGCCCAAGTTTAGACATGATTTCTGATGAATAAATTGATAAAAATTATTGTAAGAATTGTAAGCGTAAAGCGTATAATAATCGTCATTCTTGAAGTTTAACTTTTTTTTTACTTATTTTTCGCAAATTTTGATATCAAACGTCAGTAGAATGTCTATGGATTTCGTTTTGTTTCGATCAACGAGGGACAGTCCCTCATTGGCGCGTTCGGTACAACACCTGCCGTGCGCATCGATGAGTCGTGGGTTCGAATCCCATCAGGACGACATGTTTATAATTTTCTGTAAGCATGTCTTCCCCACGTCTGGTAACTTCGGGCATTGAATAATGGGTGGGAGAAATATCGAAATTCGAACCACCGTTTATAGATGGAAAAACCGTGAAGTGCATATTTTGCGTGCGTGTTTCGGTTTCAGTCTCTGGATTTCCGAATGCTCAAAGTAACAAAAAGTAGGTCGACGGTGCATCATTGACTGATGTTCTGTGGCTGAGGTATCACCTACCATCAAGTGAAACTCATGCTCGTCTGTCGATATCGAACATAAAAAAACTCCTAACGAAACTCTCTAGTGATATGGACTATAGAGTATAGGCAAGACACCTTTTGTATTTACTGAAAAGTCAGATATTGTTACCCGAACAGAATTCGATTTATCTACCAGCTTTATAAAAGTTGTGTATAGAAACAGCCTTGTATGTAGAAACTGTGAATGAGTGGAAGTTTCTTCCAGACCCTTTCTTCCCGGGTCATTATGATTTGGATGGTTGTCAAGCGCGAGTAAATAGGCTTGCAGCTCCTTACAAACAAACAAAAACTTGGCGATTAAAAAGAGTGGCGGGGAGTTTATTGCCAGTTCTTCTCGTCCGCTCTACGCCCTTGATTTGAGAACTGGCAGTAAATGTAAAATTAGAAGCATTTAATATGTATTTTTTATTGACGTTCATAAGTGTACATTGTGTTACCTAAATGAATAAATGATTTTTGAATTTGAATTATGTATAAACTCATAATTTAACACGACACTTATATACAATATTGTACCATATTTTAGCATGAGTATTGTGACCGAATATCGCATAATATAAATGATAATGAGTTATGACTCCCTGAGAACTGCAAACTCTAACATTAAAGAAAAATAAATATAAATGTCATTCTTGGTTCTATTGACACTTCTAGTCTGAGGCAAAAAATATCAATTGAACAATCATTTTAAAAATGAATCGAAATACTTAATACTAACTTTTTACACTGGAGAAAAATATATCCAAATAAGGTAACAGTTCCAACTCAGGTTAGTTGTAAATTATACTCTAATTGGTATTGGTATATATAAAGTAAAATCCAGTTTTTTCTGATATTAGAACTGCGTTGAAGTGTATGCTTAATAAGAAATTGCTTAAACATTACCTGAATAATTTTGAAAGCCATCCCTCTTTTTAGTCATGACCAAAGATTCGGATGGACACAGTGACACTGATTCCGAGATTGGATCGGTTCGCTCAAATCGAGCTGGAAGACTTGGTCCAATTTTATGTCCTATTATATGCGCCCTATTCTTGGTCAGTATTTTCGCCATATCATTCATCGGCTCTAAACTTCTTTACGAACATACTTATACTACAGGTACTTTTTGTACAAACCGTAAATATGATTTAGGTAAATTATTTACAAATAATAAGACAATAAAATTCTAAATTAAAAATAAATTATTATTCTTTTATATTTTTTTTTTTTTGTATCTTGAGCCATCTTTTGGTGAAGATGTGTAACTATTTGATGTAACCTCTGCATTCAGACTTGGTTCTTAAATTATATCTCGATAATGCTAATAGATGACGCTAGTTACGAAACTATGTATAAATACTTTATATTATGTTATTTATAAAATAAAGATAAATTTTAGTATCTTATTTATTAATTAACCGTACAGTGAATGATATCTGAAAGTAAAATATTATTTTTATATTAAAAATTTATGTGACAGTAAGGTTTTGACGATGACTAATTGACAATTGAGACTGCATTGACATTGACGTAACATGTTCAATTCCAATTTCCAAATAAAAAAATGGCAAAAGTGCAAGTGAATGTTTCTAAGTTACTTGTTTAAATTAAATAGTTAAATGTTAATATTCACCGTTAAGCCTTGTTGCTAGTGTTATATCCTGATTTTAAACATTGAAGCTTTTCTTATGTAAGTAGTATGTTATAGTTGTCTGTAGAATTATTTTATTGATTATTTTTGAAAGTGAAGGTCATTGTCAGCCGGCTTCGACTTTACGTTTTTAATTCGTATACACAACATAACAATATCAAGATATTATATTCGGCCCTGAGAAGGACCCGTAGCGACTTCCTTTCCCGTTGTTACCAAAAATCCGTTGAAAATATAATACTTGCAGTTCCATATTTCTCATCGCAAAATTCTGTTATATTATGCCACAAAAATATTCACACACAACTAGTATTGATTGGTATATAAATGAAATTATTTTAAGTAATTAATATCACATTATCAATTATGTTGAAAAAAAATCGTACAGGTTTGTCTTAATTTTATGATTTTCATTCAAAAAATTACCTATTTAATGACAGAAGATTGTAATTTTGAGCGTAAATAATTTATAGATTTTGAAGGCATTTTTGGGATTGATAATGCTGGTACTGGGTTTTGAGGATTGAAAAAAATAATTCAGAATTATTTTTTCTAGACTAGAGACAAGAAGTAAAAAATTAAAACAAAGTACTACTACAGTAATAAAAGGTATAAATGACATATTATATACAAAAGAGTTTAATATACATTATTATTCTTTTAAACTATTGTGCTATGTTGACTATTGACTTATCCTGCTATGCTTATGGACAATGCTGCCATAATTTGCAATCTGGAGTACATCAGCTCTACACCTATGATCCAGTTTAGAGGATTGCAAAGACAAGTGTGTATAAAATAAAATACGTAGATATTCATCAGTTATGATATACTTTGCTTATTATTTGATTAATTTAAAATTGCACACATCTAAAATAAACATTGAAATAACCAAATAAAAAGAAAATGATACACATTATTTCAGAAAAGGTAAAATATGTGTTGGTCTCCCTCTCTCAAACTCTTAGAACTGCTTTCAAGTCTCCTTGGCAAACCCAAAATCACTTTATCTTTAAATTCTTGACAATTTGTTATCTTTCAAACTAGCAGGGGCATGAATTCTTTTCTTAATTTGTCTCCCAACATGCTCTATGGGGTTTAAGTCGGCTCTGGTCACTCCTTAATATCTCTTTTATTTTATAAGGGGGGAAACTAGACTGCAACTTACCTGATTGAAAGTGAACACTGCCGCCTATGGACATTTGCAACACCAGAGGATTTGCAGATGCGTTGCTAGCCAAAAAAACCTCAAAGGTTCAACAACTACGGCTGCAGTATGGTGCCATGCATTATCACGCATAAAAACAAATCCCTCTCTAATATAAGGAACAAATAGTCGTAGAACATCTACCAAAATCTAAGTTACATACCATACTATTGTTAGTGACACCCAGTTTTGGACATGCTCTCATACAAACACCTTCCCATACCATAACATACACCCACCAAATTACGAGAATGTATATCTTTCCAATGATGTTGCGATGAGTGTACCTTTCTCCTGGGCGCTTCCATATTTTAATTTTTATGTCAGATATCGACAGACGAGCATGATTTGCTGTCGACCTAATTTTTACTTCGAGCATTCGGAAATTCATATACTGAAACCGAAACGCGCAATATGCACTTCACGGTTTTTCCATCTATGAATGGTGGTTCGTTACCCGGTCGAAATTTAGATATTCCTCCCTCCCGATCAATGCCCGTCATTAATCCATCTATCATCTGGATTCATCTGAAAACATTCAAATTCATTCATTCATTCCAAGTTTCGTCATTCAAATTTCCATAGCATGTGGTATCTTGCCAGCTTGAATTTATTCTGGTTGATTTCACTCTTCCCACAGCCGAGCACCAATGCTTACTGTTACCTTTCAAATTTCTTGGAGCTTTGTTTTACCCTAGAAGTTAAGGTACAATTTTTAAGCAGACTGGTAATGATCAAGGCTCCTGTGTGCTTTGTGAGTTGCAGGAGTTCTCGCAATTTATAGAAGCTCCATTTGTACCCCAGAAGATAAGATCCAATTTCTAATCACACTGATAATGATGCTTTGTGAGTTGTAGCAGTTGGTTTAGGACTCTTTATTTTGAGAGCCCAAAGCGCCCATTTATTTTGACATACTACTGTTGTGGATTTATGTTACGCGTAACTCCATATCGATGTCGTGATGTAGGATCGTGTATTCCGAAGCATCAATTTAACTGTACAGTCACGAACAGTCCTCAGGGTCGTTCGACAGTGTCTTTCTTACAATGGATTTTACCTAACCTATTGAAGCAGGTGCCCTCGGTTTGTCACGGCTTTGTCATTTATGTATAGAGGCTTTATAATGTAAAGTGGAAATTTGTCAAGTGGTCGTTATATTTTAAGACACTTCATTGTTAAAGATTCGGCACGCAGGTACACTTAATTCATTAACTGTTCGCTTCTGGATGGATTCCAATAAGAAGGGTCTACGCTTTCTCAAAAATCTCAACGGTACCATCTTATTTGTAATTTCGCAAAGTTGGAAATAATTTCTCCTTGTTGGGCCTATTAGCCCTCGAGGCCCAATGTTCATTAAAAGACCCAGATAAAACTTCAATAAGTGGTTTAGGGAGCTTGGTACTTTCAACCCATTCGATAGCACCGCCCTGCACAGGTGGCTATCAGGGGGGTGCCATCACCATTCTGATCAACTATTAATTTAATTAGTTGGAGTATCTAACTCGCATACAATGCAAATTATTAAAAATAGGAGCAATTTATATAAAATATTTTAATCCGAAATCGTAATGGAAATCTCTCAAGTTTGATTTTCATTTTGAGGTCTGAAATGACGTCTTGTATAGAAAAAATATACGCTCATTAGAATAAGTATTATAAAATATGAGAGCACAGAGGCACGAGAAACGTATTCGCGCAAAAAGTTTCTAGCTCAAGCAGTGTTGCATAATATTCAAATTACAAGTACGTGGTCTCAGCTAAAAGGGTAGTTAAAAATAATGGGGCTTTTATCTGCAACTGCATTTCATTTTACTTTCTGTTGTATACCTGCATATAAACATATTGAAAACATAACATAGGTACCGACGTGTTCTTTTACGATTCAAGATCGCTCAGTAATTTTAAAATAGAACACATTATCAGCATAATTAGTGAGATTAACGGCTGAATTCTCGAACGCTAATCAATATTGAGGTGTACTTAAAAGTATTATTATAAAAAACACCATTAATGCATACACCTTTAATGTAACATGAATGTTAACACTTTATATCCACTCAGATACTACGATACAGAAGTATAACTATAGCTATAATTCACTTTAGATCACTATTAAATTGACACTGTAATAATTATCCACAATTGGGCAGAGTTTCTACTACTTTAGTTGGTGCACGTGGAATGCCTCTTCGTGGCGGGAACTCAGCTTTTATATCATCATCGGCTGCCCGTTGTCGGTAAAGTGGACACCCCCACTAGTAAATGTGACGGTGACGTTGGTAATAGTGACATCTGTTGCTGCTGCGGAAAAGCGTCGAAACTTCAGAGCGACAACATCCGGCCGTCCTGCACACGCGTTCGTCCTCGAACGGCGTATGTGTCTGGTGTATAGCTGAGGACATTGTAAAGGGTTAAATAAGCAATATTTAGAAGCAGACAGTATGCTGGCTTATATGGTTTGAACTGGTTGATGTTCTGATCAACCAGTCGTGCATCACCATTACAACAACGTTCACACATTTAGAAGCCGTCAGTATGCTTTAGTACTTAATTAGCCCACTGTCGCTGGTGGATGGCTGGCTCGATATGGTTTGAACTGGTTGATGTTCTGATCAACCAGCCGTGTATCACCATATACGGTTTAAACTGTATGATGTTCAGATCAAACAGTCGTGTATCACCATTACAACAGCGTTCACACAGATACCTGTTGCACGAGCCGCCATTCCATCAACAAAGCCAGTGGACATGTATGGTTTGGACTAGCTGATGTACAGATCAAACTAGCCGTGTATCACCAAATTAAACACCAAGACAGACCAGGCTCGCTTACAATGTTTGAAGCATATACACTTGACAATGAAGTTTACACGTATTCCCTTTTTTGTCTAAATTGTAATAATGCTTGTAAAGTGATAGCTACAAAAGTTTACTCCTATTCACTTCCTTGTTTATATTGTAATACATGCATAGTTATAGTTACAAAAGTTTACTCGTATTCTCTTTCTTATCTAGATCGTAGTGCATGTATAGCGATAGTTACAATTTAAATTAGCACTGCCATTTCTATAAATAATATAAATTTAACTCACGTGTCACGTGGACTTACTGACAACATCCGGACTTATTCGGTAACATTAATACCTACTGTCATAATCTCTTTAGTACTATGTCCCATTATATGTATATTTCAACGATTGTTTCAACTTCACTCAATTCACTTGTCACGGCCCAAGCTCTAAGGTATTCTGAAAAGTAACTTTTACACCACGGTTATGGCTACGGCATAACTTATACTTGTATTTCATATGAATTATATTGTTATCTAAAGCACCACTAAATTTTCAACACCGTAAATAGACGCATCAAATTCCGTTATTTTATTTTGTCTCGCATATCCGTCAAAAAATAATATTCATTATCATCATTAGCGATCTCTTTATATATGAATGGATGATATGATATCAAGGAGAAATATAAACCTCACTGAGAACTAGATCAGACTTTCTTTACATTTTTTTCTTCTTCTTAGTTAAGTATATGCAATTAAATAAAATACTGTATACCGGATTAAAACGCGATTTATTATTTAAATTATTTATCCCGACGTTTCGGATGCTTTTCAGCAACCGTGGTCGCGGGAGACTGAAAGATGACAGTTGTCTTATATTTGAAATGTCACAAAGTTGCCATATTTAATTCAATTAAATTAAAAATAATCTATTAATTTAGGTAACACAATGTACATCTATGAACGTCAATAAAAAATAATACATATTAAATTACTAATATTACTAATATTAAATGCTTCTAATTTTACATTTACTACCAGTTCACAAATCAAGGGCGTAGAGCGGACGAGAAGAACTGGCAAGAAACTCGCCGCCACTCTTTTTAATCGCCAAGTTTTTGTTTTACAATTTTTACATATTAACGCCATCTATTCCTACGGAGTTGATATTTACTGTAATTTTCTATATTATGACAATATTGACTAACGGTGTCCTCTTGTTTTTTAGTATGTTTGATTTGGGGCTTTAGATTTTTAATTACTGGATCCCAGGTGTTAGAAAGTCTCAAACCATCTTCTCTATTGAAGTTAGGATGTTTTTTAATTTCAATAGCCTCACGTACTAGTCTGGGAAAGAATCTACTTTCTTTTGCAAGGATTTTCGAGGCTATTGAAATTAAAAAACATCCTAACTTCAATAGAGAAGATGGTTTGAGACTTTCTAACACCTGGGATCCAGTAATTAAAAATCTAAAGCCCCAAATCAAACATACTAAAAAACAAGAGGACACCGTTAGTCAATATTGTCATAATATAGAAAATTACAGTAAATATCAACTCCGTAGGAATAGATGGCGTTAATATGTAAAAATTGTAAAACAAAAACTTGGCGATTAAAAAGAGTGGCGGCGAGTTTCTTGCCAGTTCTTCTCGTCCGCTCTACGCCCTTGATTTGTGAACTGGTAGTAAATGTAAAATTAGAAGCATTTAATATTAGTAATATTAGTAATTTAATATGTATTATTTTTTATTGACGTTCATAGATGTACATTGTGTTACCTAAATTAATAGATTATTTTTAATTTAATTGAATTAAATATGGCAACTTTGTGACATTTCAAATATAAGACAACTGTCATCTTTCAGTCTCCCGCGACCACGGTTGCTGAAAAGCATCCGAAACGTCGGGATAAATAATTTAAATAATAAATCGCGTTTTAATCCGGTATACAGTATTTTATTTAAATGTGTGATACTCGCGTTAATAAAAGACAATATTAAGTATATGCAATGATCCGATACCATAATAGATTTTTGTAGTGATTTGCACCCATTTGTATTTATTGCAGCACTATAATTGGCTTTAATATCTTGGCGATTGCGCCATCATATTGAATGCTATGTCATTAAATGTATCGCATTTGAATCCTTTTTTAATATTCTTAACCATCGAATTGAAAACCAATTTTGGCAACCAGTCTTAGTTGTACAGACTACTTCCTCACTTTCTTACTTTTACTCGTCATTTTGTATTGATCATATTTCTGTTATTTTTCACTATTAACTTTTATATTTGTCACTTTATTTTTGCTATTATGATCTTTACTGCCATATACCTCAGTTTCTTTTACAAATTTCAGTTTTTATTGTATTCGCACGCAATAATTTGTTATATTGCTCCAAGCGATTAAATAATATTGTGGAAAATGCTCAGTGGCTTTATTTCTTTAGCCTCTTTAAATAATATTTCTTTTACTTTTTTACATTTTGCAATTTTCATTTATTTCATTCAGGGTAATTTTAGTCAAGTTAAATAGATAGCAATTTCAATTTATTGAGTGTATATAGTAATACAAGCAAATTGTTGTAATGTTTCACGTCACAGAGGGACCAAGATGATTAACATGGAAAATGTCGAATGGTTTAGCAGTTAGTACTGGATATAACTAGCTTGGTCTGCCCAGGAATATAATTGAGACCACTTTCAATCTATTGGCCTATAAGTTTCTTAATCGCGGGAAACAATGTCCAACATCCTCACGGTTGGTCCCCACATTCAGATCCTTTATATTTTACTTTATTATTTAACAATTCGTCAATATTCAAGTACTTATATTATTCGTTTCGGCCTCACCTGACTAATATATCGCTTACTAGGGTCTTTTAGTGGAAAGGACAGTAACTAATCATATTATTTACTTCAGAAACTACTGTACGCAATTCTTTATTGGAGTTTCTATTTTATGCACCCACGTATTGTATTTTTTTAAAATTGATAATTATACCCTTTAAGCGTTTATATGTGCAAGACTACTATTTCTGATTCTGACATAATTTATACTATTGTTAACAGGTTAAGAAGCTTACTCTCCATTCTAGATTTAATTGAAATTTTACGATTGAGTACGAAGACTTGTTGTTTGGTACTCTTGAATGCTACACTAGCACATCATATATATAATTTAATAGAATTGGTAGAACTTGATGGAACTAATTGTAATCGTTATTTATGTTGAATTCATTTTTGGTAAAAATTCTTGACTACATTTTGACATTTATGTATTGAGTGAAAAATTGAACTATAGCTTATCAGAGTTCAATGTACATATCAATATAAGTACTAATTTTACTTTCATACTAGTGACAAGACTGGCGTTCATAGTAGATAGGTATTCTGGGACCATCTAGCGGTTACAGTTTAGTTAAAGGTTGAATTTAAGTAACGTTCAATTTAGATAACGATTTGCCATGACCAAGCATCTATTCAGAAATAATCCTTTCCGACGCCTAGACCCTCTTATAACATAGGGTATACTCATTACCTCTTTACTCAACCGAAAAACAATAATTAAGTAATTACTTATTATTTTCAAATAATATTATAATTTTGCAATGTATGCTATTTGTCGTAAAATACTATATTAGTTAATGTGTATTTGAGACAATTGACAACACATATTTATATATTCTATTACTGAAATATTGCGCGGTCGTTTTTGCAACAATTTTGACAACTTTCTTCAACACTACTATTAGTATTTGAAAACACCGCATGGTATAGGGTTATTACTTGCTTTAGTAATTATTAACTTGAATGAATGAATATTCATCACATGCCATGAACACTATTCCTTTTTGAACCATGAAGGTTCGATTCACACTTTATTAAACTCGATGGCGCATCATGCGTCGTCATTTATTCAATACTTTAGATAAAATGTCAAAATATTTTTCTTTCACGTGTTAAAAGTTAAACATGTTTGGAAGTTACGTCTTTTACAGCCACGTTCCTTTTCGATCGTACAGTCGAAGTGCGATTTTCATGCTACAGTATACTCTAAACTAAACTTTGTTCAAAAGTACCAATTTTCTCACAATTAAAAAGTAAACTAGTCAAAATTCGAGTAAGCGTGGTATTGGGATTCAATTTCAAAAGTAATCTCACTGATAGTTGTGAACTTCTATACAGTATTTCCTAACAATGACAATACTTTACTTTTAGAGGGTATT
Source organism: Anthocharis cardamines (assembly GCA_905404175.1). Classification (NCBI taxonomy): domain Eukaryota; kingdom Metazoa; phylum Arthropoda; class Insecta; order Lepidoptera; family Pieridae; genus Anthocharis; species Anthocharis cardamines. The sequence continues at coordinate 11,128,442 of FR989962.1, read as the reverse complement.
TTGAAATAACTGTCTTCAATATTGTAACTTAGCCATTATAGCTATGTCTAATATGCCATTCTAAATAATATGAACACAAGCATTGCAAATAGCAAGCTATTAAAATATCATGATTTTCCCACGTATAACGTATAACCTGTATATATTTAAACTTTTAAGTTTTACTGTAACTGTTTTATATATCCATTCAATTTTTAATTCCATTCAATGAATAAGATTATTTTAACAAAACAGACTGCAAAACCAATACTGTTACTAGGTCTTTGTCATTAATGAATAGCTGCGATCCATATTTAAATATTATTAAATCTCAACATCTCTCAATTTATTATTTTCAATGTGTTATTATTTTCAATGTGTGTGTTATTCTGTCTGGCTTATAAAATTGCTAAAGACCTGTTTCGAGGGTATCTCGTATTTTACAAAAAGATGCTGTATTGTCATAATAACGGAAATCCTGTGCAACACTGATATTTGTTTCACCAATTTATCAGACTAATTACTATAATTGATATCATACTTTCGAAAACTTCATTAAGTAAGATATTGTTTCGATATCCATGAGAATTACTTTTTCATAAAGTAATTGCAACCATATTTCATGTTGCAGTATACCGTTACTTTTGCACAGCTGATACACTGATCATCGTAGTGTCAAGACATTTAAAGACATGTGAATTACTTTCTACGAGTATCAATATTATCCCCGAGAGGCATGTCCTCTAGTTCAGAAATCATTGATTATAATAATTAAACATTCTGACTTACAGTTGGCGATCCCTTACGTTGACATTTATAACGTTATTCTTTCTCCGTCCGTCACAGTTACTACTGCTCGTATACATAGAGTACGGCGTACTTGAATTCTTTGATAGCCGCGTGGCATTTTGTGAGCGTAGAATAATCCGCTTCTGATATTATAAAAAACACCATTAATGCATACACCTTTAATGTAACATGAATGTTAACACTTTATATCCACTCAGATACTACGATACAGAAGTATAACTATAGCTATAATTCACTTTAGATCACTATTAAATTGACACTGTAATAATTATCCACAATTGGGCAGAGTTTCTACTACTTTAGTTGGTGCACGTGGAATGCCTCTTCGTGGCGGGAACTCAGCTTTTATATCATCATCGGCTGCCCGTTGTCGGTAAAGTGGACACCCCCACTAGTAAATGTGACGGTGACGTTGGTAATAGTGACATCTGTTGCTGCTGCGGAAAAGCGTCGAAACTTCAGAGCGACAACAGTATCTCTAACTCTTTCATTACGAAGGTAAAATGAAAGACAGAAACATTTTAAGAAGCCCTCAAATTTTTAATATCGTTTCATTCTAGTGAGGTTGTATTGAGGGTAATCCTTGGATCTATTGAACACGGTGAAGCCGGGGCGTGTAGTCCCTTTTAAAATATTAGTTACAACGCGCCCCTTCTTCACACGGGTGCAATTTCGATGTACAATACAATATATAGTGTGGGCCCCTTCGACAGCCCACACTTATATAGGAGGGGGGGATTCGCTTGCAGCTGGGTCTTGAAATGCACACACACTTGTATTTCTTGATATGTTGCTTCTTCCAAGTCGCTTCTTCAACTGATGCGCCGACGACGCAAGCGGCTAAAATCGCCATTTATATTACCGATTTGGCGGGACTCGAGTGCGAGTGGGTGTAACCAGTTGCGCGTTGTCGAAGAAGCGACCGGGAGTCTGGCTCCTTTATTTATTTATTAATTTTACATGTTAGACCTTATTATACATATTATATTTACTTATATGCTATTCACTTATTGTCTAAAATAAAACGCCGCTATTTATAATCTTTATTTACAATAAAAACTTATTCCTACGACCTTAATAGCTATACTTGTCACGAACATATTCTCCCGCCGCAGCTCTCGTAGCTGGAACATCTTCGGTTCGTGACTCCTCTACGTCGTGGGCAGGATCACCAGCTTCTTCGTAGGTCGCCGCAGTACCCCTCTGTTGGTGCGCACGTCGACTGCTCGCGTTTCTCCGTCTGGGCCAGGATACGTTGCTATTACCACACCTCGAGGCCAGGCGTTTCTCGGTAGTGTCCCGTCGGCGATGAGCACCAGGTCGTCCTTTTTGATGGCGCCGCATGTCGCTCGGGGCTCCCGCCGGTGTTGTAGCTCGGGCAGGTATTCCTTAATCCAACGCGCCCAGAAGCAGTCTGCCAGCCGCTGGCTGGCTCTCCAGTGTTTGTGGCCGATCAGGTCGCCCTCGGTGAAGGTGCCCGGGAGGGGCACGCGCGATGGCCCGCCCAGGAGGAAGTGATTCGGTGTCAGGGCGTCTTCGTCGTCCGGTGAAGTCGACACGTGAGTGAGGGGTCGACTGTTGATTGTGTGCTCCGCTTCCACTAAGAGTGTCGCCAGTACCTCTTCCCTCGGGGCGCGCTCGTTGAGTGTGGCTGCCAACGCCGTCTTGACGCTCCGGACCAGTCGTTCCCAGGCGCCACCCATGAAAGGCGCACTAGGAGGTATGTAGCGCCACTTGATGAAGCGTACTGACGCTTCCTGCTGTAGCGCCTCTTGCGCTGCTCGTCGAAGTTCTTGATCCGCCCCTTTGAAGTTGGTGCCTTGGTCTGACCAAAGCTCGGTGGGGCACCCTCGACGTCCGATGAAGCGCCGCAACGCCATTATTGCCGAGTCGGTGCTTAGGCTGCCGGCGATCTCCAGGTGTACCGCTCTTGTGGTCAGGCAGGTGAACAGCGCGCCGTACCGCTTTTGACGAGTTCTGCCCACTGTGACAGTCATGGGCCCGAAGTAGTCCATCCCGGTATAGGTGAACGCGCGCTGGTGGTGCGCGAGTCGTGTCTTCGGGTGATCTCCCGTGGATGGCTGCGCTGGTGTGGCCCTCTTGATGCGGCAGAGTTGACAGTTCTTTAGTTCGCTCCGCACCGCATGCCTCAGCCGTAGTACCCACATGTGTTGTCGTATCTCGTTCGTGGTCGTCTCGAAGCCTCCGTGGTGTAGAGACCTGTGAACCCAAATTATATATAGTCGTACCCACGGGTGTGCGCTGTCTACTATGGGTGGCTCTCGCTGTTCCGCGGTCAGATCGGCGGCTGCGGCTATGCGCGAGCGAAGTCTGAGTATTCCTTCGTGGTCTATAATCACTGAGAGTTGTTTCAGGCGACTCGACGATGGTAGGTCACGGTTGTGTCGCAGGCACATGAGATCTTCCGGGAACGCATCCTCTTGTATTGACTTGATCCATAGCGTTTTCGCCTTGTTCAGATAGTGTACGTCGATGGATCTGTAACTTCTTTCACTTTTCGATCCCTCCGTTGATTTCCCTGCGCTTTTTCGTCTTTTCGCGACTCTCTTCCACGTCGGATCTTTGTCTGTTTTCTTGGTGTTACGTTTGCGCGTGACACAGCAGACTTCTTTCTTCCTGAGCAAGTCTATAAACTGCAATACTCGTGCACTACTGCGTAGTAGTAGTTGCCAGCTTGAGAATCGTGTCGGTTCTGGTAGGGCTTGAGCGATGCGCGTCTTCTCCCTCGTTGTCGTGACTCTCTCCTCGCCAGTCTCTTCTATTTCTTCTGTCTTTTCTTGCGGCCACTGTTCCTCGGAGCTGTACAGGAAGTCGGGTCCGCGGAACCACCGATGATGTGTGTCAAAGTCGCTCGGTGTGTCGCGTGTCGCGTCGTCGGCTACGTTGTCCTTCGTCGATACCCAGCGCCATTCACAGGTCTTAGTTTCTTCCGTTATTTCAGCGACTCGATGTGCGACGAAAGGCTTGTATACGCGTGGTCCGTTGCGCAGCCACGACAACACAGTGCGCGAGTCGGTCCAGAAGAAGCGGCGAGTCGGCTTCAGTTCGTGTTCTTCAATGGCGGTGCGAGTGAGACGACATCCGAGCACGGCCGCTTGCAGTTCTAGGCGAGGTATTGAAGTCACTTTGTTGATCGGTGCGACTCTTCCTTTCGCGGCGATGAGTATCACTCGTACTTTCTCGTAGGCATCGACTATTCTCCAGAAGACCGCGCAGGCGTATACTGATGAACTTGCGTCGACGAACGTATGTATTTCGGCGTTCTTCGCTGACGCGAGATTCGGGTAACACCTTTTTTTTTTTTTTTTTTTATCGTGGGGAAATGCATTACGCATACCCTCCGCGGCGCGATTGCTTAGTGCGGAGGGTTATGTGGGACTAGCTAACTGTGCCTACCCACTAAAACCCCACGGCGCCATCAACACTCGCACTAGGCGGGACACGGTAACAGCGGACCTTGTCCATGCCCCGCCACGCGATTCACCGTTGGTCCCGGTTCTTCTTGGGCTTCTTTGATTGGCAATGGCCCTTGCCATACCAACGACCATACGCCAATCGCCCTTATCGCCTTGTGTTTACGAGCTGGGGGTTCGGGACCGTTGCTTACAGGGATGCACCAGCATCCCTTCTATTAGACGCAGCTGCACCATTTGCCCCCGCTTTTGCGACTTTATTTCTTCGGAATTACGGCGCTGTCCGCGCAGTGGCGCGGCGGCGTCGTCTTTTCCGGCGGCGTGATGGGTGGGCTGCAGGATCGACCTCCCTGGCCCGCTCCGCTTCTTCTTTCTTCCTCATCACCTCCTCACAAAAATTCTGAAATGTCACCCAACGGCCGTCATCGTCTGCGTTGAGGATCGCCTTGACGACATTACCGAGGGTGACATTTTCGCCTTGAAGCATGTCCAGCAGTGGCCTTCGCTCCGCCGCCCATGCTGGACAGCTCACCAACGTGTGTGTTGCGTCGTCTACTGCACCGACGGTGCAGTGGTGGCAGGCGGGTGTCGCCTCACGCCTTACTATCTTGTGCAGGTAACTGCCGAAACAGCCATGCCCAGACAGCACCTGCACAAGCCGGAAGCTGAGGTGGCCCCAACTTCTCTTCACCCATTTGTCTAAAAGCGGGACAATCGCGTCGAGTGTGTGCCTTCCCGCGGTTTCTTCAGACAACTCACTGGCCCACCCCTCCAACGCCCTCTGAAATTCGGGTAACACCTGGGTATAGCCAGTTCGGGTAGCCGTTGTACATGACGCATCCATTTCTTCCAGGCTTCTGCTTCCGTTGGCTGCAGCGGTGAGTCCCATTTGATCCCTGTTCGCCAAGTGTCTTGCAGTATCCTCTTCGCTTGTATGGTGACCGGAGTGGCGATGCCCAGGGGGTCGAATATAGACATCACGGTGCGTAGTGCCTCGCGTTTGGTCGGTGTCTTCTCGCAGTTCATGATGTCAGGTGGTATACGCTGCTCGTTGAGGTTGAAAGACAGTGTGTCCTCCTCAGGTCTCCAGACCATACCCAGGATCTTCTCGGAATCGAGCTGCACTGGACGCTTGGTGTTGTAGGCTTGAAATTCGTTGCGTACCGCGCCGGAGTTCGATGTCCATCGTTGTAGATAATAATTCGCTCTCGTGTGTATCTTCGCTACTTGATGAGATATCGAAATCGCCTCCTCTTCTGTGTCGAAACTCGCCAAATAGTCGTCCACGTAGTGATTGTTCACTATAGCCGACGCAGCTTCCGGATGAGTCTGGGCGAAGTCCTCGGCGTTACGGTTTTTCACGTAGATCGCTGTGCATGGTGATGACGTGGCCCCGAAGATCACACTCTTCATTCTGTATTCCGTCGGGGTTCCAGTGCGTCGATCACCGCGCCACAGGAATCGCTGCATGTCCCTGTCTTCCTCGATTATCGTCACCCTCATGAACATGTCCTTGATGTCGGCTGTGACTGCGACGGGGCGTTGACGAAACCTCATTAACACGCCTGGTAGTGACTGAAGTAGATCCGGACCCGGTAGCAACATGTCGTTCAGGCTGACGCCTCGCGTTTTTGCTGCGGCGTCGTGGACGATACGGAGCTTCTCCGGCTTCTGTGGGTTGATGACCGCGAAGTGAGGTAGATACCAGGTCTTCGACGGCTTCTCGTCAGGAGCGTGCTCGGCATATCCGTTGTCCAGTAGGGTCTGTATCTGCGCCTCGTAGCGTAGTTTCATCTGCGGGTTCTTGTCGAGTTTGCGTTCGATGTGTTCCAGCCTGCGCAGAGCCGTCTCGTAGTTACTCGGTGGTGCGGAGTCGTCTGTCTTCCAAAGAAGTCCCGTCTCGTAGCCTCCCGCCGGTAACAGGCGAGTCTTTTCTTCCAGTATGCGCAGAGCTCGATTTTCCGCGTCGTTGTAGGACCGCTTCGGTTCGATTCCCAGCGATTCCAGTGCGAAATGTTCCCTCATCAGTGCTTCAATTTCGTCTTCGTGCGGCGTGCTGAGGTGAGATATCCGTTGAGTTCCGCGTCCGCTTGTCTGTCGGAGTCCGCCCGCGCCGTGTAGTACCCACCCTAGTTCGGTGAGTGAAGCTACCGGCTGTGATCTCGTGCCTCTTCGGATGTCGTACGTGATGAGTAGATGCCAGTTGTCTTGACCTATGAGTACCGTCGGTCGACCGTTTTCATACACCAGTTCTTCTTCGATGTCTCGCAGGTGTGCGCATGCCTTGACCGTATTGCGCGTGATGCTCTGCGCTGATAGCCGTAGTGCTTTCATGGTGCGCGCTGAGATGTGATGCCTTTGACGCTCGCGTCCTCGGATGTCGATTTCAACTCGGAACGACTCGCTTGCGTTGATGCTCGTTCCCGCTACGCCTTCTATGTTGAAAGGGAGCTTGGGTCCCGATGATCCGATTTCCTTCGCTGTAGTCTCCTCGATCAAGGTACAGGTGGATCCGTCATCTAGTAGCGCGTAGGTGTTCACTGATCCTCGAGGGCCGCTGACCTGGACTGGCACGATCTTCAGCAGCGCCGTTCGTTCCCTGGCAGACGCTACGACCTCTTCTACTCGATGTGATGATTCCGGCTCTCGATCGGGCGAGGAATGCAGCAGGTGATGATGACCGTATTGACATCCGTTTATGTCGCACTTCTTGAACTTGCACGAGTGTTTGAATTTCCTTTTCCTCAAGCAGCGGAAGCAGAGCCGATGATTTCTTGCCAGTTCCCAACGCTTCGTAGTGTCGGCCTCCTTGAAGAGCTTGCAGGTCTCCGGCTGATGTCTTTCCTGGTTACAGATCGGGCACGCCGATGCGATGGTAGCAGGTTGAGTCTGAGTGTGGTAGGTGCGCGCCGGTCTTCGGTGGGGGTGCGGCTCCCGCCGGTCTTCAGTCGATACTTCAATAGGCGCGTAACTCCCACACCTGTCCGCTGTAACTTCCAGGAACTGCGAAAGCGTTATTAAGTCCGGCTGTTCTTGAGGTTGCGTCGCTGCGTAGTCGTAATATCTATATTTCAGCGTGGCAGGCAGCTTGTCGATGACGGCTCGTACTATCTCTGCGTTGTACAAGTAATGTTGTTTGTTGAGCGCCTTGATTGTTGCCGTGATGTTCGTGACTTTCGAAGCGAACACGCAGACTTCCCGAGGATTCTCGTTGAGTCGTGGTAGGACGCGCAGTTTGTTGAGCTCGGCCAACACTAGAGCGTCGGGTCGACCGAAGCGCGCCGCTAATAAGTGCATGACTTCCTTCGATGTTGTCGTTCCCACGAACAAGCACTGAACCGTGTCCCTGGCGGCGCCTTTAAGGCTTCTCCTCAGCCTGCTGAGATTTTCTTGCTCGGTGAGCTGCCCGGCGGATTCTTCAAAGGCGACCTTGAAGGGTAGCCACTCGCTGGACGCTCCGTTGAATGTTGGTAACTCGGCGATACGCGAAGCGGCGATCGGTTGTACGGCGCGCGCTGCCATTGTTATCGCGGTCGCGAGTTCTTTATAATTAAATTTGTCCGTCCCCTGTTGATCCGAGTTGTGCGTTGGTATTGTCGGTTCTTTTTTCCCAGGCAGCGCAGGCTCCGGCCCGTCGCGACATGTCTTCTCAAAATCCCAGAGAGGATTGGCGCCATCCAACTCAGGTTCCACACATGTGGGATGCGCCTCTCCTCGAAGCATGTCCGTGGCGACGTCCTTCTGCGGCTCCGTTGTCATGACCAACGCGTTGTCGACCCACTCGGATGTTCGATTTCGTCTTAGGGTGACGTCATCATCTTCTATATCTTCATCTTCCGATTCTGCCTCCAGCAGCGCGACGCGGGCTGCTGCTAATTCCACTTCTTTCTTTAAAAGTTCTTCCTTGGCCTTTGCGATTAAAAGCCTCTTCCGTGACGCGGTGGATCGCGGCGCACTTGATTGTTTCTTCCGGGTCTCCATGGTGCCATTCGCGTTCGTAGTCTCCGTTGTGTCGGTCTGATTTGTAGTCTCCGTGGTGCCGGTTTGATTCGTAGTCCCTGTGGTACCTGACGTAGAAACAAGATTCGTAGAAACAGAAGTAGAAACAAGAGTTGTACAGGTACCACTAGGTAACGAAGTGACGGGTGGGTTTGACGCGACGCGGTTGGCCAGCACAGCGGGTGCGGCTAAATCACGGTGCGAGTCGGTTGCACCGGATTCTCTCAACGCGTCCTGCGGGGCACGCGGAGCAGACTTTACGGACGCGGAGCGCGTGACGGGCGGCCCGGACACAGACGGTAGGTCGGGTGCGACGTTCGCGTTACTTGCGGAGAGGTCCGCCGGCCTGGACGCATCAGTTTTTGACTTCATACTTCGTGTGTGCATCTCCAGAATCCCCCCTAATGAAGATAATTTCAGCTCGTTGATCCTCGTTGATCCAGAAATCCGGCTCGAAGGACCAAAAATGTGGGCCCCTTCGACAGCCCACACTTATATAGGAGGGGGGGATTCGCTTGCAGCTGGGTCTTGAAATGCACACACACTTGTATTTCTTGATATGTTGCTTCTTCCAAGTCGCTTCTTCAACTGATGCGCCGACGACGCAAGCGGCTAAAATCGCCATTTATATTACCGATTTGGCGGGACTCGAGTGCGAGTGGGTGTAACCAGTTGCGCGTTGTCGAAGAAGCGACCGGGAGTCTGGCTCCTTTATTTATTTATTAATTTTACATGTTAGACCTTATTATACATATTATATTTACTTATATGCTATTCACTTATTGTCTAAAATAAAACGCCGCTATTTATAATCTTTATTTACAATAAAAACTTATTCCTACGACCTTAATAGCTATACTTGTCACGAACATATAGACTATGTTACTCGCTGATATTGTAGCTTTCCATTGGTGAAAGAATTTTTAAAATCGGTCCAGTAGTTTTTGAGTTCATAAAATATAAAAATACAAATCTTTCCTCTTTATAATATTAGTATAGATTAAACGAATGGTTTTAATGTTTATGGCTATCAATTTTACGGATCAGTTAAGACCAAATGTTCAAATCTGAAATCAATTACATATCGGGTATTTGGGTAATTATGTTCCGCGTTGAGCACAACGAGGGATGATAATGTGAACTCTGATCTCTGCCCCAGTTTCCGGGGTCCAACCGACGTCAGTGTGACGTCACGGCTGACACAGTGGCCTATTTTCAGCCACGGGGGAGGGTCGTCCCATTGAGGTACCCCTGCTGATGTCCTCGGAGCTATTTTTAGTCTCACTACTCCATTCATTGCACGATGCACATGGAGTTGAATGAGAACTGCGCATGCTTGTTGAAATGGTTGTCAATTTAATCTTTTATTGTTTTCTCATATAGTGCTGGCAATCAGGCGGTCTTTGCGTCCAAATTGTAACCGTTAGATGGGCTCCAATTTATATGATGGTTCATATAGTCGATAATTTTATAGATCTAAGGAACAATAACGTATTAGTATTTTACAGAGTACATTAAGTTTTTAGGGTTCCGTACCCAAAGGGTAAAATGGGACCCTATTACTAAGAACGCTGTCCGTTTGTCTGTACGTCTGTCATTAGGCTGTATCTCATGAGCCGTGATAGTTTATGTATTGCTGTTGCCGTTATAACAACAAATACTAAAAAACTGAAATTAATATAAATATTTAAGCGAGCTCCCATACAACAGACATGTTTTTTTTGCCGATTTTATAGATAATGGTACGGAACCCTTCATGCGCGAGTTCGACTCGCACTTGCCCAGGTTTTTTTACACATTGAAGACAAATCATTTCGACTAACAAATCGTGTGGACTATACTTAGTAGTGTCGCAAGGGTTATATCTAGAAAATTTAAGTTAAATTTTAGGCTGTATGTTCGCGATTACAAGATCTAGAAAAAGATATATACGGTAAACACTGAACGAGTCCAAGACTTGGTGATTTTATTGATTAATTGTTTTCATTATGCAAAAAATGTACATTTTAAGATTTCAATGACATTTAAATATGATTTATTTACAACTATACTTCCGTCTTTATAGGTCTAACCTTGTAGAAATATCATATACTAGCTGATGCCCGCGACTTCGTTCGCGTGGGGATCACTTTATGCTGAACTTTTTAGCAAGCTTTCTTCATATTATATATCCTACATCCTCTGTACTTGGTGATTTCTTTTCGGAAAGAGCTATCAGAGTAGTCATTGACGGTTGCTTTTGCATCATATTATCGACATGTTTAATGGTGGTTGAGGTTGGGGTTCAAATGATGATTTGAAATTCAAAAGAAATACCATAGTAATTGAAAAAATGAACCTGACTTTAAAGAAACTTTAGGGAGATGCATATCAATCAAATTTTACGTCACCAAAATGCAGATATGTGTCTTTTTTCCACTAATCAGAGTTCAGTCGAAGATTGGATTCAATGCATTTTCCGTCTTAAATATACCTATGCACGAAAATTGTACGGGGGTTTGAAAATACTTGCGACACATGGAAAAAAACGCCAAGAAAATGTCTAAATACGAATAAAATGAAGGTATGGAGAAATGCAAAAAAAAAAAAATCCCTTGGAAAGGAAAGCATTCATGAAAATGCGAAATAAACGATCTCATAAGAAATACATTTTTATATAATAGAATAGTTCAATAATACATTTTCTATTTTCAATATTAGTTCTTTTAAAAATATAAAAAAATAAATACAAAAAAATATTTCCCTTAGTGATGATTCGAACTCGCATCTGAAGTTACGGTAGTACGACCGTATATCCACTATGCCACGAACACATATCGAAATTGGCGAAATTATCAAACTATTTCATTTACATATCAAACTGTGATTGACATCTGACAATTCGAAAAAATTCAACGCGAGTCAGTTTTCATTGCAATTTGTTGAAATGGTGCCTTTAAAATAATATTTAAATGATGATAACTTTTTTTTCCGACAACAGATTTCGATGAAACAAAGCCTATATGTTGCCCTGGACTTTGCTTAATATATTTGTATAAATTACGCGAAAATCGGTTCAGTATCTTCGGAGATTAGCGTGAACAAACAGACAGACAGACAGACAGACAGACAGACAAGAATCTTAAAAATTGCATTTATGCATTCTGCTACCCTTCTTTTATCACCCCTCTTAATTTCTGGTAAAAATATTTAGTGAAGCGTAATTTCGATCCTACTCTTTTATTATATGTATATAGATATAATATCATAGTAGTTGTTGATCTACTACTCTAGCTCCCTTTTTAATAGTTTTTAGGCTAATTGAAAGGAATTCTTTACACGTTACTACTAGTGCAGAAATTCCGGTTTAGGCGTAACTACCTAAAGTCAATTTCGTCAGTGTTTATTTTAAATTCTTAACTTCTTTCAGAGCTATCAAAATATTTTTTAATTTGCAATATATCTCGTTTCTTCTTCTTGCCCTGTTCCCTTTATTTGGGTTCGGCGCAGTATGTTATTCTATTCTCTTCTTTCACTCGCCACACCTATCAAATACATATCATTCTTCACACAGTCAATCCATGTTTTTTTGGCCTCCCTCTTCCCCTATACCCATCCACTTTCATATTTAAACTTTTTATGATACATGTTTTTCATCTCTCCTCATAACATGCCCATACCAAGCCAAACCTTTCAATTTTTCATTCACTGGCGCTACTCTCAAACTTCCTCTTATATAGTCATATTTATATATTTGCAACAGATATCTTGTTATGTACTACAATTACCACAATTTTTGTTAATACACAATTATTTAATAGACTAGAGCAGGTTGTCTATATAAAATAGAGACTTTTTCATCAAATATCATTATGGAATAGCCTCACATGATAGTTAGTGGTCGCCGCAGTAAACATATTATGGAATAACTAGGCTTTTTTCTTGAATGTTTCCAAGTGGTTTAGTCTCGGAAAAACCCCATATCAATTTCCATAATATAGTCATTGTGCGAGGAAAGGAAACACGCAGTTGAAGTTCCAGAAATTGAAATGCGCGTGATATACCTACACAATTACACATGTATCTTACTGATGCGTATTGTTCGTATAGTATTCTTATATTTGCTATTTTTAACTTTAAACAAAATTCTATAAAATGAATAAATCTATTCTAATAAATTATATAAATGTCAATTAAAAGGTCAATTTTTTTTAATAGTTCATATTTGACTTTAATATGCAATATACATGGAACAGTGACTTATGTAAAAAGAAATTTCTTATATTTTTTAAACTATTATTTGTCCAGCCGTATGATGTCAGAGTGCAATGGCTGTCTTCTTATTTGTTCTAAATTATAGCTAGACTTTGAACTTCCACTTGTGTTCCAGATCAGGTCATTTTGAGGTCAACAAATAATTGGCAATGTCCGTAAGATTATGTAATCATCACATAAGTGCATAAGTGCAATAAAACTGCGCTTGTCTGTGAACCTTTGTTTCGTATTCAATAATAAAATACAATATGTATAGTTAATTATGTACATAAAATATAATTAAAAAAAAACAATATATTAATTTGCACATGAGTGGATGCAATGTTAAAAAAATATAGCTTTATCAATAAAACAAATATTACAATCCGAATAAGTAATGAGATGGCTATCTAAGCTTAAATTATTCACCCATTACTAATAATACTAAATCTCGAAATTCACATGGGAATTGTCTATCTTCTATCTATACTAATATTATAAACAGGGAAGATTTGTATGTTTGTAATGAATAAATTTAAAAACTGATGCACCTATTTAAAAATTCTTCACCAGTACAAAGCTACATTATCACCATATACATAGGCTATTATTCGTATAACGGCCATGCCACACATTTTGATTAAGGTGTAGGGATTGTAGAGACTAGGGTTCACGCAGAACACTATACGCTATGATGAGAGTGAGTGCCAGGTTAGGGCGTGTAGAGCTAGGAGCTTGGCTCCCCATAAGATCTGATATTTACAGTGCAAGCAATATGTACCTACTCGTCTTGGCATTACTTTACATGAAAATGTTTTTAGTGGGATCGGATTTTCTAGAACTGTTCAGACCGAAATTATAAGGGTATAAAAATACGACGAAACGCTTCTAGAAAAGGTAGGTAGTGCCCCGTGCTTCTATTTTCTTGTCTTGGCGGGGCACTCCCGTACGTAACCAGATACGTAACATGTAACTTTCAAGAAACTAGCGACTTCCCACTGCATGAGCAGCGGTGATCACTTAACACTCAGAGGCTCGTTTGACTTCCGTTTGAAATGCTTCCGGTTTCGGACGCTCGTTTGATAAAATAGTGTCACTGACTTTTTTATATTATTTTTTGTAGTGCATTACTCACGTAACTCCTCAACCCTTCAACTATAACGATCACCGATAAAGCCGTGAAATAAAATTGTCTTCCAACTTTAGTTAAACAAATTTGTATTATTTATTATAGATCTTTCGTGTTCAAAGTATTTCCAGATCTGACGTGACAAACAAACTATTTCTTTATTAGTGTAGAATGGTTGTTCCTAATCGTGCATTAAAGACGTAGGCAAACATGATACAAGACTCAAAGAATCCAACTTAACAACATAATAGTGAAGTGTTTATTTGTTCAAACAAATATAAACTTTATCACAATACAAACAGCGCTATGTTTAGTATAAACATTAGACTATAAATGCATTATACTTGATGTCATGCGATCATCAGTGTGTATTTGATCGCTGACCGAAGTGGCCGTGTCGCATATTTAAAAAGTTAACATAAAGTTTGTGTCGTTTCGAGTGAGTGAGCTATTCTTGGTAAAGGAAAACATACAACTTCACGCTGGATTTTCAATTTAATGGTAAGTAACCTTACTCCTTATTCATTCTATTCCAGAAGTAAGTCTCTAGAAGTAACAGTATCTGCTTTGCTCTTTGACTATTTGTAATAATATTATTTACCTGTACCATTCTAAGGCATTTACTAATCCAATTATCGTATGAGTGGGACACTAGCGTAGTCGCGTTGTTAGTCATGCTAATGTTTTTCATGTCATCGCTTATCTATCTTATTGGGAACCTTGAGGTCATTGTCGATTCTCTTTATTCGAGTACTTCAGAAAAACGTTAGCAAAAAATCTACTTGTTCTGAAGTTAGCCACACCTTGAACTATATCATCTATTGCGTGCGTACCAAAGCAAATAAACACGAGAAACATCAATTACATATAACATCTATTTTAACTTATCCATATTTATATCTTAAAACATAAATACCGGTTTTATAACCGCGCCGTGCTATTGCAGTGCAGTTTTCACTCAAGCTCTCATGTAATCAGAATAAAGTACCGTTTAGCAGTTCTTACCCAGTTTCTGTGGCTATATTACGTGATAGTTATGATCATATTTTTTTAATGAAGGAAACTGATAACCAAAGGTTACAGTGAAGAAAAATATCTCATAGATTTGCTATTAAATCATTAAACGGCGTAATAATATATCCGTTAGTTATAAGTATTACTTATGGCCAGAAGAGAAAGATAAAAATGTTGTCTCTTATCAACCATGTAACTGATTAGTATTCATAGGCTATTGTCCGGAAGGTCCATAAGGTATCAGCTATGAGAAGCATTATAATGAGATTGACCTAATATAACCGAATGTACCTTTAGTGAATCTATACGTATGTACTTTTTATAGATGTAGCATTTATTTTAAAGGAAGCAATAATAGACAAATGCATAAGGGATGAGTACTATAATAAACCTTAATTTAAAAAAGAATTGCTAAAAATACTGGTAGCATTTCCCGATTGAATGAATGGCTATTTGATTTAAGTTTGGTTTCCAGTGATGTCAATTTTTTTGCGTTCTTGTTCTTGTTATGTTACTTGCGGCTTGTGGCATCAACCAAATTTCAAACACAAACAAAATCATAATATGAACTTGCATTCCTTTTTTAGTTAAGCTCGGCGACCTGTGTGTCATTTAGAAACAATCAATTAACTTTTAATCTTATTCGTAGAATATAAAATGAACCCTTTCCTTTTTATAACGAAAAAATTTGCGTGGTAAGTTCTTTTCCTAGATAGTTTATTTTGAGTCCTTTGCCTTTTTTTGTCAGTAGCACACATTCTTTTAATGTATTAAATATATATTTTTATTTGTGACAGTGAATAAATGTTTTCTCTCTCTCTCTCTTATACTAGTTATTATTTTTGTGTCCATAATTTAAATATTTGTACACCCAATATTGATATCTAAAATCCGCAGTACTTGTATTCAATCCACTCAGTTTTAATTGGATTTTGGACCCGTGCCCATCTTCGAGATTATGTAAAAAGCTAGTCAATTATACAATAACAAACACTATATCAACTACGTAGCTGGTTTTTTTTGTTTATCTTAGATGTCGACAGACGAGCATGAGGTTCACTCGATGGTAGGTCATACCTCAGCCACAAAACATTAGGTAGTCAATGATCGTCCTAATTTTTACTTCGAGTAATCGGAAATTCATAGACTGACACCGAAACGCGCAATGTGCGCTACATGGTTTTTGCAATCTATGAACGGTGGTGTTCTACCAAACGAGCCTATCTATAATAAATAGCTGTTAGTTTTTTATCTATCGTATGCTATACAAACTAATAGCTCTCTGCCAGACTTGGAGTGGTGGCTCACACTATATGGTTGTTTAAAAAAGTTCGACTACTTAAGCTACTGAGGAGTGCAACATTCGTGCCACAATTCCCATTTAATAACAATTTATAATTTTATTACGCAAGCACTGATTGCAGATATTTGGTTTAAGTGATTGGAATTTAATGGATCATATTTTTAATCGACTGCTTATGCGATGATTTTTTTAACTGTATGATTTGGAGACAGAATTTTTTTTGAAAATCACTTTATTATGCTGTTAAAATCATGAAGTACCAAATAAAGGTTATAATCTCTGTAAATATTTTTGATAGGTGATTCTCAAATTTTCCTTCGTTCCATAAATTTGAAAAATAACACGAAATTACGCTCAATATCTGATTAGATTCTTATTTACTGGCATAGGCTTAATCTTTTTCCTTCCCTGGTTTAGGCAAATTACATGAATTTCCAATGACATTTGAGTTGAAAAATAAACACGGATGCATATCTACACTAAATATTATAAAGATCAAAGATTTGTATTTTTGTATGTTGTAACTAATAAACTCAAAAACTACTGGACCGATTTTTTGTGTATCTACATCTTCATTGCACACGTGTGAAGTCGGGCCGTGTTGCTAGTTATTAATATTTTTGCTGAAGTAGGAATTTTTCACAAATATTTAAATCACCTTTATCTTGAATTAGGACATAATTAATTGATTGGTACCACCATCTTACTATCGCCTATTTCTTAAAGCTAAAAAATTTTTTTGGCTTTAAGAAATAATTTAGCTCTATTTTTGCAAGAGATAGGTATTGTATGTTTTTGAGTTTTGTCAGGATCATGTGATGAAAATGAAATAATAATATTTTATCTCAAATTACACAACAATAGCCAAGAATAATTGTAATTATATTGATTGCTGAGTACAATTTACATTGTATACTGTAGATAATAGCTAATATACGTAACTCATTTTATAGCGTATACACTATACATATGTAGATATATTTTATATTCAGCAAACATTAAAAAAATATTTAGATACCTACTTATAGTATCATTATATTACTATTTTTATATTGGATTCGCACGGGTGATTATGCCTAAAAAAAGCCAATATAGGGGAAGCCCGGGCAACAAGCATAGGGTGGGTAAGAAGAATAATCGATTTTTCCAAAAATCTATTATATATGGAGTTATTTTTTATTTCTCAAATCATGACCCGTGTGGTCGGCTATGCTATGACAGTTCAACCAAAACATTGCGCGAATGTATCTGTTGTGCATATTAAAAAAAAACATTTTCATAGTTTTCTTACGATTTTTGTGAAGGTTTGTATACCAACTTTTTAGATAACCAACCAGTTATCTATGAATAAGTTTTATTTATTCAATTACATGTTTAGTTAAGTATAGATTGTGATTATTACTTTTGATTTACCTACTAACAACAATTCACATCTTGACTTGTTTCTAATTTTGAAGTTTTGGGCAAAACGGATATGGGCAAAATGAATAGGTATCCGTTTTGCCCGATTTGAGTCTTAAGTAACAGATATATAGTTTGTTTTAGATGGTGTTAAATTATAAACACAAAAGTAAAACATTAAATACCTAAGAGCTGTAAAAGATGGTGTACAATCAATTTGACCGAAGTTTGAAGTTTCATTTACAACTTTGCAGAGACACGTGAAGTTGACTTCGGGAGGTTTATAACTGTTTTCAGTCCTAAACAAGAAGAAGTACTATGTATCTCCGTATCTTAAAACTTTTTTTAACGAACGAAAGATAGTTTATTTTTTGGGCAGATTTTTCTGAACAGGTGTTTGATTATGTTACCAGAAAAAATATTTCCAATCGATTTAAAATGGCTATAAAAAACCTATAAAATTGAAGAAGGCAAACAAGGAGACAAGGACTTTAGAGTTAGAAGGCCGCAGAAAATGTCAAAAATAAAAGATCCTTTGACAAAGCGCAATATAGAAACCCTAAACAAGGTTTTTATTGTTTAGTATGCCCTGACAAATATACTGAACCACCAACCAAAGATTGGATTAAGTATAATCAGTGCAC
The DNA here is from genome assembly GCA_905404175.1 of Anthocharis cardamines. NCBI lineage: Eukaryota > Metazoa > Arthropoda > Insecta > Lepidoptera > Pieridae > Anthocharis > Anthocharis cardamines. The sequence goes on along the minus strand of FR989962.1, from coordinate 11,110,496 downwards.
AAGTTAGTCGCATGAAGACTGCACATCTTATATAAGACTTGGCAGCTATTTCTGTGATCAAAATGAAGACTGATCTTGACTATATCAACATATCCTTTTTGCCCGGGGGGGTCGGGCAAAACGGATAATTGATACTTTTTGTTAATGCTCATAATTAATATAGAAATTGATTAAGTTTTATAATTTTAAATATTATTTTTTAAAGATTATTAAACATAGTACAGAATAAAAGTACAAAACAGTTCTATTTATTATGAGATTGTAGTTTTTTTAACACTTTTCCTTAACATATGCGTCTTGCCCGGGCTTCCCCTACTCGATGATAATGTAGCTTTCTATTGGTGAAAAAAAAAAACATTCGGCCGAATAGTTTTTGAGTTAAATCGTTACAACCGAACAAATAATCTTTCCTCTTTATAATATTAGTATAGATTTTTGTTTTTTGATTCCATCTTGTGTAAAATACCGTAACGAATACGATGGAATCACTCGTGTCTACTAATTGTTTTTAGTTGTTTGGTATGTACAAAAAATAAAACTACGTATGTTCACGGAATGTTTGACCTGCTTGTAGTTTTTTCCTCCTGTAAAGTTTGACCAAAATGGAGATACTAAGTTTGATAATTAAGCCGACGATATCTATCTGTCTTGAATATATTTTGTATATTACATATTTTTGGGTGCAACCAGTGGCGTAGGATAGGTCACTAGCACCCGGTGCGGATCCCAAATTTGCCGCCCCCTCATTTTTGCAATTGATTATACAAAAATTGGGGCAAAGTAAAAATTGTACTCTTATTGAATAGCACGAACCTGAAGAGAAATTCTGTCATTACGGTGAAGTACTAACAACAACAAAAATTTGACGAAAAAAAACGTTGAAGGATGTAATTTTTTTAACGTTAAAGTGCCGCCCGGGGCGGACCGCCTCCCCCATGCTACGCCACTGTACAGTACGTACATATCTACTTATAAAATTAGAATATTCCTGAAGATCTATCCTTGAATATATAAACCTTGACTTAACATGAAAATAGGATAAACGCAAATAGTTTAGGGCTTCGTCCAGCGAGCGAAGCCCCCCAAGCGACACGCATATCAGATTAATGTGGTCTACAGCTGACGCAAATTGTGTAATGTATCGAATTTTATCTATTTTAATCACATTAAAATGTGGTAATATGTATGTGTGGTACTTGTATTACTTGTCTCAGGTTTTCCGTAAGTGGCTTAGCTTTGCATGCTCACTACGGTTATACATGCGAGACCGAAAGGTATTTATGAATGTATTTTAGTCTTTAGTTATGCCATATTATTACGGCCTTATTCATAAACGTATTATGAGCTTGATAGTTAAAATATGTTTTGTTTCTTTCGTTATGTAGTCTTTTTATATTCGATAGAGCTAGACAAAACATATTTTAACTATATCAAGATTATAATACGTTTATGAATAAGGCCGTTAATGTTTAGATCACTATATATATTTTTTTAATCTTTATATTTTATACGAGTTCTATTATTACTTTAACTACGTGTGTGTTTGGTTTTAGTCTGCGATTTAATCTCTCGTAACTGAAAGTAGACATAAACACACTTTTCGGCCTAAGTAGCTTTATTCGCAGATTAATGAAAAGTCGCAACAGAAGATACCTTATGATTTGCATCAAAATACTGCGATATTACCAGAAAAACGAAGGGGAAATTTTAAGCAAATGTAGTAGGTATATAGAGCTGATTGACGTCAATTTAAAGATGCACTCGTTGGCTAAAGTATCATAACTGTTCAGTGGTATCTATAAAATGTGAAAATTACTTAACACATTAATGATACAATGAGTCATTTGCAGAATTTCTTGTCTACTTTTTTTGAGCATCCGCTTAAATACTTTGTTCAGCGTTAGTTTTAAACTAGGACAAATATGTTCATAAAGTCGCCCAAGCACGAGACTTGCGAGAAAGTATATCGTCGACAACGCACCTGCAAGCCCTCTGGTGTAGCGGATGTCTATTTATTATGTCTAAGCCTGTTTACCCCCTATTTTATAAAAAAAATATCGCCCCTTTATCATCATTTCAAAGATAATTCAAAGTAAATTATCTTACAACTAACAGATCAACGATACGAATATGTTATCGCAAACTGTGCGAGTCAAGCCCTCTGAGGGTCTAGCACGAATCGTGCTAGAGCTTCTGATAAAGTAATTTTTTATGTTAGATATCGACAGACCAGCATGAGGTTCACTTGATGGTAGGTGATACCTCAGCCATCAGTCGACCTACCTACTTTTTACTTCGAGCATTCGGACATCCATAGACTGAAACCGAAACGCGCAATATGCACTTTACGGTTTTTCCATTTATGAACGGCGCGGCGGTTCGGTGGTTCGTTACCCGGTCGGAAAATATCTTACTGAAATAAATATATAAGGTCGGAAGTAACTATTGTCCAAAATTTAGGGTATCATTTAAGTTTGTATGGACTTCTTTGTTGGATTCGATTCGAAAAATACCTGTTCATAAGGGCAATGACATCACCGTTGCTTTGTAGACGACGAAGGATAATAAAGCTATAAAGATAACTACACACGGTGTTTGTAGAGTTCTTAGTTGCAGCTTGTCGCTTATCTCAGATACTTAGTATTTTCTGAGCTAATGCAAGAGGGTACTGATTCAGAAACAGGTTTTTGTGTTTTGTTGAAAGACATTACGTTAACTTGCTCGATACAGTCAGATTGCTTTATACCTATAACACTGAACCTTAGTCTTTCTAAAGGCCAACTTCTTGTTTTAATATAGGTATATAAACAATAGGAACACGTCCCGGCTTCGTACGGGTGCAACCGTGCAATGTAGATGTACTATACACAAAAAATCCCATCCTATGTTAAGCCTATGTTACTCGCTGATGTAGCTTTCTGTTGGTATTGCCGTAGCACTGAGATCATGATAGGAAGAAATCCTTTTCTCAAGAGAAGAGCCGGTAACCGGCGGAGCGCGCATGGGGGCACCGTGAGAGTTCCTCTTTGGAGATCCCGGGGCTTTCCTATTTCTTGCGCTGAAGACGGCCACCGTGGGGTTTTAGTCGGTAGGCTCGCGACGTCTTGACTCCTTGGAGTCCGGTTGTGAGAGTCCGACATAACCCGTCGCCGCCCTCAAGGTGGCAGGTATCATCGATGATTTCCCCACGAAAAAAAAAAAAGCTTTCTGTTGGTGAAAGAATTTGTAAAATCGGTTCTGCAGATCCAGACATTACTCCTTTTTTTACACCTTAGGTTACACTATTCAAGTTTTAGATCTCTTATTTTTATTCTGGAAATAAATATAGTTTTTGAGTTAAATCGTAACAAACAAACAAACATCTTTCCTCTTTATAATATTAGTATAGATGAAAGCATTTTTAATACATTAGAATGTATCTAGAAATAGAATTGGTTCCATAATTGCCATGTTTAAAATAAAAACACATTAATATAACTGGTTTTTCTGGTCCCGACCTTTGAATATTTCGATTGTATTGTTCCTAAAATGAGTCACTGTTTTAACATAAAATGAAGACCACTATGTTTATAAATGTTGGTGTTTCTCCATCCGGATATGTATCAACATTTATTAAATTAGCCTATTTTGTAATGGATAAAAAATTTCAGAAATTGTAATCTGCATAGAGAGAAGCTAAATTACTTATGTTTAGATATTGGAAACAATCGTATGTATTAAATTATTAAACTGGTATTATTATATCCGTAATATTATACAGTTAATCATACTGCGTATGCATAAAAATATTCAGTTCGGTTTAACGATATATTAGATCTTTGCGATCGCTATATTAGGTAAAGGGTAAAATAGGTAATTCACATACAACTAACAGATACCCCTACCCTAAATACCGCGATAAAGAGCTCGGATATGGAATATACGTGTTCTATCCGGATTCGTTGCTCGCAGTTTACTTCCCAATTGATTATAGCTATATATATAAAAATGAATTGCTGTTTGTTAGTCTCACTAAAACTCTAGAACGGCTGAACGGATTTATCTAGGGAAGGTTTAAAAGGCGAGAAAAAATCGAATAATTTCCGGGAAAACCCTAAAAACAGCCCTTTTCTATTTCCCATACAAACTTTTTCTAGAGTCAATTTTAATTGCCAAAATTATGGCAGAACAACGTCTGCGGGGTCCACTAGTTGGTTATAAAATTTTTGACGGGCTCGTTGGCGTGTTCGGTAGAATGTGGTAGTTCATCGATGGGTCGTGGGTTCGAATCCCACCCGGGACAACATGTTTATAGTTTCTGTAAACATGTTTTCTCCTCGTCTGGGAACTTCGGGCATTGATCGGGTGGGAGGAATATCGAAATTCCGACCGGGTCACGAACCACCGTTCATAGATGGAAAAACCGTGAAGTGCACATTGCGCGTTTCGGTTTCAGTCTATGGATTTCCGAATGCTCGAAGTAAAAATTAGGTCGACAGCGCATCATTGACTGATGTTGTTTGGCTGAGGTATCACCTACCATCACGTGAACCTCATGCTCGTCTGTCGATATTGACATAATTTTTTTTTTATTGACATCGACATAAAACATAGTATTAAAAACCAAGATCTGTAGAGATATCGCCAGCGTATCACGCGATGTACGGTTCAAGATTTCAAGCCGGGTCGGTAAATTCGTTTTTTACTTAGGTAGTTACATTTGTAAGGTCACTGACTTACGTTCCGTTTCGCGTCTTCTTCAAGCTCTATATTTCCGCTATGAAATTTGTAAAATAGACTAAAGAATTAGTTGTTGTCAATCACGTTCTATCAACCGTTTGACCATAAAGAAATATGTGCAGATAATTGACTATTCTTTAATAATTTATTATTTCTTTTTCATGTTCCTCTTCATTTTGCGGTATATGTATGAAATCATTGAACAGTAAGATTGTCTGATATACATAATATGTTGCCCTGAGCTAATACTATTTTAACAATGACACAACAAAATAATTTTGATATGGAAAGCTTGTAGTTATTTTTTTTACCGAAAATCTTATCGTTTATTTGAGGTCTCACAATTTTTTTTATAAAATTACCGAAAGCAATCAAGATTGTTGTCCGAAAACCATTTATATAAATAAAAATCAATGAAAATATGGTCTCTATGCACTCCTAAACTATTCAGCCGTTATTTATGAAACTCTAGTGAGCTGTAAACGCCCGCGAGGATTCCTGGCCTCAAAAAAAAACCATTACATTACATTGCATTGCAACGCATGCAGGGGTACAGCTTGTATTCAATACGATTCGAAACACAAAGGTGAATGCGCCATGCCAACCTTAACTGCCTTGAAAACAGGAACATGTAAAATGATGCGTGTGCTTCGAACTTGAACGCTTCCTTGATGCGAATTTCATTTATCGGCCCATTTCCTGTTTATCCCTACCATAAAATATAATGTGATGGTTGTAGCTTGGCTTTTTCATTATCTTGGAAAATATGTTAATGTACCTACACACTGAAAAACTGTCCAATATAACTCGTTAGAACTTAACTTCTAAGTAAGTTACACGTTTTATGACCACGCATTCTGAAAAGCACTCGAAACGTCAGAATAATATATATTATATTATAATGAATAATACGCATTTTCATCAGGTAAAAGTTATTTCATTTAAATGTAACAAAATTTGCAATTTAGGTTAAGGAAATATTTCCAAGATCCCCTTCTGATATGCATTAAAGCCTCTAGAGAAATAATACGTTTGAAAACGTTATTAATTTAGGATGATGAAGTGGGAGCTGGAAATGCTTGTGCAATATACCTGTACAGATGTTATAACCATATCAGAATGAACTTAATACTACGACATCACAGCCCGCCTACCATGACCATCAAGAGATATCTCGCGGACGAATGAAGACAAACTAAGATACATCTCGACATCGATAGTTTTGATGGACAAGATATTTCGATCGACAAATATCTCTACTTTTGACATTAGAAGTCGAGTTTTAAGTGTCATGTTAGACCCGGAATAAATAAAGAGATAATCGATTAAAACACGAGAAAACGGTCGACAAATTTTGTCGAATAATTATACACAAGCTAATAATTACTAATAATACCCAAGTTTAAAATTATAGTATGTGACATACTATTTTTTTATTTATGTATCCCTGAATATTGATACGAAGTAAAATATTGAGGTCATAGTGTGAAAGTTGAAACAATAGGCCATTTTAAAACCGGGCCATTAGATTTCTATAGGTGCTTTGGGTTTTGAAGTATGTATTGTAGCTATATTTTCCGTACATTTTTCAAAGAATATCTTTTTTTAATTTTTGTTGCTTGTGTTTTTTTTTAATTTTTCTTTAACCTGCGATCATTCAATTTATGAGTAGGTACACTTTTTAAAGATGGCGCCTAGGGAAAGATTCTTGCGGTGACATAAGAGTTTTATCTAAGAAAGGCGCGTCGCCATTTTTAACATATTTAAAAGGTTTTTTTATAAATATTATTTAACTGACATGAGGAATTGAATAGTAATTACATATTTTATTCAAAACCTTTGTCGCTAAGCAAGTATGTAGTTCTATAAGACCTCAGTCATACAAATTCCTTCCATATTGTGTTCAATCAATAAGTAGTATGCTTAATTTTAATGGAAAGTATTTGTCCTTCGTATAGGACATACAAATACGTTTGTATGCGATGCTTCCATAAAATAGTATTGTTATCTTCGAGCAAGGTGAGGCGAGTGAAAAACGGAAATGACTCACACGTTATTATGTTCCATATTCACATAAAACATTTGAATATTGGTATATATAACGAAATTTTCTTCATAAGCCCTTATTGAGGATGTTCTTTGATTTCAAGTTGTGGTTATTACTAATTTGCTTACTCTTCTTAAGGTATAAGAGAACGCTTTTGCTCAGTGGCGCAGCATAGGTCACTAGCACCCGGTGCGGATCCCAAATTTGCCGCCCCCTTATTTTTAAAATTGATTATACAAAAATTGGGGCATAGTAAAAATGGTACTCTTATTGAAAAGCACTAACAGAAACTCTGTCATTACGGTGAAGTACTAACAACAACAAAAAAATGACGAAAAAAAACGTTGAAGGATGTATTATTTATACCGTTACCTGTGAAATGCCGCCCCCGCCGAAGTGCCGCCCGGGGCCGACCTCAAATGCTACGCCACTGCTTTTGCGCATCATGTTTATAACCTTGGTTGAATATTGGCCATCTCGTTGAGAAGCGGAAATATGCTCCAATGATGTCCAGTGGTATCTCGTGCTCAATATTTTTCTGCATTATCTATTTTTTAAAGAAACGGTTTATATAAAATAAAGTATACTTTGAAGATATCTTTACAGCTTCAATTATCTATTATTTAAAAAATATATCTACAGTATAGATAGATACTCATAGAAAGATATCCTATCCTATATCATATTTTAAGTCTGGCTGTGAATCATGTTATTCATATTGTAGACAAGTCTAGGTAGCAAGAAGGTAAACATATTTTTTTAGATAAGAATGAAAATATTTGTACAGTTTATCGAATTAATTCGTTAAGTTTTGTTTACGCTTGAAATCTGAATAAAGAGCAAGTTAAATAACTGCCAGCAATTGTCTGGAAATGTATACCCTATATGATGAGCTTGTTTCGCTATTATAAATTCGCTTCTATTTGTCTATTCAGCACGCGCCGTTATCACGAGACACTGAGCTATTTATTTAATTGTTAATTTACACATATATGTTCGATTAATTGGTATAGTTTATGGTTGTTAGATGCTTCACTACGATAAGTGGGCTGTACCGTGTTTACTGAAAATAATACAATAGGTGTGAGCTTTCAAAATTATCCTAAAATAGACATAGTACCTATAAGTGCCTGGATACGTAAAACACACAAAAAGATGTGAACGCCCCACGACCGTGAAATTTTGACTGACTGACGTTGCGTTTAATAGGAATCGGATATATTGAAATTGTTGATGTATTTCTCGGTTAACCGATATAAGCTGTAAACATAAGACAGTTAATAGTGATTTTATATAATTTTATTAAACAAAATCAAATAACAAAATATGGGTCTAAATAAAATACTTTATGTAGGATTAAAACGCGATTATTTATTATCCCGATGTTTCGGATGCCTTTCAGCAACTGTGGTTACGAATAATAAATCGCGATATAATCCGGCATAAAGTATTTTATTTAAATGTGTAACGCGTTAATACAAGACAATATGAGATATTGATCATACATGTACATTACGAGTTAAAAGTTATCATAATAATAGAACTATTACTATATAATGTTTTGTTGTTATTGTTATCGGACAGTTTATGGGTCGTGTACATGGGTAGATTATAGATATCATCGACACAGAAATGTGGCCATTGATTGTATCACTTTAAATAATGTATTTTTTTTTAAACTCTAGGCTTGTTAGAGTTCCGTATCTTAAGGGAAAAAAGGAAAAAGAAGAAACCCTTACCGTCTCTGCCTGTCAATACTCTATTTTTGATAGAAGCTTCAGAAACTATCTAAAACGTCGTGGTGTTTTATTGAAATTTATATCAGTTACGGCCGCTTGCTGCAAAGTTAACTTAATCAAAAGATACGGTCATTAATAATAAATTAAAACTTAAAGAATTTCTTCAGAGTAAGGGGGAAAATCTTATAATGGACTAGCAACCCGCTCCGGGTTCGCCCCTTCACACGGGCGCAATGTACTATACACAAAATAGCCTATGTTACTCGCTGAAAATGTAACTTTCTATTGGTGAAAGATTTTTTAAAATCGGTGCAGTAGCTTTAGAGTTTATTCGTAACATAAAAAAATTCAAAAATACAATTACCTTTCCTCTTTATAATGTTAAGTATAGATGACATAAATTAAAGAATATGTACGGAACGCTCTGTGTGCGATTAAGACTCGCCCTTACCTTAGTGTCGACAATACGTGGGTAAATAATCTGACGTTTATTTTAGTAGGTATTGCCACACCAGGCAATACTTATCCTGAAGCTGACGGAGTCGGTGAATAGCTGCGACGTCTTATCTACGAACAACAAATTCCATTTCGTGTACGAAGTTGGAAACTAGTTTCTGCTTCTGTCTGGTGCAGTGGAAATGTCTGTTGTAATAAACTTTTAAATCGAGTTACATTTCTTGAGACGATTCTTATATTAGATTATGTGGAGTATCTTTTTAGTATTAACTATAAAACCTATATGTTTCAGGGATTTCTTATTACCATTTTGTCGAAAAAGATAAGTAGGACTATAGTTGGTATAAAAATGTTTTTTTTTACATTGATCAGAAATCCGCAGATTGAAAACGAAACATACTAAAAGCACGTCAGGGATTTCCCATTAATTAACGATGGTGTGCTTTATTCCTGGAAAAATTGGGGTTTTTAAGGGCTTTTGAATATCTCCATTAGAGCTCTTGAATTCACCAGCCGGACGTAATAATTGGCCGCCCGTGAAAATATTCCAGTCAGAGAGTTATATTTTAAATATTTTTATTATAGTATGAATCAAATCGACGTCATTATAAAGATAAAAATACCATCATAATAGCTCTTAATTAGGCGAAAACATGAAGAGTCTCAGAGCTGACAACAAAAACTATCGTTCCTAAAGATCTAGAGATAGCTTACATAACAGATCTGGCAACAAAGGCTTTGATCGAAGTGCTCCCCTGACCTACTTCCGGGGGTCGTCGACCTTGTGACGTCACATCCCATCCCCCTCAACACGTCACCTAGCCAGCGATCGAGGTCATATGATCGTCGCCCCTCGAGCCGAGCAGACGTGCGTATACTAGCGGTTGTGTTACGTGAAATGACTATATTGGGTATGCCGAAAATTTATTTAATTGTGTATGCGTTAGTTATTTCATGTTATAAAAGTGTTATTAGTTATTTTCCATTATCTTTTTTATCAGAGCTTAACGTGTGATTTCAAAAACGAATATCAGAATTATATTATGTAGTACCAAAAGTTCGCGTTATGAAAACATATCCTTATGGAATAAATTGAATCATTTCTATTTAGTTAATGTTACAAGCTTTTAGAAACGTTATTTTGTTAAAAGTACCACCTGTACCGATTCATAGTTCAATAAATATTAGCTACTATGGATATTGGTTAATGTTAATTTCCCTAAGGTATAGATGAGCATGATTTTCTTTCGCTTCTTAGGACGTGTTTCACTGAACATTTCTTATTTAAAGGCAATGCCGTCAAATCTTCTTAAATTTATTTATAATCGTTGGGTTGTGCTTCCAATTATTATTTAAATTACAAGTGATTATCGATTAAAACTGCGATTCAGGCTCGTTCATGGAGTTTTCGTACCACCAGGCACCCGGTGCGCAAATATTAAACATGTCAAACATTGAAATATTTAGAACTTTGCCAAATGTAACGTTATTCAAGTAATATTTTATAAGCTCTATGAATTGAAATGTTTGAATGAAAGTTACCACCGGTTTTAATCTCGAAAGGTTACTTGTATCGAAAAGACCGGGCAATAAACTTAATAATTACTCTATTTAAAAAAATATATTTTGTTAAAACACCCAGTTTGTTGTAGGTACGATACGATAGATCAAAAAAAATTCAGTATATTCGCAATTGTTTTTGCGTACTAAAATTTGCTCAATTACGTAAAATAATAACGTAATTGTGCAAATTTTGACCAGTCTAATACAAAAGGTGATCTCATCATCTAGATAGGATTATTACTGATCCTTGCCTTGTAAGAGTGAATTCCCGAGTCCTCTTGTGAGGCATGGGGCAGACACATTTCGGCTTTTCTTTTCCTCTCTGATCTGTGCTCTACCATCGGGCAGTTACCACATTCTTGTAAACTAAACTATAGTACAGTAGGATCTCACTAATCCGGCACTATTTAAAACCAGAGGGTGTCGTAAGGTGTGTCGTAGGGAGGCGCGGGCGAAGAGTGCCGGATTACTGGACGTGTCGGTTTATTGAAGTGCCGGGTTAGTGAGATTCTACTGTACCTACATTGAGCCTCAGAGGCGGCATTCATGATTATGAGCTTAGACTATGAACATTTTAAAAACAGTTTTGTTACATGGACTTAAAGTTCATATTCAATTGTATGCAATGGTGTTTAGAAAACAAAGCTCTATCGGTTTATTACTGATCGGTATCGCAGTCTACAAATGGCTACTATCGTAATCTGCATAAAAAGATCGAAGCTTCCGTCCTTGACATGAACTGGTATCTATCAAGAGCACTATGTTAAATCAATAATAAAATAATGCTACTTCAATCGTATATACATAATATATATTATAAGAATACCTACAGCTGTATAAAAATCTAAACATACATAATATAAACCTGCGTTCAACGCAGTGGGAATCGAATATAATTTTTAGGCTACACCTATTTTTTTATCTTTTAATTTAGATATAAGTTTTCAACGATTCATTATTGTTTCTTAGATGTTGTACGAAAACAAATTATTTTACATATATGGAAATATAAATTACAAATAATTTCTGAAGTAAAATTTATCTATACATATCTAATATATAAAATTCTCGTGTCACAGTTTTCGTTGCCATACTCCTCCGAAACGGCTCGACCGATTCTCATGAAATTTTTTGTGCTTATCCGGTATCTATGAGAATCGGCCAACATTTATTTTTCATCCCCCTAAATATTAGGGGTAGTCCACCCCTAATTTTTTTTTTTAATTTTTGGACGAAATTTTTTGTTTTTATTTTTTTATAATGTGGCATTAAAAAATACATACAACCCTAAATTTTTACTTTTTTATCACCAACCCCTGATTTTTAGAAATTATTTACATGGCAAAACAACGATTGCCGGGTCAGCTAGTATTATTATAAAGAAAGATTTGGTTGTTTTTTGCTATCGTGTTGCTAGTTACTAATCAATCTATTAATTTACAAGTTATTATTTAGTACAGTTGTCGCTGCTGTAATAAATTAATTCAAGTTCACGTTATCTCGCTACCCGGTTTCGGTATATCTGTGCATGAAGTCAAATGAAAGTGCAATTTATGATGTGGTTTCTGATAGAGGCCGTTTCTCAGTCGTTAATAATAACATTCAACCCCATCGACTTAGGCTCGTTTCTTTTTTTGTTGAATTGATTAAGAGTGTAAGTAAGAAACTAGTTTATATAAAAAAAAATACATATTTTTATTACTAATAGAAATTAACTTTTGAAAACATGTCAAGCACAAGCCAAGTATTTTGAAAAAATTTTGGTGTAATGCTGGTTCGATTCTCACGTGGGTGCTTTCTCACATGGAGATGATTAAGAATAGCTTGCTGGGATAATAATTCGCAAAGGGTTACTAATACATATGTTATATGTACTACAAACATATATGAACATCACGCCTCTTTCTCATTGGGGTAGACAGATATCACGGATTTCCATATGCTCCGAACCTTGCATACCACTTTCGCATCTTCCACTTTCATACACGAGGGTTAATAATGCATTGTTAATTCCAGAGCACGCTGTGATGCGAGCGCCGGCGCTCAACGGTGGCGTGCCGGCCAGCTCGGTGACGCGCTGGTCGCAGGTTGCGCACGCGCCGCTCACTGACTACGCCGGGAAAGCGCCGCCGCTGCACGCTTACCCCGTGTTTCCCTATGACGACGCTATCAACAACCGCTTTGCTATATGGTACGTCCTAACATATGCAGATATTATATGATATATTCAAAATAACTAACAATTAACTACTGTTCTGCATAAGGTATCCCATTTTATTTCCGTAATAGAGTTCAACCTTAATTTTTTTTCTCCGTTTCAATTGCCGGTATTACGGTATCTTGTATGTTACGTGATATATTACTATTTTAGACTATTTTTACAATTTCAGCAGCATTCCGGGCGTATATTTCTAAATGGTTTAGAAGTTCATATTATCTTGAGAAGGCTACTTGAACCTTTTATGATTTTTTTCTTACTCTTTATTTTCACACAAAATTATATAGAAACGTAAAAATTAATAAATTTTAGACTAATGACAGTCTTATAGAGTTTTAACTATCTGACTCTAAATAAATAATTAATTTAAACAATATAAATAATAATAAATCGCGTTTTAATCCGGTATACAGTATTTTATTTAAATGTGTGATACTCGCGTTAATAAAAGACAATATTATCTGACTCTGCCAAGCAACCGCATGGAGAGGAAATAATAAGAAGTTAAAGTAGTGTGTAACAAGAAGGTTCGATTTCAATCAGTTCAAAGACTAATCCTCTCGAAGATCTAATCCTGAATCGCGCTATCAATGTGCTTCCATCATTTATTCATTTAGGTAACACAATGTACACTTATGTCAATAAACTTCCAAGTCTTACGGCCTACAAGTTAGCGATTCGTCTCGTCGAGGTCCTCCTTTTAGGTTGGAGGAAGTACACACCTTCCTTCCTCCACATATTGACCAGAGTAGATTAAACAATACAAAAACTTAAACTAAATAGACAACAGATAATGAGCTTTAACTAGGTTTTTGAAAATAATGTTTGTGCCTTTCTAATATGGACACGTAATAAATTACAAAATTTAAAGCATTTACAGCGAATGATGAATTGCAAAACTTAGTGACGGAACGTGAAAACATAGTGTATGAAGGAGATCACTAATCATGCTTCAACGTATCATTTCAGGCAAGGCGACATATCGACATTAGAAGTGGACGCCATAACAAATACAAGTGACGAAACTCTAACAGAATGCAACGCGGTCAGCGAACGGATCATGTCGGTCGCTGGGACGGATCTGAAGGAGGAAATCTTTACGAGAGCTCACGGTATTTATCATAAAGCTTCAATAAAGCAAAATCATCTGCAATGTTTACCGGTTAAATGGCTGAAGAAGCCTTGATTGAATGAATGATTTGATTTTTATGGATATAGTTTTAGCTTGAAGCAATAGCTGTTAAAACCAACTGGTTTCAACAGATATTCTTACTGTTGGGAAGGAACTGACCTTAACACAGGAACACCCTAGCTAGGACGCCAGAACCTCACTTTATTAAGATGTCAATGAATATTTAGAAAAGAAATACATATTTTTACACATGTTGGTACACTATAAGACGTCAAAACTTAATAATTAAATAATTTAAAACAATAAAGTATTAAAATTAAAATATAACAATCCCAAATATGTTAAAAATTACAAAAGATAATGCTACATAAATAATATCAAAAACATAGATGTACATAGAAGAACAGGCCCTGTAGTCGCGCTTGGTACGGTCTCTGGGGTGAGAGAAGTTCTTACCCCAGCCACTAGTATCCGTGTGAACGAACACTGTGACGCTGAAGTTATATCACACACTCTCTCGCATCCAGCCGCTTTTAGAGCCTTATTGAGCGAGACAACGCGAAGGGAGGAGTCAGCGGACTGCTTAGATGTGTGTATCTCACCGATACTTTGCCGCGCGCTCTACAGTTCAAAAGTAGAACTACTTTTTCTGTGGAAAAAGTTTGTATGGGCCTGTGCTTCTATGTACATCTATGTTCTTTGATATTTTGATCATTTTGGTCATTGATATTATATGACATATTATTTAATTCAACGTATTATGCTCGTTTCAGAATGTCGAACGGGTGAAGTGGTGGTGACGAGCGGCTTCGGGCTGCGCTGCCGGCACCTCGTGCACACGGTCAGCCCCAAGTACCTCGCCAAGTACCACACGGCCGCCGAGAGCTCCTTGCACAACTGTTACAAGTCAGTCCGCTCGGCTACCTTAAGCACTGCCGCACATTAGGCCATCCATTTCTTTTTAATGTTACACAAATTGCACCGAATTTGCACGGGTGCAATGTAGATGTGCTTTACACAAAATTAGCCTATGTTACTCGCTGATAATAATCGGTCCAGTAGTTTTTGAGTTTATTCGTTACAAACATACAAAAATACTAATCTTGCCACTTATTAATATTAATGCAGAAGTGTAGATATCGACAGATCACCATGATTTTCTCTTGATTGAGTGATACCCCAGCAATCAGGAAGTGGTAGATCTTCTTTTTACTTCGAGCATTAGGAAATCCATAGACCGAGACCGAAACTCGCAATGTTTTTTTATTCTATGAATGGTTATTCGTTACCCGGTTGGAATTTCGATATTCCTACCAACCGTATTGTGCCCGAAGTCACCGGACGTGGGAAAGACATGGTTATAGAAAATTATAAATATGTCATACCGGCGGGATTCGAACCCACGACCCGTTGACCGCGAGCCCAATATAATTATAATAGTGCCCATATGTATTGTGTCTAGTGGTCGCCACCGGTGGCATAATGTACGGCAATCACACTCTTCTGGTATTGTGTGGTCCCAGGTCTTGAGAGTTGGAAGGACACCATAAGAATAATTCTAACCACATTTAGTTTAGACGCGTTTTTTTCCTCACCTTTTCCACCTAACTCGTTTTTTTTTATTGTGAAATCGCTATCTGTAAACATTTATAAATATTACATTCGATTGTACGCAGTTAAATCAATGAGAACAACTTGTGTGTGCGTCTAAAATACGTTCTTACTTTTGCAGTGTCATAGTGAAAGATGAGTTCGAGTAATAGTGTTTATAACTGAGTCCTCTCAGACTATTCTAACTTACTAATATATTACAACATTGATTTATATAGTAGCTAAATGTTTACATACAGTGGGGTTTTCCGCTTATGTAGCCGGAACAATAATTATTATGTTAGCACCTATTGACCTAGAATTAAAACCATGTCAATGGTCAGCATTTGTCTAAATAAATCACCTTATACTGCTATGCATTGCAAACATTGACATAGTATTTGATCGAAGATTGCAAACTTTCCATCAGGTGAAACGCAGTCAAATGATTTTTCTTTGTATGTTAAAAAGTGAAGGAAGAACTATATATTTTTCCTAATACATTATACTGCACATAATAAATTAAATTATTTTTTTGCGTGTCTTAAGAAAGCTAAAACTGCAAAGGTGTAAATAAAGACGTGATTGGATGGGTGTGATCACTTACCGTCAGATACTATACTCCTGCAATAAAAAAGCCCTTCTGGAGAGACGCCTGCCGTCATAAACAAGCAATGTTGTGATGGTCCGACGCCATTTTGTAAGGCGACTTTTTATGTGAGACATATCTAGGATCATAGGATATCAATCACGGATGTGCTGTCAACTTATTTTTTTTAAAACATTCGGAAATTACGGATTTCCTACCTATGAAAGGGTCTATGCTCATCTCGTCGCGATTGTAGAACAACGAGGGTTCTGGTTTTTACAATTTTAGTTTTATTGCATAAAACTATCTAAAAAAATGCCCTTTATTGACAAAACAAACATAAATCAAGTCAAGTCTAGTATAACGGCGGTTCTGGTTGTTCAACGCAGTATAACGACGCGTATGTTATGCCTACACTGTACTACGTCGTCCCCCTGTATGGCAATCAGTCTAAATGTAATATTAAAAATACCCTAAACCTAGTATTGCCGAGTTTGAACCCGAACAGATTACCAGTGCTTTCGAAAAAACTACTTCTCAATCTTTAAAAGTAGTCGTTTTGCAAATCCAACGTTGTTCTACGATCATGGCGATTTGTGAGCACCTTCAGTAGAAACAATTTTGTTTTGTGAATTTCAGGAATGTCTTGTATAAGGCGGGCGAGCTGGGAGCCCGCTCGCTGGCGCTGTGCATCATCAACACGCCCCGCAGGAACTTCCCGCCAGATGTTGCGGCGCATGTTGCTCTACGTAAGTCGATTTTTTATTATAGTAAGGCATACAGGACATCTGATATTAAGTAATCACCGCCGCCCATCATTCTAACTAAATTACCAATATCGCTATCCAATTTAAGAAGCAGAGTAATTAAATATTAAGCAGAGTTACAGAGGGGATTTTAAGTTATAATTTCCCTTTCTCAGAGTTATCAGTAATATCACTTTGAAGCTTACAAAGATTACACATTATGTTGGTCCTTCAAGCCGGATCGTTTTATTGTTATTTTCAACGACAATAGAGACTTGGGGAATAAATTCTTTAGTAAATTTTTCCTTTGATGTTTTCCCTGTTTCACCTTTACCTACTGTACTTTGTACTTGATTATTTTGTTCTTAAATATTTGAAAAAAAAAGTGGAAAATAATTTGGGGCCATGGGGCCTCCACTCCTTTATTGCCCCGGCGGGCCTCTGAATCCGGGCCTGTACAAGTACAATCCGGCAGGTACGATCCGGCGCTACCTCGAGCAGCACGGCGCGCCGCAGCTGGTGGTGCTGGCGGGCGCGTGCGGCGCGGAGCTGGCCCCGTTCGCCGCGCTGGCGCCGCTGTACTTCCCGCGCGGGCCGCGCGAGGCGCAGGCGGCGCGCTGGGCGGTGCGCGAGGCGGGCGGCGCGGCCGGCGAGCCGCTGCACCCCGAGCGGCGCATACGCATCATACACAACCCGCACTCGCACACCGCGCTGCGTGAGTACACATACCTTGACTCTGATTATTTAAAAAAAAGTAAATATCCGAGTACCCTAGTGGGGCATGGGGCGGATCCATTTCTGTGTCTACTTCTCAGAGGTGTGAGCACGAACAAGTATCGAAAGAGTATTCGTATCGTCGAACTGTCAGTTGTTTGTCATTTGAAATTTCATACAAATGACGACGAATCGACGTTCGACGATACGAATACTTTTCCGATAGTTGTTCGTGCTCACCCCTCTGATCATTATTTTTTACAGGCAAGTACTCTATTATTATTTTTTCTTTAGCTTCAATATTTTCGTTTGATATGTACTACAATTTTTTGTTTTCATTTTATTACTTCAGCATTTACTTAAATCCGTTGTGTTACATAAGTGCACCCTTGATTTGTGAACTGGTAGTAAATGTAAAATTAGCAGCATTTAATATGTATTTTTTATTGACGTTCATAAGTGTACATTGTGGTACCTAAATTAATACATTATTTTTTAATTGAATTAAATATGGCAACTTTAAGACATTTCAAATATCAGACAACTGTCATCTTTCTGTCTCCCCGCGACCACGGTTGCTGAAAAGCATCCGAAACGTCGGGATAAATAATTTAAACAATATAAATAATAAAGCGCGTTTTAATCCGGTATACAGTATTTTATTTAAATATAAGTGCCCTTATTCAATACATAATGCTGGTGTTATTAACGCATACACCGGACCCTTTTTATTTATAATATTGTTATTGTAAAATGTATTGTATATGTGTTGTTGGAGCATTTATTAAATACAACAATTTTATTTTTAATATTGTTTCCCAAGATTCCAACGTAGGACTTCAGATGCTAAATGCATCGCGCTTACCACTAAGCCACGGAGGCGAAAATTTATTTAACTCTCTCTTAATTAATATTGTCTTTTATTAACGCGAGTATCACACATTTAAATAAAATACTGTATACCGGATTAAAACGCGATTTATTATTTATATTGTTTAAATTATTTATCCCGACGTTTCGGATACTTTTCAGCAACCGTGGTCGCGGGAGACTGAAAGATGACAGTTGTCTTATATTTGAAATGTCACAAAGTTGCCATATTTAATTCAATTAAATTAAAAAATAATCTATTAATTTAGGTAACACAATGTACATCTATGAACGTCAATAAAAAATAAAAATTAAATGCTTATAATTTTACATTTACTACTAATTGCTGAAAAGCATCCGAAACGTCGGTATAAATAATTTAAACAATATAAATCATAAACGCGATTTTTTAATCCGGTATACAGTGTCTCTCTTAATTACCTTAGTTTATCAACATTAATATTATAAATATTTCTATTTTTGTATGTTTATAACGAATAAACTCAAAAACTATTTTAAAAATTATTTCACCAATAGAAAGCTACATTATCAGCGAGTTACACTTTTCGTGTACTCGTATAGTACATCTACATTGCACCAGCGTGAAAGCGTGTTGCAAGTCGAAACGGCTCGACCGATTTTTTTTATGTATAATTGCTATGTATGAGAATAAGTCGTAAGAGGACCTAAGTGATAAACTAGCTATAAATCCGTAGTTACGAATTTTCACGGATTTCGTTGTCATTTCTAGAACTAGACAATTGTCAACAACTCAATCACTTTCTAGGATTATTTCGATGAATCTTTACTTGAACAAGACATGTGTCTATTGAATAAAGATAAAGATCAATATAAAGTTATCGGATTTCCTTTTTTAACCGGAACCTTCGTTTTCGTTATCTGATAATAACAAGAAGAAATAGATCACAAAAATAACAAGTGAGTCACGCGGGCAATCAGCGCGATCGTTACTGCCGGGTGCGATAGCATGTCCCACTTGCTATATCAGCTAGTCTCATAGTTTGCAATGAGCATTTTTAAAATATTTATTCAAAAAGTAAATACATAATAACAACAGGTAATAACATGAAACCAAAAAATAAAAAAGACCACGTATACGTTGGGGCAATATTAACGAAGAAGAAATCAAATAAAACCACGAAAAAAAAACTATTGACAACGTATGGTATCTTAAAAAATAATTATAAATTATTTATTTTTATCTTATTAAAAAAAAAAAACGTAAAAAAATACTTAAATTATTTAAAAAAAACGTTTTTAAGATAGAAAAAAGTTTATTTGCAAAAACAATGATCATAGCATAAAAAGATAATAAAAATACAGTGTTTTATTTAAGTGCAAATAGAAACTCAGCAAAAGCTGAGACAGTGACCTGATGACCACCGTCATCCCTTAAATATGCATTTTCCGCGTGTTTTTGAGGGTTTATACTTTGATATACAAAACGTATTTTCTTTTATTCAGGTTGTGGGTGAAATTAAGGTAACCTCCATGAGAACCCCAATAAAAACGGTAATGAGCATAAATGAGTTCAGCATTTTTGCGTAATAAACTAACACATTAACTCTAACCATTAATTTAGTTCATAATACTAATTGAACGTTTATGTGGGAATAGTTTCTGTTGATATCTAGTTGTGTGCAGACCTGTTTAGTTCCCAAATAGTGAATAATGTCGTATACCTACCACTATAACAGCTTGTTATCCAGTATTGATAGTATGTATCCCCACTTCGAATCTCTGTGGCCGAATACTCAAACGCTAATCAACATTGAGATTTACTTAAAATTGAGACTCATTGATACCTATACTAATATTATAAAGAGGAAAGATATGTTTGTTACGATTTTAATCAAAAATTACTCGACCGGTTTTAAAAATTCTTTCAACAATAGCTTCATTATCAGCGAGTAATATAGGCTATATTTTTTATGCATATAATAAAGGAAACCTGTTGCTTTCAATTTTAATTATCGTTTCAGTATTCGACTTTTAATCACTTTATTATTTGATTATGTTTGTTTGTGTTTCTAAATGCAAGCTGTGTGTTGTGTTGTCAATATTTTATTGTATATAAGGTAATCGCTGACACTGAAGGAACCACTGACTGGCCGGTCGTAAAGCCCCAGTGGTTGATGTACAGATGTTGTATATTATATACTCGGCGCTCGGAAATACTTTGATAGCGCGATTCAGGATTATTGACGTCTTTATACTGATTGTAGGCGCAGATTGCAAATGTCGCTATAACACTTATTGATGTATGTATCGATTGGATAGGGCTCAGAAGGCTGATCACCTACTTGCCTGTAAAGATAAATGATCAGTGAAACAGACACAGAAATGGGTCTGCCTCACTCTCCACAGAGAGACTCGAGAATTCTCTTAAAGCAGTGGTACCTGCGTTGCATATATATTCAGACTAGCGACCAGCCTCAGCTTCGCACGGGTCTAGATTTTTTGACAAAAAAAGCAGGGGTTGGTAATAGAAGAGTGAAAATTTAGGGTTGTATGTATTTTTAATGACACATTATAAAAAAAAAAACAAAAAATTTCGTCCTAAAATTAAAATATTTTTAAGGGTGAACAACCCTTATCACTTAGGGGTATGAAAAATAGATAATAGCCGATTCTCAGACCTATTGAATACGCATATAAAATTTGGTAAATATCGGTAAAGCCGTTTCGGAGGAGTACGGTAACTAACATTGTGACATGGAAATTTTAAAATAAAATTTAAGTCCCTTTTATTTTGGTTGTTAACTAATAATTTTGCGTCAAAAAGACTCGTATTTGTTTCATTTTTTTTTTTTTTTTCCATAGTATAACAACACTAATAGTTATAAACATCACTAGTCATAATAAACTAGTTCAGTTATCTGAGATAAGCTGAGCATTGGAACGATTTATCGATAATTGACGCATTCACCGTTATCGTACGATACAGGCAATACGAATATAACAAAAGAATTGATTTTATAAAGTGAACTCAACTATGGATGTCGAGCCGACTGTTAATGTGGAGCTAAATCTGCGAATTCGCCGTAAGTTTATTTTAAATGTTAGATATCGACAGACGAGCATGTAGTTCACTTGATGGTAGGTGATATTCAGCCACAGAACATCAGTCAATGATGCGCTGTTGACCTACTTTTTACTTCGAGAATTCGGAAATCCATAGACTGAGACCGAAACTCGATATTCTTCCCACCCGCTTGATGCTCGAAGTGACCAGATTTGAGGAAGACTTATAGAAAATTATAAACATGTAGCCCCGGCGGGATTCGAACCCGCGACACATCGGTGCGCAAGGCTTCTACCAAACGCGCCAACGAGCCCGACTATAGTTAATAGTTGGTTTCCAAGGAAGAACAACTGGCGAGAAAGTATTATCGTCCAGCTGTCATTTGTAAGCAATGCAGCTGATTTCTCATATAAGTGACAACGATACAAATATTTTTCCGTAAGTTTTTCGTTCTTGGACATCACTTTCCATTGCTTCTTCACTAAGGAAATGTTAAAAAAATTATATATCTGCTCAGTGAAGTTGTTCAGCCATATATTGATAAAACAGCTAAAGAAGAACTAGTACACAAATATAATATATTGAACTATATTAGTGATAGCATCACGCCCCGGCTTTGCACGGATGCAAAACATACACAAAACTAGCACTAAATGTTAGTCTCTGAAAATGTAGCTTTCTATAGGTGAAAAAAAATGTAATGTAATGTAGTTGTTTTTGAGTTAATTCGATACAAACATACAAAAATATTTCCTATTCATGTTAGGCTATTTTTTTTTAAAATAAAATACTGTATACCGAATTAAAACGCGATTTATTATTTAAATTATTTTATCCCGACGTTTCGGATGCTTTTCAGCTTTTTCCATTTTTGGCAACAAATTGTTTTGGTCTCATTTTCTTCAATAGTATAGCCATGCGAAGCCGGGTCGGTCAGCTATCTTATCTATATAAATATATTTTGACAGCTCTCAAGAATAGATTTCGACTAGAGAAATGTCTCGAATATTAAAAGACACATCTCACGCGCACACGATTTCTGTTACAGCATGACCTCTGAAGTATTTAACTAACTTGATTTCCTTTATGATTCTAATCTCGATGAAAGATAAAAAAATCGTACCATTAGAGTACAGAATATTGAATCTTGTAAATAAAAATAATCATTGAAACAAACACAGAAATATGTCTGGCCCACACCTTATTTCGAAATTAAAATTTTACACTGTTCTTAAAACCTTTCGTTACGTTCTTTAGTAGTAAAGTTAGTTCTGAAGTGTAAAAAGTGTACCTTTTTATTGTTTGGCATCGATGGGTCGTGGGTTCGAATCCCACCGGGACCACATGTTTATAATTTTCTGTAAGCATGTTTTCCCCACGTCTGGTAACTTCGGACATTGATCGGGTGGGAGGAATATCTAAATTTTGACCGGGTAACGAACCACCGTTCATAGATGGAAAAACCGTGAAGTGCATATTGCGCGATTCGGTTTCAGTCTATGGATTTCCGAATGCTCGAAGTTAAAAATTAGGTCGACAGCGCATCATTGATTGATGTTCTGTGGCTGAGATATCACCTACCATCAAGTGAACCTCATGCTCGTCTGTCGATATCTAACATAAAAAAATTAAACCTTTGTTATCACTGTGGTAACTTTTGTAAGGTGTTCGCAATGTTGCAGTTAATTCTCCTCTGATGCATTATTTTATTATCTATACCAGAAATTGTTTACAAGCCTCTAGATAACGTCATGTAATTAAAGTTTTGGGAGATTTAGATGACATTGCTTTTATGTGTTATCTGTGACCTAGTCAACATCTTCTCGTAATATTTTCTACACGTGTCTGAAGTATTATATTTTTACGTACTTTATAAAAAAGTAGTCTCCGCCAATTGAAACTGCGGTAAAAAAAGTGTTGAAGTTTAAGTGACATTGACAGTTTGACGCTGACAGATAGTGCTTTGTGTTGTTTTGCCGCCATTTTGCTTTTAATGTTTTTTAATTGAGGTCATTAAAGAGTATGATCAATGAAGGATTTGAATTTAGCCGTAAGTATTAAGATATTTTGGTGGTGGCAAACAGTTTACAGATATAAAAAAAAAGTTGAGAGGTGTCAAGGGACACCCGGATGGAACGAAGTTATATATATATGTACTCTGTCTGTCTATTCTTTCATACACGTCATAGATGCGCGGGACTATAGCAAAAAGTGTCGTGACAACTTTTCGTAAGAATTTTTTCCGTCTAGCCCCCTTTCACAACGCGCGATAAGGAACTTCGTTCCAAAAATAAATAAAGTGGTAACCAAACCAAAAAATATGATACTACGCTGCACTTGTTTATATATTACGGCCAGCAGAAGTTATCTCTCATATGTCATATCATCAAAAAACATTTCTCCACAGAGAATGTATCAGCAAACATTTGATAACTACCTGCATTATTGATAAACAAATATTTACAACACATTACATATATATTTCTAACAAAATGTAAGGAATACTAAACACTAGCCAATTTAATGTCTACAAATATATCACAATAGTATCTTGATAGCTATTTCAACTCGTGCAAACATGACCTGGAATCAGGAATGTCTTTATCAAAGACAAGAGTATATAAATACGAGTACTTTAGTTTCATGGAAGAAGTTCAACGTACCCTTTATATCTTTCGACAAGCTTCAAACAGCGTTACTTTTGTTTCCATCAATAAATAAGACTTCAGAATACAGATTAATTTAAATTGTTAACCATTTGTTTGTGCTCACGATTAGTTGTAAAGTTCAATGACCTTGCGTCTAAAGGGTTTAAAGATATTTTTTTGAAATAAATAATATATGATAATTCATGTTATAAATTCATATTGTTATACAGACGCATTACAAATAAGGTAAAGTTGTATATATACATGAATATGGTATATTGACTTGGCTATTCGGTGCTCATAGCAGACGTACTTAGCAGATGCAAATGCTTCAAGGGACCAAAACAAACAACAAATAACTCAAAGCTATCTAGTCTATCAAGCCCCCCCGGTTAGAATGAAAAAAAAACCATAGATTGAGAACTCTTTTTTTATATACGTTCTCTATACTACTTCTATGTGACAACTTTGTTGGTTGACGTGAGTTTCGAATGAGCAGTTAGTTAAAATATATAAAATGTAATGCAAAAGTCTCTATTGATGCAAACCGCAGTAAAATCCTTTGTCCGTACCATACAGACGGCGGGAAACAACTTTGTTTTATACTATCTCGAGGTGACGTCTTGTGGTATTGATTTTAACCGCGTTGGTGGCTCCTTTGTAATTAAATTATGGTAGACACTGGAGTTTCGCAGCACGTATGCCCGAAAAAGCAAAGTTTCGGGCACAGAAGGCTGGTCAAATACTTCTATATATAGAAAAATGACCTATTCTCCATATGGGATCAGACTCATATTATATTCAATATATCTTACGCAGTTATTATTCATTCATATAACTTGTTTAAAATAAACAAAAGATAATTTCCTGCAATGCGCCACTCCTATCATGAGATAATGTTGTGTTCTATGAAAGATAGTGTGTTGCGTAACATCGTGGGGATTTTCAATTGTTTCCTGGGTTTTGAAGAAATTAAGATACCTGTCTTATGTGGTACTATAGTTAAACGCTTTAATTTGTCTATGCTAGAAACAACATATTTCTTACAAACAAACAAACCCTAGAACTCTATGGGATATTTTGACAATATATATTGCTTGAGCTAATTTAAAACTGACTCTATGATCTATGTTCAAAGGCTGACAATGCATCTAAGACATTTGAGTCGCGGATGTCCATGCTTGGTGGTGATAACTTCCCATCAGATAACCTGGGTCTAGCTGGCTCTGGCTCAGTTATCCGCTCTGAAGTAAAAAATGATTATTTTTTTAGAAAATATAATTATATTTTATGAAATCAATTGGAAAAGTCCCATTATCGGTGTATTTTCTCAAGAGCCAGCGGATCTATAAATGCTAACGGGGAAATTCTGAAATACTCGATTGTCACATTTTCTCGATTCAAATTGCGTGATTAATATAAACTGATGCTGGTATTACTCATAGATATATATCAACTGAGCAGCCGATAGGTTTCAGACAAAATATTTCCTTAATAAATGCGATTTGAATAAATAAATTATGTTAAAAAAACTTAAATCGAAGAACTCCTGGAAGAGAATGATACATATAATGACAACATAGGATATCCCAGTGTTGGGACTAGATAACGTACTAATCTTATGTTTATGATTTAATACATGATCGTTATTTATTATTAGGGGTAAATGGGCTCACAATGATCACTCATAGATATCTGCAACACTATGCAGAATTAATATGAATGAATAGACTCATTTTTTGAAAGTTCTCAAGTCTGATTGGTTCTAAGGGCCTAGCACGAACGACTATCGACAAAGTATTCGAATGGTCAAACAGTCAGTTGTATGAGAAATCATTTGAAATTTCATACAAATGACAGTTCGACGATACGAATACTTTTTCAATAGTTGTTCGTGCGGGGTGATCTGAAAAATCATCGCTTAAACCGCTCTGCTGTAATTCAAACCTTGCCACATCCTTGCACCAGTAACATGCAGTGCCGGGACTACCATACAAGCCCAAAAGCCCGTCTTGCTGATTTTAACATAAACGTGTTTATATATTTATATAACTTCTTATTACGTAATCGTATAAGTTATATATAACTAATGATATTATTATATTTCTTTTTAATGCATTAATAAGGCAAAACAGGCGTTTGGTAACATGCCACGCTAATCTGAACCTTATTTCCAGCGGACGACGACTCAGCATGCGACGAGGAGCTGGCGGCGGAGGCGGCGGCCGCGTTCGCGCGCGCCTGCTCGCCCGACACGCAGCGCCTGCTACCCGCGCCGAGCGCGCCGCAGCCGCACGCGAGACGGCGGGTACACGACTCCGAGGAGTGAGTACTAGTCTTACTTACTAACTTTAACTTCGACGGGTAATGAACCACCGTGCATTGATAGAAAAACCATGAAGTGTATATTGCGAGATTCGGTTTCAGTCAATGTTTTTCCGAACGCTCGAAGTAAAAAAGTAGGTCGACAGCGCATCATTGACTTATGTTCTGTGGCTTCTATCAAGTGAACCTCATGCTCGTCTGACGATATATAACATTAAAAAATATAGTCGGTCATGAGTACAGACACTAAATGAAACGCAAGCGCCCGAGCTACCACGAATATTCACGACAGACACGCCTTGCAGAACCATGATTTGTAGAGATGTTATATTAGTATCAAATTTTCATAATCCTATTATCGAATATAACGTTTTACAAATAATAAGATATAGTAGTGGTGATCGGGTTGCCGGACATGATAAACCCTGTATCTTGACCAAAGGGCCACTTTCGGTATTTTTTTAGGATTAGAATTGTTTACGATTAAAATTAGTTAATGAATTAGGATGCATAGAGGACAAATATACATACTTACTTTGACTTTTATTATATAAATTATATAATCTCTACAGTGTTCTAATAAGAAATCGTTTTTAGCAATAGAACTAAAATATAATTGATGAGGCGTTGATTGATTGGCAGTTACTATTCGAATTCTTTACATTTTTCCGTATAATTGAAATCACTTTAGATAACCGTTTCCGGCTGTCAGCTGAACGAATGGACAGATCCTGTTTATAAATAAGTGCCGTGCGCACAATTCATTTGAAAACATTTTGGTTAAACTATTGTTATTGTGGCTGCCTCCGTGGATCGCCTCGTTCTGGTTTTTATTATTCATCAATATTCATCGTTATATAGTTTAGTTCATTTTTCGCTCACTCAAATTCATAACGCTCAAGTTATTAAAACAGTATCTCATCATCAGTCGCTAAGTTTTATTTTATTCGATCGTTTTACAATTCCCCTTTTTTATATCTTTTTAGAACATCTATATTTATCCGTGCGAAGCCGTAGCGAATCGCTAGTATTACATAATTATGCTACTCAAAGGAAGAGAGTTTCGTTGGGATATTTGGGGAATATCCAGAAAATAATTTACAATACATTTCCTTTCCTCATATTCACAAATTCTCGCTTTAAATACTCGAGGTAAACCATATTTTTAGAAAAACCTTATGCGACTCAAAGGAAGAGAGTTTCGTTAGAATATTTGGGGAAATACCGAAAGTAAATTTCATTTCCTTCCCTCATATTCGCGAACTCTCGCTTTAAATATCCGAGGTAAATCACGTATTTATACAATTTTAATCGTGACTGAGGGTTTAGACAAGTGGACAGTAGAATAGTAAATGTCTATCTAGCTGAACTAAATTTTTGGCGAAATGTTATCAATCTACCTTATCAATGAAATCAAACAGAGCAGTTATGTTTTTTCTTTCTTTTTATTTTTTATTTAATGTTTTTAATAATTGTTATCTCATAGGAAATAGGTTAAGTGTTACTGTACCTTTTGTCATTTTAGCTGATGCCTCAACATTGGTGAGGTTCTGAAAACCAGCGCTATTGACATAGCACTAGCTGAGTAACCTCACCATTTAGGTAGCTGCCAAACAAATTTTTCTTTTTTATGTTTTACTGATTTTATATTTTTATTTCTTCTCATTGTTTGTTTGTTTTGTGCCTAATAAATCCATTCTTATTCTTATTCAGTTGCCATTTTTCTGACACTTCCTTTTTATTTTAGTGGCAATTCCCAGTCGTACTTAAAAATGAAGTAAGTATAAGTTTTTAGAAAATCTATCTCACTGGCAGCCTCTTATTTTATTTATTTATTTAAAGCACTCCCAATAGGTTTACATCTAGTACAAATTATTTGGTCAAAACACGAGACATTTAAACTTTTTATAAAAAAAAATGTGGTTTTCGAGAATTAACTCTTGGAATAGAAAATTTTATCTAATGCAAGTCTCATTCCTAATTAATTCTGCCAGTGTATATGGGAGAGTCCAAAAAACCTATTATAACACAATAGTACTAAGTGGCGTTTTGAGGTCCACTTAAGATGCACCTAAATCTAAGTGCTGCTTATTTTTGACGTTTGCGATTACGAATTTCGATTTTAGGAGCTGCTCAATTGTTTAGGGGGCTCTTAAATATTTGTGTGGCTTTTGTGTATTCGGCCATTAGGCATGTAGAAAGGATGGATGATAGTAGGGAAACGAAAATGATTTATGAAGCTGGTGTGAGAGGAAGAGTCGAGAATGGACCTCGATCAGATCGGGGAAGTTCTTTAATAGGACCAAGTCAAAAGTACTCGAAACCGACCGAACGTGTATAAGCGAAAGTGGTATGTAAGGATCGGAGCATATGGAATTCCGTGATCTCTACTTGTATATAATGTAGAACCCTATCGCGCCAGCAAACCCATCATTTTTATTTTGTTTGTAATATCTTGGTTCAGAAGGAGTATTGCGAGTACGATTTCCAATAATTAACTAACCTAATATAAAAAAATAAACCATCGTTCTATTGAAGAATGCGTAATGTAAATATATCTTCCGCCGAGATTCGTCTAGTATTTTTGTTATTCCTCGAATGATTTGTGATATTCACCCAGTTTCTTAACCTTCATTCGACAAACTATATTAAAGGATATCTGCTATTTATTTATATAAATAACAACATTTTGACGATCTAGTTGGCGCGTTCGGTAGAACATCTGCAGTGTGCATCGATGGGTCGTGGGTTCGAATCCCACCGGGTGGGATCGGGTGGGAGGAATATCGAAATTCCGATCGGGTAACGAACCACCGTTTATAGATGGAAAACCCGTGAAGTGCATAGTGTGCGTTTCGGTTTCAGTCTATGGATTTCCGAATGATCGAAGTAAAAAGTAGGTCGACAGCGCATTATTGACTGATGTTCTGAGGTATCACCTACCATCAAGGGAACCTCATGCTCGTCTGTCGATATCTGACATAAAAAACACGAGTAAGAAACAAAACAAGGCGTCCTAATCCCAAATATCAGGTTTATGAGTTAGGCCAATTGCATAGTCCTATATATGTATGTATGTATGTACATCCGGTCAACTATCACGAAATTAATAATTTTTAATTTCGATTTTCAGTTGAACCTTGAACTATATGCTTTCCATTTCAGTGCACGTTGCGTAAACATATTTGTTTTCATACGAAACCAATATAGAATTCAGTTTGTTATCATACGAACGATAAGATATATAATGTATTTATTATTCAAACTACAAACGACTAATATAATTTAGGTCAAGAACCTGGAGTTTTTGTTGAATTAATGGTATTGCAACATTACTAATAATAATTAAAAAATAAACGACTAGAATTCTCTAAAGCATCGCTTGCATGGATGGTGTCCTAATATTTAAAGATAAAAAATTAAATTCATACATATAAGAAGTAGCGCATGTTATAAGAAGGGATGAAAATACACATCTAAAAAAAGCTATTAATTATGAAATCAGTTGGGTATAAGGGGAAATGGAAGGTCTTAAGAAGAGGACATGCTGCCGTGACCACGTTTGCTGGAAGGCATTCGAAACGTCGGGATAAATAATAAATCACGCTTGAAACCGGTAAAAGTTATTTAATCTGTGATACTCGCGTTAATAAAAGGCAATATTATATTGCACCTACCGAAATAAAATAATTTCACCCGTATGTTTTTTACGATTTAACTCAAAAACTACACGACCGATTAAAAATACTTTAGGTTTAGGTTTAAAGAATTTATTTTTCATGTAAGTGACTGTATTTAACAGTCACTTACATGAAAAACTTACACTTACATAAACTATGTAATCTAAAATACTTTCACCCTTAGAATTAGAAAGCTGCATGAGCAAGTAACATAGCATTTTTTATCTTTGTGTATAGCGCGCGCCCTTGCGAAGGCAGGGCGTGTAACTAATTTGAATATAATTTTGAGCATATATCTCAAAAAAATTGGCAGCTAATGAGTTAAGGTTTTTCAGTCTCGTGTCGCAGTGAATATGTTAAAAAGGTACTTTTCAGTATAGATTTTCACATTGGGTGTTGATATATCTGATAATAGTCACGAATATACATTGTATAGAAATATTTAATGAGAGACTGACGAGGATATTGCGTGTCGTTCAAATAGCTGTGTAGCAATTGAAAGAATACAAAGATGTCTGTGATAAGTTACTTCAACTCATAGCCTGTACTGACTTTAAGGTCAAGGTTTAATAAGAAAATTCTATTTTATTTACTTACTAGCAACCCTCCCCGGCTTCACACGGGTGCAATGTAGATGTACTATACACAAAAAATAGCCTATGTTACTTGATGACAATAATGAGCTTTCTATTGGTGAAAGAATTTTCAAAAATCGGTTCAGTAGATCCAGAGATTACTCCCTACAACCTCACAAACTTCCTCTCTATAATATATCTAATATATAAAATTCTCGTGTCACAGTTTTCGTTGCCATACTCCTCCGAAACGGCTTGACCGATTCTCATGAAATTTTGTGTGCATATTGGGTAGGTCTGAGAATCGGACAACATCTATTTTTCATCCCCCTAAATGTTAAGGGTAATCCACCCCTAAATTTTTTTTTTAATTTTTGGACGATTTTTTTGTTTTTATTTTTTTTATAATGTGGCATTAAAAAATACATACAACCCCGGCTTTTTTTGTCAAAAAATCTTGACCCGTGCGAAGCCGGGGCGGGTCGCTAGTATTAGTATGGATATAAGGTTTTATGGAAAGTGCGATATTTTCTAATGATAAGAAGAAACCTTGTCTTTGCCTTGTCTTAAAAAAATCCAGCATTTTCATCAAGTCAATAACGGGATCATCAAATTTTATTTTTTTCCAAACAAAAAACTTA
Source organism: Anthocharis cardamines (assembly GCA_905404175.1). Lineage (NCBI taxonomy): Eukaryota > Metazoa > Arthropoda > Insecta > Lepidoptera > Pieridae > Anthocharis > Anthocharis cardamines. Next base: position 11,079,198 of record FR989962.1, on the reverse strand, counting down.
GAGATTATTTATTATTGTACTTTGCAGCTTTAATGTGACACAATTTTTCTTTATTTGTGGTATTAAAAGATACTTAATTCATGATTAAACGTTAGTCCAAATAGTAAAATTATAGTAAATCATGAAAGGAAACTAGTCATTAATTATTATATTCGACGCTGACGAAGATTCGCTTCCGTGTTTCTTATGTAAATACACCGACATAGAAATTTAAGTCAAGGATAATGATCGTCATTGAACAAGGTCGACAGCGCATCATTGACTGATGTTCTGTGGCTAAGGCACCTATCATCAAGTGAACCTCATGCTGGTCTGTCGATGTCTAACATAAAAAAAAAATTAAACTGCAAAGAGTTAGCCTAGCAAAGGTATACTTGAATATTATTTTAAAAGCCCAAGCGTGTTTTAATTTACTAATCATCTGAATCTGCTTTAATAATCATCTGAATCTCATTGTGTGCAAATTCAAAATCATTTATTCATTTAGGTAACACAATGTACACTTATGAATGTGAATAAAAAAATACACATTAAATGCTTCTAATTTTCATTTACTGCCAGTTCTCAAATCAAGAGTGTAGAATGGACGAGAAGAACTGGCAATAAACTCGCCGCCACTCTTTTTAATCACCAAGCTTTTTTTGTTATATTAAATGTTTGTAAGGAGCTATTACACCATGTTGCATATGACATCTTGAAGTAATTAACTATAATAATAAAAAAAACAAAGATTTGTCCTCTATCAGTAGAAGGCATGGTGAAATAGAAGCACGCACTTACATTCTCGTGGGAACAACACGCAAATATATAAAATAACTAATATCACCGCATACACGAATTCAAGTCCGACCTGTCACCATAAGTAGAACCAAGTGCTGTTTGTACATTCAGATAATTGTGATGGTATCATTAAAAGAGTTATTTTTTCTTTTTTTAACTTAACATTTAAATCTCTGACTACGCTATCTTTAATCAGATGATTGATATTATGTTAATTATCTTTAACCCTCACCTGCGGTCTCGTAGACCATTCTCGATCTTGAGCTTTGCCTAAATTTAAACAGATTTTGAAACTTGAGACGAAATCAAGATTCAAGCTTAGATATTAATTTAGAATAATATAACGAATAAATTACAGCTTTTTCATCCCATTTTAATAAATATTTTAAATATCTTCTATAATAATATTATAAAGAGGAAAAGTTTCTTATATGTCTGTTACGATTTAACTCAAAACTACTGGACTGATTTTAAAAATTCTTTCACCAATAGGAAGTTACATTATCAGCGAGTAACATAAGTTTTTATGTACGATACATCTTCATTGCACCCGTGCGAAGCCGGGGTGTGTTACTATATTTAATATAGATAAAAACATAGTCTGGTGCTCTCGGCTTCGTTCGTACGTATTTTTAAATTACAATAACTCTTATAAAATCTTAAATGTGTATCTGTCTCTTAAACCAGACACCGGCGTCCGCTTGTTGAACAATCACCATAGGATAAGTGTTCACTTGTGACGTAAGCAACCTTGTTCGTGTCATTAAGTAAGGAGCTTAGATTACAGGATTACTCATACTTAATTAAAACTGACAAGGGATCAATGTGGTATTAGTGCCTTAACAATATAAACGCGGACGCAGCGTCAACCAGTTTAATCGCTAGTTGTTTTCTTTTATACGACCTATGCTACTTATGTCACTTTGGTAGCTGTGATGGACGATGAACTAGACATTGGAGCAACCTTGAATTTGTATGAAAGGCGTAGCGGTCGACTTAATTATTTTGCTTACCGTTTTTGCTGAGAATCTCATCAACTTCGGATGATTCTGTGCCGTATTGAAGGACGCCTAAGAGCTGAATGGTAGCTAGTGCTCGTGGGTAGCACGGAACAAGGGTCCTTTATTTATTGACATTCATATGTGTACATTGTGTTACCTAAATGAATAAATGATAATTTGATTAGATTTGTTAATTTGCAAAGACATAAAGTAGTACGCGAATATTAGTAATCTAAGAAATATAAGTTTTACTTCCTAGATGCTAAATCCTTGTCCATAAATCAACACGGAACAAGGGTGCCTTTTCCGACAATGGTCCTTTACACAGGTGTATTAAGATTCATTCAACTCACAATACAACGCAATATTATCTACAATCGGATATCTACCATAAATAAATGGTATGATAATGAGTTGTTGTCAGTATTGCCTTAGCTATAACAAACAATGCATTAGCTATGTGTACAGTAGCTACTACTGAGCACTGAGTTACTCACATCCTTTCGCGCATAAAAATAGATTATTTTTATGATACTATTGTATTTAAACTAATATCTCTTGGTATATTTATAAAACTTTGATATAACTTCGTGTCAATCTTTATATTATCAACTTATGTATAGAGCAGCATAGGTTCGTTTTACTCCAAGACCGTCAAACACACCTTCAAATCTACATCCATAATAATATAAGGGAGTTTGATTTAACGGGCAAAGTTTCACATAAATGCCACTGCAGCCTTCGTGGCGCGGTAGTAGTAGTTAGGTACGTGTTGCAGGCTAAACACCGGAAGTCCCAGGTTTGATTCTCGGAATACACCAACAACACAGGACAGGACACAAAAGATTGATACTGTATAGAAAAATTCATTATCAGTGAAATGAATACAGAATAGTGATCCCTGATTAGTTAGCAAGCTTTACCCTCTCCTTTCTGCTCTCCTTTAAAAATACGTTATTTTAATTAAGTCCTGAGTTGAGGTACCTGAGTCATTCGTGCTTAAGACCTATGGTTTCTTTATCGCCATAAGTCAGATACGTATGGCGATAAAGAAATGTTCTAAAAAACTCAATATTCAAATGTGCCAAAATAAAAATTAAAAACATTAAGTCGTCCTTTTAAAATAATCAATGCTGTGTGTGCAATACAATATAGCTTCCTTATTTACCCATTACTGCATAAAGTTCGATAAATCGGACGCAAGAAAATTGTTAATATTGTGTAGAAATACTAAAGTAAAGTAATTCATAAATGGAAAAACCGTGAAGTGCACATTGCGCGTTTCGGTTTCAGTCTATGGATTTCCGAATGCTCGAAGTTAAAAGTAGGTCGATAGCGCATCATTGACCGATGTTCTGTGGCTGAGGTATCACCTACCATCACAAAACAGAAGAAGTAAGTTTACCATCAAGTGAATCTCATGCTCGTCTGTCGATATAACATAAAAAAAAAACATACACAATATTAACAATTTTTTTCGTCCGATTTATCGAACCATATGCAGTAATGTAAGGATTATAACCTAAGGATTTTGCCAACATGAGTAAGGCCGCGGAGAATTACTCATGTACAGTTTGTAAGAATAAGTTAGTAGGTTAACTTGGCAGTTTCTCAGCTAGAATTCAATATTGATAGCGCGAAGGCTTTCACGTGACAGTTCAAACAACATGTGACGCGAAACTGTCTCTGCATCATGACGCTTATCTAGAGTCAATATTGACTCTTGTTTGTACTGGCTTCTGTGAAGTAATAGCTGTAAATAGATGCTAAATGCTTTTATGAGAACATAATATAGGCTAGCCACTCAACGCAACCTTAATTGTCAGTTCATTAATTTTTAATTTTGTTTTAGTATCTTCGTTATAAATGTAAATGGCGGTAAATAAATATACTCTCTCGTGCACATAGGGACACAAATATCGGTAATGTTGAATTAGTTATTAATAATTATTTATTCTTTGTTAATGCACCATAAAAGGGCAAAGAGTCTACGAGACAAAAGTTTGAATGCCTCTACCTTATACCGTATTTTGAATAACTTTTACCGGAAATGCGATTTATTATTTATATTATTGATCCCGACGTTTCAGTTTTATTTCATTCTGCCCGTGACCAAGTTTGCTGAAAAGCACTCGAAACGTAATATAATTTAAATTAAAATGTATATTATTATAAATGTTAGATTTTTAGTTCAGCTAATATTTTTTTTATTGACATTTAAATGTGTACATTGTGTTACCTAAATGAATAAATGATCATTTGATTTGATTTGTTAATTTGCATAGACGTCAAGTACCTAGTACACGAAAATTAGTAATCTACGAATAATAATATTTACTTCCTAAACGCGAAATCCTTGTCCATAAATCTTAGTGGTGTGACACAAAAAAGTGTATATATTAAAAAAAATATACTCGGAAGTCTACATTATCAATCGTTATGCAAAATAGTATATTTAAACAAAGAATCATTCTTTTGAACATACAGCCGGCCTAGCATGACAACCGCGACAAAATTTTGTCGACCGTTTTCTCGTGTTTTAATCGATTATCGCTCTATTTCTTTCGGGTCTAACTTGACAATTACACTTAAAACTCGACTTTTACTATCAAAATTAGATATATTAGTCGATCGAGATATCTTTTCTATCAAAATTATCGATGTCGAGATATAATATATCGAGATATCTTACATCTTAGTTTGTCTTCTCTCGTCCGCGGTCATGCTATCATGCTAGGCCGGCAGGTGTAGTCACGGTAAGCTCTTTATTCTTTCCGAGGTTGATGGTTAAGTATTTTTCAATTTCTGGAGCACTTATCGATCAGAGTTTGAGAATTTTGTGGATGTTTGAAGCATAAAGCGCCGGGGCCACGGTTGCTTGCAAAGCGATCCCGCGAGACCCAAAAAGGCGGCCATGACGGACATTCATTTTGTCTTTAGGATTCCGTACTCCATACCAAAAACGAAACCCTTATAGGATCACTTCGTTGTCCGTTTTTCTGTCTATCTGCCTGTCCGTCTGTCTGTCAAGACCCTTTTTCTCAGGAATGCATGGACGTATCAAGTTGAAATTAATATCAAATACTCAGGTCTGCAAACTTCTAAGTCGATGCAATAAAAAGATTACATAAACGTTGCATATTTTGACATTCGCAAGGGAATCAAAACCTAAAGGGTACTTCCCGTTGACCAAGAATCATGAAGCAATATCATGTAGCCCAAGTAAAGGAAATTGTAGTATTTCTTATTGGGAAAATCTTTACTTAACTAAAAGTTTGTACGGAACCCTTGGTGCGCGAGTACGACTAGCACTTGGCCAGTTTTTTTAGGTTCTTTATTCTGTAGTTTGCAAGTTCAATGTTGCTATTCCGAAGGCTTTTCAAGAAAGTGCAACGAAGGCCGTCGGTGGTTCCGTGTTTTAGTTCTATTAACTACAGTTGCGTGATTGAATATTTGCCTTTCTGCATTATATGCTACTAGCTAGAAAGGAATAATGTAATATTGCTAAATTATACTAAAATTTATTTTAATTTGTTAAGGAAATTAATTCAAATGTATTCAGTAATGACGTTACTTGCAAATGCATTCCATGGATTATTTCTTTGTTTTTATATTTCTATTAGCATTTCGCTTAGTTCCTATAATATTTCATTAAACGAATAGATGAAAAAATCGTGAAGTGCATATTGCGCGTTTCGGTTTCAGTCTATGGATTTCCGAATGCTCAAACTAAAACGTTGGTCGACAGCGCATCATGGACTGATGTTCTGTGGTTGAGGTATCACCTACCATCAAGTGAACCTCATGCTCGTCTGTCGATATCTGACATAAAAAAAACTAACCGATAGGTCATTCGGATGTTTCTTTAAATGCTTCAGTTGCTGGCAGAGTAACACCAGTATTTTACCCCTAGCTAGTTAAGACGTAGAAATGTGCCTATCAGTACTTTAATCATATTCCAGTCTTTTTTTATCTGGAACTAGGTTTTTTTTTATATTTGGTTTGTAAGTCTTTGTTTATAGTGTTTAAGTTTAAGTTTAAATGTGCAATGTGTTTAATAAAATGTTACTCTTATAGTATTAGGTAAATAATAGATTCATTATTTTCAGACTCGAAGAATAATTTTTATTGACGTTACGCAGACTTTACGAATTTTGCACCCACTATCTTTGTATTTGCAAAATGCATGATATGTGTTTATTAATTATTATTCAATCTTTAGGATAGACGAAACAGTGATATGATTTGGGATTAAAAAAATAAATTCTGAATATGGAGTTTATTTTTGTTAATCCCAAAGAGACTAGAGACTTTCTGTATATTATAAGAATGCTGGCGAAGCTTGTAATCTTATTTTTTAGCATGTTTCTCTCTTCTGTCAATATCAAACCAGTTTTTTTATGTTATCCTTAGTTCGTGTCTTATATATCGTATCCATTGGGGACAAAGATTTCTGTAACTTAATTCGATTTTGCATAACTTCAAATATATTATCTACCAACCTACATATATTATTGTTTTTTTTCTCATCATATCCATTATGCGACCTATGCAAATCTTTAACAATCGTAAAATTTAAATTGAATATTAATCAAGTTCGTCTCGCATCGACATCCCACGCTGTGTTGGCAAAACAATCATGTAATTTTCAAGTTGAAGGTCACAAACGCAGTTACTTATTTTTGTATGGAAACTAGCCATGTTTAGTCAGAATTGTGGATCGATCTTTGAAATACGAAGGCGGGCGTGAAGAATTGAGTTAGTTTTTACAGGATTTTATAAGTGGAAAGTTCTCAGTAAGCTCTTATTCCTCTCTTAATAAACTGTTTTAAAGTTACTGTTTTAGTTTCAATTACATCGCATATTACTGATATTCACTAAAATTGACGCATAGGTTTTATTTATGATTTTCCCGTAGGCAAAACGGTTTGCTGAAAATTAAACTGTGTAGGCACTAGGCATATTTATAATTCAGTTCGTATGAAATTGAAAAACATTATACATCAAGGCAATATTCGGGCGAAAACAGAGTGTGGAGCACTGCGCATCCCGTCTGCGCGTTCAGTCTCTTGCCGAACGTAGCGAAGCGAACACGCTCTCGTGGAAATCGATCGGGAAAATATAAACACAAATAATATTACATGCCCTTTGCGTCTGTGAACAGTGACACTTTGAACTACCGTGTTTAATCGAGTCTTTTGCAATACGTGATTTCTTAAATCGATATTTCGTCAGTAGTAAGTACGTGTGTCTCGTGAAACATTGTTTTGAAATTCGGTGCATTTCCAAATGTTTTTCCATTGAATGCGTGTTGCGTCGTTTTGAGTACTCTTATCACACTTGAGCCGGGCCAGTGATTTTCCAAAAAAACAATAAATTTGTAGTACGTTCCAGGGTTTTATATAACTATTATTTATATTGCTCTTGGAAACTGAAAATGCTCCCAATAGTCTCATTAAATATTTGAATATTTTATTTTACTAAGCCATCGAAAGACAAAAAAAGTGAGATCTCTTATAACTAAGCAATCTCTCTGTCTTTAATGAATTTAATAAAACCTGTTTCCTCAAAAAAAACTGAGCTGTAGGTAAACTTCGGTATTATCCGTAGCACCGATGCATTGTGTTTTTGAAGCAAAGATAAGATTATTCCGCTGTTTTCTTGAGACCTCAAAGCATATTTAATGCTACCCCGAATACATATAACTTTATCGCTTAAATAACAACCTCAAAGTTGTTTTTCTTCCAAATGTGTTTCCAAGGCGAATGTGAATAGGCATTTGTTAGGGAACAATCATGCTCCATCCTAGACTGCGTTCTCACTTGCCACCAGAAACGCAGTCAAATGATTGTTCTTTTTACGTAAAAAAAGATTAATACTAGTCTGCTTCTTGCAAGGATTCTATAACAGCCAGCTTGTAGTATGTCGTGTCTAAACTCTAGTGAGTTGCTCTTAAATATTGGTAACTATTTTAAAAGTCCCTAAACCCTCACATGTCATCCTTAATTACTCGTAGAAAAAAAAGTTTAATAATTCATGCAAGTCAACAGGTATTCACTTTGTGATACATTATATGAAACACGTATTTTGGCTATCTGAATGCTTGTCATTGTGCCGTGAAAATCACAATGCGTAATTAAGGTTTAAAAAGACTCAAATAGTTGTGGATCACACAACATACTGTGCGGAGATCGAAGTCGAAACTCTTAGCGCAAACAAGCCACACCATTTAAACCACTGCGTCACAGCACGCACTTTGTCTTCCAAACGCTTGATTCTACCACAATATAATATATCTATACTAATATTATAAAGAGGAAAGATTTGTATTTTTATATGTTACTAGCTGACCCGGAAATCGTTGTTTTGCCATGTAAAGAATTTCTAAAAAGCAGGGGTTGGTGATAAAAAAGTAAAAATTTAGGGTTGTATGTATTTTTTAATGCCACATTATAAAAAAATAAAAACAAAAAATTTCGTCCAAAAATTAAAAAAAAAATTTAGGGGTGGATTACCCTTAACATTTAGGGGGATGAAAAATAGATGTTGATCGAATATCCACCCTGGCCGATATGCACGCTAAGGATCACGAAAATCGGTCGAGCCGTTTCGGAGGAGTTCGGTCCCGCACACCGTGACACGAGAATTTTATATATTAGATGAATAAACTCAAAAACTACTGGACCGATTTTTAAAATTTCTTTCACCAATAGAAAGCTACATTAGCAGCGAGTAATATAGGCTATATTTTGTATAGTACATCTACATTGCACCCGTGTGAAGCCGGGGCGCGTTGCTAGTACTAACATAAATGAAATAAAGAGTACTCTATTCACTTTGAGCTCTGAAAGGTAACCTTAAACCAGCCATACTATATAACCTGACACGCCGAGACGGTTTTATTGTTATGACAAAGGCTTTCAGGTCGTAAACCTAATGATCGTAGTGGCATAGGTCGTCTGTTTGTCCTTCATGGCGTCCATTACCTGAAGCTAGATAACTAAGTACGATAAAGTACTGCGTTTTTATATATTAGGTACCTTTTAGATACGATCTGTTGTTTATTGCTTTTGTAGTTTTGATAAAAAATGTATTTATTTATTTCAATAGTTCTTCTTGTTGGTACTATAATTTGTACAATTCTTGAGTTTATTTTGCATCTCTACATAAGTGTAAGCGCTCTACAAATTAGGCTGTTATATGTTAGGGAATAATCGAATTTGACGGGCTCGTTAGCGCGTTCCGTAGAACACCTACCGTGCGCATCGATAGGTCGTGGATTCGATTCCATTCAGAAATCAAATTTGATTTTAAAACAGATAAAAACAAGCGCTACACCATATGTTAGAGCAATATCTCTGATTTTCAGTAGTTCCCCAATGTTTATTTATTAATAACCTTTTGACGGTTAACTCTGAAGGTTGCCCTAATGGCCGCCCTAGTCGACTCGCGCTCACCGAGACGTTTTTCGTCCACAAATTCAATTATGGCAAACAAAATAAATTGAGTACGTGACACGGGCCTTTACTTCGATTCCTTTATTTTCTTTTCTTTTTGTTAATTCTTACCACGAACCACGCATTGTAACGCGTGTTGTCTTTAAGCCCAATGGTAATAATAATAGTCAATCATGTATTATATAAGACTGGATCAAGTTGGTTAAAATTTTGCAGAAACACTTCCTTAGGACTTATTGAGTAATTAATGATTTTGTTTTTTAATATATTCCTTTATAAAATAAAAAGGTATTAGATGGTATTTTCTGAGCAAGACAATTTTAATGCACTCACAATACTACTTTTAATAATATTTAGTACCGCTAATTAGTAATTATATTTATTTATATGGACTCTATATCTTATTAATGGTTGGCGTTAATACTAGCGTTTGACTGTGTCTTCAATTACGTGGAAAATGAATTCTCTCAGCTACGTAGAATATGTGCCCTATGTCTGGAGTCACGCTATCTTCATTCAAAACCTATCCATAGAATTCGATTTGAAACAGTCAACCTCTATGTTCTGATTTTTCTTTACATAAGAGGTATTTAATTACCAGGCTTGACTATATAAAGACTAAATATATCTGTAAGAGTTACACGGTGTTGTCGAGCAATGTCGATGACCTCGTAATCGCTTCAAATTGTACCATGTTATGCAATTAGCTTGTACTAATTAACTAATTTATATTATAACTTAGTTACATGCCCGTAATTTACGAATATATGGTACGCGTAGATATAATATTCAGAACCGGTGGTAGATTAAAACAAATTACGATTTAAAAATGCTTTAGTTTGAATAAAGATATTTTTGATTTTGAATATCACAGGATAAAACCCGGCAACACATCTACAGATCCTCTAGTGTTGCAGATGTTCATGGACGGCGGTGTTCCCCTCTATTATAAGAAAACAAGCGAATCTTTTTAATTCGGTCGAGTAGTTTTTGAGTTAAATCGTAACAAACAAATCTTTCCTCTTAATATTATTATTATAGATATTCATCTAGTGACACTTGCCAGAGGCCCAAATCATTTCTAATTGCATACAAATGACAGATGATTGTCTTGCCAGTTTGTTCATAGTTCGTTCTATCCTAGGTTTCTTTTTTCAAGAATAAAAATGCGGTATTATATACAATCAAAGTTAGATAGATGTACGCAACTCGGAAGTACTGTTGAAATACTTTATGCAATATAAAGTATGGACTAGTTAACATAGCGGCATAATGAGAATGTTATGCATAATGTATGCGTCAGCTGAGGCATGATGTGTTTTGTTTTTTCCGCGTCCAAACGCGAAATTCAATTGCTAGATATAATATGTACAAAGCTAAACGTCAAAAGCCCAAAATGATACTTATGTTTCAAAAAAAGAAAGATTAGAAGATTATACAATTTTACTGTTGTAAGTAGGTATATTAATTTGGAAAACCCACGATATACAATAGTTTCAGATAAATACGTTTGCTAATTGTTAAAAAGGAGGCCGTTCATACATTGCGCTGTAAAATTGCATGCAATACTAATGTTCACCTACTTTCTCATTTGATACGAATACACGGGATTTCATAGAAGTTTCGGATGTTTCTTTACAAATATTGAAGTTTATATTTACTAATTTGCATTTGAATTATATGTATGAGTTTTCACCGAAATTTGGATTGATTATATTAACACGTATATATTACTAAATTCAGAAAATGTTCAATTCCAAAACTTTTTACAATGAACATTTATGATATATAGCTTTATTTTTTACCAATTCTTCCGTCTTTTAACACTAGAAGGACTGAAATTTCGGGCAATAAAGGTATACCAAATACATATCAGTCTTACAGAGGGGAGGAAGTTGAATTAAACTGTTAACATGCCTTATTCATTTGGTGTATATAAAGTCAAACACAAAATAGCAAAAAAAAATAGCTTATAAATTGTATCATAATAAATATGAATACATTTTTATTTCAACGAAATTGAAAAGCAGTCAATATGACTGCTTTAGGCAATCTAGTGTTAAATATAACAAATAAAATAATAGTACATACCTATTTTGTAACTGTTTGTTGATGTTCAGTAACAATATCAGTAACGTCTCAGTTTTCAATTCTAACTAGATAATAAATGATATTAACTTTATTGACGTCTAACTTAACTGCATACTTTATACCGGCATAAACAGGATGACATAATCGAAAATGGATAGCTCATAGCTACCATCCATTCCTGTTTACATTATTCATACACGACACCATTTTATTACATATGTAAATTATTAACATTACCCGAGTCATATAAAATTAAAGGCAATCCTTTAACTTTGTGAAAAAGAACTGTATTATTCCCGTGATGAAGTGTAGGTAAGTTTTAATATACAGGGTTTCGTCTTAATATTGTTATTACAATAACAAAGTCGAAAAATCGAATGAAACTCAGATCGTAAGTTATTTTTGCCACCCTGAAATAGACTAGCCTTTGATATTATATTACTCATATGTTGTAGTAAATCCACTTTAATATCGTAGATATGAGTAACCTTCCCACGAGTTTATTGGACGTTTTTACGTAAAGAAAGATTTCCCAGAATAAGAATCAACATTGACTTATTTTTGATTAACAGACAAGTGATAAATAACAACAACCGAACTATTTACACTCCATAATATTCACAAACATATAAATAATGGATAGAGTGACTCCCTGGTTGATATCTAGGATAAACTAATATTTGTCCAAAACTTAGAACCCATAATAAAATGGCAAGCATATCACTAATCCCGCTACGCGAAAAATATTAATATTATAACTCACTCGATTCCGATTGGCATGGTGAGATAAAACAGGAGAACATTATATTTCTCTCTTAGCATCTGTTAGGGACTACTTGGCCTGCAACTCTTAGTTCCTAAAAGAATTCTTAAGTGTCAAATACTTATTTTTTAACTCTCAATGGACGGGCCACGTAGATCTACGTTTTGGCATACATATTTAGTATGCTCCATTATGATTTTATTTTATGCACATTGTTATTTGAATGAATGAAAAATACTTTATTGTACACCAGAAATTAAATAAACATAAAGTAAAATGACAAAAAAATTTACAATAGGCGGCCTTATTACTAACAGTAATTTCTACCAGGCAACCATTTTAGGAGCTAGGCCGAATTTATTTGATACTACATATTAGTTCACACAACACAATCTGCATCTTGATCCTACGACGTAGTTTTGATTTTAGGAAATATTTATTAACAATTTTATAACCATCAAAACAGCAATCCCCGGAAACTAGGAATGACAGAGTGACAGAGATTCGACCCTATGAGTGTTAAGAAACAAATAGCAATAGCACCGAATTTCCAAAGCATTGTCTTTTGTAACTAAAATTGTACTTATCAATCAATATTCTTCAGGATAAAATTGAATCTGTGTATACGTGTCCAATCGATGAGTGCATCAGTGAGTACTTAGTGAAAAGTGTTAAACCGTTTGTTAACAATGGCGATGGACACTATGGCTGTAGAGATGCCGGATCTGGCCACACATACACCGGTACCGCCTCTCGTTGAGACCCAGGAGGAGAAGTGAGTATTCTCTATTTAAACCTTCGATTTTCCTATAATTGGCATTTTCTGCAAAATGATTGCTGATTTCGTGTAACGCTTAAAATGAAACCCAAAAAGATATGCCACAGAATGATTAATTTTAATTCCATTTTAAATTTTCCTAAATTGTGGGAGGAATATCTAAATTCCGACCGGGTAACGAACCACCGTTCATAGATGGAAAAACCGTTAAGTGCATATTGCGCGTTTCGGTTTCAGTCTATGGATTTCCGAACACTCGAAGTAAAATGTTGGTCGACAGCGCATCATTGACTGATGTTTAGTGGCTGAGGTATATCACCTACCATCAAGTGAACCTCATGCTCGTCTATCGATATCTAACATAAAAAAAAATCAATGCAAACGGGCTTGATTATTGAGGCATGCAACTGTATTCAGGTCAAGGGGTGCAACCCTTGGGACTGGCAAGATTATATCCGATGCTAACCCTGTGTTGCCATGATATTTTTAAATTTATATACATTTTTTGTGATAAATTATAATGCGATTTTTTAATCTATAACTAACTATAATCATCTATCCGGATGTTTTTTGTTTAATTTCGACAGACCAGGTTTACTTGACGGTAGGCCACAGAACATCAGTCAAAAATGCGCTGTAGATCTATTTTTTACTTCGAGCATTCGGAAATTAATAGACTGGTAGTTTTTACACATAATATGAAGAACGATGGTTCGTAACCCGGAACCTTCCCTTACAGTTTAATGCCTGGTCACGTAAGTACTGGTAGATGTAGAAAAAATTAAAATCGGTCGAGTAGTTTTTGTGTTAACGGTAACAAACAAAAAATCTTTCCCCTTTGTAATATCAGTATAGAGAATAAATCCGTGAAGTGCACGATACGCGTTTAGGTTTTTGTCTATAGATACAAAAATGGCGACAGCTCAGGTTATACGTACTACCAAGCGAGTCTCACACTCGAATGTCAATATACATATTATGACATAGAATAATAATCATAGTAAGCTTTATGATCTAGATTCTAGGGTATCGTTTATATCAGAGTTCCCCAAACTTTTTTGTGTCGTAGACCCCTACTTACCTGATATTGATTTCCTGTAAATTTCTTCGCCACAAAGCGAATACCAACATCCTACAACTTACACAATTTTATAAACATATATATATTTTTTTTACTTCATAGGTTCTTTTATAAATAATGTATATGTTTTGATATTATAAGATAGTATGTATTTACATCAGTGTATGTGTTGAGATCCACTATCAATGAAATTTTTTTTCAATGACGTAGACCCCTTTCAGGTTGTCATAGACCCCTAGGGGTCGATATAGACCACTTTGGGAATCACTGGTTTATATCAATCAATACTAACTAATTTCAGAAACAAAGTACAAATATTTAAATCGAATTTATGCTGTATTAGTAAATCTACTTAAGCGCACATCGCTTTACGTGTTCTTATTAATATCCGATTTCTATTACAATGAAGCGTACCATTTGATTTTAGAAATACAAAGCTATAACAAGTTGATATAAAACATTCGCGTATTCGTTAATTGAATAAAGATATTTGTTTGTTTGGTTTCAAAATATAACTTATAAAATATATATATCATATACCCATATTCTATAACTTATATAGAATATGGGTATATGAGTTTGTTTATCAAGTAATTAATTGCACCAAGGTCAATATGGATAGCAGTATAATCCGCTCGGGGCTTCAGTTTTAAGTCTTAAGATCACATTGACTCGGATTTTCCAACGTAAATCGGCCGTAATTGAAACTGACATTGAATAGAGTCGATACACTTTGACATATACGAGAACAGCTTACATTGCTCTAGATGTGACCTTGACAAGTTGATAAAAAAATAAAGGCGGAAAGTATCAATTTTAAAAACTTATAAGTTTAACAAGTTTAAAAATTCGCATAATTTTTATATTTGTAGAACGCAGGTAACGTGATAACGAAACTTTATTTATTGGGATAGGCCATGACCTACGGCCACTATAAGATGCTACGGCGTAGCTCTCTCGCTGTATAGTACTTCATCTTGCTCATATCCGTGTAGCACTTGCACACATCTCTGTCACTCCAGTGTCAAACTTCTGTATAGTCAGCAACAAAGATTAATACTACCCAAAGTTACAGAATAGATTTATGAATAAAAATATTTTGTAACAATTCAAAACAGTTAAAATAGTATTTCTAATATTAAAAACTGGTTAACTTCGTTAGCACGCAGATGCATTTAAATCTTTAAATAACGATAACTTTTTTTCTCGATATCCAATTTCGATGATACAAAGTATATACTATGAGTAATGAGTATGTTGCTCAAAAATTAACTGATTTAACCTATTTGATGATAGTCTCCAAACCTACTGAATGTGATACTCTTTATCGTCAAACAAAAATGGAACACAATATTTTTTTTGTATTCTGTTACTTTACTCTCTTTCAACACTCTCAATTTCTAGCAAATATATTTAACAGAGACAAGTATTCTACTATTTTACAAGGAATTAATAAAAACATAGATTAGTTCTTGTTAAATATTCAATACCGAAATCTTTGTATTCACAAAACTGCTTACAAATACACTTTTTATAAAAATATGCTGTGTTATTACAGCGCAAAAACGTTTTTAACCTATTTACATCCGGCCATCTGAAAGTATGCTGAACTCAGCCTCTGGGCGGTATTCAGGGGGTCGTGACGTCACTGGTCAATGAGTACCGACTTCCTGGCACCGAGCCAGATCGGTCTGCGTCGTGGATTGTGGCTCACGCATGCTTGGAGGCGTGTTATTTACGATAAAAATTGGACGCGAAAATAACATTGTTTGATTAACAAAACCTTCAGTATCGTAGAATAATCTTCGTGAAATATAACATAGGTAACCTTTTTGAAGTTCGAAAATTAACAGAGTTGTTGGGGTAGACCATGTTCTTAGTTCGTAAGGAATAGATAAAATAACTTATTATAATGTGTCAAATTTCAAGTTAGAAAATGTTGCTCAAAGAATATGTAATTGAATAAATAACGCTAAATACACAAAATATGCGAATAAATAAGTTTGTCTTGCAATTGAACATTCTTTGAAACATCTTTAGATCAAGAAATTCTTTAAATCAACAATATTTGACTGTAAGAAAACAACACCTTACTCGTACTGATATAATAAAGGCGAAAATGATTTGGATGTTTGTTACCAATCATACATAAAAGGATAAACGGATTTGAATGAAAATTAGCTCACATATACCTGGACTAACACAAATATTTTTTTTTCTTGATCAAAATAAGCAAAGCCGCGAGCAAAAGCCATGGCAGGCCATCTTTGAATTTGTTAAGATTTAATGTAACCAATTGTTTAAATAAAATACATTCATTAACTTTGTGACATTTCAAAAATCAGACAACTGTCATCTTTCTGTCTCCCCGTGACCACGGTTGCTGAAAAACGTCGGGATAAATAATTTAAACAATATAAATAATAAATCGCGTTTTAATCCGGTATACAATATTTTATTTAAATGTGTGATACTCGCGTTAATAAAAGACAATATAATAACCGATTGTATTATGGATATGCTAGAGAGGTGACGTCACGCACGACCTCTGTTAATTTTAGACGAGACGCAAATAGAAATAAATGTAAACGGAACTATGGCTAGAACAGACTTGCACATTCATTAGAGATCCGAATTCTCAGTAGAGTTCTCGACTGTTTATTATTGTTTCAGGGTTGAATACAATGTTACGTACAGTCGGCAACAGATTTAGGTTTATACTAGTTTTATAATAGATTTATGAATGGAACTTAGTTTTCATGTAGAGTAGGGAATACTTTAGAGATTGATTTTTGTGTTTTTGAAGATTATTTCGAACACGTCTTGACGGGCTCGTTGGCGAATCCGAATTCTCAACGAAGTGTTTATTAATATGTTACAGGGTTGAATACAATATTACTTACATTCGGCAATAGATGTAGGTTTATGAATGGAATTTAGTTAATTTACTTTAGAATAGGCAACAGGTACTTTAGAGATTGTTTTTTTTTTACCTGGTGTCGCGATGGTTCGATGGCGATGGTCCGGATGACATTTATAATTTTCTGTAAACATGCTTTTCCCACACTTCGTGTAGTAAACGATTGGGAGGAATATCGAATTTATCACCGGGTAGCAAAAAAACCGTTCATTAATGGAAGATCTGTGGAGTGCGCCTGGCGTCCAAATGCTTGAACTTGAAATATAGGTCGACAGCGCATCATTGTCTCAGTCTGTGGCTGATCTATCATTTACTATCAAGTAAAGTGATATAAACGATCAAATTCTCTTAACATTCATAGTATCGGCTTGGGTTAGTCAGTTTTACGAGCTTAGCTAGCTAAACATTATTGTAGCAGTTAAGATAAATATGCTAATTTAATAGACACGCGATATTAGCGTGAAAATTAACACTTCTATACGAAGTCGTTCACATATTTTCTCCTTAACTAAATAAATATTCGTTTTGTTTTACTAAATATTTGTATACAACACTGGCTTCGGAGCGTGGCCTCTAGTCTCGTTTTTTTACGTTGTTGAGAGACAAACGTGATGTCACCTGGAGGCCTATTACGAAAACAAAATACGAAGTTTCGGCTGACGGATCGTAAATTTTACTATTATGAATCCGATGATCGACACGTCTTTCGCAATAAGACATTATGTCTTTCGTTTGACTTTACTATGATAGTAAGAATAATCGTAAATAGAATTAAAAATGTTTTCTTAATAAGTTAAAATACGAAGTTGTTTGTTCTTTCGTTTCGATCCGTTCGTTGCGTTCGTTTTTCGTAATAGGCCTACTGATGCGCTGTTGTCCCATTTTTTTTATTTTGCACTCGGAAATTCAAAGTCTGAAACCGAAACGCACAATATCCAATGTTTATGCAATATAGGCAGACGTTTGACCGCGATCCCACCTTGTGAAGTGGTGATGCGATCTAATCACGTCAGTCTAGAAGAAACCTATTCACCCTGGCCTTAAAGTTATTTCCTAAATCAGTTTTTCCTTTTATGAACTGTGGTACTTTACCCGGTCGGAATTTCGATATGAAATTATCTATTATGATAATTTATACATGTTTATAGGTAACTAGCAACGCACCCCGGCTTCAAATGGGTGCAATGTAGATACAAAAAATAGCCTATGTTACTAGCGAGTAACGCCTCAGCGAATAATGTAGCTTTCTATTGGTGAAAGAATTTTTAAAATCGGTCTAGTAGTTCTTGAGTTTATTCATAACATACAAATCTTTCGTCTTTGTAATATTATATAGTATAGATATAGAAGTATAGACATAATTGTATATTGCCTAATTATTTTATAACTTAAATAATATTACAAAAAAGATTTATCTCTTTGGCTGTAATGCACAAGAAATATACTTTTTTGATATTATTATCAAAGTGAATTAATAATATTTTCCAGTACTTTGTTCTGAATCATATTCCGTGAGTCATATATGTATATTGTATATATTATATGAATGACATCACAGAGTGCATTCTGATGAAATTGTTCGCGTGACTTTGGATGCGAGTGGGCTTCTGTGACGAAGTCAAGTGAAATTGGGGCACGATATTTTGTTACAATATTTCATACAACATAGGAAATGAATAGGTTTAAGGCCAATTTACACAATGTAAGTTTTTTGCCTGTTGCAAATTCATACCGGAAATATAAATCGCGAATCATAGTGAAATTGAAGAAAAGCTTTATTATACATATCTATTTATTTGATAGTTACACTAGCGGCCCGGCTTCGCACGGGTGCAATGTAGATACACAAAAAAATTACCTTTGTTAATCGCTGAGCCGGTCGAGTAGTTTGTGATTTAAACCGTAACAAACAAACATATCTTTCCTCTTTATAATATTAAGTTATACATATATAATTGTTTATCATACGCGAGGAAATGAGGGCAAACCATCTCTTGTGGACGTTATCTTATGGCAGTGTTGAGGCTGTTTTAAATCTGGTACGAAAATACTCGAGAAATATGATTATTATATTGTCCTTTTTATTAAATTAGTATTTTACGAGTAAATGTAAGTGTTATGTTTTATGGTGTTTTAATATAGTTTGGCTAAATTTTTGAAAATTGTAAATCAAATATTGAATGCTTTGATTTGCTAGTACGGTATATTTTCAAAGTGGATTTTCAAGGCTCCAAGTTTATTCATAGCAAATAATGAGCAAAAACTTTGTATTATGGAGGTTACATTTCTTTTTTTCTTTTAATGTACATATTTAGTATAGGTTACATACTAGGGGGGTCTCTACATATTTATGTGTTTCTCTGTTAATTTTTGGTGTACATGTCTTGGTCAGTTTTGGTCTACAACTATATATGTTTGTACCCTATTTTCCCTGGATTTGAACCCAGGACCTTCGCTAGTAATTTTCCCATTTCTTTTATATTTATTTGCTTTTATTTTTTATTTTATTATATGTATTTGCTACTACTACTACTGTGTCAGAGCGACTTGAAACCTTCGGAGACACGCGTTAACAAACTTACATACAGACAAACATTCAAAAAGATTCTTAGGTATACTGACCCTTCTTCATTTCTGGTACATTTTTCAATGCACTAAAATTTTGATTCTGCTGTTTTATTATATGTATACCTTATATATCGGTTTTTCCGAACCGATACGACTTGGTAACCTTCAAGAAACGAGCATATACTCATCTTAAAGGCCGGCAACGCATCCTCAAGACCCCTGGTGTTGCGGATGTCCATGGGCGGCGGTAGTCACCGTCAGGTGAGCCGCCTGCCCGTTTGCCTCCTCTAGTATAAAAAAAAAACATAGATACTGATTATTATCATTTAATTCAAAGTAAACACAAATCATAATTTAAATATGAATTAGTAAATAGTCACTTGCATTCAGGGTTAAGTTCTGACAGTAAAATATAGAATCACATCTTGTTTATCAAGTAATTTAGACAAGACGTTAAAACTGTGCGCTTGTAAAGATTTGGTGTGCAAACACAGTTCTGTTTGCTTTTCATTTTTCCGCATGCGACATTTGACTTTATCTCAAAGTCACACGTCGCCAAGATTATATATAATTAATTTTACATCTTAATTTGAACTCAACCATCAATTAGTCAAATATAATTTATGGTTTAACCCAGGCTCTACGTCAAGCAAAAACCCCTCGTGTATTGACGTCAATCTCATCCATGTTAATACTTAATAACTTCGCTGGCTCACCGCGGAATACTGAAACAATAATTAAAATTGAGAGTGTCTTAAAATGTCTTCTATTTTCTAATCTATCTTTCATTTTACGTATGTTAATAAAAGGGACAGGAATACTTTTAAGCACCTCTCAATGTTGTTATCGTTTCAGTATACGGCCATTAGTGACCTAAAATGAGTCTTGGCCTTAACTTGGAAACTATAGTCTTTCCCTGGTTTCTTACGCCATTTCCTGCTAGTTCTCAGCTTGCAGTTCGAGCAGTGTTTTAATATGTACTACTTTTTTATTCTGAACCACTATAATATGTTGCACGTCTTTATATAACTATAATATGTTGAAATATCTCAATATATTGTTAAAATAATTAATTTCTCTGAAAAACTTATAATATGTTCACTTATAAGAGAAACGTCTATAGGTACTATCTATACTAATATTATAAAAAGGAAAGATTTGTTTTTTGGTTGTTTATTACGATTTAACTCAAAAAGTACTCAAAAATATTTCACCACTAGAAAGCTACATTATCAACGAGTATCATTTTTGTGTGTATAGAACATCTACATTCTACAATGCTGAATGCACACGTGCGAAGCCGGGCGTATCGCTAGTTACTTATATAAGTATTACTCAGAACAAGGGAATAATAATTGTCTCTTATTGTACAACTAAGTCTCTATGTTATAGGAAGCAGTCACTGAAAGTAATTCTTGTGACAATAATAATACAAGTTAATATAGATACTATGCATCGCTTAACTTCAATGATCAAAGAACTAGGGGGATAGTTACCAATATTGGCAACAGAAAAATCAATACACTTAATATCTAGGCTGAAGATGCATGAAAGCACAGTTATTATTTCCCCTCGAGTAATTAAAATCTTGTTCATTTTATAAAGGCACCGTTCTACAGTAAATGACCTTTCTCAAAGCAACTGGGTCGCGCCCTCTTTGACGTACGCTATAATATGTCATTGGTGACACTTTTGATATTATCTTTATGGATTCGCTATTGTGGAATTGAGGAGCGTTCATTTGAAATTGGTATAAGGTCAGTTAATCGGTTATGTGTACGAAAATTAATTTTAAATACCTTTTGTGAACGTCACTTTTTTTAACTTATTTACTCTATTTGTCTATATCATAGATATAGCGCCATATGATTAACCATGTAATTCAATACCTGTAGAAAAAGCAATCAATGAAACAGAACCAGGGTATTCAAACGTAGAAAAATGATCGTAGTTACGTAGGGCATAGAATATCGTCGCTGCGCCTGACAAGTTCCATTTGTGATTTTTGTATAGTTTAGGGAAACAACGAAAAACGAATTATTGATTCACATACGGAGTTTTTCTTAACGGTCAAAACACATATGGAATTAAACTCGTTTCCAGTTCGAATATCACAAAAAGGATTTTAGTAACACATAGAGAATAAAACGAAGATTATAATTTGTGCAAATACCAAAAATCAAAAAAATGCACATATGGAATTTGGCAGGCGCAACGACGATATTCCTTTAATATGACACCCGTACAGAATAATATTGCTATTATCCCACCTAGCATGACCATAAAGAGATATTTCGCGGACGATTGAAGTCAAATTTAGATATAAGATATCTCCGATATATCTCATTTCATCTCGACATCAACAACTTTGATAGACATGATATCTCGAGTGACAAATATGATATGATGACGACTTTTGACATTAAAAGTCGAGTTTTAAGTATGTGTCATGTTAGACCCGGAAGTCATAAAGAGATAATCGATTAAAACACGAGAAAACGGTCGACAAAATTTTGTCGTGGTTGTCATGCTAGGCTGACGTACTTGGCGACTTACTTACTCTGCTGGCTCAGTGACCCAAAATGAGTCTTGGCCTCCGAAACGATAATTCCTATAAAACAGACATAATCCTTTCACACCACGATCTGAAACCAATATTAACATTTCATACTTGTTCCTCAGATACGAGAGGCTACTCCGGCGTGCGCGCAGCGAGGACCTGAGCGAGGTGTCGGGCATCGGCTGCCTGTACCAGAGCGGCGTCGACCGCCTCGGGAGACCCGTCGTCATCTTCATCGGCAAATGGTTCCCCATTGCAGACATAGACTTAGATAAGGTACTGGCCTATTTTTTTATGTTGGATATCAACAGACGAGCATAAGGTTCACTTGATGGTAGGTGATATTCAGCCACAGAACATCAGTCAATGATTCGCTATGGACCTACTAAAAATCGAGCATTCGGAAATCCATAGACTGAAATCGAAACGCGCAATATGCACTGGTTGATTACCCGGTCGGAATTTCGATATTCCTCTCATCCGTTCAATGCCCGAAATTACCAGACGTGGGGAAGTCATGGTTACTGAAAATTATAAACATGTCGTCCAGGTGGGATTCTAGCCCACGACCCAACGAGCTCATCGAAATCTATTAGCACTTACCGTGTGCCTTTCAACAGCACCTTTCATTTCACCGTGCAGGTATTACAAAAAGAGTTCTAATCGTATGAATAAATTGACAGGCGCTCCTGTATCTCATAAAGCTGCTGGACCCGATAGTGCGCGGCGACTACGTGATCGCGTACTTCCACACGCTGGCCTCCTCCGCCAACCACCCGCCCTTCTCGTGGCTCAAGGAGGTCTACACGGTGCTGCCTTACAAGTGAGACATCTACATTCATATTCTTCTAATGATACACTAGGGTCGGCAAAGTGTTGCTCCAGAGCCGCATGTGGCTCTTTGACTCCTGAGCGGCTCTGGCAAAATATCCACGGAAGGCGCAATATTTTCATTTAAAAAAAACTTATATTTTAAGTATGAAATTTAGTTATTTAGTGAACTACTTATTTAGAGTAATAAAAGTTTACTAAACAAGCAGATTTGGACCCCAATTTTTTTTTCATTTGTTATTATGTTCATATTTGGCTCTTTGGCTAATAAGTTTGCCGACCACTGTACTAAGAGACCATCCATAAAGTACGTCACACGTTAAGGGGGGAAGGGGGCGGCATATTAGTAAAAACCCCATGAAAATTCGTTTCGTAGTTTTGCTTTTATCGCGAACAGATAGACAGACGCGGTGGAGGACTGTTTTATAATATGTAGTGATATAGTTAGTCCTAGCTAGTAGCACGCAATTATCTTTAACACTAGAAAAACCGGTCTCGTTAATTTGACGATGTTGTAAAACGACCTCATAATTTGTTCTAATTATGTCACTCATTAAAGTTAACTTTTTGTTTTATGTATTTAAGGTGGCAAATAAAGTTGATATCTATCTATTTATCTACTGTTAATAGCCGATAACATTTTTTTCCTGACATCCGATTTCGATGAAACATATTGTATAAAAAATATCTTCTAAATTTACAAGGGCAGGGAATTGATAACCGGACTTAGTTGCGCTAGGAGAAGAACCGGAGTACATTAATTTTATTATTTATTATTATATTGTTTATTTAATTAAGTATTTCATAAGTTGTATTTATTAATCATATTTTAACTTCATATTATTATATTTAAAATACATTCTTATATTGTAGTTATTATAAGTGATTTAATGTTTATAAGTGTAAGTATAAATGTGTGTAACTGTCTGCCACAAGTGTCGCTAGGCAGCGACAGAATATCAGCGCTGTGTTGTATCGTCGGCAGCACAGCATATGCTGAGTCGCCGCCTGTTCAAGCTGTCACACAATTAGTTATTAAGTTAGGTTATTAGATACTTGTGTGGAGCTTGAATAAAGAAGTTTGTTTGTTTGTTTGTTTGTTTGCTCTAGCAAGCTTAGCTCTTAGCTTAATATACGCATGAACTGTATGGAAATTGTTTAAGTAGTTTCGGATAAGCGTGAACAAAAATTTACATAAATGTACAAGTTGATAAACGTCTGAATTCGGGCATAAGTTAAATAATGTCTCAATAAATAAAGAAGAGATTTGATTCCTCTTAAGATATCTGTGGCGTGTTACTCGATACTTTTGTGTTTAAGTGCGGTAATTTAACAGCTGTTAACGACATCTATAATAGGCAAATAGATATGGTATAGAAGTTAATTAACAAATTTTGTTTTACTTTTCAGATATAAGAAGAATTTAAAAGCATTCTACATCGTACATCCGACGTTTTGGACAAAAGTGAGTATATGGTATTTTCCCGTCCGTAAAACTGTACTTACATACATAATTTCAAGTAATTGATAGTGTAAATTCTAAAGGAAGGAAGGAACAATTATTAAAGAAAAATACATCAGGAGAGTAAAGTCCCTGGATGCCTTAGATTCAATAGGACCTAAGCCATCCACTTTACTTTCCTTGTGTAGCCTATATTTCCATATTTTAATTTTTTTCATTGACGTTCATAAGTGTACAGTGTGTTACCTAAATGAACAGAATAGAATAGAATAAATATATTTATTCACGATATCACCACATACAATAACAATACATAATAACATTAAAACTATACTAAAGACAAATATATTATGATGATCCTGAAATGGATAACCACTCAGTATTCGTTGGGGCAAAACCCAAACACTGATTTTCAGTGGCTCCAGTGAGATAAATGACGTTGCCTGTCCCCATACAAAAATATTTGACAACTTCATAAGTCCAAAATAGCTTTTGTAATATTTTATTTTTATTTGACACAAATTATCATATTTTGTGACAAATATATCAAATAAATGTTAAAAATCCCCTTTTTTATCTATTTATCAGTGTACCGAATTCACATATTTATTTTAAATTCCTTATAATCTATTTAAAAATAAAAACAAAATTCGTATTGTTTTATGTTTTTTCAATTTATTAAAGACCTATCCGCAAGTCCTACCCAGTTAAGCAACCGAATTCATACATCCACAAAGTTAGAGCTTGTTGAAATGGAGAAGGAGCCGTGTACCGACAACGGTACATGGACGTGTGAGAACAACCCGACGTGTACCGTTTTCGGTACACTGGACAGTTAACGTGTTAAATTTGTATAAAAGAACATATTATTTCCAATATATAATCAATGACTCCCCGTGTCAGATGATGACGTGGTGGTTCACGACGTTCATGGCGCCGGCGATCAAGGCCAAGGTGCACAACCTGCCCGGCGTGGAGTTCCTGTACAGCGTGATGCGGCCGAGCCAGCTCGACGTGCCCGCCTTCGTCACCGAGTACGACATGACGGTAAGTACTCGACACTCCGGGTAGCTTATGTATAGTCAACCAGGGTAATTGTAAACAGGGGTGATTCGAAACAGTCATCATAATTTTTTTGTTATATGAAAAAAATTAAATTGCGTATTACGGAACGCAACTTGAGACAAAGGACAGTGGAATAAAATTACGTTCCGTAATACGTAATTTTTTTTTATATAACAAAAAGTTATGATGACTGTTTACAATTACCTACCCTAGTTGATCCTATAGCGCATTGTAGCTTTTCTACCTTTCGCACTTAATTAATTTTCGCCTAAGCGAAAAAATACTAAAAAGTTATCATATATCCTGCCACACTGAACTTATGTTGATTATAAATGTATACTTTTAATTTATATAAATACTAAATACCTGCCCATTATATATATATTAGAATAAAAAAAGTTATCATTATTTATTATTTCAGATAAACGGCATGCACTACTTTCAGCCGGACACAAATAATACGTAACTCGGGAATAGTGCTACAGCGTGACGTCACTCTGGCCCGCTGCGTATCGACTGACCAAAATATTTCTCGACTCATTCTCGACACGCTCCAGTCAGGATAAATATATCAACACTGCTGTCTACTATTACTATCTTCTATATTCATTTTCAGAACCTTCGTTCTATTCTTATTTTAAAATTATAATAATTCATAAACAAAACCGGAAATACCAACGCACCATACAAATCTGACATATAGGTTATCTCTTTCATACCATAGAGAAATACAAAGGACAGATGCGGTAAAATTTTGTAGTCGATGGTTTACGAAATGGCGCCAATATTGCTGTCAACACAAATATGATGATAAAAATAACATCATATTTAACGTTTTGTGCAATATAATTCAAATGAGAGGTGTTATGTTTAAAAATATGTTGAATTATTTTATTGAATTCAGTTGAATTAAATAAAATCAATCAATTATTAAACTTGATACGTTTTTCATACTAACAGTGTACAGCTATTATAATACACTGTAAACACGTTGAACATTATAAAATATTTGGTCAGTTAAAGAAATGGGTTATAGTTGTGATTTAATGTGGAATTCCTTTACAATAATTCAGAATTAAAATATAGAAGATTGTGTTACAATGTTTTTTAAATGAATTCAAACATGACTAAGGCCTAGTTGAATATTTAGTGATGCAAAGAAATTCCACTTTGAAATGTATATTAAAGGAATTAGTAAGTGGTGCATTTTACAGGTTAAGTGATTAATAATTTCGTCATAATAAAGTGTTGTTTTTTGTTGTACAGAAGTCCCATTGTGATCGGTATTTTATGTGTAAACTAAACTGTTATCACATCTGATAGTTGTTTCATAGTTTTAATTGAATATAAAAAATGTTTAATATCTTCTACTATACATACTCTTCAAATGAATGTGTATTTCAATAACAACATAATATAATTTTAATTGGTTATTCACACAATTTTGTGCTGTAAGGTGCTGATTAATACATACATTTTATTTTTACAAAAACTTAGTGTTATCGTAGCTACATAAGTTGTTGAGTCATTGTGACGACTGCTTTAAAATTAACATTCAAACTTTCTACTTATATCTAGACTTATTTAAGTATGTCTCGCTTAAGTTCCATTTTTCTATCTTTAGCTTTATATTCTATAAAATATAGTAATTGATATAATGAATATAGTGTGATAATATCATAATTATTCAAAATTCCGACTCAAAAAAACACGAACACATGAACACAGAGTCGAAATATATAATTTTACTGAAAGAATTGCTAATTCGTAATTTAATATTCTATAATAGTATATTAATAACAAACTTTCATTTGCCAATACCTTGAGGAAAACCTATTTATAGTGAGAAAAGCACTGCCTAATATTTAAATTCGATAAAATAGCAATTATACATATTTTTTATTATCAAAGAAATAACTTGTACACAATTTGTATTGTATTGTCATGTGGTAACTTTTGACAGGAAGAACTATTGTTGATGATTTTTTAGATAGTATTATAGTTGTTGCATTTGGGACACCAATATTTTTGTCACCTAAACTGTATTATTAGACTTTATATGTATAGCGTGCTTCACTATATAGGCTGGTGAAATTAATGTATATAACTAAATATTTTGAACTTATGATGCAATCTAAAACCAGCTCAAAATTAAAATACCTGTTTTTCATTTTTCAGTATACTATAATATACTTTTACTGAACGTTTTAACTTTGAAATTTGATCTTTTCTAACTAGTCTAAGACTTATGACGTCACTTTCTGGTGATAACTTTAAAAAAATACGACAGACTCAAGTTTATTGAGATGTTATTGAATTTTTGTTTCAAATGTAAAGAAATTTAGTTCGGAAAAATAAAGAAATAATATTTTAATTTTTAGGCCTTGATATTTTTTTAAAACATTTTAATATTTATGAACAATAATATGTGCCACTGTTTATAAAATAGCAAGTTTGTAGGTAGTAAAAACTGTGTGTAAATCGAATATTTGTTACAGATATATACATAATATGGCCTTATTCATAAACGTATTATAGGCTTGATATAGTTAAAAGATATATTAGTCTCGCTCTATTGAATATAAAAATACTACAGAACGAAAGAAACAAAACATTTTAACTATATCCAGCTACTATAATATGTTTATGAATAAAGCCGATATAGTTTAACATTTGTGCTATAATACAATATTCTGATATCAATTTTGCATTGTGAGACCAATTTGTATGTTTGTTTGTTATTAAGATGAATGAAAAGATTTTATTGTGAGTTATAGATTATATAAAGTTTGTAATGGCCTTAGATGTATTTAAGACGGTTTATAAATCAGAGCTTTCTCGAGAAATTGTTAACCAGAACTTATGAACAAAGTGAATTATTACATCCCGCAGTTGCTAAATGCTTGACATAAATTATCAGAAAGCTGACAACTGGCAAGTTTACCAACATTATGAATTATCAAGGTTTGTCATAGAATATTAGTCGAGCAAGGATTTTGCATAAATTATATTGCTAAAGTATAGGAATGAAATGTGATCAAGATCGGTTAAGTTTCATATTTTATTAATACTAGTGTTGAATAGAACTTGTAAATATTTAATGGACACAAAATAAATTGTTAATTTACTATTGAACACTTTTATTTATCCTTCATATCTCTAATAGTCATTATCTATCGGTATTTTTTTCAACATAATATGGTCAATCACTGATTAATTATTTATAATGTAAAAAAATTAGTCTTTAATAATTTCATCACAATCCAGAAATCTGATTCAGATTCCAAAATAGAGCTTAATGTTGATTTTATTAGCCTTGTACTAAAAGAATTTACAATTAATATAAAAACAAACTTGTTTCAGTTTTCTTCCTGCCCTTATCCTACTATATAGAGTCACGACACGACAACACATATTTTCCTTCCATTTCTATCTTTCAGCCATCAGTACTCACACCTTGCATAAACCTAGCATTCTTCACACAATCCATTCATTGTTTGCTGTGTTGTACACCATAAAATGTCTATTAGTGGCAGGCATTATGTTCATCTCGGCTCAAAGTTATATAACAAAATAAATATCTAAATATTTATCCACTTTGCTCTTTCAAATGTAAAAATCCACTTTTGTCACTCTTTCGATGAGACAGAGGATCTATTTAAAACAACCTGTTAATGTATCATTATACACACATACAAACACCTAATCGCTCACTCACGCATTCTTTTACATTCTTCCTCTACCCCTATAACGTCAACCACCATGCTCAAACCTCTTTTTATTACATAACTCATAGGGATGAGTTATGTAACAAAAAGATGAAGAAGAGAAGGCATATACCACTGTAATCTATTACTTTCATCTTATCTGTTACAGGCACACTACTTTTAAACTTCTGTTTGTTATCAAAAAACTAGTCTTTGTTTTATGTAATAAAATTATTATATAAGTATTTGCATTCTGAGACAAAATGATTTCTACTACAATTATTATTGTAACTATGGACTTTTTTCTAAATGTGGAATTTTATAATAATAATTGATTGATTTTCATGATAAATTCAACATAATTTTAAGCTTAAAACATTACTCTTTATATAAATGCTTCTAGGAAATATAGTTGTTGAAATACAATTAAAAAGAATCTCAAACTTTTGTAATTTATTATAAAACAAGGAATTCATTATCAATCATTAAATAAATTATGTGTAAATACTGTACTACAATTTCACTTAGAAGTGATGTGAAGTTTATTAATAACATTCACAAAGAAGTTCAGGAACTTATATTTGTTTGCCGCTGACATCATAGTCACTTTTAATACTGTAACAACATTAGATAAGAGGTATCCTCCAAGAGCTCCGAGATAGCAAGGTATGGGCCATTGCTGCCATGGAGTATTCCAGTCGAGGGGTATCACAACTGCACCCAGCCACGCTCCACACACTGTCAGTAGAGCATTATTAACCAACATTGCAACAATAGTATCTTTGGAGAAACTCTTCACACCAAACAGAAGCTGTATTGCTGATTCAACTCCTGTATGTGCAACTAGCGGAAACACCGTCAATAGCGTCAGTAAGCTCGATAACATCAACGTCTCCTCATGTTTATCCAACACAGGTGCTCCAAACAATATTATACCGACGAAGAAGCAAAACATGACCCCCAACAAAAAGACGAATGTCTTCACAATATCCCCCGCTCTTGTTTTTCCTTTACTACTCCTTTTTGCTTGTATATCATTGTTGGAGCTTAAATAAAACGATTTAACTAATTCAGCCAGAAATATCAACACTAAGACATAGAAAGATGAACCGCTCCCGAGTGAATATAGGACACCTTTGTAAGATATAACGGTGATAATACTTGGTAAATAAATGCACGTTACTAGACTCGAAATTGTTACTCGTCTTAATTCAAACTGGTTATTTAAAGAAAACATATTTGATCTTCAATTCATAAATTAATTTTGATATCTTATCTTATTGTAATACTCAGAAAAATGAAAATAGACATTGAGAATATGTCATATGATATGACAATAATTGTCAAATATCAATTTCTATTTTTTAAAAAAATATTCGGTTTTTTTTAAATGCCTACTCAAAAAATATTGCTTGACCATGGATGCTAGTCTTTTTGTCGGTATAAACAAATGAAAACTGTGTTGCCAAATCTTTCGAATCTAAAGTTAGGATTCGTTGGTACTTTGAAAAGTTATTATTACTTTAATATCTGTAGCCCTAGTATGAGTTTTGATAGTTAACGAAAACTTTTATAGTTTTCGTTTCGTTCCATACATTTTTATTCAGCGCCCCTTGCGGTAACTATCATGAACTAAAAACGCTACCATAAGTTTTGACATAATCGTATATCGTTAAACGAAAATAGTTTTCGAATAGTTTCGCGTTGTTTTTGCAATTTTGGCAGTATGAGTTACACATTTGACGACTCGACCGTAGTAATCGTCAACGAAAACGATCAATCGTGTAGTTTTGTTACTCGACGGATAAATTTCAGTGAGACGAACAAAACATTCTTTAAATTATGACTCCGCGTAGGTTTTTCGCTTAGAAAATAATTGTGAAAGCTGCAGAAAGTGATCTTCGAAACGAATAATAAATATCTCTCGTTATAAAAGAAATTTTAATTATAACCAAACAAAGATATAGTATGTATGTACCACAGAGTACATTCTAATTCTATTATCTATATAACTGAAAGTATGTACTTTGTGCAAAGATATCGGCTATCAAAAGACGCCTTTGATTTTCTTTGCGAAATTTTAGAAATACACATGGACCTACGAGGCTCTCTAAGAGTTTCATTTCATAACAAACTAAGTATGTACCTACATTGTTATTATGAATAATTTATCTTGTCTTTAAACCTAACCTATCTTTCATATTATTTATTACACTATTTCTCTTTAAGGTGCTGTGTGACTTTTTACGCCAAAGGCGATTATCAGAGGGTGGTGAGATTGACTAATTATCTTTCTCAGGAGGAAGTTAGCCCGTATGTATGGGATGTGACAGACACTTAGGCATCCGGATTAATTAGAATAAAATATTGTGTTTCCATCTACAACTGAAGCCAGGTATAAAATCAAGCAAAAGTAAGTTGAATTATATACTTTTTAGGTGCTAACAAATTACTTCTAAACTATAAAAGTAACATCTATACATCTACATACTATCTATTGAATTTATCATCACTGTTAAAAATTATTGATTATTTATTTAATAACTAAATTCGACAAATAAAATAATTATACATGGAGACACATAACATCTTCACTCAATGTAAAATATATAAGTTCTAAAAATGTTACATAACTCCTTTCATCCATTATGTCTTCAAATGTAATTTATGGAGTGAAACTTGTTTAAATCTTTATATATACATAATATTAGGTAATAACTTGATATTCTAATCTTTTCATGTGACAAAAATTTAGTTATAATATATTATTCAATTATTTTTTTGGAAAGAAATCTAAGATCTATTATAATCATGATGAATAATTTATTTGGGGAAAAAGCCTCTTTAATGTATACATACAATGCCTGCTTTCAATTGGGGAAAGAGTCTGATTTTAGATAAATTAAGACTTAGGTATATTTGATTATTATTATTAAAAATATTGTTTTTGTTTTACAGTTCATCAAGAATTTCATCAGATGGAAATTCCAGCATTAGATAATTCATCACCATTGAAACTGGGATGCAAATAGTTAATATGCAATCAAGTGGCCAATAGTATATTTAGACCAGAATGAAGACTAAACCTTACAATAGTCAATTAAAATATATTTATATCACTTATGTCAAAATAAAAAGAAACAATTGAATTTATACTTGTTTTAATTGATTTACTAGGAAATTAACAAACAATATCAGAAAGATCCACTGCCTATATTCACAGGCTGATATCACACATTATACATATTTTTTTCTTCATATGAGAAATCATTTTCCACTTCATTCTTTGTTATTCTTGGAATATGCAACTAGCTTTTATCTGCAAGCTTTCAAATACAGTAGTGGAAAAGAGTGAATTGGCTGCTAGAGCCAGGTTGATTCCACTCTTCCACTGTTTGAAAGCAATCAGGTAAATATAGATAACATATTATACACAACAATAAGAAATAGTGTTTTTAATGTAACATTTGTTGCTACTATGTTAAACATCATATTTTAAAATTCAATATTTGCAAAACATTCTCCATCAAGAAGATGCAATTACGACTTCTAAACAATAAGAATTCATCATCACTGTTAAAAAGTTAGAAGTCTACAAATATGTTGTCTTCAAAGAAATGGATTATATTTAAAAAGGATAGTTGTGAAGTAAAAGTAAAAAAAAACTTTAAAAATAACATAGACTAACAAAAACACACTTTAGTTTTACAATTTACATAATATTCCTGCAGTTGCGGGGTGTGTAAATGTCTGCCACAAAGGTCTGCCACTTTAGATTATTCAAGCCAAACCTTGCCCTAGAACATATTTTATTGTAGGAAGTATAGTCATCTATCTTCTATATAAATAAAAATAAAATGCCGCATGTATGTACTCGCATCACTTGAGAACGGCTGGACCGATTGAGCTAAATTTTTTTTTGTTGTCTTCAGAATTTTTAGAAGGTTTGTATGTAAAAAAAATCCTCCCCCAAAGGGGTTTGCGGGGGCGTTAACAATGAATAATTCCCGTTTGTAAACTATAGCTCCAATAGTTTAAGAATAATTATATAATTTCGAAGCCAAAATTGTGGCAGAACAACGTCTGCGGGGTCAACTAGTACTTCAATAAATACATGAGTATTAAATGTCCAAATAGTAGGGGAGAGGGGGCAGTTTTGAATTATTGGATTAATGAACGCATTTTTTATTTTTGGAGTTATATTTCTTTTGGCGCGTTTGGATGAGAGTGAATTCATGACCTGCGCGCGCGCGATGTCTCAAAAAAACGACATGATGATTGATGGAGTTGGCTACAGAATAGAATTTGATTGATTTTAACATTTTTCTTCGATATTTACTGCAGTTTTGTTTTTTAAAATTTTTCTTCAGACGCCAAAGAAGTAAAACTTCTAACGTGTGTACATAAGTTTTAATCTCCAAAACCTTTTTAATATTGGTAAGTCCAACCTACACGTCTGTCAGTTCCTAATCATCGTCATTTCAAGAAAAAATCACCGGTCACATTAGGGAGACGAAAATAAACATGTATTTTTTTACTTGTAAGCAAATTACTAACAAAGTAAGTATTATTTTCAAGTTATTTTACCACAAATTAGTTTATCGTAAAGAAATGTTAAGTATGGTATTGGGGCATATTTGAATAAAATCACTGGGGCACTTAAATAAAATGTTCTAAAATTCTCCGAGCTAAATAAACTAATATTATATTTATTTTTAGAAAATTAAAGGTAAATATAAGTAAATAACTTCATTTGATATTGTTTTTACAGTCATAATGGTAAGAAATTACAAAATAAATGACAAAACAAAGTAGCGTGAAAATGGTGACCTTATCACTAAGCAGTGATTTCTTCCAGGCAACCAACTGGTTGAAAATCATAAACATAATAAACTAAATATTTAAAAAATAAAATAAAAGCAATTATTAAGAAATGACGAATATATTAGAAATTAGAATATAAAAGAATTTCGGATTTAAATTTTTACACCCTGACAAAAAAGATTAATCGTTCATAACTATCACGGATATTCTAAATAAACTTCCAAAGTAATGTCCTACTGCAGGAACTTCACATATAAACAGCTGCTCTATTCAATTCTTTCAATATTCGACTTAAGTAATTTTAAGCTAACTACCTTAATATGGAAATTGTTTCTTATTAATATTTATTTTATGTTGGCCATTAAGGCCATTTGGATTATTTATTTCCTATTTGACACTTTTAAACTGCCTTCCTAAGATTGTTATATTTTTAAGATATTATAAGGATCATTACTTTCTAATATTATAAAAAAATTAATAAGTTTGTTTCCCTTGTTCAAGACTACCAGACTGTTTAAAGGCTTATGTAGTTTATCAAATTAACAATTAGTGTATGAAATAAATGACAATGATAATATAAAATGCAAATAGCTTAACTATTGTGTTGATTATACTCTAAGTCACATAATCTTCGTGTTTTCCTAATTTTTATAAACTGTCCCTAGGTGTTTCAATTGTACCCCAGGGATGAGGCACATTTGAACAAAATAGTGTTGTTTTAAAAATTGAAATTGTCTTACTTTATTAAGTCAAAATAAATAAATAACATTTTTATTATGTAGTATTTATACATATAGGGGTTTACCCCATGAAATAAAAGAGAATAAATCTTGATAAATAATACCATATGAGAATTAATATAATACTTTACTTAAGAAGTGTTCAAATGTGCCCCCCTCGCCCCTAAGCATAATTTTAATAATCTAAATTTTCATATTGTATAATCTTAATGTCAAATAGCAATAAAAATAGTTCTAAATATAATATACACATAACATACCTACTATGAATTACTACTTCAACTTCAAAGAAAAATTATAATAAGATCACCACAAAATGAACTTGATATTTATTATGAGTTTAGTATTATAATATTAAAACTTCACACATAATTAGACCTTTTCTTCATATTGATACCTTAGGCTTAGATATTAATTACATAAATGTAATTCATCCGGTGAAACTAATTTGTTTAAACCTTTATATGTATATACACTAAACTACATGAACTATACACAAAATATGGCCTATGTTACTCAATGATATACTCTATTCTATAGGTGAAAGAATTTTTAAAATCAGTTCAATAGTTTTAGAGTTTATACATAACATACAAAAATACACATATTTCCTTTTTATTATATTAGTATAGATAGGTAATGTTATGTTATGTGACCAAAATAAGATAAACATAGATCAATTATTTTTATGGATTTTTTTATGCAGACTTCATCAAGTGGAAATTCTAGCATTACTTCAAAATTTTCAATCAGCTAGTTGAATAGTATATTTAGACCAGAATTAAGTCTATCTCTTAAAATAAGCAATTAAAAATATAACTTCTTACTTGTCAAAATAAAAAGTACCAATTTAATTTATACTTGTTTTAATTGATTTACTCGAAAAATTACAAACACTATCATAAAGGTCCACAGTCTATATTATTTTATTATTCTATATTCACAGGCTGATATCACACATTATTATTCTTCAAATGAGAAATCATTTTCCATTTAATTATTCTTTGTTATGCTTGGAATATGCAACTAGCTTTCATCTACAAGCTTTCAAAATCAGGCCTCTACTTCCTCAGGAGAGTAATTTTCAAATCATGCGATGCAATGCCAGTCTCCAATATTTCAGGAAGAGGGCGGGGAAGAGAGCGGATTAGCTACTACTGCCAAGTTGATTCCACTCTTCACTGCTGGAAAGCAATCAATAAAGTAAATATAAGTAAAATATACACACAAAAATTAGTAATAGTGTTTTTAATATGTTGTGTAATTATATAATACAGAGCAGCACTTTTCAAAATTCAATATATTCAAAACATGATCCATCATAAAGTTGGAAGTTTGGAACTAATACTATTAAACACTGGCAATTACATCAAAATCCCCTCTGAACTTTTTTTGTCTTTACATAATAAATATAAATAATAAACCTATCATGATTTTGAGTGCATCCTAATATTGAGAGTATTTTGCATCTTTTTGTCAAACTATTCCATTGTAAAGATCATGTTGCCCTTATTATAATTCTCGTTTTATTTGACAATGAATTCCAAATCATAAAAACTTATTACTTAACTCTTATTTGAATCGATTATATCTAAATTAAGCACCCCGGATAATTCCTCCCACTTGCGTATCATAATCTATGTACGGCTCAAAGTCTCCCGCTTTGGGCCGTACATAGATTTGTTTAAATTACTTTTTCTGTGAAATTAGTGGAACTATGTTTACAATTTAGGTTATAAATTCTATGTTATACAATAAACTGCTTCTTACCTTTCCATAAAGTCCGTCATCACTTCAAATTGTGTGGTTAGACATCATTTTATCTTTTCTTATTCTTTTTTTCGTATTGGAAATGAATTAATATTAAACTTTGAAATTAATAAAGAATACGATATTGAAAACGTCAAAAATTACAATATTAGCTATCTCTTTGTTTTTTAAGTGTATGAAAGAGATAGAATATTAAGCTTGAAGTTCGTTCGATCGAGCGACACGATCGTCGATATAGTTTTAACGTTGAACGAAACGTTGACACTTATACTACATCGAGTTTTAAAACTGACAGTTTCATCGAGTTCACGAAAACTTTTTTCGTTAGCTCGATTGCAAACTCATACTAGGGCTACTGGTTATTTTATAAAGTCTGACCAATAACCATAAAATAATCTTAATAATGTCCATCGAATAAATATTTATTTATGCCATGGAGTTTCTTTTTATCTCCGAACTCTCAATAAATTATATAATTTAAATCCTCTCGTTACTATTACGTGGTAACGTTAATTAGTTACCACGAAAAATGTAACCAACCAACAGGCAACTCTGATAAAATGTAAATAATTTATTGTTGTTAATTTAACTTGATTTTTTAAAGATATGTTTGGGTGATTATTATATTAAGATAATTTTTAATTATATAATAATTTAAGGAACATACGTTTGTAAGTGCCCTAAATGATAGTTATATTTTTTTTACCAAATAATGATAAAAATAATCTTAACTTAATCTCAATAAATAATTAATTAATAAATCAACTATTAAATTTTTTTACACTTTAATAATCTTAAGTAATTGAATCAGGACAATATTTTTTTCAAGTACGAGTATTTCTACTCAAGTTCGATCATAAGATGTCACTGACCGAAATTGCCATAGTACAAAAAAGTACTGTAAAACTGACAGGTACTCACTCTAAAATTCAGAAAAACAGGATAAATTATTTTTTTAAATGTAGTCAAATATTTATACAATATTTTAAAGTAATTAACGCAAAAATATCGTATAAATATTGATTTTTGCCAAGGACATCAAATAGT
The DNA here is from genome assembly GCA_905404175.1 of Anthocharis cardamines. Classification (NCBI taxonomy): domain Eukaryota; kingdom Metazoa; phylum Arthropoda; class Insecta; order Lepidoptera; family Pieridae; genus Anthocharis; species Anthocharis cardamines. The sequence continues at coordinate 11,041,753 of FR989962.1, read as the reverse complement.
AATTTGACGTATGTTATTTATTTATAGCGGCAACATTTAAAGTTTTGACTTTTGAATCAAAATAAAAATTGTACGTGGAGTTGAAGTTTACAATCATTTAGTCGACCATAATCGATATGACGACACCGATCTTATAAATGAAGCCTGCACTGAGTTGGACCGTCAGTTAAATATAAGACGTTCGGCTACAGTGAGAGCCAACGTTCTACGAAAACCTAAACAAGTGTCGACCCCACCATACTTTGTGTCATAAGTGTTACGAGTGTGTCATTGATTACATAAAATGCCCTGTCCATTCATGGGTTCGCTAAACCAAGCTTTCGTTCGGAATTATGGCAGCGTACTGATGAAACAGTACGGAAATTTTTGTCCAATAATTTCCAGAGGTTTCCGAACCCTCGGCCAGGACGAGACGAAATGTCCCTTCATCCAGAACAACAACACGATCGTCGCGGATGCTCCCAAGGAGATGACCGAGGACATCGTCGAAAGCGCGCGCCCCTACGCTTACGATAAGTTTTTCAACGAGCAAATCAGTGCTAAGAAGAGGGATTACTCGTATCGGGTGTTCAGGAAAGTATCTCGGTTAGCCGCAGACGGTATGTATCCTCAGGCGTTAGAAGGGCTCGACAACCGTCGTGTCACCGTCTGGTGCGCCAACGACTACCTCGGTGCCTCCCGACACCCTACCGTTCAGGACGCCGCGATTTCAGCTATCAAATCTTATGGCACAGGAGCTGGTGGTACTCGGAACATTGCTGGTAACTCGCAAATGACTGAAAAACTGGAACTAGAATTAGCTAAACTACACAAAAAGCCTGCAGCACTTATATTCAGTTCGTGTTTTGTTGCCAATGATGCAACACTATCAACGCTGGCTAAAATTTTACCTGGGTGCATTCTGTACTCAGATGCAGGTAACCATGCATCTATGATACAGGGAATAAGGAACAGTGGAGCACCTAAGCATATATTTAGGCACAATGACCCGAACCACTTAAAGGAGCTACTCTCCAAATCACCTGAAGGTGTACCGAAACTAGTCGTTTTTGAGACTGTCCACTCAATGAGTGGAGCTATCTGTCCTCTAGAGGAAATGTGTAAGGTTGCTCATGAGTATGGAGCACTAACGTTTGTAGATGAAGTTCATGCGGTAGGCTTGTATGGCAAACATGGGGCTGGTATCGGGGAAGAGAGAGGCCTCGAGCATATGATTGATATAGTTTCTGGCACTTTGGGTAAGGCTTACGGAAACGTCGGAGGGTACATCGCCGGGTCCTCATTGCTCGTCGATACCGTGCGGTCGCTGGCTCCAGGATTCATCTTCACCACTGCGCTTCCGCCTCCCGTACTAGCCGGTTCATTGGCCGCTATTCGACTCCTCGCAGGTGAAGAAGGACAGAGTTTGCGAGCGAAACACCAAGCGATCGTACGTTATCTAAAACTGTCCCTACTCGTCGCCGGACTTCCGCAGTTGCCTTCCGTGAGTCACATCGTGCCGGTGCCTATTACCGGCGCAGACAAGGTAGCCCTCGTCGCGGAGTCCCTAATGAAGAGGGGACATTACGTGCAAGCCATCAATTATCCCACGGTCTCGCGCGGAACCGAACGACTGCGGTTCGCGCCGGGCCCCTATCACACGCCCGAAATGATTGACAGCTTGGTCACTGCCCTAATCGAATCATTCCATGAAAACAATATAAACTTCAATCAGTTCTTGGTGAACGGAACGTGCCGCGAATGTAGCATGGAGTACAAGGTCGATATGCCTTACGAGGAGTCCTACAAGTATCCTATGATAGCCGCGTAACTTCAACGCTTATTTACTGCTTAGTAAAATGACAAAATGTTAAATATTGTATAGTTTATTTGAGATATTCTATTTATGGTTCATGGTTTTATTGTTAGGGGTAATAAAATACTGGTGTCGTAATATGTTGTATCATTTAATCCCAATACTTGATAACGCCGTCCCAGCCTGCAGTGAGCAGCCTACTGGGCTCGTGGGGGTGCCAGAGCGACGCTATACAAACTCCGTCGTGCGCCTTCCACTTCTTGTACAGTTTCGTTGTTTTCCAATCCCATATGTAACATTTCCCATCAGCGTCTCCGGACACGAGATAACTGTAACAACGTACATACACACTAAATACCTTTCGGAATGTTTTACATACATTTTAGATATTTGAAATAGTTAAATAATTATTTCATTTGTACATGAAGGTAAATCGTGACTATAAAAGTAAATTTAATTTATAATAAAAATTTAACAAACGACAATAACAGCAATTCGACCTCAATGTTAAAACAATGCATTAATCAACATATCTATGTTGTTTAAATTATTCAGGTACTAACAATACCTACACTTTTATTAAGTTATTTACACATTAAAGCCAAAGTAAAATTTAATTTATATTTTTTCAACTTTGTGCTTCCTGGCGTAGTTTACCAAGATATGGATATAATTATGATATTGCCTTTTATTAACGCGAGTATCACACATTTAAATAAAATACTTTATAATGGATTAAAACGCGATTTATTATTTATGCCGAAGTTTCGGATGCTGTCACCGTGATAGTGAGTTTGCCGCGACGACGGTTGCTGAAAAGCATCCGAAACGTCGCGTCGGCATAAATAATATAAATAACAAATCGTGTGTAATCCGTTATAAAGTATTTAATTTAAATATGGATATATGTCTAGTTTAGGTTGTGATCGTAAGTATAATTTATAAAATAATCCTTAAAAATCCCATGTCACATTTATTTATTTGCGGATAATTATGAACTTTTCTATATTTCAAGGAACTCTGAAAGCATCGATAGCAGATATATCAAAAGCGCCACGCGATTTATCTGTCAATAACTATTATTTTTTGCACCATTCAAAGCTCTTAAAATTTCACAATTTCTTTGAATCAATATCCCGTTTAATTTCGTCTCTTAAATAAACTTGGCACTCTTGAGTTTTGTTTTGCTTCCTCAGTTTATAACATGACGATTGAATCTGACGAATGATTGATCTAAATATCATTGAGTCTTAAGAAAAACAAGCTCTATATATTATAATATTTCGTTGAATAATACAATTTAGATGAGAAAGCCTTGGACGTCGGTCGCAGTCACACATTCAACAAAAAGGTCAACAAAAACATGGCCGCTTTGAAATATTTTAAATATAATTTGAATAAATGTTTGATATACTGAAATATTATGCTTGAATACGCTTATCTAAATAAAAAAAACTCTTAGACAACGCACTGCTTAAATTGAAACTAATTTTCAGAATTATATTTTTTAATGTTAAATATCGACAGACGAGAATGAGATTCACTTGATAGCAGGTGATGATACTCCAGCCACTAAATATCAGACTGATGCGCTGACCTACTTTTTTTACTTTCAGCATTCGGAAATCCATAGATTGAAACCGAAACGCCCAATATGCACTTCACGGTTTTTCCATCTATGAACATAGATCCCTTTTACCATAGAGGCATTTAGGAAAGGTTTTATTCTTTCTAAGGGGTTAAAGAATTTAGAAATAACTAAATACTTAATTTGGAAATACATATCTAAATAGTTTGGGGACACGTAACACGGTGACAATAAAATAACAAACGTTTGCCTAAACAACACTTGGTCTACACATTACACAGTTTTTTCTATTATCTACCGAATCGATACCTAAACAGACATGTTTCATGAAGAAGCAAAAAAAAAACAAAAAATTGTAGAATTCCAATTCGGACAACTGTCACCGAACAGTCTGAAACGTGTCCATGTTTGCTAAAATACACTAGAAACTTCGGGATACTGAATAAACGAATGCTCGAAGTAAAAAGTAAGTGGACAGCGCATCATTGACTGATGTGCACCTACCACCAAGTGTGCCTGAAATAATAGAGTTCATACATAACTTGTAACTATATTCGGCTCATACATTATGTACATAAAGTGAATTCCCGAGTCCCCAAGTGGGGCATGGGGCAGACCCATTTCTGATCAGCCTTCTGTGCCCTGCCTGACCGAAACAATTTTTTAATCTTGTTTCCCCGGGATTCGAACCCGGGACCTCCGGTGCTAAACGTATCGCGCTTAACGCTGAGCCACGGAAGCGATCATATGTACATAGAGTAAAGTTAAATATGATTCATTCGAATAATTAGCCTCAGAAATAGGGCCACTCTCTTTGTGGTGCTTCACCGGAGTTATATTACAATATTTAAGCCACAATCACTTATTAACTCAAAGTATCATATGGCAACACTGAAAAATTCTTACTTTTTTATTAAATCTTAAAAAAAGGGACTTATTTCTAGTAGAGAATGCTAGTTAAAGGTCACATACCGGTTCTGAGCATAGTCGCCAATTAATTTTTTAAACCAGTATCAAAATATTAAATTTAAAATAAAATGTTTGATGAACGCGATTTATCCCTTATATCAAAATAGATTAGGGGGCCGCAAAATATATACAATTTACAAAAAATCTAATAAAAAATGTAAAACGCAAATTTTCTAAATGTTGTTATTCAAACAATACAAAAAGAAATGAGAAACAATAAAGATTTCTCCTGCGGACCTTGCGGCATTGCCGTGAAAAGCTCTGCCTTATATGTATTACTAGCGACCCGCCCCGGCTTCGCACGGGTGCAATGCTGATACTAAAAACACTACAGAAAATTATTAATTTAAATTATATGCTGTAAAGGGCCATATAGATATATATTTTATCAAAAATGTATTTAAGGTATTTAATTGAATAAGGATTAATGCTGTATTGGTTAAAATCGCTTCGAAAATTAGCCATTATTTGTCGTAAAAAGTAAATGACAAAAAAAAATTATTGTGGGATATCCATAAGAGATAGACATATACCATCGTGGAGTTTTCTGTAGACCTTTTAAATTTTTACAATACTTAGTACATTATTTTGATAAATCTCGTAGGGTTTAGCCTGCGTTTGCAATGTAAGCGGAAAATGTAATTATTTACGACATCACATTAGAAACCTCAAAAATAACAGCATTTCTCCACTATTTAAAGGATGTTATTATACAATATAAACCAACCTCTTCAATCACTCTATCTATTAAACCGCATCAAAATCCGTTACGTAGTTTTAAAGATTTAAGCATACATAGAGATATAGGGACAGAGAAAGCGACTTTGTTTTATACTATGTAGTGATGATGAACTGATGTTTCGAGTTTTCAACTCACTCGAGTGGAATTTCACGTCGATACACTAACGCCATCTATTTCTTCGGAGTTAGTGCCTACAGTAATTCTCTAATAAAAACAATACTGGCTATAACCTCTTGTTTTCAGTAGTTTGATATGGGTTTTAATTTTTAATGAATGTATCTTAGATGTTGGAAAATCTAAGACGATCTCCCCTATTTTAGTTTGTGTTTTTGGTTGGTCAAATTGTACGTAGTATTAGCTTGTTTAATTGTGTTCATATACCACTTATATAAAGAAATAGCGGATCCGACAGAAATTTAACTGCTCGAACGTTGGCTTCATAAAATAAAAAATATATACTTCCTGTGGTTCAAATTGTGAACTCAAACACAAAAAAAATAATCATCAAATCAAAAAATCGGTCGAGCGTTTTAGGAGTTCAGTGACATACACAGTACACACGTACGGGAAAAATATGTATAATAAAGATATATATGTTTTAATTACTTTTTGTATTTTGACTATATAAAGGTATTTGAAGGATTATTGTATATCTGTAGGTATGTAGGTATACAAAATTTGTTTCCGTATCTTCAATGTATGTAGATAATATTGCATTTCCGATATTATATATGCAATTTCGATTCATTGGTTAAGAACGATAGATTACCCGTGGTTTTTTTTATATGTATATTTCAGCATAATTTTAATTTGGTTACTAGCAAAATTCTTCACGGTGTATGTCGCGCACAAATTACACATTCTAAGCAGCTACACGAGGGACAAGCATATTTCCCGGCGGGATTCGAACTCACGACCCATTGGAACGCAAGATACCCATCGTAGTTGTTGTGAGGCTTCATAGACCCAAACATGAAGAACTTGCGAGAAAGTATTCGCATCTGTTATTTGAATGCAATTTCAAGTAATTTCTGATACAAATTTCAATTTCAGATGGACTATGCGTATACTTTCTCGCAAGTCGTTCGAGCTTTGCCCTCAGCTGGCCTAGCACGACAACTACTACAAAATTTTATCAACCGTTTTCTCGTGTTTTAATATATTATCTCTCGTGATTTAATATCTTATGTCTTCCGGGTCTAACATGACACACTTAAAATTCGACTAATGTCAAATGTAGGGATATTTGTCGATCGACATATTATATCTCGATATCTTATATCTAAGTTTGTCTTCACTCGTCCGCGAGATATCTCTTGATGGTTAACACTTTCGTTGTCATTAAGGTTGTTTTGATTAACGCTGGGAAGACAGGACACAAAACGTGTTGTGCTAAACCATAATTACGAGTATTATTGATAGGCAAATGTAAATGTTATCTCTGAAACCGTTCACCTCTCCAGTTATCATTAGACTGTTTCTTAGCAACTAAATTTTAGTCTAATCAAGTGACCTAAACCCAACCTGCGCACCGATTTTATCGTATAATGATTTTTTTTTAATAATTTGAAAATAAAGATATTCTGGTTTTAGCGGAAATTTCCATTTATCACCAGAGCTTGTTTACTAACACTATGACTTTAATAATTATTGTTAAATTCCAGGTTTTTATGTTTCTTGAACTACTGCACAACAATTATTTTGTGTTTTATTGCCTTTGTTAAATTCTGTATTAATATCATCGTCTGGAAATAATATAATGTTTAATTTCAAAAACTGTCAAATGACCGCCATTGGTAGATAAATCTATCAGTAGGTTTAGTGTTTAGAGGACAGTTTAGGCCTATTTTTACTAGGGGAATCTTTAAGGGAATGGATATTTGTATGCTAATGAGTCCAATTTGAAAATACATTAATTGTACACGATAAAGTGTAGGTTTTGCGGCTCGCACCATATATGCTTACGACACATATTCCTGTCTTCCGCGAGTTGTTTTCAGTTTGTTGAATTTATTGCAAATGAGGCCAAATCACACTTTATGTTGTCTTTAAATCTTAGCAAAGATTTTTAAATGTCTCTTTTCATATCGGCTATGGATCCAAGCATGATTTATATCTTATATCGTCGCTGCGCCTGACAAGTTCCATATGTGATTTTTGTATAGTTTTGGGAGACTACGAAAAACGTATTATTAATTCACATACGGAGCTTTTCTTACCGGTCAAAACATATATGGAATTAGTTAAACTCATATACAGTTCGAATATCACAAAAATGATTTTAGTAACACATAGAGAATAAAACGAAGAGTATTTTTTGTGCGAAAACCAAAAATCAAAAAAAATCACATATGGAATTTGGCAGGCGCAACGACGATATACGCCTTTTAACCCCCCCCTTAATGATCATCTAAATGAGATCCTCTATAAATAAGGCAATAGTCATTTTAAACCTATTTGGGAAATTGGGTAAAAGAAAAGCCTCTATAAGTAGGTAATAAAAAAATCTAGGTCCCTTGAGATCCCAGTTAAACAAGTTTCGCTGTACATCTAATATATAAAATTTCCATGTCACAATGTTAGTTACCGTACTCCTCCGAAACGGCTTTACCGATTTTTACCAAATTTTATATGCGTATTCAGTAGGTCTGAGAATCGGCTACTATCTATTTTTCATACCCCTAAGTGATAAGGTTTGTTCACCCTTAATTTTTTTTTTATAATGTGGCATTAAAAATACATACAACCCTATATTTTCACTCTTCTATTACCAACCCCTGCTTTTTTGTCAGACCCGTGAAAAATCTAGACCCGTGCAAAGCCGGGGCGGGTCGCTAGTATTATATAAAAATAAATTGTGTTATAGATATCGTATAAAATCATAATTTTTGCGCACGTTCCTAAAGTTATCGTTGAAAGCTAAGTGGCAGTTAGGTCATGTATAGGCTAACTAAAGATAACTTGTCAAACTTAGCCAATTATTTTAATTTTGATAAAACTTTTTAAGAAAATAAATGATTACGATTTTTTGTTCACTAATTACTTATTATCACTCTCATTGCTAATAATAAATAATACTAATAATTCAGCCGTTGTCAAAGACACTTGACAAAAATATTACCATCCGCTGTAACCTCCCAAATTCAAATTTTTAAACCGACCTGTTGTTAGGCAAAGGCCGGCAACGCATTTGCAAGTCCTCTGGTGTTGCAGATGTTCATGGGCGGCGGTGTTCACTTTCCATCAGGTGATCCGCAAGCTCTTTTGCCCTATACTATACAAAAAGAGGCAAGATTGAATCAAATCTCGGCGTTCTCATTTTTTTTAAAGCAAAAGTTTTTTTTCAGATGAGGGATTGAAAAATAATAACAAAATTCTGCTTATATAAATATTGGTATTTATGATTACAAAAGAGGCATTGTAAAGTAATTTTCCCTCCATCCATCAGGACTATCTTCTTGGCTCAGCGGTAAGCAATTTGATTTTAACATTTTGGACTGGGTTCGAAAGTCGGAAAACAAGATTTAAATAATAATCGGTTGGACAGGTCATGCAATGGATAAAAACCATGAGTGAAACAGACACAGAAATATCCGCCCCAAAAGGGAGACTCTGGAATTCACTTTCCATGTAATTATGTACAGTACTCGATAGTACAAGCGCCGCAAGTGGCAATGGATTGGCCACACTCTCCGAAGGGATCCCGACCATATCCCGAGGCAAGCCCTTGACTGGAATACCCAAGGGAAACGAAAGCGTGGTCGTCCTAAACTGACTTGGCGCCGGACTGTCATTGCAGAAGCGAAGTCCATAGGGAAGACTTGGAGCGAAATAAAAGGGTTGCTCAAGACAGAGCAGGCTGGCGGAACACTCTGGATGCCCTCTGCCCCATTTAGGGGATATAGGACCTTAAGTCAAGTAAGTCACTCGATAGTACACATAAGATATTATTAGCGACTGATAAAAATAGTATGATATCAGTAGTCACGCGATAGCGATGCAGTTGGAAACAGTCAGATGCCAATATTATTAATAGTATTAAAGCATAATCAATGTCACATCTATAGTCTCCAAACGTGTATTACAATTCAATTTTACTGCTGTTTAATTTAATAAATGCATTTATTAATTCTAATACAACGACAGCAAATAAGACCATATCGTCAGTAGAAAGGCCAAAATTGTGGGAAATGAGGTTGAAAGTTTCTTTTTTAAAAAATCATATGCCTATATTTAAAATCTCATTTCTTTATTTAAAAACAAAACGCCCCGGCTTCGCACGGTTGCAATTTAGATGAAAAAAAGTTACATTGTAGAACTTTTTTTTTGTTCTATCATCAATTTTTTTTTGTTCTTTCCGCAGCGCATGCGATAAAAGACATTTTATGGGTAATTTTTTTCCACCTTCGGTTGGTTTTAGTCTAAGGATCTCTAATAGATATTGGTGAACTTTTGAAATCGGTCCAGTAGCTTTTAAGTTTATTCGTTACATACAAAAATATAAAAATACAAATCTTTCCTCTTTATAATATTAGTATAGAAGTATAGATAAAAACTTTGTTAAATTACGTTCTATCTACCTCTGCAAATATAATATAGTATTTCTGTTTTTTTTGGAAAAATTGGCGCTTTAACAGTTTTGCCTTTCCACTGACGATATACGTACATATTTTAACGCCGCCGTAACTTAGTGGTATACGATTGCGTTTAACACATGAGGTTTGAGTCCCGTGGAAATATGTAGGAATTAAAAAAAGTTTCGTGCGGGCAAGACACGGAAGACTGACCCTATTTACTTCAGTGTTTAGTGAAATGTATGTATCTATCTGGCCTATGACCTATTAAGGGAGTCTTGAAATCACTTTAAGAACCGTTTACATCTTATTTAGTAAATCTTTATAAAGTTTATGAAATAAGTAAGAGAAACTAATTGCATAATATTCTAGCCGGAAAAATTATAATTATAAATAATTAATTATTATCGTATAAGGCCAGGACAGTTCTGTGCGCAAATGCATTTCCCTCTATTAAAAAAAAAGAGGGTGTGACAAGTGGAACTATGGAGGATGGGAAAAAGTATGAAAATTGTAGGTACAGTCAAGAGCACATGATACTACACTTGTAGAACGTCTTTATTACCTGTACAGCGATTGTAATACGAATAGAAATATTCTTACTAGTGATTGGATTTCTATGAGCTTGATTTTTCACTAAAAGTCACTAACTTTTTATAAAATATGTTATCGCATTGAATTATGCGTGCGAAGCCGGGGCGGATCGCTAGTATTTAATAATAATATAAAGACTATCGAACTCCATTTTAAGGCTTAAAACGCATCTAAGACGTCCAAGTCTCAGATGGTGATTAAATTATCATCAAATAACCTCCTCGGTTGTTCGCTCTGTTATAAAAAAAATTAGTTCCCTAAATCTAGCGACAAAATCACTAAGGTAACACTGATGTCAAACTTGGAATGTCATATGGATAATCGGTCAAGCGATTGAGTAGGTTTTGTTTCTTTGTATATATCCTACAAAATGTGAGTTTGTGAGGATGTATTGATGAATGATTGTTACTCTTTCACGCAAAAACTACGTAACGGATTTTGATGAAACTTTACAGTATCCTTTTTTATATATCAGAATAACATATAGACTACAAATTATAACGATATTAATTGAGAAAATTATAACGATGAGTGTCAAGTAAATTGGAAAAAAGTCCTGGTATTTGAGACGGGCACGGGACAGCTAGTAACTACATAGTTTTGAATCTCTTGGAACGACGTCCTTGTACTTATTCAAATATACCTATATACCTTAGCATATTATACCGAAATATATAATTACGAATAACATTAATATAAACAACGAGTTAACTTATTTATTTATTAACCGGTATGAACTCGTTCAACATCCGTATTTGTGTATCGCCTTATCAAGATTATATATAATCAACACTCAGACGTTCCCAAAGTCTAATCTTTCTAATCTATTGTACACAATGTAAGTGTATTGTGTGTATTTGTAAGTAAAATATTTGTCTTGTAAATAGAGTTAATCTTATTGTCAATTTGACTACTAAAAGGCAGGAAAAGAAAAACTGCTGAAGTATTACTGAAATAATATGAACTTCCGTATGAATAGCGTCGAAACAAGGAAACAAAACTTTACGTTTCTAATGTCTACCAGCAAACATGGCCACGGGCAGACTGAAAGGTCTGAATAAACATTTCACGAATTAGCTTAACTAACACCAACTATTGCTACGAAGTTGATACTTTCTGCAATTTTCTATATTAGGATAATACCGTCTTATTGTGTGTAAGTTTTCTAACCCTCCGTTGAAGAGGATCAATCTTCCTTATTAATTTTTTTATTTATTGAAATACCGTAACAAAATTATTGGTGATTTCATTCATATTCAGTATTCAGCCACCTCTAGGATCGTGTGTGGTTATGTAAACAGGTCATTCTAATGCTCTCACCGTGGCCAAAGCGAAGGCGAACGCAAAGTAAAAGGAGGAATAAATTCACTGGTTTCTATCTTGGTTACATAGAACTACAGAGTTCTGTAAGTATTCTAGAAAATATTTATCTAAAGAACTTTATCCGTGTAACACCAAGATCCCCAAGCTTTACCTCTTTTAGATCCCTTTGTCGTGTTTTTCACTTAAAAGGAAACCCCTTTGGTTACCTTATATTAGGGAATTTATCAAAATATATATTAGACATCTGGTACAGTACTTTTCACAAGAAAGATTTGAATGAATGAAAGATTTTTATTGGGCTTCCACACAAGATATATACGAACAATAATAGAAAAATAAAAACTTAAATCAATATATACAGCTTAAAAATTTATAAATTAGCCAACAACAGCTGTGTGGCCGCACAAAGGGCAGTGACTCAGCTTCAGCTGTAAAAACACAACAGTGGTTTTCAGTCACCTCCTTGTGACTCTTGGAGCATAAACATATACTACCCAACTTAAATGTATTACTGCTGGCCTAGCATGACCGTCACGAGATATCTCGCGGACGAGAGAAGACAAACTAAGATGTAAGATATCTCGATATATTGTATCTCGACATCGACAATTTTGATAGAAAACATATCTCGATCGACACATATATCTATTTTTGATATTAAAAGTTGATTTTTAAGTGTAATTGTCATGTTATACCCGGAAGAAATAAACAGATAATCGATTAACACGAGAAAACGGTCGACAAAATTTTGTCGCGGTTGCCATGCTAGGCCGGCTGAAGTGTATCGTTGTAGAACCCTGGTGATCGAGATAGATCCCTTAAGGTATCATAGGTGTAGCAGATACACTTTAACATCGCAATCTATATGTAATACATGTGCCAAGGAAAGAAACAAGTTAAAAAAATACTTAATTGTACCTACACTAAATAATTAAAAAGAACAAAGATTGAATAAATAGCGACCCATTTTACTTAGTAATTTCTACCAATACAACCGAAAAGCCTATTAAGTTAATAAGTAAATATGTGCAATAGTTTACGACGGAAAGTCATCAACCAAACGACTTCGCGTTTGCCTTAATGACTTCATAACATCAAGTTCATACGATGTTATCACGCAAGTAATATAGCTTCTGCCATTCTTATAATTGAATTAAAATGACACAATGAGTCAAGCACAATTGATACTTCTTTTCATAGCGAATCATAACACCTGACTTATAAACAAAAGTACAAAGATTAGTAGATTTCGGGCATGGAGAACGAAATGAAACTCCATCCGGGTTATGAAAGATCTTTCAAATTAGGAATACCAGTATGTTACGGTTTAAGTCAATGGGTTTCCGATAACACATTCAATTATCAGATAAAAATTTTCCATCATCGATAACTTTTTTTATTGTCTTAAAAACATTAACTAGTTGTGGTTAACGTTTAATTTAAAATGTTTTGTTAACTTGTAAAATATACATACATACATACATATTACATAAACATCACGCCTCTTTCCCATTGGGGTAGGCAGAGATCACGGAATTCCATATGCTCCGATCCTTACATACCACTTTCGCTTCTTCCACTTTCATCAATGCTTTCATACCTACACACTCGTCGGTTTCGAGTACTCTTGACCTGGTCCTTTTGAAGAACATCCCCGATCTGATCGAGGCACGTTCGCCTAGCTCGACAACTCCCGACTCTACCACTCACACCAGTTTCATAAATTTTTTCTTGTAAAACGTTTAGTTTAAATCTTGTACTCATTTGACTTTTAATGTACACCAGTGGTGTATTACAATTATTGTAAATAATTTATTGGCAAATAACGATAATTTCCTAACATTCCGAATATATAAAAAAGGTACAACGAATGTGTAGTTCAAGGGGAATGTTATCAACTAGGTCAATATATTACATATAAAGCCCGCCTGATAATATTTACTATAATAAAGATAACTGCTTGTGCTCTACCTGTGTGTTACAATTGTGATCGAGCATTGTTCGGGTGGAATGTCGAAATTCCGACCGGGTAACGAACCACCGTACATAGATGGAAGAATCGTGAAGTGCATATTGCGCTTTTCGGTTTCAGTATATGGATTTCCGAATGCTCGAAGTAAAAAGTAGGTCGACAGCGCATCATTGATTGATGTTCTGTGACTGGGGTACCTACAATTAAGTGAACCTCATGCTCATCTGTCGATATGTAACATAAAACATCGTCTATGTGCTCCTTTAATTGTTAATTTAATTATGTTATCATTCCGATTTAGATCCTCAACGTACGACATTCCATAAGGGTAAAATATAAACATTATAGATATACTTATCGCCTCTCGTCAGTATGTACCAAAATGTATTTATGCGCGCATATTAATAGAGATTTGTTTCGAAAAAAGCGAAGTCAGCATGCGTAAGCTAGTACAGCATAATATTGTACTATAATATCAATAAGACGTAATAACTATAGATTAAAAAAATATCACATACAAAATTAATTTTCTTATTTAAATTTTATCATACACTACCGATTTGCCCCGGCTTCGCACGGGTGCAATGTAGATGTTCTGTACACAAAATTTACACACTGTATTTTTAAAATCGGTCGAGTTGTTTTTGAGTTAAATCGTAACAAACAATCTTTCCTCTTTATAATATTACGGCCTTATTCATAATTTTTCGTTCCGTAGTTTTTTTGTATTCGATAGAGCGAGATAAAATATATTTTAACTATATCAAGTTTATAATGCGTTTATGAATAAGGCCGTTAGTATATAAGTATAGATACATAATATATGTTTATGTTATTGTTTTTGCCTTTCAATATAATTAATATTAAACTTTTCAAAACACGTTTTATATTCACCAAAAACATAATATCTCAAACACAATAATCGCATTCACAGTGCCTCAGACTTTCCGATAAAAATCCCATTACCGTCCGCATGTATATTTACAATATATCGATGGCCCCAGGAAAAAAAGCGGTATCATTAAAAATCTAATTATTCAGGATAAAAAAAGTAAAAAAAAAGTGTTATTGTGAAGGTAATTCTCGTCCAAAATTGATTTATGTCAAAAGAAAGGTAATTTTTTTCTATATAAATATCAAATTGGTAAATATTATACATTATTCATAAATAGACAAAATGTATTATATTGATTTCACGTTATTAGTAATATCGTAAACCACATTCTATGTACTCCCGACTATTAATAATGAAGTACGTAAGTATCTAATATAACGTATTTTACGTGATTGTACCGCAGCTATATGCTAATATGTACCACCTTTATCAGGGAAACTATTTACACAAGCCTGAACAATAAGTATCGCAAATCACTTTGTGATTTTTCTTGTTTTAGTGTAATGAATTAGTATCTATTTGAAAAAAATCTGTGGAATAAAGCTATCTACCTATTTCTTTTAAGTAAAACTTAAAAGAAATAGGTAGATAGATAGAAAACTTAAATAAAAAAATCTGTAAAAAAATTGATATCTGTAGAATCTAAAAATGATACAACATTTAAAAAGGCGTAACAGCCAAATACCTCGGGGCCATCGATATTATACATTCAGAATACGTCACATCATGTTGCGTCAATGGCCGTGTACAGTTACTGGCACAATATCCTTATCGTGTGCCTATGTTATAACAACAGCGATGTTATGATATGCCATCCCGAACGCAGCCATCACGTGACCTCAAGTATAAACATGCTCTGTGTATAATAACTAATAAGTTATCAATGTTAAACCGTCCTCTATGATCGGCGAAACAATAGACAATGTTGCTATTCGAAAGGAAGCATTGGCACGTTGGGTAGAACACCTTACGTTCCGATGGGTCGCGAATTGGAATCCTGGGACGACATATTTATAATTTTCTGCAAACATATCTTTCCTACGTCTAGTAACTACAGGCATTAAACAGGTGGGCGGAATATCGAAATTCCATCCAGGTTACGAACCACCGTTAATACATGGAAAATGAAAATAAGTCGACAACGAATCATTGGGATTTTCTGTGGCTGCGATATTAAAATGGACACGGTAATAAACCATTGGAAAGCATAATTTTCAAACGAAACGAATCGCTCAATCTCATTTCAAAGCTATTCAATCTATTAAAAATGCCGGTAAATTTTTCAATATTCCTCTGTCTATAGAAAATTATAACCCAGCGGGATTCGAACGCGCGACCAGCAATCGCACTAACGGCCTCGAGTAACGTTTCAATATAAATTAGTGCAATTAATTATTAACAATACCTAGTCTACATTCGTATTAATTGATGCAATTAAATCTAACAAGTAATGCATAATGCGCTTCCCTGTTCATACGTTCACAATACAAATTTGACCTTTTTATTGTTTTAATAATGACTTGATTACAGATTCAAACCGACTGTCGATTTATTGTTTTAGACCTACCTACTTTTAAATGTGTTTATGCACACAATATTTAAGAGGAGTTTGTTTGTATCAATCTCTGCAGTGGCGGGTTTACGCATTTCCAAGGAGTAGGCTATTAACTACCTCACCCCCCCCCCCCCCCCTTCCATCTACAATTGTCTATTTTTAAATTAATATAATATAATAGTGGACCCCGCAGACGTTGTTCTGCCACAATTTTGGCTTCGAAATTATATAATAATTAAAAATTAATTAAAAAACCATTGTCCAGCGGACAAAATTGTGAATCTAAACCATTCCCAGATCCCCTTGAACACACACAAAAAATTTCATCAAAATCGGCCCAGTCGTTTGAGAGAAGTTCAGTGACATACACACTCACAGAAGAATTATATATATAAAGATAGAGTCCCTTTACTGGTTCGGGGCGGCGACCTGGACGTTGTGCTATAGGATATACAAGTTTGATATTTCGTTGAATGACATCATAAAAACGTTCTAGAGGATTTTTGATTTCCATAAGACACGTAAAAATAAAATTGGTCCCCAAATTTGCCGCCCCTAAAATTTGCCGGCCTAGGTTTAAGCCTACTCAGCCTGCTGGTATCCGCCACTGAATCTCTGAAACTAATTCGCGGTGTAAAAGTCAGATGGACGTACTCGTATTTACATTTTCTCAATTTTACAGTAGACAGAAATATTGTAAAAATCCGCCTCTTACAAATTTATCAGCTTTTTAATACACATACTCTACAATTGACGAATAAAAAAATGTATATCGAGCCCGGGCCTCTACAAAAGAGGACATAGCGATTTCGGAAAAAATCCTTCAATTTACGACAAGTAAACACTAATAAACAACTTTTCCTTTGATATTTTTTTCGCTGTTTAACTTTACTTAATGTACTTTGTACAAACATTGTTAACATGAAAATAATTTGGGGCCACGGGGCCTCAACTATTTGTTGCCCGAGGCCTCAACCTCTAAGTCCAGCCCTGAGTAGACATATACAATATACATATCATGTATATATCGCCTAGACGCAGACAATATTTGTCCATGGCCTTTACAACTGGGATTTCCATTCTATTTTCAATTTTAATTTTTATTTTAGATTTTAAATTCTGTTATCCACAGACTAAACGAATCCCGCAATCAGCCCTTCACGAGTTTTCATCTATATACAGTTGTGGTCATATAATTAAGAACGTTTACATGAAGACAACATTTTTTACAAACAGCGTCACATAACATAACGCATGTATGTTCTTTTATTTTTTATGGTATTACAAAATATTGCCATACTATTTGTACATTCATTATGCACATGAGTAATTTAAAAAAAATCCAGATAAATTTTATAGAGTACATAAATGTAGTACTTGAACGTAGGTCGTACCCCTACTGGCTGGTCATATAATTAAGAACGCTGAATAATTTTATATATTTTTAAAATTTGTATAAAGAAAACCTTTGTGCTTGGTCACTTTTAGTATAACTTTGGCGCCATTAATTGTTGTAAAAATAATAAAACGTGCTTATTTCTTATAAAACAATGAGAATATTTAAAGTTGTGATAAGTCTAGAAGAGAAGTTATAATAAAACTTCACGAAAACAACTGGTCGTATAAAATGATAACAGACAATATTCAGTGCTTCAGTTTTCCATGCTGTAAAGCATTTTTGAACATATGAAACTATTTCAAATAAGCCGCGTGAGTTTAAAAAGAGGAAGACATCTCCTTGAGTGGATAGAACGATAGTTCGTTTGGCCAATCAGTATTCATTTAAAGGGTCCAATGAGATAAAAAAAAATATTTTTTGGCGAAAGTAACCCCTCGGCTATCTCGGCACGCACGGCACGAAGGCGTTTGGTAGAAGAAAGTTTGTTCGGAAGGATAGCGTGGGAGATAACCATGTTGACACCGCGCCTTAGACATGCCCGTATTGAATTTGCAAAAATATATGAGAACTGGATAGTCAGGCAATGGAAAAATATCCTTTTTTCTGATGAAACTAAAACAAATAGGGTTTGCTATGATGCAAACAATGTGTATGACGCCCTTCGAATAAAGTATTTGACCCTCGGTTCAGAAAAGTGACGTTAAAGCATGCTGGTGCAAACGTGAAAATTTGGGGGTGCTTTTCTGGCCATGGAGTCGGACCTCTTAGGCTCATAGAAAGAAACTTGGATCAATTCCAGTACAAAACTATACCGGAATAAACAACGTTACTCTATGCTGAAGACATACTGCCTGTCATTTGGACATTCTAGCACGACGATGACCCTAAGCATACTGCACACAATAAAGGAATTCCTCGACTCACAATCTTTTTCTGTCTTAGAGTGGTCATCTTAATAGCCCGGATTTAAATCCAATTGAGCACATTTGGTGTGAGTTTAAGAAAAGGGTATCTAATAGGCAGTATAGCAGTTTAAGAGAACTTTACGCGTTTTTTTTTAGAAGAATGGAACTCTATTTCTGTTGAAAAATGTCAAAAAATTATAGAGTCAATCATGTCGATTCAAGGCAGTAATCAAAAGCCGTGGATATACCACTAAGTATTAATTTTAGGCTTAAAAGGTATTCACTTGCCCTCTGTATCGTAAGTGAACCTTTATAGTGTAACTTCATTAACTAAAATTTCATTTACATACTACTATCGAATAATTTATAGGTCGTTCTTAATTATTTGTCCAGTTTCGTTTCTATGTAAATTTTTACTATATTTATTAAATGTGTATAGGTCAAAAAACCTGCATATTTTTTAAATTTGTTTTCGTAATTTAGTGAGCTTTATTCATGTGCCTTTTCCATAATTCAACGAATGACTTCTAAGTAGCATCTAACACAAAAAATTACACGTTTGATTAGAAATTCTCTGAAACTAAAAATCGTTCTTAATTATATGACCACAACTGTATATAAAAGAAAGTTGTGTTAGTTACACCGTTTATAACTCAAGAACGGCTGTACCGATTTTAACGATATCTTATTTGTTGGATTCCTCTATGTCCGGAATAAGATATAAGCTATTAAAATATTGGAAAAAATTAGGGTAAAAATATATGCATAAAATTAATTATAAAATAAATAAGATTCGGAACTCCGCCATCGTGACAGCTCACGTCATGCATTCTTAGCTTTTTTGAAATAACAGATGTCCAATGCAAATCAGTGACATAAATATTAGACAATTATATAAAAAAGTGGGCAAATGGGCATATTCAAATTTAAGAATAATTATATAATTTCGAAGCCAAAATTGTGGTAGAACAACGTCTGCGGGGTCCACTAGTACATTAAAAAAGCCTGACGGGAATCGTACTCGCGACCCATCAGAGCCTTCGTCATAAAGTCCTTCAAAAATATTTATATATGAAGCTGTCGTAGCTGGTACGTATAAATTATATCATTCCCCAATGTAGATACAGCAAGGAATAATAGGAAAACCATAAGGAAGGTAATACTAAATTGTAAAATAGAATTTAACTTTAATTATAATTGTCATCTTCGTCGTCTACGTCATTTAATTTAAATAAATCAGGCAAGGAAAATTTAGTTCGATATAAACATGTAAGGTCGGACTACTGGAATGTTACTCATATACATAACTAGCAACACGCCCCGACTTTGCACGGCCAGTAAAGACAGTACACAGAAATATAGCTTTCTATTGGTGAAAGATTTTTAAAGTCGCGATCTAGTGATTCTTTTAAGGTACTTCTTCTTAGTAGGTACGTCTCAAAGTTGATTAGCGTTTTTTTTATATAGTATAGGGGGCAAACGGATAGATAGCACGTGATGGTAAGTGATCACCGCCGCCCATAGACATCCGCAACACCAGAGGGCTTGCAGGTGCGTTGCCGGCCTTCATTCGAATATTCGGCCCTTAACCGGTAGGTGGCGCTGCGACAGGATTCCAGGAATATTTCCTCACGTTAGGTTAGGTTACGATGATCCTTACATACCATCCTTAAAGTGGTATGTAAGGATCGGAGCATATGGAATTCCGTGATCTCTGCCTACCCCAATGGGAAAGATGCGTGATGTATATGTATGTATGTTAGCCTAACATCGACATAACTAGGACCTATGTCGTTTGTCCAACGACCAGTGTCATGCGGGGTTCCACAGGGATCGGTCCTGGGGCCGCTCCTGTGGAACATGGGTTACGACTGGGTGTTGAGAGGCACGCTCCTACCAAGGATGCGTGCCTTCTGTTATGCTGATGACACTCTCGTCGTGGCCCATGGTGGTACCTTTGGGGAAGTAGCCTCACTTGCCACTGTAGGTGTGACACTGGTCGTGGATAGAATTGAAGCGCTAGGCTTAAAAGTTTCCCTTGATAAGACCGATGCCCTCCTTTTTCACGGTCCAAGAGGGGGACCACCACTGGGTGCTGCTCTAACAATTTGTGGGGTAAGGGTATCATTGGCTTCAAGTATTAAGTATTTGGGTCTGTTGCTGGATGGCCGCTGGAGTTTCGAGGCTCACTTCAAGAGTCTCGGGACAAAACTGGTAAAGGCGGCGGGAGCCTTAGGGCGCCTGCTACCTAACCTTGGTGGCCCGAATGAAATGGTGAGAAGGCTGTACTGCGGAGTGATCCGCAGTATGGCTCTATATGGGTCCCCCGTCTGGGCAGACACCATGGGAAGGACTAATCGTATGCTCATTCGTAGGCCGCAGCGGGTGATCGCGGTCCGAGCAGCTCGCTGCTATCGGACCGTATCCTTCGCTGCGGCTTGTGTGATTGCCGGGACTCCACCTTGGGAGAGGGATGCTGAAATTCTGGCAGCCCTCTATCGTTTAAAGGTGGATTCCAAGGAGGGCAGATTAGGTCCTTGGGTGGAGGTAGCAGGGCAGGCCATGCAGAGTGCAAAGGATGCCCTGTTTCGCCTGTGGGAAGAGGACCTTCGTGAGGAAAAGTCGGGAGCTCACACTTTGGAGGCCATACGTCCGGTCTTGAGACTCTGGGTGACCAGGGCGAAGGGTGCCGTTACCTTTAGGTTAGTGCAGGTACTATCAGCACACGGGTGCTTTGGGAAGTACCTGTACAAAGTAGCCAGGCGAGAGCCGACCCCCGTTTGCCACCACTGTGGGGCTCCTGAGGACACGGCCGTGCATACCCTTGCGGAGTGCACGGCGTGGACTAGGGAGCGTCACGACCTGGTGTCGGTAGTCGGCGTGAACCTCTCGCTGTTGAGTGTCGTCACCAAGATGCTTGATAGCGAAGAGGCGTGGAAGGCAGTGGTCTCCTTCTGCGAGCGTGTTATGCTGCAGAAGGAGAATGCTGAAAGAGAGCGAGAGAGGATCGCTGTTGATCCTCTGAGGGCGGAAAGACGTGGTGGGAGGAGAAAGAGGCGTTATGCGCACCTTCTCGATCCCACTCACGATCTCCGCTCTCGACAGTAAATTCCGTCGGGGTTTTTGGCAGCATGCTCTGCGATCCCAGAAACCTCATAACGGCGGACCTGAGGGTCAAGAGGGGTTTAGTGGGTATTACTCGCCCGGCTTTCTGACTAGCAGAGAGATTCACCGGGTGAGCTCGAGTCCTACACTCCCCCCGCATAACATCCCGCGGGGGGGTACCCAGTGCGCAAATGCATTCCCCTCTTTAAAAAAAAAAAAAAAAAAAAAAAAAAGGACCTATGTCGTATCCGCTAGTTTTATAATCAAATTGAGTAGTACACATGGAAAGATAACTAAATATATATCTTTTCAAGAACTACTACAAATTAGATTCGCATAATATCGTTCAGTGGCACAGAGATAAATAGGTATCTAATCAACTTTATCAGCTACCTATTATTTTAGGCTCTTTGGCATTTATCAGTGTATTATTATGCAAATTTCCAATAAGAATATGAATAAATTTATTATTTTATTAGTATGTATGGTGCCTACTACAGGCATACAATAAAAAATTATCATTAAAAATATAAAAGAAAAACTAGTTTGTATAGTAACCTAAGTGATGAGATTACTCAATATGCTTATCACAGCGCTGGTTTTCAGCACGTCGCCAATACTGAAGCAACAGTCAAAAATGAAAGTAAAAACTAAACCTATCTCCTAAAAAAAAAGAAAAATAGATATCGACAGACGAGCATGTGGTTCACTTGATGGTAGGTGATACCTCAGCCACAGAATATCAGTCAATGATGCGCTGTCGACCTAATTTATACTTCGAGGAAATCCATAGACTGAAACCGAAACGCGCAATATGCACTTCACGGTTTTTCAATCTATGAACGGTGGTTCGTTACCCGGTCGGAATTTCGATATTCCTCCCACACGTTCAATGCCCGAAGTTACCAGACGTGGGGATGCTTACACGCATACAGCAAATTATAAACATGTTATCCTGGTAGGATTCGTACCCACGACCCATCGATGCGCACGGCAGGTGTTCTAACGAAAGAGCCAACGAGCCCGCCAAAACCTACCTCGGGGTCATAATTTGTAAGTCAATCATTGGTTTTATATTTTTATATTCGTTTTTTTGTTATCAATCACTATTATTTAATGGAAAAATCATGACAACGCCAGGACTTCAGAAGGGAGCAAACATTTTAAATAAGGATTTGTTTGAAATACGAAGGTAAAAAATGGAGTATGTTATTCCTTTATCACGTTTAAACGCTGAATATATTTGAATAAAATTTTATAGACCATACCTTGATTACATATTATAATTCCTTACCAAATCACCATATACGCAGGCGAGACAGTGAACCTAGTGCAAATCAAAATAAATTCATCACAGCAACAGAACATTTCAATTGGGTGATTACGTTTTTAGTAGCGGAAAACTACAAAACATAAGTTAAATACGAATTACATAATTGTTTACAACTTTTGAAAAATTCTACGTATTTTGTGTTTTTTAACAAGACATCGAAATGTCGAATGTATACTCGATAGTTGCTCTTTTCAAAATGCCATTATACTAAAACAATAAATACAAATAATAACAGTAATAACACCTTTCAAAGAGGGGTCCATTAAGGCCACGCTAGTATTTTATGGTGCTATATATTTCGACGTTAATCTTATGTATCTATGAGATTAAAAAAAAAACATTTTTATATGAAACCAAGAGGAACCTTGTGACGTAGTCTTCGAATAGGATTTTCAAATAAAATATATGAATAGCTGTTTGCTAAACTAAACTAACGCCATCTATTTTACGGACCTCTTGTTAATGTACAAAGGACAAATCTTTGTTTTTTATTTTTTTTTTCGTTTATATATATATATATATATTTATTATTATAGTTAATTACTTAAAGATGTCACGTGGAACATGGTGTAATAGTTGCAGCTGCTTACAAACATTTTGTAAAACAAAAAACTTGGCGATTAAAAAGAGTGGCGGAGTGTTTATTGCCAGTTCTTCTCGTCCGTTCTACGCTCTTGATTTGAGAACTGGCAGTAAATGTAAAATTAGAAGCATTTAATATGTATTTTTTTATTGACGTTCATAAGTGTACATTGTGTTACCTAAATGAATAAATGATTTCGAATTTGCACTCAAATAATATTTTTTCAAATTCAAGCACAAGTTGTATTCGCGTTATTAATAGCAAGTAAACGAAGGCATATAATCTCATGAGCTATGAACCACTCCTTTGCGGTTCACGAGGCCGCTTATAGAAAGTTAGCTTGACCTCAAGTGGTCACGTGACTGGCTTGTGCTGTTAAAACATATAGCTCGTATGTTTACAATCTGTTAGATAATGTTCTGTTTCTATTATCTAACTAGTTTATCAAATATCATTGAACGAGCGTGAGGTTGTACCTTAGCCACAGAACATCAACAATTATGCACTGCTCCATTTAAAAAAAAATACTTTATAGTATACTAGCGACCCACCCCGACTCCGCACGGGCAGTAGTGCATATTATGTACATGTGTTGTCTGTCGTAGGGTCAAATCTGCATGATTCGTCAACTCTGGATTATCGCATCAAACGAGTCTCGTCCGCGTCATCAGTGTGAGAAATGCCCGTGAATATCGCCCGCATAAAGTTTTTGCGACAACTCCTAAGATATTCACTTAAATTATGTGGTGTATGTATTTAAGTTGATAAGGATTAATACTACATCCGTCTAAATAGCTTTCTAATCACCGCATTATATGTGACAAATTTTTTTAGAAGATAGAATGGATATAGTAAGCTATCCTTATAAGGTAGATATATGCCATCGCAGCCTCAAAGGGATTAGGCAGCGTTTACTATCATTATATTTCAACCAATTTACACAAACCCTTGACAAATGATATACGTAAACCTTCCTCATGAATATCTATTGGTGGAAACCGAATTAAAATCCGTTCTGTAATTTTTGAGTTTATCAGAACGGACAGACAGACAGTCGTGGCGGAGGACTTTGTTTTATAATATGTAGCTCACCGGATCCAGGTATATTTCAATATTTCTCCCACCTAAGTATATTGAAGTGATATAAACGGTACTATATGTGCAAAGTTTACAAACTACTGCCAATGTCTAGGTTAAGGAAACCTTCAAGTTATTAGCACAAACAAAGCATCACTTAATGCAACGGATGTGGATAATAAAACATAATTTACCCCCTAATTATGATTCAATTCAAAAACTATAATTACAATATATTCATAAAATCTATACTCCACTGTTTTTTTCTTAAATATAATGACTTGGCAATGATTAATTATATGTAGCTAGGACAGTCCCATTATTGGTACATAAATTAGTTATAGGTAAGTGTTCAATTTTGTAATTATTACATAATTTGAAAAATTTTGACGAGCTCGTTGGCGCGTTCGGTAGAACACCTGCCATGCGCATCGATGGGTCGTGGGGTTAGAATCCCACCGGGATGACATGTTTATAATTTTCAGTAACCATTCTTCCCCACGTCTGGTAACTTCGGGCATTGAACGGGTGGGGGGAATAACGAACCACCGTTCATAGGTGGAAAAACAGTGAAATGCAAATACTTGTAAAAGCAATATTTGAACTTGACATAATCATTGGTATAGTATAGAAAAGTCAATGGTAATAATATGCTTAATTAAATTCCAAGTTTCAGTGTCATAATGGACCAAAAATGTTTATTTAAAAAAAATCTGTCACCTCTCTTCCATATTACCGTATCATGGACATGGATTTTCCATAAAATCCCAAGTAGGTACGCATCGGAATTATACCTTTTTTTTAAAGGGAATGCTTTTGCGCACTGGGTGTTACCCTCCCGCCAGGTGTTACGCGGGGGGAGTGTTCGACGTCACCCTGTGAATCTCTTTGGAAGTCAGGGAGCCGGTTGATACCCACTAAACCCCTCTTTACCCTCAGATATCGGAATGGTACCTACTGTAACAATGCATATAAAGGCGGTGCAAGTTTAAGGATACCTTAACAAATACCCAAAGAAAAATATACTAACATTTCGTTTTCCGGTTGTCTGTATAGAAATACCCTTTATCTCAGGAAAGCGTTAAGGTATCCTTATCAGAATTCACTCATTTTCTACAGTAGGCTATAAAACAGCTTCTATGCCGCATATTTTAACACTCGCCAATTAATTAAAACCTTGTGTACGTTAACCAAGGCACAAGGCAAGGTTATATATACAAGTGAATTAAAAAATCGTTAACTTGTCATTATATCATCTAAAAAGTTTGTACTTTCGATGCACGAGATAGATACACTCCCTTCTTTTAACTTTTGCCCCCAGCAACCTCGATAACTAGCAAATCACTATTGCACAATTTCTAAGTCATTTTTTGTATTGCACAATTACTCTGTGGAACCAGCTGTCGTGGGTGGTTTTTCCACGCCGATTGACTAGGGTGCCCTTCAAGATACGAGCCCATTCTTATCTTATAGGCCGGCAGCGCATTCTTAAGATCACGATCGCTTACCATCGGCTCACCGTCTAGTCTGTCAGTTTGTCTAGAATAAAAATGTATGTACATTATACATATACTATACCAGAACTTTGAATATTGTGTATTTAGAACTGTGTAATAAGATGTATAAATAAGGTAAAGTACATAATTAGAAATAACTCTGACGTCAAGGCACAACCGGTTTTCTTATTTTTATACTATCATGGTAATCTTCGAACCCTATCTGAGTGCTACAGGTTTTTAAGGCTTTATCAGAATGCGCTGACTAAACAGTTGAGTTCACGTGAGAGGGATGTACTACAAAAACCCTTCTTTTAGGAAGACCTATAGTCAGGCCTCAAAAGAAAAGTCAGTCAAGAAAAGGTCTACATATCTATAATTTATACTGAAGCCACACCATAGTTACAATAATAATTGTATCATCTAAGAAAATATACGAAAATATACTTACGGCCTTATTCATAAACGCTTGATAGTTATAATATGTTTATAAGCTTGATAGTTATAATATGTTTTGTTTCTTTCGTTCTGCCGGCCTAGCATGACAAGCGCGACAAAATTTTGTCTACCGTTTTCTCGTGTTTCAATCGACTATCGCTTTATTTCTTTCGAGTCTAACATGACAATTACACTTAAAACTCGGCTTTTAATATCAAAAATAGATATATTTGTCGATCGAGATATCTTTTCTGTCAAAATTGTCGATGTCAAGATATAATATATCGAGATATCTTACATCTTAGTTTGTCTTCTCTCGTCCGCGACATATCTCGTGGCGGTCATGCTAGCCCGGCTGTAGTATTTTTATATTCGATAGAGCTAGACAAAACATATTTTAACTATATCAAGTTTATAAAACGTTTATGAATAAGGCCGTTAGTATATACGTATAAGATAGTATAAATTTATTATTTGTTGAAATTCCCTTAAAGGCTCTTACTTGAAAAGTTAATAGTCAAGCAAGTAATAAATAAATAATATGGCTCAAGTCACACTGCGTCGGATTGCTAGGTCCAAATAAGGCTATATGGATACTTAGATATTGAACCTTGCAATAGTCATTGATATGTGTTAGCAAAACGCAATCTAGAGTTCAATGCCGCTTCAATAGCCGATTCTACTTAGGAATGCGGTTAACAAAACTAGACATAGACAAGATACGAGTAGCATCGATCATTCTATACCTACTTCAGTGTTGCTACACGGCTTTTTTGGGCTCCAGATACCGTTGTTTTAGTGCTATGATAATTCTGGCAATGTCAATGTAGTTGAACACAGATTGACCAGTGTTAGTTGATTTTTTTTAATGTAAGATATCGACAGACGAGCATGAGGTTCTCTTGATGGTAGGTGATACCTCAGCCACACAACGATCAGTCAATGATGCGCTATCGACATATATTTTAATTCGAAGGCAGGTTTTCTAGCAAACGCGCCCTGCCCTAATCCTATTATACTATAAAACAAATATAAAATAATATAAAACTAATATCCTCATACACTCATCTTAGTGTCAATAGACCCTTATTTTCCTAAGACTGCGGTGCACACACATGTATTCTGCCTGCCTAGCTATTAGCATGACCATCAAGAGATATCTCGCGGACAAGTGAATACAAACTAAGATATTATAAGATATCTCGACATGCACAATTTTGATAGACAAGGTATCGATCGACAAATATCTCTACTTTGACATTACAAGTCGAGTTTTAAGTGTAAGTGTCACGTTAGACCCGGAAGACATAAAGAGATAATCGATTAAAACACGAGAAAACAGTCGACAAAATTTTGTCGTGGTTGTCATGCTAGGCTGTTTACCACTTAAATTATGCATTTTAATATTCGAAGCATTTAGACACGTTACCATAAATAATATTATAAACGCTCAGTAATTATGCTAGCTATCTTAGTCGTAAAATTTAACTAGCAAATTGCTACTTTGAGGTAAAAAATCTAAGCAAGAATAGCGCGCAATTCCACTCGTT
Organism: Anthocharis cardamines; assembly: GCA_905404175.1. Taxonomy (NCBI): domain Eukaryota; kingdom Metazoa; phylum Arthropoda; class Insecta; order Lepidoptera; family Pieridae; genus Anthocharis; species Anthocharis cardamines. The sequence continues at coordinate 11,013,860 of FR989962.1, read as the reverse complement.
ACAGACGAATAACTTAACTGAGTGTAAAATACACTTAGCATGTTTTTTTTATTTTTACTTTGTTAATTTAGCTAAAATCATTAAAATAACAATATTTACAAAACACTTGTCAAATATCATATTACAATCTCACTAATCCGGAAATGCTTTATGTTATAAATTATTTTTCCAATAATCCCGCACCTTCTGGTTTTTAAGTGCTGGATTAGTAAGATTCTACTTTATTTAGAAATTTTATGAAATTTAACTTACGTAGGTATTTTTTAAGATTATAAAATGAAATATCATGATTAAAAAAGTCATGATTATACTAAAATCTCGAAAAAGATCATTAAATCTGACTACATCGGTGTAAAAATATAAGAGGGTTTAGCACGAACAACTATCGAAAAAGTATTCGTATCGTCGAAATGTCATTTGTATGAAATTTCAAATGATTTCTCATACAACTGACAGTTTGACGATTCGAATACTTTGTCTTTGAATGCGATAGTCGTTCGTGCTAGGCCCCCTGAGAATATTGGTGTACGTGATCATCGAATGATCACGTGATTATACCTACAGTTTTAAACAAATACCACTTCGCATTTGTTTTGTTTTCGCGCGATTTTATTGACATAAGTCCATCTACGTTAATTGCGTTCAAAATATAATTAACATTTACGTTGAGTTTATGGTTTCGTTAAGTCAGAGGTTTTAAATTTTAATCACTGGCAGACTGACCGTGACCACGCTTGCTGAAAATCTATAGTAATATATAATCTGTACAAATATTATAAAGTTGAAGAGTTTGTTAGTTTGAACGCGTTAATCTCAGGAACTACAGGTTCGAATTGAAAAGGCTTTAGGCTATATTACATCACGCTGCAACCAATAGGAGCGAAGTATCAGTGAACAATTTTGCAAAAACGGGGAAAATTATCCATATAAAACTACTCGATCGATTTTATTATGATACGTACATACATACATATACATCACGCCTCTTTCCCATTGGGGTAGGCAGAGATCACGGAATTCCATATGCTCCGATCCTTACATACCACTTTCGCTTCTTCTACTTTCATCAATGCTTTCATACACACTCGACGGTTACGAGTACTTTTGATCTGGCCCTTTTGCAGAACGTCCCCGATCTGATCGAGGTACGTTCGCCTAGGTCGACCACTCCCGACTCTCCCACTCACACCAGTTTCATAAATCTTTTTCGTTTCCCTACTTTCATCCATCCTTTCTACATGCCCAAACCACCTCAACATACCTTTCTCAATTCTCGTCACTACATCGTCTTTTACTCCACAGCGCTCTCGAATTTCGCCATTTCTTATGATGATCTGATAAATAGAATCAGATAATGATACATTGCACCCATGCGAAGCCGGGGCGGATTGCTAGTTGTGGGATAAATCTATACTAATATTATAAAAAGATAAAGTTTGTGAGGTTGTAGGGGGTAATGTCTGGATATACTTAATCTATTTTTAAAATTCTTTCACCAATAGAAAGCTATATATTATCAGCGAGTAACATAGGTTTTTTTTGTGTATATTCCATCTACATTGCACCCGTGCGAAGCCGGAGGGTGTTGCTAGTCACTACATAGTATAAAACAAAGCCGCTTGCTCTGTCCCTATGTATGCTTAAATCTTTAAAACTACCCAACGGATTTTGATGCGGTTTTTTTAATAGATAGAGTGATTGAAGAGGAAGGTTTATATGTATAATAATAACAGTTTTTCTGTAGTGTATTTAGTATCAGCATTGCACCCGTGCGATGCCGGGGCGTGTTGCTAGTAATTAATAAATCGCCGTTTACTCTGTTAAAAGTTCAATGTAACTGTCAAATTAATGCAACAATATAAAAAAAACAACATACTTTAGTGAATAAAAAAAGCCAATTAATAACAGATTGGTATTAAAATTAACCTAACCTCCAACTTACATACTTGCAGATTTCATAAAATACAATAAAAATAATATTTGAGATTATGTAAGAGCATTTAAGAATTATCTTTTTTCGCGATAAATCTGCACCCAAAGTATTATATAAATATTAATTTCAATATCTAAACTTGTTTAAATGTCATCAAACTCACATTTTTTCGGACACAGAACACGTGCGGGCACGATTAATATTTATCGCAGTGCATATTAACAAGTATCATAAAACGCAAGTCATCGTGATTTTTATTTTTTCCAATATTGTATTATAATAATCGCCTCCGTGGTTCTGTGGTTACCGCCATACGTTTAGCACCGGAGGTCCTGGGTTCGAATCCCGGAAAAAAAATCGGTCGGGCAAGGCACAGAAGGCTGATCACCTAATTGCCTGTTTAGAAAAATTATCAGTGCAACATACACAGAAATGGGTCTGCCCCATGCCCCGCTAGAGGATGGGAATTCACTTTTTTTTACAAAACCACTTCAAGACCATGGCGTGATGCTAATAAATGTAACTAAAAATATTGTATATTATCTCTCTCTGATTAAACTATGTAATCACATAGTTTTATCAGTTTTGCTTTAGCTATAAAGATATGTTTTTTTTGCAATATTTACAAGCGGTTTTTTGGATAATTTCGCCTATAGGACATAGCGTCTTAGAGTGGCGGAGACTTACGAACCTTCAAAAATCGAACGTATTATTTCCGTAAATTTCAGCAAACCCATAGACAATAGACATGGGCGGAAGTGCTCCGAAAAAAATATATCATCACCGTATCGATTCACCTTAACTACATTTTTGTTGTAAACTCTAGACTCTAGAGGAATTTAGGTCTGTTTTTTGACCTTATATCTGTTTTGTTAACATACCTCGCCCATTTCAACTTCAATTAATAAACATGTAGCCTTGCTCTTTTTTTTTGACTGCGTCTTAATTGCAAATTTTTAAACCTCTGTTCCATGTCACGTTCCACGGACTATTCCTAAACAAGAAACTAGGATTTTCTTCCTAATTGTTGACCTGAATAGAAACTTAAATGCCAAATTCTCCCGCTACAGCGTACCACGTTTATAGGCAAGCTGGATTTACCACCTTAGTTTGCATCAATACTTAAGCCGGCCGGCCTAGCAAAAAAATTGTCGACCGTTTTCTCGTGTTTTAATCGATTATCTCTTTATGTCCTCTGGGTCTAGATCACCGTCGCCGCAACAGCAGAGGGCTTGCATATGCATTGCCGACCTTAATTTTTTTTTTATGTCAGATATCGACAAACGAGCATGAGGTTCACTTGATGGTAGGTGATACCTCAGCCACAGAACATCAGTCAATGATGCGCTGTCGACCTAATTTTTACTTCGAGCATTCGGAAATCCATAGACTGAAACCGAAACGCGCAATATGCACTTCACGCTTTTTCCATCTATGAACTGTTTTTTACTTTCAGCTAACTACTGAATGGCTGGCCGTAAGGTCCCTTTGGTTAATGTCGAGGTGTTGTATAATATATACTCAGCGATCAGAAACACTCTAATAGCGCGATTCAGATTTATTGACGTCTTCGTAATGATTTTAGGCGCAGGATGTGTGATGGATTTACGCTCAGCTTAAAATAAGATTCTAATATTTGTTTAAATTTAGTTATTCTAACCACTTTTTGGCGCATAGTTAAAATGCGATTAGAAGATATAAGAACACCTGGTGTTAAGCTCACCTTTGCGCAAACACATTATAGAGAGTGTAAAAATTAAATTCCGAATGAAATATGCATTATGTATTATGCATTAGATAGAATATGATAATATATTCTATTGAATTGCTTTTTTAAAAATGTTTTTGCAAAGTAGATGCTATAAGAAATATAAATTTCTTGTTTAGTTTTTAGTTTATGCTAATTAAGCGAACATAAAGTAATTTTCAAAAAAACTTGGCCGTCCAGGCTTCATACATTATAGAACTAGTATATTAGCATGGAATGTAGACTTTAATCATACTGACATTTTGGATTACAAAAAATGAAACCTGATCAAAATTAATATTTTATCGCATATTTGGGTTTTTTATCGATTCATTAGAGACTAGAAAGTATCTAGATAATTAAAAAACCAAACCAGTTACGGATTTTTTAGTGTTATTAGAATATATTTTCCTTTTTTTTTTAAGTCAGACGAGCGTTAATTTCAGTTAAAAATCATTCGCTGTTAATCAGTCGCCACTTTATAGATCTTATTTATTGCAAATAAATATTTCTTATCATTATTATATTTTTTACTGCGATATTCGGAAATCTAAACACTGTCACGCAGTCACGAATTTACCATCTATGGACATGAGTTTTTTGTTAGTTTTCATTGTTTAAATAAATAATATCATTATTAAAGACTAACTTTTGATTGATACGGTAAAACCGGTGAACCGGTAAAACGGTTTTTCATGATAGAAGCAACCTTCTAAACTGATGTAATTATAAAAAAAAAACAATTAAAACAGTGATCCCGAGTCCCCTACTATGGCTCAGAATCATTTCTGTAGCTGTTTTACTGATCATTTTTTTAAACAGGCAACCTTTTTGATCAGTCTTTTAGCACCACCAAATCATTTTTTATACTCTTATTGCAACGTAAAATATATACAGTTGTGGTCATATAATTAAAAACGATTTTTAGTTTCAGTGAATTTCTTATCAAACGTGTAATATTTTTGTTTAAGATACTACCCATAAGTTATTTGTTGAATTACGGAAAAGGCACATGAAAAAAGCTCACTAAATTACAAAAAAAGATATAAGAAACATGCAGATTTTTTGACTTATGTACATTCAATAAAAATAGTAAAAATTTACATACAAACGAAACTGGACAAATAATTAAGAACGACCCATAAGCTATTCGATAAAATTGTATCAAATGAAATTTTAGTTATTGAAATTACACTATAAAGGATCACTTGCGATACAGAGGGCAAATTATTACCTTTTAAGCCTAAAATTAATAATAATTAGTAGCATATCCACAGCTTTTGATATCGACATGATTGACTCTCATTTTTTTAAATTTTTCAACAGAAATAGAGTTCCATTCTTCTAAATATTTCCGCGTATAGTTCTCTTAAACTGCTACATTGCCTATTTGATACCCTTTTCATAACGTAACACTAAATGTTCTCAATTGGATTAAAATCCGGACTATAAGATGACCACTCTAAGACAAAAACAAATTGTGAGTCGAGGAATTCCTTTACTGTGTGCAGTATGCTTAGGGTCATCGTCATGCTGAAATGTCCAAATGACAGGAAGAACGTCCTCAGCATAGGGTAACATTACTTACTCTGGTATAGTTTTGTACTGGAATTGATCCGTGTTTCCTTCTATGAGCCTAACAGGTCCGACTCCATGGCCAGAAAAGCACCCCCAAATTTTCACGTGTGCACCGGCATGCTTCAACGTTACTTTTCTGAACTGAGGGTCAAATGCTTTATTCGAAGGGCGTATGACGCATTGGTTGTATCACAGAAAACCCTATTTGTTTTAGTTTCATCAGAGAAAAGGACATTTTTCCATTGTCTGACTGTCCAGTTCTCATATCTTATTGCAAAATCAAGACGAGCATGTCTAAGGCGCGATGTCAACGTGAGTATCTTCTGCGCTATCCTTCCGAACAAACTTTCTTCTAGCAAACGCCTTCGTGCCGTGCGTGTCGAAGTTGCCGAGAGGTTGCTTTCGCCAAAAAAAACTTTTTTTTATCTCATTGGACCCTTTAAATGGAAACTGCTTGGCCAAACGAACTATCTTTCTATCCCCTCGAGGAGATGTCTTCCTCTTTTTAAACCAACGCGGTTTATTTGAAATAGTTTAATATGTTCTAAAATGCTTAACAGCATGAAAAACCATGGTATTTGAGCACTGAAGATGGTCTGCTATTTTTTTATACGACCACTTGTTCTCACGAAGTTTTATTATAACTATCTTATTCTAGACCTATCACAACTTTAACTTTTCCCATTGTTTTATAGGAAATAAGCACGATTTATTATTTTTGCAACAATTAATGGTTCCAAAGTTATACTAAAGGTGACCAAGAAAAAAAGTTTTTTTTATTAAAGTTTCAAAAATCTATAAAATTATTCAGCGTTCTTAATTATATGACCAGCCAGTAGGGGCACGACCTACGTTCAGGTACTACATTTATGTACTCTATAAAACATATCTGTTTTTTTTTAAATTACTCATGTGCATAATGAATGTACAAATAGTATGGCAATATCTTGCAATACCATAAAAAATAAAAGAACGTAAATGCGTTATGTTTTGCGAGGCTGTTTGTAAAAAATGTTGTCTTCATGTAAGCGTTCTTAATTATATGACCACAACTGTATATACGAACGACTCCGCACCATGCACATATTTCTGATTCCGTATAGTAAAAAAAGATTCAAAGATAGATGACGTCCGGAACTACCAAATGAGTTCCTTTTAGTTCCCTGAGTTTTACCCCATTCCTAGCATTGGCGAAAGTAAGCAAAATATACACTGGTCATGAGATAAACTTGTCAGAGGACTACGAAGACAGAAAATTAATATATCAGTTGACAGATCGTAAGCTTTTATACTTTAAAAGTGATCGAAACTGGACGTCAAGTTAGCTATTTGACAAGTCAACTATAACATTTGCATGTTGTATGTATAATTCAGAGTTGTACTTGTATAAAAGTAAATTACAATTTACAAAAACGAAAGCACACTATTAATCCAAAGTTTCATTGCAATGTGGTTGGAATTAATCGTTGCTTATTTAAAAAGACCTTTCGTTAGCACCTTAAACCTTTCTTAATGGTTGACGGATAGTTTCATGTACAACAAAATAATCATACTATTCACATTTACCAAAAAAGGTCCTAACAAACCGGAACAGAGCGACCACCTTCCTGCTCAAAAAAAAAAACAAAACCCACCTCATATCCGGCGAGAAGTCCACCGAGCAGGCGTACCCGGCCACCATGTGGCCCGTGAAGGTCTTCTTGCGGTTCATCTTGAACCGGTTGAGCGCGCTGAACACGATCACCTTGTTGTCCATGGACTGGCAGGCCAGCCACTTGCCGTTGGGCGACGCGGTCACCGCGGGCAGCGAGTGCATCGTCGGGTCCGCTATGTACTTCATGTCCACGGGGATGTCCCTGTGGGGGGTGGGGGGGGGGGGGGGGTGGGGGTGAGTGAGCGTTACATAGTGTCGCGTTCGGTAGAACACCTGCCGTGCGCATCGATAGGTTGTGGGTTCGAATCCCACTGGGATGTTTAAAGTTTTCTGTATTGATCGGGTGGGAGGAATATCGAAATTTTGACCGGGTAACCACCGTTCATAGACGGAAAAACCGTGAAGTGCACATTGCGTGTTTCGGTTTCAGTCTATGGATTTCCGAATGCTGGATGTAAAAAAGTAGTTCGACAGCGCATAATTTATTAATGTTCTGTGGCTGAGGTATCACCTACCATCTACAATGAAAAAAACACTCAAATATGTGCAAACTAAATGAGGATCAATCGAACGAAAAGAGAAACAATCGCCCTACTCATTTAATCGACTAACGTAACACATGTGTAGATACTACCAAAGAACATAGATGTACATAGAAGCACAGGCCTTATAAGCGAGCCTGGCTCGTTTTCTCTGGGGTAAGAGTAGTTCTCACGCGAGCCACCGCGGGCTGCTAGTGTCCGTGTGAACGCACACTGACGCCGGAGTCATAGCGCGCACTCTCTCGCACCCAGCCGCTTTTAGAGCGTTATTGCCGTTCGCTGATAAGAGCAAGCGAGACAACGCGAGGGGAGGAGTCAACGGACTGCTTAGATGTGTGTGTCACACCGATACATGCCGCGCGCTCTACAGGTCAAAAGCAGAACTACTTTTTTGTGCCAAAAGTTTGTATGTACACCTGTCTGTATTATTTTATGTACATCTATGTTCTTTGATAATACGTAGAACATACTGTATTGTGAAAACGTCTAAAAACTATTCAAGTGAGAAATTATGATAGTTTATCATATTTTCAATAAGTAAACATGTTTGATATATAAGTATTATTTAGTTTGGAGACCTATTATTTGATTAAAATTTTAATTGTCTGTAAATACAAATAAGTAAGCAGTATACAAAGTGAACATTCGTCAAATCATATTTCTAAACAAACTGAGCTCTAAGTTAACGACTTAAGACATGAATTATAAAATATTAAGTTTAATCTACGTTTGTATAGGTGTAATCTTGGACACTTTTTTTGGGAATTTTGAATGATACCATTAATTAATAGTACATCTACGTGTAGATGTCATACAGCTTTTATCACTACTGACCAAACTTAGACTACTGACAAGCACTACTCGTTAGGTGGCGCGCTGTGTATGGAAGTCAGTCAGTCAGTCAGTCCTACTGAGCCCCCACAACTCACCACTCCCAAACCCTGAGGCTCTTGTCATCGGAGGTGGTCACGAAGCGTCGGTTTTCATCAACGAAGGTGATCGTATTGACCGCGCCCAAGTGACGGTCGTACTCTTGAACTATTTCCCCGCTGCGAGTGTCCCACTGGAATAAAACAAAAAACATCAACATTTATTTCTTGGATAAATAATGAGTCCCAAGCTAGGACATAATTCACCGTTGGTAATTGTTCGTTTATAAATTCCCGCAAATGAGAACGTTAAATTGTATTTTACGTGGGTAATTATAAACGAACGGAACGGGTTGTACAATAATCCGGAAACATATGTATATAAAACAAAATATTGTCTATATATACAAAATATATCAAAATAATAATGTGTGTATGTGGAGGAAGGGAGGTGTGGTCTTCCTCCAACCTAAAGGGAGGATCCTCGACCAGTCGAACCACTGCCTGGCCAGCGCTAATGCCTCAATCGTTGATATCGAGATGTTGTATATAATAATATATACTCAATGCTCGGAAATATTTATATAGCCCAATTCAGGATTAGACGTCTTTGTATTAATTCTAGTAGCAGATCACAGATGTCGCTACACTGTAAGTTGGAAAAGCCGCAACTCGGAAATTCAAAATTCAAAAATCATTTATTCATTTAGGTAACACAATGTACACTTATGAACGTCAATAAAAATACATATTAAATGCTTCTAATTTTACATTTACTGCCAGTTCTCAAATCAAGGGCGTAGAGCGGACGAGAAGAACTGGCAAGAAACTCGCCGCCACTCTTTTTTAATCGCCAAGTTTTTGTTTTACAATTTTTTTGTAAGGAGCTGCAACCATTACACCATGTTCCACATGACATCTTTAAGTATTTAACTATAATAATCGAAAAAATAAAAATAAATAAAAACAAAGATTTGTCCTCTATCAGCAGAATGTATGGTGAAATAGGAGCACTCACTTACATTCTCGTGGGAACAACACGCAAATACATAGACGAAATAACTAATATCACCGCATACACGAATTCAAGTTCGACCAGTCAACCGTATACCGTTGGTAACAACTGGTCCCACAGAAAATTCCTAAGAAAACGCGCAAAAAATTGTATAAGCAATACGAAACTCACGCAGATGATCTTCTTGTCGGACGTGCCGGCCACGAACAGGTGCTGCTTGTCCTCGTCCGGGTGGAACTTGGCGCAGTAGGGCACCTTGCGCGACGTGAAGCGCGCCACGCACGCGCCCGCCTCGCTGTCCCACAGCTTGATGTAGCGGTCGTACGCTGAGAACATTGCTTATTAATATTGTCTTTTATTAACGCGAGTATCACACATTTAAATAAAATACTGTATACCGGATTAAAACGCGGTTTATTATTTATATTGTTTAAATTATTTATCCCGACGTTTCGGATGCTTTTCAGCAACCGTGGTCGCGGGGAGACTGTCTCCCCACGAGACCACGAGACCACGGTTGCGTCGGGATAAATAATTTAAACAATATAAATAATAAATCGCGTTTTAATCCGGTACACAGTATTTTATTTAAAAGCTCCTATAATTCAATTCCTCCCACATAAATGTATTTTATTTTGTACTAGCTGGTGTCCGCGACTTCGCTCGCGTGGGCTTTATCGTAAGATGAGTTTTTTAGAAAGCTATTTGAATATTTTTTCTTTCCATAATAAATCTATCGAGGGTACAATGAGTCATAAACTTACAATTTAATACTTATTGGGTTTTAGCACTATACCCTCCCCGCAGATCGTTGACCCCCTTGATTAATCCATAACAAATAATATATCCCCGCAGATCGTTGACCCCCTTGATTAATCCATAACAAAAAATATATCCCCGCAGATCGTTGACCCCCCTTGATTAATCCATAACAAAAAATATATCCCCGCAGATCGTTGACCCCCATTGATTAATCCATACCAAAAAATATATCCAAGCAGATAGTTGACCCCCACTAATTAATCCATAACATATCTCACCAGCCGACACGAAGTGCGACCCGACGTTGTTGAAGTTGACGTCCCGGACCGCCTGCCGGTGCCCGAAGTACGTCCGCACGCAGCGCCGGTCGCCGTACACCTCCCATATCTAGCCGACCATACGTTTAAATTATTTAATCTATATACCATATCACAAAGCCAGACTCAGTTGCGCTGGGAGGAAGATGGAAAGAAAGAAAGAAAAAGTATACATATATTTTATTATTATTATTTTAAGTTAATTGATTACTTTTGTTGTGTTGTGCTTTGGTACAATTTGTGTGTAATTTTCAAAATTGTCATGTTATTATTATAAATAAGTTGGTATAGTGTACGCGCAAGTGCTGGTCTCCTCCTGCGGTATGTGAGCGGCAGGGCGGGGGATATTTACACACGGCAAGCTGACTCAGTCGGCCGTCGACCACCGTGACGGTTACACGATTTAATTGTTCGCGTCAGTTTATTCCAAACACACATGAGTTTAATATCCTAAGATGGGTCCGCCAATACCACGACAAGTGAAAAATATTATTTAGAAAATGAAATTTTCACGGAAACCTGAATACTTATTGAGAAAAGTTAATTTGTTTTTAAAACTGTTTTGTACCATTAATAATAAAATTTAATTAACACTTTTAACTGTGTGTTTTGCTTAGCCCGGAAATAGAAAATATAATTTTATAATTTAGCCGCAACATTAATTAAGACAGTTTCTAACATAGTTATCCGGAGATTTATCTGTGCTCGTATATCTCGTGCGTGTCTTGAAAATACGCGCCCTCCCCTGTCTCACCGCTCACATACCTCAGGCGGAGACCTGCACTTCCGCGCGGACTTATAGTATAGCTGTATAGTCACAAGGGGATGGCTGAAAACCAGCGCTGTGTTTATCAGCTGAAGCTGAGTCATTGCCCTTTGAGCGGCCACACGGCCTTTCATTCATAAACGTATTATTAACGATATAGTTAAAATGTTTTATCGAATCTAAAAAGATTACAGAACGAAAGAAACAAAACATTTTTTTAAATATAGCAAGCTTATAATACGTTTATGAATAAAGCCGCAAGTCTTTAAAAGACAGGGTCCCAAGATACAGGGTTTTCTTAGTTTAGGACTCATGATCCACTACAAGAATCAATACAAAGACGTCTAATCCTGAATCGCGCTATCAAAGTTTCTGTGCGCGCTAAGTATATATACAACATCTCGACATCAACCACTGGGGCCTTAGGGCCGGCCAGTCAGTGGTTCGACTGGTCGAGGATCCTCCCTTTAGGTTGGAGGAAGACCACACCTCCCTTCCTCCACAGTTTATTCAAGAAAGCTCTTAGGTATAAATAAACATTATGCAAATAGTTAATTGTTTTTTTCTACATATATGTCTGCGAAGTCTATTTACTGGGTATATCGACATTTTAATATTGTGATTTGTTCAAACAAAATTTTTCTAAATTGTATTGTAGTAGTTGTGTAATTGCCACCCTAAATAAATACAATATACTCTGTGGATACGATTTGAGAACCACCAAGAAACGAGCCTATTCTTAAAGGCCGGCAACGCATCCTTCTAGTGTTGATTATCATGAGCGGCGGCAGTCGCCATGTAATAGGTTTTGACGGGCTCGTTAGCGGGTTTGGTAGAACACCTACCTTGTTTATGGATGGGTCGGGGGTCAAAAAAAATTAAAAAAAAAAGTTAGTAAGACATACCTTGACCCTACAGTCCATGCCTGCAGAAAGCATGAGATGAGCCGTTTTAGGGAACCAGCGCACCGCCGCCACGCCCTTGGTGTGACCCTTCCACGTGAATATATGTGACTGGAAGAGAACAAATATTTAAGAATAAGAATAAATTTATTAGTGTACCTAAAACAAACAAGTAATAAAAAAAATACAAAATCAGTTAAACATATTTATCGGCTTTGAAGAACTCGTTGGCACAATGTTTAAACACTTTTTTTTGTCAGATATCGACAGACGAGCATGAGGTTCACTTGATGGTAGGTGACACCCCAGCCACAGAACATCAGTCAACAATGCGTTGTCGACCTAATATATATAATATAACGACGAATAATTAGTATACATTTTGTTGTAATATTCAAATTGATTGTTTGTTTAATGTAATATGGTTCATTTGAAAATAATAACCAATAGAACTAACCTTGGGTAAGAAGCACTTAGCGGGCGGAGTGTCACTACGCAACTGTGTTTCACTGCGAGGAGCCTCCAACCAAGATCTGCCTTGGTAGTCTGTTGCTTTGTCAACTGAAAAATGTATTTATTAATATAATATTAATTCATATGTAATAAAAATTATAGGTATTATAAAATAAATTTTAGCTTCTCAAATATCCCTATTTTATTATTTTTCAACAATTTTTATGTATGAAAAAGCCTTAACTAAAAAGACTTGCGACTCCTTTATAAAATCACTAGCAATCACTAGGTCTAGATTTTTTGACAAAAAAGCAGGGGTTGGTAATAGAAGAGTGAAAATATAGAGTTGCATGTATTTTTAATGCCACATTATAAAAAAATAAAAACAAAAAAATTCGTCCAAAAATTAAAAAAAAAAATTTTAGGGTGAACAACCCTTATCACTTAGGGGTATGAAAAATAGATAGTAGCCGATTCTCAGACCTACTGAATACGCATATAAAATTTGGTAAACATCGGTAAAGCCGTTTCGGAGGAGTACGGTAACTAACATTGTGACATGGAAATTTTATATATTAGATAATCAAATTTGAATTAAAGTTTGTATTGAATGAATATATAATTACAAAGAATTCACTATATACCATTCTTATTAATAATAATTTGTATAGCTGAGTAACTTATCATCAATATGACAATTACTCAAATGCAACCAATTTTAAATGATAATGATTTAATTCATCATTTAAAATTTTCCCAATTCCCTCAGAATGATGAGGGAAATTATTTGTAATGAGGTATATTCCAGAAGCAACATTTCGATGACAACCTCAACAATCTTGGGCCAACTAGATGTAAATTTTGCTGAAAACTTAACAATGGGATTATATAATATGGCTTACTATGGAATATAGATTTCTCCTCCAAAGGCTTATCATCATCCACTTTGCCCTTCTTTTGTCTCTTCGCTACAATCTCCTCCAATTCTTTGGCTTCGTCACCTTCAGGTTTCATTATTCTGTAATTAATTAAGTTAGGTATGATGATAATAGTGTAATTTTTGCAAAAGCAACTTATTGCTTTTGTCTATAAACTCCCCATTTATCCTGTTGTAATTTTTTCACAATGCTCACACCTTCTTTGTACGATTTTGTCTATTTTAGAGAAATAGTTAATTCAGTAAATAAATGAAAAAAAATAATAATATGAAGTAAGAAAAAAGTATGATAATTTAACAATATTGATTTATTTGCAAACCTAATTCAACAAATACATACACATACTGAAACAAAATACAAACAAAATACAGTAAAAAAATTATACAGCCACAGTAAAGGACGTAGTTTTGCGAAGATACCAGTTTATAATAATAATTTTAAGGCATAGGTTATAAAAAAAAATGAGATATAAAGAAATAAAGAATACCTTTTTTCCCCAACAAAACCTCCCCAGGGACCTAAGAAACCTTCAACATCAGCAGGATTGTCATTTTTATTCCTCTTCTTTTTATCTTTCTTTTTCACTGTTTCAAACACTGATTTACCTTCAGCTTCTTCTGGTGGTAACACGGTTTCTGAGACTGAAATATTTTATCATTTTAGTTAGTTTTTCATATTTACAATGTTACCATTTTCATTTATTTAATATGACTTATTTAAATTATAGTACCACTCACTCCAGATAGGTAATAGTAATATATAGAGGCAAACTCCAGAATATGTTACTAATTGAAAAGTACATAGCTTAAATAGATAATTATTTGAATTGTGAAAATATTAGAATTTAACAAAATTACTTACCAACAATTCCATCCCCTTTACCACTGTCACTAACAGGCTCAGTAGAGGGGTCTACTGCAAACCCATAACTAGTAAAAGTCCTGCGCTGGTTCTCAAACTGAAATTCACTAATATGTGCCTTCTCAACAAACCCTGACAACATGTTTTTATTTGCTCTCATCTGCTGTGTTTGAAATGGATTCTCTGGGCCATATTCAGGTGCAAATAACTCTTCGTACTTTGGATTATGCATGAGTTCTTGATTTTTTGGTATAAGTACTCTGCTATCGTCATTATTCTATAAAAACGTAAAAACTAAGTATCATCTATAACCAAAAACTTCACAAATAGGTTAATATGTGGTCTAATATACATACCGTGGGCATAACTACTGGTGCAGCACATATTTGCATTTTCTTAGCAATAGATAAATTAGAAGCAACAGGCTTCAAGTGAGTCAATAACTTTTCATTGCTATGTTGTTGTACAACTTCGGAGTCATTTTCATCGTCTTCTGATTCTGAACTACTACCGTAGTTTTTAATGTTTAACATGATTGTTTAAAATATTTGATGTATACTTAAAAATAATCATCAATTACTAAAAATAAACTTTTCTCCGTAAATAAATTCACGTTTAAGCTTTCTAACGTAGTTTATATTATTATATGAAAGTCAAAACAAGACACAAGTTAACTTATTCAGTATTAAGTATTAACGTCAATATGATAGGACAGCTGACAAATGACAATGACAAATAACAACGACAGAAACATTTCACAACTAAAGTTGCCTAGACCAAAAAAATAATCCTTTTAATTGTACAACTATCCGATTATTCCATTCATACCAACATAGACAAAAACCCGTAGTCAGGTGATGAATTTGTGTGACAGTCGGGCAGTTCTTAATTTCACTAATTTTTCCCAAAAAAAAACAGTAATTTTAATTTATAAACATGGCCCTGCAAGGTGCTGTAAAAGGAAAATTAATCAGTGTGATCGGAGATGAGGTAAATATGATCAATTTTATGAAAAGTACATAGTTCTATTGATTTCTTTGGTCATTGTTTGTATCCTCCAAAATCGCCTTCATATTTTAAATATTTTTTCAGGACACTTGCGTCGGGTTCCTCTTGGGTGGTATTGGTGAAATAAATAAGAACAGACACCCCAATTTCATGGTGGTCGACAAAAGTGAGTGCTGCCATTGGTTTCTTCAAAAATCCATGAATCTCCTATATATACTGATAAGAGAAACCATTTAATTGTATTGAACCTCTAGTTATATGAATTAAAATTAAATTAATTAGCCACTCATGCCAATATGGAACATAACCAGATATCCAATTAGAGTATATGAATTTTAATATAATCTTTGTAAAGTATCTAGCATGCTTACTCTTCAGTTCAAGTCTAGTAGGTAGACAAGCAAAATTATCTATAAGGCTATAATGAGCGTTTTATATTTTATGTACTCATGTCTCCATTGGGAATCAATCCCTAGTTGACAGATGATAAATAATGGTATCTTGTGATGAGAAAATATAAGTACACATGAAATTTCATTGAATTAAATGCTATTTACACCTAGGAATTTTTCAGATCTGATAATAGGTTTATGAGAAGAGTGTTTTAATAAACAATTTGTATCCCAACTTTCTGTCAGATTTTACAGTGTGATTATTTCATCTTTCTTTGGGGCTTGCCTATGGTTTTCATCATATTGTATAATATTAAATACAAATATATTTAAAAAATTCAATTAATTTAACATTTTAATGTTTCTATAGATACACCGGTCAGTGAAATTGAGGACTGTTTCAAGAGATTCACAAGACGCGATGACATCGACATTGTTCTTATCAATCAGAATATTGCTGAGTTGATCAGGCATGTGATAGACGCACATGTAGCCCCTGTGCCAGCAGTACTCGAGATTCCCTCAAAGGACCATCCTTACGATGCTAGCAAGGACTCAATTTTACGTCGCGCTAAGGTATATTTTAGTCAGTTACCTTTACAATTATTAAACATGATTACTTGAAGGGTTCCATTCAGAAACATTTTATAAATTTACAATAAAAAATACCTTTAAGATATATTTTTTTGTCTTCTTACTAATTAATCTAAAAACTTTGTAACACAAGTTCTAATGCTAATGCAGAGTTTTACAATTATTTATGCCAATTGTATATCAGTTATGTTTGATGTTTTACAAATATTGTATTGTTGTATCAAAATTGATTTTATGTAATAGATATTTGCAGGTGAAAATATCAGATCTATTCCATTGGCTTATACAAAAAGAATACATGCAACAATTCAAAGACAGTTGCAATAATTGCCTAACATTTTATTAAAAATATGTGTATACAACTCTGCAATTATTGATATTCAATTAACCCATTTTTTATATATCATGATAAAATCATCATCGCCTGTGGCTATGTCTCATCCAATTGGCTTCTTTTCAGGATAAAAACCCTATATTTGTCTCCAGGGTGTTATCTATCATCATACTGAAGATAGCATTGTGTACTTTGGATATATTTCTTATGTAAAATTTTTCTTTACAGGGCATGTTCAACCCAGAAGACTTGGTACGCTAAGAATGTTAAAATTATTGCATGGTTTGTCTGGTCCACAACAGACTGGCATTTGTAAATTGCCAAAAATTTTAAGGAAACCAAAACTAACAACTAATTTATATAAAATCCGTGTTTTATCCCGTGTGCAATGATTGCCATTCACCCTTTACATTAATACATTCCGCAAAATATTTATTTTTGAGAAAAAAAACTGATTTTAATTTTATGGTGCAATGCCTGAGTATTAGTACATTATTATAAAAAAATAACATTGTATAGATTGTTGAAATTTTATTATAGTATATGAACAATTGAGTTGTGTTTTATTTTTCCCTAATAAAATGTGTGTGCATTTTTGTGCATGGTGTGGTGTGTATTTTATTTATTTATTTGATTCATTTTACATATAATATGTATTATTTTGTAGATATAATAATAGTCTCTTTTCTTTTCAGTCTATGTTTGGAGCTGAAAACTACTCTACCTAATTTTTATTATTGTAGCTCATACCTGTTATTCTTATTTTTAAATAAAATATTGTAGTATTATTTATTTAAGTATTTATTTACATTAATTAACTTATAATAATACTGACTGCACAGTTATACAATATGATCAGTGCACACGACCATATTAATCACATAACATTATAAAAAAGTCGTTAATATAATACGTTATTACCCGTAAAGATTGAGGGCCGGTGATTGGTTAATTTGAATTTGGAAAATGTTTAGTCATCGAATTCGTTAACGTCATTTTCGGATTTCTTGTGACCAACCCAATCCCATTTGGAGTAGTGGAGCTTGGTTTTCTTGAATTTAGGGTTCTTTGACGTGATACGAACGAAGACGCGACGGCCGAAGAGTGGTTGGAGTTGTCTGAAATTGTCAACGAGGGGCAAGTTCAAGTTGGAGAGGAGTCCACGGAAGTTATCCATCTGAAAATAAGATAAAACATTAAAATATATAAAAACTACTGCTTCGTCTAGTATACCTCACATATAACGAAGAATTTGGAGATTATTATAATTTTCTCTGACTGAACAAAATGTATAGTATTACCTGGAACACAGAGATTGGGAGGTAGTCTGAGAAAACAACCCATGTGACGGCTTCAGCGCAGGGAGGTGTTGTAAGGGATCCTTTGTAGGTGTAGAAGCGTTCCGTGTCCAGCCCAGAGAGGATAGAAGACAGGGAGAATGTGTGAGGAAGCTGCATGCTGGTGTTGAAGTTCTCGATAGAAGACAAGTTCTTGACGATGGGAGTTAGAAGTTTGGCATCGAATTCAACCACCTGTGAAGAAAACGGGGTAAGTTGGTTTGGATTCACCATTATTTGTGCTCGTTACATTTATGAGACTGAACCTCTGAACTGATTTTGATGATTTTTTTTACTCTTTAAGATATATTTGATATAGTCTGCTTTCAGGTTTATTTATCCTTCTAACTTCAAGTTGACGAATTCCTCAAAGTTTTATGTTATGTTCCGAGGGGTTACGGGTTCGAATCCTGCCGAATAATTATCTGTTAACATATTTTTAGGTTATTTCGGACATTGAACGGTTGGGTGGAATATCGAAATTCCTACTGGATAACGAATCACCGTTCATAGATGAGAAAACCATGATTGTATGTTTCGATGTCTGTCTATGGATTTCGAAGTGCTTGAAGTAAAAGATAGGTCGACAGCGTATAGTCGACTGTTGTTCTATGGCTGAGATATCATAGGTGATAGGCCATCAAGTGAACCTCCATAGTCGTCTGTTGAAATCTAATATGAAAAGAAACAAATCAGTTTGAATTTGTAGGAGTTATTAAAACCAAGTCTTTTCTTTCATTTTATTCTCTTGGTGATTTTTTTTTTCGGTTTAGTTTTCGCCATCTTTGTAATAGCGTATTTTTATTGAGTATATTTTATCTAGAATACATTCTCACCTGGTAGAAGAAAGCGAGTACGCAAAGACCATCAGGGTGTTGTAGAGCTTCAGCGAGACTCCTGTATTTCTTGTTCCTGTGGATGATGTGCATCTCGAGAGGAAGACGCATGTCGTTGAGCGTGTGTTCCGAGCCACGGTTGTTCTTGTCACCCCAGTGGAAGTGTAGACCTTCGATTTCATACTCATTGTCCAGGGGACCTCCGAAAATGTACGGGAGTCTAAAACCTTTCTTTTCTTCTTCGGATGAGTATTTCGGAATGGTTAAGGCAACTGGAATGTTGAATATAGATTTTAGGCTTATAAGTGACCACCTCCGTGACTCAATGGTAAGCACAACGCGTTTAGCACCCGGGGTTCGAATTCCGAGGAAACAACATTTTCGGTCGGGTAGAGTACAGAAGACTGAACACCTACTTGCCTGCTAAGAGAAATTATCAGTGAAACAGACACAGAAATGTGTCTGCCCCATGCCCCAATAGGGGACAACTTTCAAATCACTTTTAGGTTTATGAGTAGGGTAAGTTTAACTTTCGAAAAATTTCGAATTATCAACTTGATAAAAAGGAGTAAAATTCTTGAAGTTTCTTAAATCGTAAAGGTTGATATTGCCACAAATATGTTCATGTACGATTAGATTATAATGCCATTTTTCTAAGAAATCGGAAAAAATAAGGAGCACTTTTCTGAGTAGCTGTACTTTGAGGCATATTAAGGTGCACTAGATGTTTTCTAATTAGCCGTATTATGTAGCATATGCTTACCGGAATGTCCATTATTAGTGATAGTAAGTGGTCCAGGCAGAGGATTCTGGTAACCAGTGAGTTCCATAGCGGGAATCGAAATGGGAATCGCCTGGCGAGCTGATATAGCGATGGGCGACTGTTGGCGACCGCCACAGGCTGGATGTAAGACGGCCCATCTTCTCTGGTCAGAGGCACGGTATCCCCAGCCGAGGACCATAGACACTGAGAATAATTCGAAATATTTAAAAAACATCATGGCAGTTGTTAAATTGAGAGTACATATTTTGTATATGGAAGTTTGTTTGTTTACGATTAGATAAGGAGTTTAATGAGGTTTTCGGTTTTTGAAGCTTGTTTAACCCATATTGCGGTTAAGAGGTTTATGCGCCTCCTTTGGTATGGAAAATGCATTTTTTTTATATATTTAGACTCAACGATAGGTTTCCATTGGAATACTGAAACAGTAGTTAATATTGAGAGCTTCTTAAAATGCTCCTGTCTATTATGTATGTTAATAAAAGAGAAGAGATTCTTAATTTAATCACAATGTTGATTAGCGTTTGATTATTCGGCCATTAGTGTCTCAAATAGTATTATGTTCACCTAATTGTGTGAGTTATGACAGTAATTTTTTTCTTTCTTTCTTAATTTTCAAACGGTGAACAATAATTCCGATTGACTAACTTGTAGACTCATCACATCTAAATGGGCAACACATAAATTAATTCCACAAAACATATGTAAATTGGTTACTTATAGCGTTGACAATGTGTAGATTTTATCGTCTCCAAAAAATCAGGCGCCATATCTTATACAATACTGCTCATTCGTATTCCAGACGAATTTACTTTATAGGTGTCATAAAATGTATTTAATTTAAAGAAAGCACGTATAGCTATAAAATTGAACAATTTAAACGTATACTGTGCAATTTATGATCGTTTATTTTTATTAGCAACCTTTTGGACAAAGAAAAAGGATCTGGTCGTCTCGTTCTATCTTTTTAATTTTGCATTTGTTGATTTCGATCAGAGAAATGTTGGCTCTAGAAAAACGTCTCTTCAATATTAGGGGATGGAAGTAAATCACCAGTGCCGCCGAACAGTTCCGTATAGCCAGGGATCTCTCCCTGGCAGAGACAAGTTCAAGTCGCTGACTGTCAACCCTCATTAATTGGAGAGACCCAGAAGAAGAAAAGAAGAAGATTCTGATCCATTAATACTCTTTGGAGCTTTAAGATCTTAACTTATCGATGTTTTGCTTCGAATCCAGAAAAACTTAATGATACGAAACTTTTCTATTGTTACCTACAAACACGACATTTCTAGCTAGCTAAAAGAAAATATAATTTTCTAGAATTTAACATCAGTTAAATTGTATGACTTGACGCTATTATGTATGTTCAAATTCCTTTAGTGCATCGGATTAAAACAATCAATGCATTTCAATGACTTCGGTATCTCAGGTACCAAAAATACGTTACGTGTTCGAATTCTTAATTGTATTATAATAAGACGATAATATATTAAAAGACAATAAATTTAGATTTAAACTGTAGCTAATTTAAACTGTAGTTAATTTATTATGTTTAGGCACTATGCATGGCTGAAATAAATTAAATTCCGACCCTGCATAACTTTTTGTGAATTTAGTTACTTATAAATGAATCGATCAACAACCGAGTGTAAAAAACTATATTGAAATGTATGATTTATGTCCCTAAAATAATGAATTCCCGAGATTTCTAGTATCCGTTTTGCTGATCATGTCTTCTTTATTCAATGCTAGAAAATATTAACTAAAAGCCCCAGGCGGCGATTCAGCATTGCTAGAGCCTAGCAATGGTGAATGGCCGCTGTATTTCATCAACAGATAATAGGTATCTGTTACCATTTGACATCGAATTTTATGTGAGATATCGACCAGAGTAAAACGCATTTGATCGTTTATGATTCAGCCATAATTATAATAATTAGCTGTCGATCTATTGAAGTTTCACTTAGAGACGTTTTTAGGCATAGTTAACTCCCAGACAGGTCCTATTTTTTGAATCAAAGCAGTGAGAAATGCATAGAATTCGTGCGAATTGCACTTCTCAGCAGCATTTTACAATTTCGCTTATTTGTGTCCACTAGTCGGTTTGGATTTTAAGGGACGATTAGTTTTTGAGCTCAGTTTATCAAAATTGCAACGCTCGTAAGTATGTAAAAATAATCCCGTATAGTTCGTATCGAAAAATAATGCCCATAAATTTTTGTTTAACTATTTACATGTAATTTTTATATAATTTAGTTAAATCTTATATCTGTAACAAAGTCGTGTTAGTTACACTATTTATAACTCAAGATCGGCTGCACCGATTTTCATAATATCTTATTTATAGGAATTTCCTGAAAAAATTCAGGAAAAAAATATATTCAGAACTCCGCTATCTTCCGCAGTTGACAGCTTAACGTCTCTCGGGTCCGCTAATATTAAAAGTTTCAATTAAATGTGATTAAAAATACAATATTATCAAAGCTAAAGTTTGATTTAAGCCTTTAAAACAATGACAATATTTAGTAAACCTTGAATAAAAAATTTATTCAGCGTAAAATGACAGATTGACTCAAGAAGCCCGTAATTTTGTTGACGGCGAACAAATAATAGGTATACTAATTATTATTTATTACAAATGATAATAATACATTTTGCTTATAAATTAGATAGGATGAAAGTATTTACGTATTTACTTTTGCAAATGTTTAGTGTTTTATAAATAACTCAGTTGTTTGTCAATATGATGCAGCTGAATACATTGTTTTAAAATAGAATTGAAATGATAAAGAATTAAGGAAATTGAGATATTTACCGGGTTCATATGCACCCTATAATACATCTCTCCTTCCTAATTAGGGTTTGACTTCGTAACAGACAATAATATTTTTTGTATATTTTAATTTAATTTAATTATTTTTTCAACTAAGAATAAAACTATTGGTAAAATATTTGTTAAAAACCGTTAATTCAAATCTCGGATTATTTTAATATTCATTTTTTATGATGATTAAACATTAAATGCAAATAATTCGTGACGGTCTATGTAAAATGCGTGTACGATAAGTGCATGCGTATGAAAAGTACAAACAGTTGCGACCTCTTTATGGATTATTGCAAATTTAAGGTCAAGATTATAACGACTCTCCTTAGTGTCGTCTAATGAGAATAGTATAGTAAATAAGTGATAGATATTTTTTTTTAATTTATTGGTTGACCATGGATGTAGAAAATAGATATCCTATTTTTTTTGTTTTTTTTTTTTTAATTATAAAATGTGTACAAGGGTTTAGCTAGTGTCAAAAGATTTTAACCCTTCCTCCTGTTGGAACTCTTGAAAGCTCTCTGTGGTCTGAGGTTTCAGGAATAGTGAGTTTTCAACAATAATTGAATTCATTAAAATAACTGATAATTAGTTAATTCTAAATGTTATCTTAGCACCTTTTATAATTTTATTTTGGTTCTTTGAGTGTTTGTCGGATGTTTATCAAATGTTGTGTGAATCGTACACTGCATAATTCGCGTGCCTTATTCGAAGATTTGCTTTATTGTTAGTTGATTTGTAAAACTTCGGCAATTAATTATAATTATATTCATTTTACATACACATAACATACGTCTTTATCTGATTTCATGCTCCAATTCGATATCCTTAAATTAATATTCAAACAATCTTGAAAATACAAAATTTTGTATTTTTAAGACTGTTTCCTAAATGAAAGATCAATAATTATGAAAATATACAATCTTGTATTATTTTTTTTGGAAACCATGAAAATATATTATACCAAAATTTCTCTGTATTTCTTATCTTTTACTTTTAATTAGAGTAGAACTGTGGCTTTGGCAAATATTATAATTTAATGTTTGAAATTTGCATTTAAAATGTTATTTTATATGAAAAAAAGCTAACCAAGTATATATCTATAGATTAATATAACCAGAAGATATCACAATTATGAAACCAGATAAAAATTAAATTATAAATTAATAATATTTTGGTTCAGTCGAATAAATATTTACACATAATGCGTTGATGCTACATTGTTATTTCTTAAAAAAACTCAGAGAACCTCCTCCTTTTTTTGAAATCGGTTAAAAATAAGAACACAAGAACACATACGAAATGGAATATTTCATTGAGATTTTCTAATTCCATGTGCAAATTTTGGATTAATTGTCTTGTTTTTAAATACACACTTTTGAATTAACAGATTAAAGTCGTTAGCACTTTGTTTGTTCTTTCACCAAGATTTTTTAAAAGTTAAAAATAAATTACAAAAGCTTACCATGAAGTGCCAAAAGCGCAACAAGAGATGATACTACGGTATTCATTTTAATTTGTATTACTATTTAATTAGTCTTAATTGATTGGATGGCTACTTGATGCTTCCTTTCTTACAGACCGCGGTTTATATACTACACAAGAAAATCTTGTGCAGAGCGATTTGAATGGCCTAACACGTCATGCATGTGAGAACTAACCCTTTACTGACCAATCTGCGGATTAAAAGATCAGGCAATTGAATTTCGAACGTTAATTTTTACGTTAGAATATAAAACTCACTAGATTTAATAAGATCGTAGTTAAGAACCATAAAATAAATGATAAAGAGATTAACTCTTCTTTTCTAATTCTCTAATAATCTAATTAATAATAATGCTGACTGATCTCGGAGTTTAACATTGGGTACCAAACTGTAGTTAGAACTCATAGATAAACGATAAAATTTCATATAAAACTGTGATCCAAAAACGTGTTGCTTTCTCCTCAATTCATACAATTTCATCTAGCAAGCTTATTGAGTTGTTGTGCGAAAAAACCAAAATAGTTACCGAGAATAAATTACTTATAGATTGTTTAACCATCGAGTGATTTTTGAGTTCGATAAATTTTCAAGGAAATAATAGATCACTAATCACTAATTATAAATATTTGTATCAATTTGTATCATTGAAGAAGTTGCAAGTTCGGAAAATTCACATTGCATAGGTATCACATATTAAATTTAAAAATAAAATAAGCGATAAGGATTGAGATTTTTCATAGACAAATATCTACCAGCTGAAAATATAAATGGCATCGCCTGCTAAAAAATTATTCGCGTAAAATGTACATAAAATTTTCCGCCACCATGCAGAGGGTTATTTTAACAGCCCAATGGGCTGAACAATACATGATAACATTACTGTATGATATAATTATTTAGCTAGCTAATTTATTTTTTAAACATCTCCATTGAATGCTATTGAAAATAAGATAAAGGGTTTGATAAATACTATAGAAGTCGTTCATTCAATTTCTTTTTATGTTATAGTTTATGTAGTTAACTTCTGTTAGGTATATTATTTTCTGCAAAACCTTAAGAAATCATGTGTGGGACTTAAAACCCCTCTTTTTAAAAAAGAAACGACTATTTTTTATTTAATCTGAGTGTCGAATAGTAAAAAATCTAGCAATCTTGGAAATAGTCGGCACGTACTTACTTAATTGAGACTTCGAAAGTTTTCTACGTATTATGTCAGATTCTGTTGGAGAACCTTAGGTTATTTAAAAAAAATCGCGCTGCTGAAAAAAAGTTAAAAAAATTTTTTTTTTTTTCAAACATTACAATATATTATTATAGAAATTTAATAGTCCCGAGACTGAAAGAATTCTACTATTAAACACGCGCAAATATTATTTTAAAGGTTTGATGTTTTTATTTATAGACGTGATTTTCTATTATTGTCTTTATTAATTTTATTAGGTAACATTGCGATTATTTCGTTTGTTAAAAACGTGTTTATGATTAATTATTTAAGAAACATGTGTTGCAAGAAAAAGAAAAATAACTATTAAAAATCGAATATCATAGTTTATTTTTATTATGTTTCGCCTAAAGTATTTATATTATGAGAACTGAGAAGTAATAAGACACCCAAACTTCAATAGGGAAGATCACGGAACATTTAATGAAATATTTCTGTGGGGAAGATAGTTAGATGATATATTCCAGAACCACCAAACTAAGTAAATCCACTGCCAAAGATATCATGATATTTCAATAGGTAATTAATGTTTAACTACGTATCTATTATTTTGAAATTTATCATGGGAGGTTCAAAAGTTATTATGTTTATTTAGCGCTGCCAAACTTAATCTAAAATCGTAATTTTATCCAAGTAAATCAATTGTAGGTCTTTCATCCAACTAGCCGCTTAAGAGACATTATTTTATATAGATTCAAATTTAAAATTATTATCTTTAAGGTATGTTTTTTTTATTATTAACGACAATAATAAAAAAAAAGAATATTTAATTTAACATCTCCTGCAACTTCGTACGTATGCGTGTTTGTATATTCTGATATATTAGCAGTATCCTAATAATGAAATATGTATAATATAAATAATTCCTAAAACTCTACTTCCTTTTTTTTATCTAAGCTCAAGCAAAAATTATTGTCGTAAAACGCAACACATTTTAATACAATGCGTCTAGTAAGCGCCCTCAGTGTGTGGTTTAAGTTTTGCGATAGAAGCGGGTTTATATCACAAATTAAAATAGATTAACACTTACGGCCTAATTCATAAACGTGTCTAAAATATGTTTTGTTTCTTTCGTTTGTAGTATTTTTTATTGCATAGAAAAAACATATTTTAACTATATAAAGCGTATAATACGTTTATGAATAAGGCTGTTAATCTTTCTGCTCGGCAATAGTAATATAGCGCTATAACATTATTAAAAATCTAAGAGTCGGGTAAGTTGACGCATAAAAATTTCACCTATGTATGTTTATTATGTTTATTTTGTATATTTTATTATCTCCTGCACGGTTTCATTATTTACTCGAAACGTACCTACCTGGTGGTTTGACTTGTCTAAATTTTGTCAGCGGTGTATGAACACACTTTAGACAAGCCAAATTGACTTTTCTTTATTAATTGACTATTAATGTGTGGAACTTGTGCCAACAAAAAACATCACATGCCAACGTATCTAATAAAGGTTACCTAAACAGTGGTGGATTTAAAAGCAGGCTGAGGCTTGAGACTAGGGCGGCAGATTTAAGGGGCGGCAAAATTGGAGACCGATTTTTTAAACCCATAAGCTACATATTAGAAATCAAAAAGATTTATGAAAGACAGTTTTCTGATGTCTTAAAGAGGCTACAAAACAACATGCCGAAGATTAGCTTTTAATTTTTTATAGAAAGGTTAGGAACTGGCAATAGCGGAAAAATTTAACAGCCCATAGGTAATTAGGTACCTTGGGAATGTGAAAATCCGCCGTTAATTATAATTTATTTATAAATACTGAAACGCTTTATCCTCTACATTGCACCAACAGTATTATAACTTAAAATTCACGTCTAGTTTCCCGGCAAATAACATCTATCACGGTGTCAGGCGGGGCTTGGCGGCTGTAAATCATGTTCGAACCTAACTTAATTGATAATGATTCGTATAACGTGCTTTATTGTTTTGTAGATGTGACGCGCGGAGCTATGGGCGGAGTTGGAAACCTAATAAGGTAGCAGGGTTCCTTTGAATATATTGAAGGGAATAAAAAACTATCAAGAACCGAAGACAGAATAAACTTTATTTCCAGATAATCATCTCCGTTTGCGGTGGCATTTCTCACTTTTCGGTAGTACGAGAAATCTCACCTCTATTATTACTTAAATATATTAGCTGTTTTTTTTTATTCTGAAAATATTACTTATAAGATATGCTGTCTTTTAAATATTTTGTTTATTAAAGGGATTTATTATATAGATGGAAGGCCAAAACACCTCGTTATTTTAAGATTTTTTTCCGGATAGGGATTTCATATGATGAATAAAAGCATAAACAGGTAAATGTAGTGTCATCTTTCAACTACTTATCTATCGCCATTTTTTATATACGTATCTAAAAATATAGCTTCACATATACTTCACTATTCCTTCGATGAATACCTGTAGCATGTCTGAGAAGGTTGTGTCAAAATTGCAGACCGATCTTGAAACATCGTTTTGAGGTAAACGCGTTCAAAGTTTCGAAAGTGGTTTACACATGAATATTTTTTTATAACTTACAAGTAGTTATCTATTCCAGGGCTATAAAATTTTCCCTCTGCATCATCACCAGCTTCCAGAGTCGAATTGGAGTCGTCGTGAGCCCATACGCTCTTAAATTAGAGATCGTGACGTGCTCTGCATACCCTTTTATAGGTATAGGCATGGGTATAGGGCCCAATCGATAGTCCCAGTGCACTCATATAGTACTAATAACCCGCCCCGGCTTCACACGGGTAGTAGAGCATAGTATGCCAAGGTCATGCTTTTTTATGTTAGTTATTGACAGACGAGCATGAGGCTCACTTGATGGTAGGCGATACCTCAACCACAGAACATCAGTCAATGATGCGCTATCGACCTACTTTACTTCAAGCATTCGTAGATCCATAGACTGAAACCGAAACGCGCAATATGCACTTCACGGAACGGTGGTTCGTTACCCGGTCGGAATTTCGATATTCCTCCCACCCGATCAATGCTCGAAGATACCAGACGTGGGGAAAACATGCTTACAGAAAATTATAAACATGTCGTCCTGGTGGGATTCGAACCCACGACCCATCGAGCAGTGCACGGCAGGTGATCTACCGAACGAGCCAACAAGCCCGACAAATGTACATGTTTTGTCTGTTCATAGGGTCGAATTCGCGCGCTTTAAACAATTTGCGATAACTTCTAAGATATTAATTTAATTTATATGATGTAAACTATTATAATATGTATGAAACTTAAGGTAACTAACGTATTTAAATTGATAAGCATTGATACTGTATCCGTCTAAATAGCATTCCAATTACATCATTGACGTGAAGTCGATTTTCAACGATTGACAATACTTGCTGGATCAATTTTAAATTTTCAGGGAATGTACCATAAGAAAATACCGTTAAAAATTAATCGATTTTCTAAATTTTCCAACTGTATGTAACCCCTTAATGTTCGTTCATGCTTCATTCATGGAGAATGGGCAGACACACGTGTCTTTACAGAAAAGTTACTGAAACATTTTTTAATATTATTTCCCGAAAAAATTCGAACCCGTGAACTGCGGGCCACAACGCATTGCTCAAACCGCTGAGAAGTTGATTGTTACGATTTAACTAGTGGACCGATTTTAAAAATTCTTTCACCGATAGAAAACTACTTTATCAGTGAGTAACATAGGCTATTTTTCTGCACCCGTGTGAAGCAGGGCAGTGTTACTAGTAACAAATAAACATAAAATCTCTTTCTCTAAAAGCCGAGCCGGCCCTAAGGCCCCAGTGGTTCATATTTTTTTTTTGATATCGACAGACGAGCATGAGGATCACTTGATGGTAGATGATGCGCTGTCGACCTACTTTTTATTTCTATGTTCTAACATTCGGAGATCCATAGACTGAGACCGAAACGCGCAATATGCACTTCACGGTTTTTCCATCTATGAACGGTGGTACATTACCCGGTCGGATATTCGAACCCATCGGTGCATAATTTCGGTGTTCTACCAAGCGCGCCAAAATGATTTCGAGATATTGTACATATATATCAGCGGCGTAGCTACTGCCGTATCAAAGATACGGGGCCCATAGCTACAAGGGCCCCGAACCCGTGTAAGCGAAAATTTAACTACCATTACGGCTTCGACGCAGTTAGGAAGAAGAACCCCACACCAAATTTTATTAAAGGGCTACGCCCCTGTTATCTTTATATATATAATTCTTCTGTGAGTGTGTATGTCACTGAACTTCTCTCAAACGACTGGACCGATTTTGATGAAATTTTTTGTGTGTGTTCAAGGGGATCTGCGAATGGTTTAGAACAAAAAAGTTTGAAATTTTCAAATTAAAGACGTGTAGACAGGACAACGTCTGTCGGGTCGGCTAGTACAATATATTAAATTCGTGAACTAAGTATAAGCCGAGAAAAAGGCTAGCTTTGAGCATCCTAATGTACTAAGATTAACGTATTACAATGGAAAAATCTGCAAATAGTTTAAATATGTACGAAAGTTATTATATTTCTTTACATCTGCTGTAAGTTTTATTAATCTGCCGGCCTAACATGACCGCCACGAGATATGTCGCGGACGAGAGAAGACAAACTAAGATGTAAGATATCTCGATATCGACAATTATGATAGAAAAGATATCTCGATCGACAAATACCTATATCTATTTTTGATGTTA
This sequence comes from Anthocharis cardamines, assembly GCA_905404175.1. Taxonomy (NCBI): domain Eukaryota; kingdom Metazoa; phylum Arthropoda; class Insecta; order Lepidoptera; family Pieridae; genus Anthocharis; species Anthocharis cardamines. Next base: position 10,984,025 of record FR989962.1, on the reverse strand, counting down.
AAAGTCGAGTTTTAAGTGTAATTGTCATGTTAGACCCGGAAGAAATAAAGAGATATTATAATCGATTAAAACACGAGAAAACGGTCGACAACATTTTGTCGCGATTGTCATGCTAGGCCGGCTGGGCGTTGTTATAAACACATAGATAAGTATAAGTACTAAAGTAGTTAAACACCCAGAACATCGTCCTTAACAATAAGTGGTGTCACTGATGCTTATTGCTTATTTACCATAGCTTTCCTTATTTGATAGTTGATTGCAGATATTGTCATTATACGGAATTTTATTAATTAGGAATGGTATAGATTTAGTAAACAGATATCACGTTCGTACTTTAATCCATCTTCTTTTTTATTTTCGATATCGACAGTCGAGCATGAGGCTCACTTGATGGTAGGTGATACCTCAGCCATAGAATATCAGTCAATGATGCGCTGTCAACCTACTTTTTACTTCTAACATTCGGAAATCCATAGACTGAGACCGAAACGCGTACTTCACTGTTTTCAATCTATGAAAGGTGGTGCGTTACCGGTCGTAACTTCGATATTCCTCACACCCGTTCAATGCATGAATATTATCAGACGTGGAGAAGACAGCTTACAGAAAATTATAAACATGTCGTCCCGGTGGGATTCGAACCCACGACCCATCGGAGCGCACGGCAGGTGTTCTACCAAACGCGCCAACGAGTAGATAATATGTAATAAGATGTCTCTTCTATTGGGACAGAAATCACAGATTTAGGTACATATTATACTTTGATTTCTTGCATAGGCCTTCGTCTACTTCAATCAACGCTTTGATATGCGCTGCGTCAGTTTCGACTTTTGAGCTTTGTTTTGTTTGTTTCTTCTCCCTACTTTCATCCAATTAACTCTACCTACACAAAGCCATACATACGTCATGTGCTAGTTTTGTATAGATACCGGGCAGTATATTATCACTTATGAGTTATGACAGATTTAGCTTGTATTTGACTGTGAACAATGATAACGGAAAAAAACTCTCATTGATTGCAGCGATTCCTTTTATTATGTTTAAATAATAATTATATTTTTGTACTTGTTATATAATTACTAAGTAGTTACTAAGAAAAACAATATACTATCTATGATGAATGAAATCATAAATATCGTCGGTTCAAAGGTATTCACTTGTAATTTTGAACAAAAATAAATTTTGTTGTTGTTGCTTATTTTAAGCGTACATCTAAGCTACGATATGAACAAATTACTAAGTGCGTATTGCGCTTCATAGTTTTATTATGGACCACAATACACAATAGCATGTGGGGGGCGGAGGGTGCGGTGCGGTCCGCCCCGGGCGTCACTTTAGCGGGGGCGGCATTTCTCTGGTAACGGAAAAAAAAGGAATTACTACATCACCGTAGTAACAGAGTTTATTTTAAGGTAAGTGTTATTCAATAAGAGCCCCAATTGTTTATAATCAATTGCAAAAATAAGGGGGCGACAAATTTGGGATCCGCACCGGGTGCTAGTTACCTATGCTACGCCACTGTTTGTTCCACAGATTAATCAGCGGGGTTAGAACGCAAGTCACAAAAACGATTCGACTGATCGTGTCGCTTTATTGTGATTGGTGTAGAGAGTCTCTAGACCAATCACAATGAAGCGAGACAATCAGTCAAATCGTTTTTGTGACTTGCATTCTAACCCCGCTGTGGTTTATTCTTACCGTGGGTTTACGGTTAAAATAAGCAAGAGTAGCAAAATTTATTTTTATTCAAAATGATACTTAGTGAGTTTTAGCTTTGAACCGACGATATATATACATAAGTATTATTTTAACATAAACTATATAAATATAATATAAACAGCTACATTTTTCTGATAAAAGGTTATTGATATGCTATTAATTTTGGTAAAAAAAAAGTATTAAGATAATGCAATGCTGAATAAAAAGATACTGTCTGACACGGAATTTATATATATTTTTTTTATTTCCATAGACTAGACGCTCTATGATTTTCTAAAATATCTTAATGGTGTCTTTACAAAAGACTGTCACAGAACAAGATACATTGTGTATAGCTCTGTCTTATTTAAACAATATTATTTAATATTGATAATAGCATATTCAATTATAGTCTACAGTGGTGCCGAAAAGGAAACAAATATTCCTTAATCCCTTTTTTAAATTTAGGACGAAAAAGACTTAAATAATATACTCTGTTTTATTAAGAAGCAAAATATTAGATAAAACATTGTTGGTAGCACTCAATCTTGTTTAGCATAACAAAACTTCAGTATCTGTATCACATGAATAAAACAAAGAAGTAAATGCTTTTTCATAACATAATAAATCAAGAAATCTACAGAAAATTCAAAAAATGAGTCTATTAGTTGTATTAATTGTTTTATTAATAAGAGCTGATATTTTCATCATTGTCCATTCTGTAAAATATTTTAATGAGAAACTTATGATACCATAGTTAAGTTTATATGAAATACAACAAAATTAAAAAAAATATGAGATACTAAATTAATAATATAAGTATTTAGAAGTCCATAGTTAGCAGGCTTAGTTGCAGTTTTCTCATCTTTTCTGGTACTGGCACACCACTGTGAGCTGGCAGAGGTCGCCGCTTCCAAGCTGGCTTTTTAGCACTAGTGGTTGGTTTTTTACTACTACTTGGTTTTGGAGATGGAACCGTACATCTCTTTAATGGTGTCTTCTTCGCACTTCTAGGAGCTGGGGTAACTTTAGAGGTAGATGCAGAAGAAGCAATTTTTGGAATTGTACTAGGTGTCCTTGTGTGTTTTAAATTTGTATTGACAGCTGCAAATGACAAAAAAAATTATTTAACTTTCCAAACACAGAATATAACTATAATAGCTAAGCTAAAACTTTGAAACAAAGGCCCACTTCCAATTTTAAATTACATTAATTTCAACTTTTTAACCATTCCCTTTCCCTCATCTTCATTCTATTGAGTTGATTAAATTTTGTAGTGAATGACGGACATGTCATATATATATAATGCTTTAAGTGATTATGTTTTATTATTGTCTAAGACTTCAATCGAAATCAAACTCGCAATCTTTTGGTAACAACCAAAGTTCTCTTTAAAATTAAGTACATTGCATTAAAAATACAGAAATTACATCAAAGTTTAGAAGTATTAAAGAAGTAATTTAGGTACCTTTTAGAGGTTTTTTTTCTGAAACTGTGTCTTCTGTCTTACATTTAGTATTATTGTCTTTAATATTGATACACTTTTTGATTACAGGTTTCGAAGGTTTCTTAAGTTTATCACTTTCACATGGTGCCATTTTACCGTCTTAGATGAATTTCACCAAAAAACAATATTAATTTTTATCGTTGAGGTATATTTAGATAATGTTAATTTATGGATTATTCCCAAATTAATATATACTTTTAAAATCAACGCCTTATGATAACTAAAACAACAAATCTACAGTAAACAGTTTGATGGCTTGCCTTTTAACGATTAAATTCAAAATTTAAATATGACATATTATGACAATTGACAGTTAGTTAGTTATCTTGTGTTTGTTTTACAGTGAAATATTTAACCGGTATGTGAACTATTTTACCGACTAGATGATTTTAGTAGTTAAATGAAAATGTACTCTAATGATATAATAACTAAATATTCATAATATGAACTTTAAAATACCTTAAAACTAATAAATCGGAATTGTGTATTTAAAAAAAACGGTATTCTTATAGATAATTTCGATCTTTAAAAGTAATGACAACTCTGATCTCACATCCCTCAAGTCACGACGTCCATCTTTAATAGGTTGATGTGTTGTTAAATACCTACCTACTGACTATTTTCGTGTTTCTAAGATTATAATTTAAGTATTGATTTGCGTTGTTGTTTCAAATTGTACCAGAATATGGTTATATAAACAGTTTTGTCTTTATTTTCTTAATTAAATAAAAAAAAGTTTCACTTGTAATTCTCTGTTATTGACCTAAGTGCTAATTATCGGTTCATTGAAATGTTTTCATTGCCTACCTAATAGCCAATAAAGTGTGAAGTGGCGCGTGCATAAATTTTGACTTATTGAGTGTTTTCATGTCACAACAGATGAACGGTGATGGATAGAATTCATCAGATACAAGGCGAAGCGGAACGCTCCAAAGACTTTACCTTAGATACTTCATCACCTCCGAGCGAGGCATTTTTAACCGCGAACGAAAGTTCGTCAAAATTCTACTCTCTATCTGAAGAAGACTCCACGTTTATTGTCTCTCCATCTAAGGATAGTTCGTCGACCTCTAACGTGGACAATAGCATCACAGAATCCAATTTAATCTCCAACTTGTCACCGATACCGAAAACTAGTGATTTAGGAAGTTTTAAAATTGGCAAGCACATAGAAGCTGCAAATATTCTATCTGGTGGTGTGAATATATTTGACGATAATTCATATGAAGGCGATGAGCTTGTGATTGATGATAATCCCACTGACAATGGGAAAGAACCAACAGGTGATGAAAATGAAAGTAGTGTATCTTTAGATAAAATAGATGAAGCGTTAGATGCCACTGATGTGTCTGATGTCATACCGAGCAAGGAGACTGAGGTAGTCTTGCAGATTGATGGTAAGAATGTAGATGCTATTGATATTGGGAATGGACTGTATTTGTACAGAAAGACTGGAGAAGAAGAACTAGCTGCGGTACAAATCATAGATGATGAACAACAACAACCAAGTTTTAAATTTCTTAAAGTGCGGTAAGTTATTTTATTTTACATTAACATTAAATTTCTTCCATTAAATAATTTTAATATTTTTACAAATATTAACATTTGTTGTAAAGGTTTATGTGTGCAATTAAATAATATTTTCTATATACTACTAGCAATACACTCCAGCTGTGCATGGGTGTAATGTAGATGTACTATACACAAAAATAGCTTTCTTATCGGAAAGAAACTCCAGTAGATTATGAGATTATTTGTTACAAATAACAATACAAATCTTATAAAGTAATTGAAGTGAGTTGAAGTTTTAGTAGGGATCTCTTATTTTTCTAGTAATAAGTATAGTTTACTCAGGGATGATGTAGCATTTGCATTAGGTTGAAGAATTTATTTTAAACGGGGCAGTAGTTTTTGAGTTTATTTGTTACAAAAATGCTTGTCTTTTATTAACACAAGCATCACACATTTAAATAAAATATAATAATAATTATTATTATTATTTATTCAGGTATAAACCCATAGTCATACAGTTTGACAGAGACAATACAATAAATCTAGTTTAATTTATGTATAATATAATACTTTATACTTTGTGACATTTCAAAAATCAGACAACTGTCATCTTTCAGTCTGGCCCGTGACCATGGTTGCTGAAAAGCATCTGAAACGTCCACGTCGGGATAAATAATTTAAACAATATCAATAATAAATCGTGTTATAATCCGGTATACAGTATTTTATTTAAAAAGTATTTTGTTAAAAACTCTTTCCTTAGGTTTACCACATACAGGATGTTGCCTGCTTATTTCCACAGAGATTGGTCAAATTGAATTAGAATTTAGCAATTTAGTATATACAAACATCTATTTTTATATATACAGATTTGTACATACATAGTTTCTTTTATAACATAATTAAAATTAAAATTTATATATTCCAGGGAAAATGCTGAAGGAAATCTGGAGGTGTATGAGGAAATTGAGATAGAAGTCCCAAAAGAAATGGTGAGAGAAATATTATATTTAAAACCTAATGGTGTACCTTTAGATGATTAAATAATTTTTTGTTTAATATACAGTTTGTTGGCTATAAATTGTATGAAAAATTTAATAAAGTTTGCAATTCTTTTTCAGCCGACTAAGAAAGGAAAGCCTGCAAATGATGCATCACAAACTCCCATTAAAGATGTGAATAAACTGAAAAGTGATCCCTTTAGTGTCAAAGCTACAGATAAAACACCTAAATTGTCACAAAAAGAATTGGTTAATAATGAATTAGAAAACAAAGAATTAGAAAAATCAAACAGAGAAGTACAAGAGTCTAAGTCTGAATTAAACTTAAATGGAAAAACAATGAAATTTAGTGAGTCTCGTAAATCACCTGTAATTAGCACTTTTACTCCAATGACATACCACTCAACACCAAATAAAGAAGGTATACCATTGACAAAAACTATGGTAGATCAGCATTTGCAACCAAACAGGCATTCAGATAATGTAAAGAAAACTATTGAAGTTCATACAGAGAATAAACAAAAAATAACAGAGGCCACAACAAAAAATAAAGAATGTGAATCTAAAATTGACTCAGCTGACATTGAAACAAAAGATTTTATTGAAAATAAAGATGAAAATGAATCTAAAATTAACTCAATAGACAAGGCAGAGGATTTTATTGATCAAAAAACAGTCGAAGAAGTCCCTATTACATGCAAGGATAAGTTATTATTCGCTAAAGAAAATATACTCCAAGATAAAGATGACAACACTATAATGAGTGATGAAAATAAAGAATCAAACAATCATGATTCTATATCCTTTGGTGAAATGAATTGTAAATCTTCAACTGAAACCCAAATATCCATACTCACAGATTGTGATACGAGAACACAAGTGCAAAAAGATTTATTAGTTCATGAGAGTATGTCTGATAATATGGAACCAGATGTTGATGATAAACTAGTTATTGCAGAAGATATCTTAACTATAACCGAAGACCTAGATAATATTAAAGAATCGAATGTTGTAAATAGTGTTACTTCAATTGATTTAGAAACAAAAGATGTAGAAAATCACATTGACTCAAGTGTTATTGTTGATAAATGTGGTCATACTGTTGAAAAAATAGAGAAAGTGAATGAAAGCGAATCTAAAGAAAAGGAACTGGAAGGCAGTAATTGCTTTGAAAATAAAGAAATTACAACACCAACAGAAAGTCATTCTAAACCATCGATCCATGATGTATGTCAATTAAGGGATATTGATAAAGGACTAGTAGAAAATGAAAAGGCGATTAATTTTGATTTTATTACCAAGAAAAATAATAATCTATCTACACTTGAAACCAAAAAAGATCAACAACATAAAATACCTGAAACTATAGCCACAGATTCTATTAAAATATTCCCTGAATTCAGTCAACAAAAATTGGAAGAACCTAAAAAGAACACAGAGACTCTTAAGTTAAACACCAATATTTCTAGTTCACAACGATTAGGTGATATTAAAAAAACAGGTAATCTACACAGCAAGGAAGAAAAAGCAATAAGGAATAATAATGTTAAATCTTTAGATGAATTTAAATTCTCGACCAAAGAGAAGTCTCAATCGTTTGCGATAAAACAGTCTAATGCAATTCCTCAAAATGCGCAGCTACATAATATAAAACCTGAAGAAATTAAAGATATAGAAAAAGTGCAATGTACAGAAGATAAATCTGCTTGTCCTGCTGCCATTCTTGTGCCCTTTGGAAAATGGACTGAAGAAAATAGGCAAGACTTTTTGAACAAAATAAAGGAATCTAAAGTGATCACAACAAATTCGAATGCAAAACAAATTAAACAGCCTAATGATTTAAACAGAAGAGATGTCTTAAAGAAGATAGATAGTCAGAGGCAATCAAATAATATTTTAACCTCGGCAAAGGTACAAGATGCAAATGCTGGTAGCGCAGGAACTTTTAAAAATAGTTCTGTAGAGCATCAACACACTTCTGCATTTACCAAAACTAAACCAAAAGAAGAGGGTTGTGTAAAAAGCAGCTTAGAATTAAAGTCTGATGTTCCTCAAAACAAATCAGAAATTCAGTTAACTATGACAAATAAATTATTAACTCAAAGGAAAGAAATCAATAATCAAGATCTAATTGACAAAACTATTGAAGGGATAATAAATCGAGCACTGCCTGCAAAAAATTCACAAGAAGATAAACCAAGTATTGAATCCAATGCTAAGGAAATAGAAAAAAAATCACATCTTGTTACTTTGGATGATATAGAACGCAAGATGAATGAACTACATGGAATTCCTTTTGTGGAAAGACCACCTCACGAATTACCAGCGCATGAATCTAAGCTAAGTGATAATGAGAATTTAAATGTTGATAAAAACGAATGTTTACCGAATGTTATTCTGTATACAAATAAACATAATCAAAATGTTGTTAAAGAAAGTGTAAGATCAAATATATCCGAAGAAGAAATTATTGAACATGAGCCTATCACGGGCGATATAGCTAATTTCAACAAAGGTAAGATAAACCAGGAAACAGTAAGTAGTGCAATATGTAATAATAGCGCTAAAAAAGAACCAATTATTACAGAAAGAGATTTTGATAAATTTGCTAGACGTAATTCTATAACATATGAGAATTGTCTAACTGTTAATTTCAACAGAAGAGAACCACACAATGTCATACAAAGTATTGTGCCAAAAGACATACCCACTAAAAAGATGTCTCGAAATGAACTCATGCTTGCAGAGTCAAAAGCTAAATCTACACATAAGCATCAACCTAACCGACATCAAAATCATTCCAGCAAAATTCCTGCAGCCGTTAGATCTACAAACGAAGGTGCATTAAATAAGAATTATCAATCTAAAGTTAAAATAGCATATCAGTCTGCATTAACGGCAAAACGTCAACAAGGGTCCATTACTATTATAGAAGACAAACCTGTCAAAGTTGTTTTCATGGACTCAAATGCTGAATTTGTTCCAATGCAGCTGAATGTTCAGGGTCAAGAGCTTTCACCTTCTAAAAACCATGCTAATGAAAATACACAATACAGTGCCTCCGAGTCTATTGATTCCGAAATATTAGATATCTCTAATGAAAGTAAATCACAAGATAATAAGTCTAAAGTTAAGCATCAGAGAAAACAAGTTCTCACCCCCGTAGCGACTCCTGAATTGGAACTCATTGAACCAGGTGACCTAGGTATAGAATCTTCACCTAAAAAAAAGCGCAGAGTAGAAGACAAACTTGATAAAAAAACAAAAACACTTGTGCCAAAGAAATCATACCTATTAAATCGAAATGTCGAAGTTGATAAGCAAACAAAATCACAAAATTTAGTAAATAATGCAGAAACTGAGACCATTGATAGGAATGAATCATATGTGGTCCATTCAGACCCTATATCTGCAATCGACAACTTAGTTAAAGCTGCAGAACTTCTTGAAACACAATGTGAAAATAGTATTTTAAGTAATGATGATACCAATATTCAACAAAATACACTAGTCAAAAGAGGTCGGGGTCGACCTAGAAAATATCCACTGCCTGGAAATGATTCTGACACAAATAAGACACCAAGTCCACAAAAAAATAATAGGATATTAGAAAGTAATTCAAACAAACAAACTTCAGAGACAGAAAATAGTGGTGATGAAGAGATAAAAGAAAATTGGACAATGGGAAAGATTAATGAAAACATAGTATGCCCCATATGTAATAAATTATTCCGGTCTGAAAATGTTGTTTTTAAGCACGTGAAGCACTGTACAGGGCCTTCTCCGAATAGATCTGATTCTGACAAACGAAGTTCCCACAGATCAAGGCACTCGGAAGATAATAAACCATCATCAATTGACAGTCATTCCGAAGATATCGACTCTGATGAAGAAAAAATTACTCAAAGAAAACGTAAATCACGAGATCCTAAACCGGTTAAAGATAAACCAGAGGAAATTGTTGATAAAAAATCGGCCAAGGATATTAACCAACATGAAGTAAAACAGTTATCTAAATTAAAAAGTAAAATGAACAATCTTGCATGTGAGCTGTGTGGAAAAACTTTTCGGCAGTTATCTTATCTCCTAAGTCACAAGCTACAGCATAAAGAAGACATTAAAAATATTGACAATGTCAATAAAAATGTTTTTAGTTGCGAAGTATGCAAGAAACAGTTCAGAAAATTACATCATTTAGTCCAACATCGCATTATTCATGACCCAAATGCTATGTCATCGAGATTAAGCCGAAAAGGCTCTTCAGAAAACCATGATAATAAGAATGTAAAAATCCAGCCCCAAACAAAACAAAGTGAAGATCATAGTGCAGGGTTTCGCTGTGAGCCGTGTGACAAGTCCTTTAGGAAACTGCACCATCTTGTAGAGCACAGGGAAACCCACGATGGAATCAACAAAAAAATTATCCCTCAAAGTATAGTTGAAAATATCAAATCGCCTTCGATGCATCAGTGTGATATATGCAAAAAAACTTTCAAAAAGTTACAGCATTTAATGGAACATAAAGATCAACACCTAGAAACAAGTTCTGAGAAATCTGATGATAAGAGTGTTCAAAGTTCACTGTCTACCCGAGACATTATACATGAATGCTCCCTCTGCTATATGGTGTTTCCAAACGAACACTCCTTGAACAAACACACAATTATCTGTCAGAGGAAGAAAAAGCAATCGGCAGCGAAGCAAGCTAAACAAATAGAAGAACAAGAACTAAACAGTAAGGAGGAAAGCAAAGAAGACATAATAGAAGAAGAAACGGTCATACAACCACAATATAAAGTAAAACCTGAAATAATAGAACCAGTGCCAACTCACGACTTAACTGAATCTCAGGTTCAACATGTAGATCATAATGAGGAAATATCAAAACCAGTTTGTGACTCAAAATTGGAAGGAACCCCTGAAAATGATTCAGTAGTGGAAGATTCGGATAGCAAAAGTGACGACTTACCGCTTATTACCGCAAAAACATCAAATATTGATACTGAAAAGTCCATCATCGTCAATGACTCGAAACCCTTACACACTAAGACGGAGATAATAGAAACTATCATAATACCAGATACGCCGACACCGAAAAAACGGCCCGCTATAAAAGAAAAATTAGGAATTACAGTTACTAAAAAACTAAGGAGCTGTAATATGCTAAAACCTGTTACTGAGGATAAAAAAGTTGAATCGAGTGATGATGATGAGGTGAGATATATGTTAAATCCAAAATATCAAGATGCTGACACACTTGAAGAGAAATTTATGAAGGTTAGAGCGGAAAAACGTAGTTCCCTGCAAATAGAAAGGCCAAATTCTAAAGATTTAGTAAAACGAAGAATCTCACTGCAACACCCACCCAAAATACCGCGTCTCAAAGCAAAGCCGGTTGAAACACGACCTATTCAAACTGCAACCGTTGTGAAAAAACCAAAACCTAAAGTTTTGGAGACAGTGGCGTCCACGGACTCGGATGATAGTGATATTAAGTATTCTTTCCCCGAGACCGTTGTCGAAAAATCTGCTCCAAAAATTGCTGAACAGGTCAAAAGAAAGTCTTTGAAGGATAAGCGAAAGTCACTTGGTGGCGTGGCTAAAAGAAAATCATTGGGAAAACAAAATGTCAGTGCTCCAGTGAAATATATTAGAAAGCGTAAGTAAATTCTTCAATTTTAGCTTATTATTTTAATAAATATCCTATATAAAGATCCTTCAGGCAGCCAGTATTGCAAATTCAGGCACTAATCTCTTGTTAGTAATAGGAAATAAAAATTTAGTTTAGGCCTATTACAAAAATATCAACATTTGGAATAAAAACGTGTTTAAAGATCGTGGAATCGGACATTTTATATTATATTTATAGTACGATTATTCTATTATTATATATTCTATTATAACATCATAATTTTATATTCGCTTTATTATTGTCTTTTTTCTCATTCTGAGAAAGCCAAATGGTAGAACAGTTGATGTTTAACCCATCTAACACAAAAACTATATTACTAAAGATGCGATATGACTTAGTATTTTTACGCTGAACGTGAATAAATACCATTAGGCTCAAACATATTAACAATTTATCCTTATATTACAGGTTTTGAAGTGGAACATAGATGTGACTGTGGACAGCTGTTCAGTAGCGCGGCTCTGCTGTCGCGACACACGACGCTAGCGCACACGCCCCCCCGAATACGGAAACGTCGCTCTCCACCACCCGATAACATAAAACCCCAAAAACCAACCCAACCACAACCAATAAAACCAACCTTAAAACAAAATAAATCAACAACCCAACCGAAAGTGACAACACAAAAGCAAAATACCAACGTGAATAAAAAACTAGGTACTAGAAAATCTAGTAACAGCGATACAAAAGCCGCGGACGAAACAAAAACTGAGTCAAACGCCTCAACGCGTAGGAACGCGCCGAATAGGGCTATTCCGCTTCCGGAGAAAGTGCGAAGGGTTAATAAACTCGAAGATAAATCGAAATAGTTCAGAAATGCGCTCGACTCGATGTTGTTATGCAAAGTTCTCACACGATTCTTGTTATTTCCACAAATATATATGTATTTATATATATTAGGATGCACTTCCACTAATGCGGAGCTATGTTAATCGTACTTCCTAAATAGTCAAAGTGGATTCACAAATCTAATATATAAAAGGAGAAACTGACTGACCTACTAACGCACAGCCTAACCACGTTAGAAGATTGAAAATATGATAGAAGGCTTCTCTAATACCGTAGGATTCTTGACTGAATGCTCAGGCTTTCCAACATGAATCTCAAATCAAAATCTATTCTTGAGAACTATCAATGTCAAATTTGTACAGAGAAAAACCTGTTTAACGTCGTAAAATTAGGTTACAAACTAAGTCAACTTTGAATACGGACCTTATGAGAGATATTTGAAAACTAAGGAGTGAAATTTTCTGGATAAAGGGTATAAAAGGGTTGGGGAGTGTTATAAAATAGAGGGGAGACACGGGCACAAGCTAATTAATAAACACTACAAAAATAATAAGAAGTACGAAATTGAAAATAACTCCTTTTAAAATTGATTGTCTGTTAAGTACTTTCCGCTTAGCTCCGCATTACTGTATGCTCCATTAGTACTGTAAGTTTTGAAGGTTTTGCAAAATTTACTAATTTAAATGAAATGAACTTTGCGAGTGCTTATTTACAATGACAATGAATTTAACCTCAAGGTTAGTTTGAGAACTGAGGGGTGAGCACGAACAACTATCGAAAGAGTATTCGTATCGACGAACTGTCATTTACATGAAATTTCAAATGATTTATCATACAACTGACAGTTTGACGATTCGAATACTTTGTCGATAGTCGTTCGTGCTAGGCCCCCTGATTCGCTAAGACTTAAATCACGCACTTCTAACGCTCACAATGACGAAACATACGGACCACTGTTTTATTTAATAAAAATATATTTTTACACTTACGGTGATCGAATGGAAAAATAATTTGTGAGCGAAGCGAGCGCTGGCGCTGGTCTGGATAATTAAGCGAATAATATATTTTTATTTTTTAATTTGTTCTAGATATAAATGTGTATAAGAGGAAATAATTTATGTTTTTTAGTCGTAAGTTTATTTTGCGTTATCTCAATCGTTTCGGATATGTCGATCACTATATTTTTGATGTGCTTCGTTAATATGTGAATTTTTCAATGTTGTTGGTTGTTTGGTAAGGTACTTTTTCTTGCGATGCTAAGATGTTCCCACTTTTATTTCGCTACCTCCAAAATTACACAAAAAAAAATAGGTATATACGAATTTATTTTATTTTAACAACTTAATTGCATTATAAAATATATAAGGAGGTTTATTCTGTTATGTAGGTACATAACAGAATAAATAGAGCAAAAGGTGGTGAACTTTATTTAAATGAACAAAGTAATAAAGGAAGTCAGGCTTAACACTTTTATTGTATATTGACAATAATACTATAGATCTTGGTATTGCCTCAGAGGCCCAAGCAGAACAACTTGCGAGAAATTCGAATCGTCTATTGTAATTTGTATGCCATTTCATCTATATACCATACATGTAAGAGATTGATGATATGAGTTTCTCGCAAATAGTTCGTGCATTGGCATCTGGACAGGGTTGAATTTAGAGGTGGAGTTTAGGGACAACAAAAGGGTGGGGCCCCCCGCGCCCCAAATTATTTTCATGTTAACAATAATATTATGTTCGTACCGCGTAAAGCTTGGTCCTAGCGAGTATACCTATCCATAGGTCCAGAGAATTATAACGAAATGTGTCAAAGATGTATGAATTTTAATGTTGTGAAAAAATAGGAACCGGGCCTCAATGAAAACAGAAAATGATGTCTGCGCTTTTCTGCACTGTATTGTTTCAAGCTTGTTGGTAAACAATATTTTCATGTAACAATAGCACCAAACGTTTTATCGATTAAGAATATCCTTTTTAATCGATAATCATATACCGAACTATCGCATATAAAAATAAAACTCGTTTAAATTAGAAATATATTTTTAATCGGTCAATTTTCCATTTTATTAACAATTAAACTATTTTTATTTACTAAAAATAAAGGTAACATATCGATAGATTGTCGACATTCAAGATGTAAATAATAAATTTTGAGCGATTTATTTGATGAGCTTCTAAATTTTCGGGGAATTATCACATTGGTGTAGTGAGTCACGAGCTTCCCATAGTTATGCAAAACAATTTTTGTAGAAGATTTTAACGTTAGATTAAAAGTGGTGAAAAGTACCATAATATATTTTATTGTAAGCAGTCAGTTTTGAACTGATAAGTGAATAAAATTAACTATATAGAATGACCAAAAATGTTTGGAATAACCCTTTATGTTTTGGAAGGAAATTTTTAAATCTCCAACAATTATATTGTTCTTTTAGAAATATAGGACCAAAATATCTTCTGTTTTAGTGGTAATGTTACGATGTTGTTTTTAAATAATTTTAAATGTTTATTGTACTCCCGTAACTTACGTGTAATTAGTGTTTAAAATAGTAGATTGTCTCGTGAGATTTATGTTCTAGGAGCATTTATATAAGAAAAAATATATAGTTTAATATTATGTAGATGATATCATTATTTTTAATATGATGATGCAATTTTGATTATTGGGTTATAAATAAAAATGTCTAAAATACATTTATTTTCTTTCAAGATTGATTTACTTTTCAACCCCTTGTGCCACGATAAGATAAACTTTATAGGCGTGAAGGAATTTTCGTTGTAGTTTGGACTTTTGCAAAGGCACTGTAACTGGTAAAATGATTGGCGTCTGAGTGAAATGATAAAGGAGTCAGAGTGAACTGTTGCAATGCAGGACTTTCAAGGCGAGGTTACTTCACTCAAAAGAGAAAAATAAGTTTATTTTTGTAAATAGGTTTATTTGATTTCATTTAAAAATTAATGGAATTAAGGTACAGGAATATTATGTTTTCTATGATAAAGTGATAAATTACTTATAGTGAATATATGCACGATGACCCACTAAAATAATCAATCTATGATTTCAACCGCGCTCGCATATAATATCTACAATACTTGGTTCCATTAACTGAGGATCAACACATCTCAACTGAGCGGATGACAGAGCGTCCTCCAATAAAGCATTCAGCAGTCTCTCATCGTTTCCCATACACGAAAGTCTTTGCTGTAGAAAATGTACATCAACTTGCAATTGCTGTAGACCATGTCTACTGAAGGTACGTAATCTTACGCATTCGACTAACGCCTTTAATGCGACTTTTAACGCGCCATTGGACAGAGCTGCGCGGTCGGCTCCAGCAGGGCTAAAAACCTCAATCCTTTCCGAAAACAGTCTGTTTATGGGAGAGAATGATGATGGTGCGCGGGACCAAATGGTGCGTCTACTGGAATCGCTTGATGGCTTGAAACTTGTTGGGAATAGTTGTGAAGCTGCGCTGTCTGCACTGGCTAGGGTTTCAACCACTCTTCTACATACTGCCCTTGGACCTCTTGGTTCAGGTGCGCGCAACCAATCCCTTGCTAGCACAGAAACGCGCAACATTTGTGCTGCAGTTTGCCCTATGTACACTACTTCTGAATCCAATGCAGACTGCGCTGCAGTGGACAAGTTCACCATAACATTATTTGTGTCCTTTTTCTCTACAGATATACCAGGGGCAGCTTCTTCTAAAAGTTTTGTTAGATGATTGTGTAAAATTGTCACTCCACTCTCCTGCATCTCTAAACATAATTTAGCAAGAATTAGGAGTAACTCAAATGGTATGTTATTTGATGTTTGCATGACAGACATTTTTTTGACCATATCTGAGAGACTGATAAGGGTTTCTGAGACAACAGTCCAACAACTATCTGCCACTGCCTTTGCACACCATGACTTCAGACCAAAGGACAGATTATTCTGTAAAAATGCCATTAAATCCAAGAGTGATGCTTGAATTTTTTGCATTAGGTATACTTGTAGAGAATTCAGTATATCTTTTAAATCTGCATTTTCTGTGCCCTTACTAGCTAAAGATTGCCGAACTCTCATTAGATTCTCTTTAAACTGGATCTGAATAGTTTGATGCTGCATTGTGGCTTTGTGATTGATGCACTGTATGACCACATCCAGAGCTTTATTAGATACACCATCGCTGGATAGTATTTCTGACATTGCTTGTAATTTCCTAAAGAACTTATCCAGACCTCTGATGAGTATCTCTGTGCCAATATTCTCTGGTCTCCTAACAACATCTTCAAAGAGATGAAATACTTGTGTCATTACTTTGTCAGCAAATTCTGGTAAGTTTGTGTTGTCCTTATCCTGGAACATTTCATGATAGCATGATATTACAATACCAAGGTCTGCTAGAAGTGTCCCATTACACTTTTCAACCCACTCTAATATGTCAGTGCTATCAACCATGGAGCTGAGTACTTTAAGATGTTGTTCAAGTCTACTTTCAGCGCAGTTCAAGAAAATGTCATGTAAAGAGGAATCTGATTCTTGTAGCTGTCTTAATAGTCCCACACTTTCAGCTAACTCTGATGCAGTAGTGTCAGGAGTGAGTAACCTTTCTCTTAGACTCTTTTTCAAGCCATAAATAATTTCTGAACATTCTGTTTGAATGCTCTGAAAGGATGGTTGATCACCATATTTCTGTAATACTTTCTGTGCATGAGTATAATCATGAACTGCATCTGAGTAGTTTCCTTCTTGGATTGCTTTATTTAACTGCGTGGGTAATAGAAAGAGAAATTGTAATTTGTCTAATAATTGGCGAGTATTACAGAGTCTGTTAACATTGCTGCCACTTTCTTTAAGGGATTCTGAAATATTTGCACTGAAGGTCGTAATCTTATTAACATTTTCGCTTAATTTATTCATTTCTTCTTGCATAATTTGAAAGTCGGACCTCATTTTGCGAACTGTTTCTGTGGCGGATATAAATTTATTGTAATTTTCATACACTAAAGTTTGCATCTCGGATTGTAAAAATTGACTCTGATTTATCACTTCGGCCTCTTTGTCCATTATTTGTCGCAAAGTAGCACATTTCATCAAACAATCTAGATACATTTCTGAATTAAAAGTGCTTCCATCGATATCCAATGGATTTTCATTATTTTGTTTATCTGGTTCAGTCATGATGAGATAAATACCACAAGGTTTTAATAATTTAGCCCTTAAAATCTCAAATTGATTCCTGCAAGATTTTTCACTAATTTTAAACTATTTTATTTCCAAATGCATCTATGGAACAGTGGCTGATTATTTATTTATTTTTATTATGTAGTATGAACAAATCAACAAACTATCATTTGTCAATGTGACAGCTATGACACTATAAACATTAAACTGTAACCACCTCAGTAACCACAGACTACTGAGATGGAAGTTGCCATTAATTAGAAGAACACTGAAAAGCATCTTACCAGCCGCGACGCGGTCGTATTTTAAATACCTACCGGGTACGTTCCGGCCTACAAATATTAAAATTCGAAATTAAAATATCTCATTAATTATAGATCTTAATTTGCCCTTTTGACCTACGTTAATTATTTTATAATCCCGTTTTTTGTTTTCCCAGGATAAATCGAAATAGAATTTCCCATTTTCTTATATTTCAAATAGTCGTATCTCTTTGAAAAATTATTATTGTTTACTCCAACCAAGCGTAAAAAATGCCCTTGTGCTACTTTAATTATCCCGCGTGCAAAATCTTAAAAATATTTAATAAATAACAAATAAAAAATTAAAAAACCGTTGTGGCATTTTCAAGCCAATTATTTGCATATTGCGCATGCGCGACATAATAGGGTGACACTCACATCGTATATCAGCTGATCAGCAAAAGCATGGTCTGCTATAACACGAGAGGGCTACTGAAGGAAATGAAAAAAAAATGTCATCTACACAAGGGCTGTCCAAACTAGATGGGATCTAGGGTCAGTAAAAATGATTAAGGGGCCCCAAAATATTTACAATGAACAAAAAATCGAATAAAAAATGTTAAACGATTTTTTTTAAATGTTGTTATTTAAACAATACAAATACGGGTTTGAGGGCCACATAAATTCAAGCATGCGGTCCGCGGGCCTTGATTTGGACAGCTCTGATCTACATGAATGTAATTAAAACTCATTCAACATTAACTAGATATTTGTTTATTTATTGTTCAAAATATATTTAACTTCATACGCTTCTTTCAATAAATATACACTCCACTAAACTATTAATATGAAATACTTGAGTATTCCTTTATTCAAGCAAGAAAGTTGAATTTGAGTGGAGTGTACATATTTACGCTATAGTATAACTAGGAGCGTATTTAATTTTATAAATAGTATAATTCATATAGAAAGTGAAAAAACCTAGAGTAATAATTTGAAGCAATTAATTGAATTAAAGTTTTAAATTTGCGCTATGTGAATACTCGTTATATCGTTATATTTTTACAGACATACTTAGGTATTATTTAGAAATTCTGAGTTCTCTCATATATTTTGTAAAATATATTGCTTTGATAGCTTATAATTAAAAAACCAACCCTTATCCAATCTTACTACTTACCTGACTACATATAAGTAAGACCGATTCAATAATCTAAATCAAAAATAAAATAGATACTAAAAAATTGATTCTTCTATGTTTTCTATTCAACCCAATATCTCAATAGCTAAGCTTTTAAACAAGCAATAAATTGGATTTTCTTTATTATTCTATTCATTTGCAAAATTCAAATTACCTAATACACATAGTGGATACACAACTTTTCTACTTACTCAATAGTTTTTTCTTATATTTACTTGTTACATTTGTAATAATATTGAAACTTAATTTCGAGACTTAGATTCTAGGTTTGACCTCGATTCTATACCTTTTATATTTTAATACACTATACAGGATCACATCAAAAAGTACTTATCTTCTATTATACATAATCTTATCTAGTTTTAATTGTAATATAATTAGTTTACAAATAATCACAATTTAATTTTGAACATACATGCATTATATGCAAAAGTAACATATTCAATGAAACTGCTGTAGGTAAAATGTCCGTCCAAATACATTATCTCAATTAAATATTGAGTTAGAATGTTGAAGTTTTATCTGAATACCCTTCTGTCAAAATTCGGTTCCAGTCTATTTATTTTCGAGGCCTCAAATTTAAACAAAAAAGGCTGACTTATTAACCTACACTGAAACGATAATCAAATCTTGAGAGCTTCTTAATATATTTCTATCTTTCATTTTACCTTCGTAATGAAAGAGTTAGAGATACTTTTAAGTACACCTCAATTGAGAATTCGGCCGTTAGTATCTTATATATTTTTTACAAACATTCATTTGGACGGCTGAACTATGGCCACTTTGCAAATTTTAGCTTAATTTTGTGCGTGTATATATATTTTTATACACATTATTGTATATTTATAGATAGCATTATAATCAACAGTTGTATATTTTAAACCAATTTCGATACTGATCACAATTTAAAATGGCACACAGTTCAATGATAATAGCTAAAGAGCATCAGTTTGCGACGCAGTCACTCTGTCCGTAGCCGCAGTGGATCCTCAAAAGGTAAGTCACTTGTACTATCGCACTCAATTTGATGAAACACTTGTAACGGCACTTCTTTCACTTTGTTTGGAGTCACTTTCACTTGGTTCACTTTCTTCGGTTGTTTAATTGATTTTCCTCCAAGCAATACAACGGGGACGAGTTGTCGTCTTCCCACAGAATATGTAGTTTGGTTTTCTGCTGCTTCTAGGGCGGTTTCAACATCTATTAGGGCGTGGTTTCGACACTGAAGTAATGCTGATAACTGAAAATAGATAAATAAGTTAAAACCGAACTGTGTTAAAAAAAGTTTGAGTAAGTGTGACAACAAGTCCTTTAGATGTAGTTTATAAGAGTTGTAACTGGCCCGTTGAGTTGATAAGGGAGACAAAAATTATTAGTATAATAATATTTGCACACTCGACAGGCTGTGTGCTTTGTTTTAGTTGTTTTTATAGATGACTAGTTGACCCGTGTCCTCGCTGGACATAGTGAAAATTTGTGGTTATAGGTATTATTTGTTGCCAAATAAAAAAAAATTGTTTTCAAAAAAATTAAAAAAAATATTTGTATAAGTAATTATACAGGGGGGTTAGAACGCAAGTCGCAAAACGATTCGACTGATCGTCTCGCTTCATTGTGATTGGTGTAGAGAGTCTCTACACCAATCACAATGATCTCTACACCAATCACAATGAAGCGAGACGATCAGTCGAATCGTTTTGCGTCTTGCGTTCTAACCCCGCTGTACGCCCTTTTTTATATCTACCAAATACACATTAAAACAATCATAAAAACCGGTCGAGCCGTTTCGGAGGAGTGCTGAGTGTGTTAAATTATTTTAGATTGTTCGGGGATTTAATTAAAATGTATATTTATCTTCTATCTACTTATATTTCTTACTTTTGAATTACTCAAATCTACATCTTAACACTCACAAAACGACATTTTTAAATTCCATCTAATAGTCATTACTCTCTCGGAAAAAAACCATAAACTTCAATTAACATCTTTTCTTAACATAGACTAAACTAGATATAACAGATAATATTGTAAAGATTGCATACACCAACAGACCACAAACACTATTAGGGGGCGTCCATAAATTAAGTGAGGTGTTTTTTTAAATTTTCTGTCCCTTCCTCCCCCCCTGGTGAGATGTCGTGAGATTTTATTCAACCCCCTCCCCCATCCCCCAATCTCACGTGAGATTTTTCAAAATGTGGGTTTCTTACGTGAACGCGTTGGATTGTTATTGTAAAAAGAAAAAAAAAATTACATGTATACAATCTGGATTAAATGGACCAAAATAGTATATATTTTTTTTGGTTTCAATCTGAAAAAAAATTGCGTGATATTTGCCGACACCCCTCCTCCCCTCCTCCCTCCCTAAGATTAGATGAGATTTGACTCGACCCCCTCCCCCCCTTAAACACCTCACGTAATTTATGGACGCCCCCTCAACCGAGATTTTTCTAGATATAGTTGTACCTGAGCGATTTGTTCTAGCGCGGGTATGGCGTCCGGCGGCGGGCGCGGCAGGGCGGCCCGCAGCGCGGCCACGGCGGCCGGCAGCCGCGCGCGCAGCAGCGCCAGCGCCGCCAGCGACCGCGCCACGTCGCCGCCCTCCGCCACGCCCTCCGCCAAGCCCTCCGAGCCCTCCGCCTCGCCGCCCTCCTCCACCCTCTGCTCGTAGCTCCATACGGAATTCACTGCGTCTATTGCGCTGTCGTGGCTGTGGAAAAAAATATCCAAGTTTTGTTTTTTTTCTGGACTGGATATAGATCCTACTATCCTACTAATGTATACTAATATTATAAAGAGGAAAAATTTGAATTTTTGTATTTTTGTATGTTATGAATAAACTGAAAACCTACTAGACCGATTTAAAAAAATATTTCACCATTAGAAAGCTACATTATCAACGAGTAACGATTGAGTGAAGCCGGGGCGCGTTGCTAGTATTATATTATAAATGCGTAAGTTAGTGAGGATGGATGGATGGATGTTTGTTACTCTTCCACGCAAAAACTACCGAACGGATTATAATGAAACTTTACAGTAATATAGCTTATACATCAGAATAACACATAGGCTACAATTTATAAAGATTTTGTGTTGTGAAAATTAGAACAAAATATTACGATAAGTATCAAGTAAGATGTAAAAAATTCTGCCCTCTGAGAGCTATCTTGGCGTGCGCTGCCTTTAACTACCGTTGGAGTTACATGAAGATAATGTATATTGGGATTGTTTGTCTTAAACAGTTCTGAATAAAAGTCAGCGACGGTATATATCTACCTTTTGCGTATGTATATCTACGCCGTGAAGAATTGAAGTCGTGCAATAATAGACATTTGTCACGAGTTTCGTATAATATTTTAAAGGACGTGTGACATAAACCCGCATTTTACGCTTTTCCGGTGTGAAAATGGCCTATTTATGTCACGGAATAGCGTGCGTAAAATGCGGGTTTAGGTCACACAGTGCTATAAAATATTTTTTATATATCTTGCTATTATCGTGTTCCTCTCAATTTCTGGTGAATATATTCAATGTACATATAAATCAATTCTACTATTTTAGATCTCTACATACATCAATTATACACAAAATATATTGGTTTAAAAACAAATATACGCTGAAGCTAATATTATTTAATACAAAAATTTTGGTCCTTCGAGCCGGATAATTAAGATATAATTTTAGTTCGCATCCCCCTGGATATTAAGTTAAATCTCACTTAAACCAAAACATCTAAAAGCAGGTGCTTTTTTATATTAGGTATAACTAATATTAGGTATAGACGAGCATGAGGTTCATTTGATGGTAGGTAACACCCCAGCCAAAGAAAGACCGCGATGCGTCTGCAACCTGCTTTTTACTTCAAGCGATCCATAGGCTGAGACCGAAACGCACAATGAGCACTTCACGCTTTTTTTCTTTTATGTTAGATATCGACAGACGAGCATGACGTTCACTTGATGGTAGGTGATACCTCAGCCACAGAACATCAGTCAATGATGCACTGTCGACTTATTTTTCATTTCGAGCATTCGGAAATCCACAGATTGAAACCGAAACGCGCAATGTGCAATTCACGGTTTTTCCATCTATGAACGATCAATGCTCGAAGTTAACAGACGTGGGGAAAACATGCTTACAGAAAATTTTAAACATGTCGTCCCGGGGGTATTCGAACCCACGACCCTTCGATGCGCACGGCAGGTGTTCTACCGAACGCGCCAACGAGCCCGTCAAAACGTTTTTGCACCATGCCTACTGCTGATAGAAGACAAATCTTTGTTTTTTATATTTTTTTAATTATTGTTGAATAATTAATATAAATTTATAAGATAGATAATTAATAGATTTATGCTGAAGAGTGTATAATCTATGGTTGAATTTTGTGGCGCTGTTTCCTTTCTCTTTCGATGTACAAGTTTGTCATATTGTGTGCTTTTAAAATATATTCGTGTTCGTAGAAATCTAACGTGATTTTATTGAAATATAACTGTAACCCAATAATTATTATAGTTAATTACTTAAAGATATCATGTGGAACATGGTGTAATGGTTGCAGCTCCTTACAAAACATTTGTAAAACAAAAACTTGGCGATTAAAGAGTGGCGGCGAGTTTATTGCCAGTTCTTCTCGTCCTGGTCTCGAACTGGCAGTAAATGAAAAATTAGAAGCATTTAATATGTATTTTTTATTGACGTTCATAAGTGTACATTGTGTTACCTAAATGAATAAATGATTTTTGAATTTGAATGGTACCTGTTGTTGAGGTAGGGCGCGGGCGCGGCGTGCCGGCGCGGGTCCCGCAGGTGCAGCGCGAGCGCGCACACGTGCCCCGCGGACGCGCCCGGCGGCCGCATCAGCAGCGACAGCGCCGCGCCCGTGTCGCACTCCAGCACTGCAACGGGACAGGCGAATATCTCGTCATGATCGTAGAACAACGACGGTTCTGATTTTTTACGATTTTAGTTTTATTGTATAAAAATCTTTAAAAAAATGTCAATTCTCAACAGAACAAACAAAAAATTAGAGTTTGATAAAAACAATCAAGTTATTGCCTAGAATACCAGCGGTTCTGTTTTTTCAAGGCAGTACAAAAATGCGTATTATACCTTAATTGTACTTCGTCGTCCCCTCGGCCTCCCCCCACAGTCATTTTATATTAAAAAACACCAAACATAATATGGCCGAGTTTGAACCCGAATAGATTAGCCGTGTTTTAATTATGCATAAAAAACGACTTATCAATCTTTAAAACGCTCTCCTGTAAAGTAGCCGTTTTGCAGATCCGCCGTTGTTCCACGATCATGACGATCTGTTTGTTATGGTAAGAAAACAAAGTAATACAAATTCGAAATACAGAACATCTATTGTATATCAAATACGTCACTAAGTTGTGTTAGTTACACATTGGGCATTGATCAGGTGGGAGGAATAACGAAATTCCGACCGGGTAACGAACCACCGTTCATAGATGGAAAAGCCGTGAAGTGCACATTGCGCGTTTCGGTTTCAGTCTATGGATTTCCGAATGCTCGAAGCAAAAATTAGGTCGACAGCGCATCATTGACTGATGTGCTGTGGCTGAGGTATCACCTACCATCAAGTGAACCTCATGCTCGTCTGTCGATATCTGACATTAAAAAAAAACAATTTATAACTCAAGTACGGCTGCACCGATTATAATCTCTTATTTGTTGGATTCGTCTGTGTCCCGAATAACAGAATAACTATTAAATATCGGAAAATTAAAAAAAAAAAAGTAGGCACAAAATAAATTAGATTCGGAACTCCGCCTTCCTCCGCAATTGACAGCTCACGACACGCACAGCTATAGCTCATTTGTAATAATTGAGGTCTACTGCAAATCATTGACATACTAGTATGTATGCAGTATAGACATATTTATTTTTGAAAAGTAACGCCATCTTTTTGTAAATTTGACGTGACAGATATTTTTTGGCAACAAGAAACACAAACAATTCGGCATTTTCTTAGGACGTCGATTCAGTCGCGCATCTGGATTTAGTCTAGTGAAAAGTGCGGCTACAACTAGTTTTATTGTACGCATAGGGCCGTTTGGACTTGTACTTTGACAGAGGGGAACGCCTGCGTATGGCTACTCCCCTCCGGTTCGCCGGTGGACCGTGTTGCTCTATGGTTGTGTACTATACGTAAATAATGCTGTGTGCACCTATTATTGGCGCATATACTTGATCTTGTTATTGCAATATGTATTATATGTGTTGTTGGAGCATCTATTATATAAATAAATAGGTTTCTAAGAATTTGATACAAACAGTAATTTAATGTAAGTTATAACGAATGACAAACATTTTTACTAAATTTAAATCGGTATACTAGTTTGAGATATTTGTCATATAAAAAAAAGTATTTACATGTGGTCCTAATGGATATGAGCATGGCAACGATAATGTAGTGCAGGTTGGGCAACATCGGCCCGTCGCAGAATATGAAACTCCACAGGTGCGGGATCTCCGAGCGCGGGAACTCCCGCCCGAACAGCAGGCGGAGCCAGCGGCTGGAAATGTATGAGAACCGTCGCTAAGGCATTTAAATTAAAGAACTAACATTATATAAAGACTTTCATTTTTTACTTGAATATTTCGCGGTATAAGAACCAGACGAACGTATCTACAAAAAAATAAAAAAATGGTTTTTCGTTTCTGCGGTATGTAATACGGTAGAAACGTACCGTACGGTAGTAATTGGATAATTCTTAACTTTTTTATATCTCGAATAGTGTGCCAATATACTGATAAAAAAAAATATTCCTCAATTGTATACTATGTATTAAAAAGCTGGTTAAATTTTATGTGGCGGATTGTCACATTATTTTTGCTCTTCTGTAAAATTGAAAAAATGTAGATACGTCCACCTGACTCTTACACCGCGATTTCTAATATCAGGTTACACCATAGACAGAAAATAGACAGTTCCCTATCCAGCTCTGCAGTAAATACAGATAGAAAAGTGTCAGTACGTAAACTCATTGTGAAATGAAAAGGCTAGTTTTTCATTCAGGAAAGCGTCTATGTCCATAAAAAACAAACGCATCATTGATCCTACGGCCGATACATATCCTACCATAAAGTAATTCTTACGCTCGTCTGTCGACGTCTGACAGACAGACAAACAAAAATGTAACTTACATCCCAAACAGTTCCATGGAGATGTTGCAAGCTGCGAGGTGTGCGGCGAGCTCGGGGTCGGCCGGCACCAAGTGGTCCTCCCTCACGCGCTCCAAGTACCTCACGGCCTCGTTCTGATTCTATATTTGGGTATAGATCTTTTAATTGGGCATTTTTAAGAATAGAATAAAAATAAGAATAAGAATAAATTTATTAGGTATAAAACAAACAAATAATAAGAAAAAATAATACAAAATCAATAATATAAAAACATAAAAAAGAAAATTTTGTTTGCTATCTACCTAAATGGTGAGGTTACTCAGCTAGAGCTATGTCAATAGCGCTGGTTTACAGAACCTCACCAATGTTGAGGCATCAGCCAAAAATGATAATTGGTACAATAAAACTTAACCTAAGAGATAACAATTAAAAACATTAAATAAAAAAAATAAAAATAAAGAAAAAATCCCAACTAATTGCCTAAAATAACCAACCAGTAAACTATGACTGCAGTGACTATGTTATATATGTAGTTGTGAGTGTGCATGTTGTGTGTGTATCAGTGGCGGATTTACACATTTTCGGCGTATAGGCTATCAAAATTTTGCCGCCCTAGTCTCTATAAATGTAAGTTCCTAAATTTTCTTAAATACAATGATAGGAATTGTCTTGTAAGTACACTTCTCAGTAAGTCTTACTTTTAGACTATACTCTGTAAGGTACAGAAGACTGTCTTAAAAGTAAGAAAAGTAAGACTTGATTTCTATAAGATAGCTAAAAGTATCCTCAAATTTGCCGCCCCTAAAATCTGCCGCCCTAGGCTGAAGCCTACTCAGCCTGCTGGTAAATCCGCCACTGGTGTGTATGTATATGTATATTTGTTGTGTGGTGTTCAGAATGCTACATTAAAGAAAATTACAAAGAAATTGGACACACGGTCTAAAGTGGAAAATAATATTAAGTTTGCACTTGAATAATAACAACCGTACAGTCGGTCGGAGGGAAGGGAAAGTAGAACACACAATATTAAGCTGACATGCGAGACATAATGTAAACGTAGAAGTATTTTATTTAAATAATATTGATAAGTCTGAATGTTTTTAGTGTTTGAGTATTTGATAAAAAGGTCAAACTTTAGAACTAAATAAAAATTCTGTGATTTTGTCTAAATAAAGGCTTTTAATATTATTTAATTAATTTAGGATGGATAACGTGGTAATAATTAATCAGATTCTATTTTTAACTTCTACTTTTGTAATTTAATTGGCAGACTCTAGTTGCTGGAAAAGCAGTTCTTCTTAATGCAGGTTTATGATTATTTAAAACGGGGTCTTTGCATCTTTCCTGGTAGAAACTTGTAGAATAAATAAAGAACATGTTACTAACATGTGTCTTCTTCAGCTTTGTCTATTTATTTTAATCACAACGCTATAACCATATGCACAGGACCTCGCCATACAAGAAAGCCTCCAACCAAATATGGTCTTTCGAGCCGGATTTGAATTTATTTTAATTTTTATTTGTTGTTACTATGTCCTTCAGCATCCGTATCGGTTATGGTCATTTACAATATGTGAAAATCCTTCACAAATAGAGGAAAAGGAGAACAACAGCTTAGTTTATACGACCCACTTTTTGGAACCGTGCAACTAGACGTTTCATAAGAGCATGCAAAGGCCTATTTGAAATAAAAAAACTTTTGATTTTGACATACGTGCAGTGTCCTAGAATGTGGCAGCCGGCCGCACGCGGTGGGCACCACGTCGCCCGTGCTGTAGAACTGCTCTAAACCTTTCATCACAGCACTGAACAACATGCTGGAATTTAACGAAATATTTATTTAAAAAAAATTAAGTTACTAAAAAAATCAGTAGATATATTATTATATATGTTTTAATTAATTAATGTTTTATGATATCCTATAGCCAAGTTAACTTGAAGACGCTTTTGCGATAACGTAAGCATGTAATTTTAATTCCTTTTTTTTTGCAAAGTCATACAAATTGAAAACCAGTGCTATATCATTTATCGTCAACAATTTACCCCTAGATTTACGAAACAGCTTAACAAATAATAATATTAAAACTAAATTAAATAATCTTTTTCATTTTTAATTTTTTTTTCTATAATTACTTGGCTCCTACATTATCGGTCTTATTACAAAAAACTAAACAAACATTGGTTTAAACCTGGTCTTATCAAGTCCAGGCTTATCTGCAAAACCAAGTTCTAAATTTTTTCGTATTACAAAAAATTAAAAAACCGTGGTCTTCTTAGTACTGTCATTTGAGCCATTGTTTATATATCAACCACAGATTAATAATGACTTTCTATTGCAACGTTCCGTATGCCCAGAAAAGAAAACATTTTGATAATACGGTAATGATTAAATTATGTTTAGGAGTGTTAAAAATATTGGGAATTTGTTATTTTGCATAAATATAAACATGACATTTCGTCGATTGTAGATTTGTTTAGGTTTAGGTACATTATTAACATCATATTAATTACTAAATACTAATACATCTAAGTACGTGTAACGAATCGTAACATTCTCGCGCGTTATTTGAAACTTTAATATTAATTATTAAACAAAACTATCGCAAGTTAAACAAAGTTCATTTAGTTTTGGAATTTTTAAATTATCTAAGTTTCTGTCTTTGGTAATTTTAATATTATATTGTGATGGACCAACAAAAGAAAAATCGATCTGAGAATTGGAGTACCGAGGAAAAAGTAAGTAAAGCTAAATTACTTCGATGAATTTGAAATCCTTCTTTAATTTATTGTTAACCCAAATTGAAAATGTTATAGGATCTACGTGAGATGATTTCACAATCACGCCACATAATAGAGCACAAAAGTACTAAACCTTCAATATTAAAAAGGCTCAAGAGTGGAAGAATATAGCAAAGAAGTAAGTGTTTAGTTTTTTTTGTTATTCAGTGACCCATACGCAAATTAATAATATTATTGAAATATTTTCAGAATTAATGAACTCACGGGAAAGAAAAGGTCTGATGGTGAAGTTAAAGTTAACTTGTCCACTCATAGGCAACATCAGATGCAGACGGGGGTGGTGAAAATTATATAAACAAACATATAATACATACATGCTAGTACTTACCTAAATACATATCCATATAATACAATACATTATAATAGTGATTAACATAATTTTGGATTTAATTGAGTGAGAAGGTGCTGTTTCAATTATTATAATTAATTTAAATTATTTTACAGAAAATATACAATGCAAGAAACAATATTGAGCAATACTCAATTCATAAAAAAACAATTAGATATGCTAGAAGTGGAGCATCAGCTTAATGTTAAAATTGCTGAATTAAAAATAAAAGAAAACTGGAACTAGAAATATAAGAAAACAGGAAGAACTCTAGTACTTAGCAAATATTAAATGATGAGTGAAATTTTGTTTTAACATACATATTTTCTTCATAAAAAAGCTATATATTTTCTACTCTAATGATATACAAAGATTAAAATCAGAGAGAAATAAACTTTATTTACAATTAAGTATTTTATTATCTTATAAAAAATAAGTATCTAATATCTTTATGATTACTATTATCATAAAAATCTTAACCAAAATATTATATGTACAAACGTATGTATGTATTAGATAAACAAGGTATGTATTAGGGGAGATTTTACTTCACAAAAATATCAAAAATACAAATGTGATAAAGCAAAACTTTTATGTAATATAAATATTTTAAATTATATAAATAATAATGGGTGAAATAAAATTTTTATTTCATAACAAGAAAAACTTATGGTTGAAAGAAAATTTATTGTAAAATGTTAAAGAATTACAATTATTTAAGGTTTAAAATACATTATTTCAATTAAAAGTGTTTCAATGAATTGTCCCACGCCACCTAGTAACAATTTCCATGATTTTTAAATCAGCATCACAAACTACCTGAAACAATAGTTAAATAGGTTAGTATTTCTTACTTATAAATAAGCATGACTATTCACTATCACTACATATTATAGAAAGTTTTAGTTTTCATAGTTAATTTAATATTTTTTAAGAAAGTTTTGTATGCACAAAACATCCTAATTATACTTTTCCACTGAATCTATCATATTCCATGCAAAGCCATGCAGGGTTGTTATTATTTGTTGTATATTAATCACATTCCACATGGACACCTTAACCGTGTGGTAGGTTAAACTACTTTTCAACAACCAACGCCTCATCAGGGATGTGGCAATAGACAAGTCATTGTTCCTTTATTTTGCAAGAAAAATATTAGTAGAAACAAAACAAAACATTACTTTAGAAGGATAAAATTTAGTATAAATTGCTAACAATATTTTGATAAATGCAATATAAACTTTGAATCTACTTACTTCATCATGTCGAGTAAACCACTTGTATTTCGGGGGACACAGGACATCCTCTCTAGTTACAGGCATCTTTAGTCACAGATTACTATATGTAGCATGTCTTTGGTTAAATCTTCTCTTAAATTCCACTATTCTCATTGTATAACGTATTTCTATACTTTTGCATGAAATCTTCATCGAATGATTACATGAAGGGATTGACTCAAACACGGTTTCTGTTGTGTTGGCGGGGCGTTTGTGTCTCACAACAACTCAATGTCTTCCCATCCTTAATATCAATTAAATCGACCATATTAATGTCCATTTTCGGGTAAAAAACATCACAACACAAATCACAATGACAAAGAGAAACTTTGACAGATACGATTTAGACCATCGTTAAACTAGGGGTCGCTGAAGTTTAGCGTTAGACCATGCTATGAACTAAGGTTTAGCGCAAAAACTCGTTTTGTAATATCAATTTTGCTTAAACTGTAGTTTTTAGATTTTTAAACCTGGGTTTTAAGTTAAACTGCGTTTTGTAATAAGGCGCTATGTGTTTAGTTTGCATTAATTAAAACTTAATGTTAAGGCGTAGACTAATTTTAGCACATGTTTAAACCCTAGTGGTTTTTGATGCTATTCTTAACGTAACTTTTGAATTTGTATTTTTAAATGGTAAATAAATTAAAAAAAAAAAAAAATTAAAGGACTGCCTTATGCACGTGTTGTACTATATTTTTATTCATATCACTGCACTCTTACATTATGTTATGTTGTCATTAAACTGTAATATCGTCGTTGCGCCTGACAAGTTCCATATGTGCATTTTTTTGATTTTTGCACAAAAAATAATCTTCGTTTTATTCTCTATCTGTTACTAAAATCCTTTTTGTGATATTCGAACTGGAAACGAGTTAAACTAATTCCATACGTGTTTTGACCGTTAAGAAAAACTCCGTATGTGAATCAATAATACGTTTTTCGTTGTTTCCCAAAACTATACAAAAATCACAAATGGAACTTGTCAGGCGCAGCGACGATATATCATTTTAATATACGTAAGTAGTTAGGACATTTTATGTTAGCACATCAATAATGCAATAGTCTTAAGTGATTATGATTGTGGCTTATAAATTGTTCATTTATAACTATACATAAAAAACCTGTTACTCGCTGATGACGTAGCTTACAATTGGTGAAATAATTTTTAAAATCGGTTCCATAGATCCAAAGATTACCCCCGATAATCTCACAAACTTTACCTCTTTATAATATTAGTTTAGCTTACTTTAAGAGACTGTACAGCTCCTAATACGTTTAGTTCACAGTAGAGCTACCACTTTTTCGCCTGTTCGGCCTACCCGGACTGCTCGGACCCGTCTCATTCGACACTTCAAGCCCGGCCGCCCGAACTGTTCGAACAGTTCGCGTACCCGAGTACGTAAATTTACGAATTACCCGAACTCCCCGAGCTCTTCAAACAGTTCGAGTAATTATATATTTTTATGTATGTATGAAACATACTAGTTTCATACATACACGTAGAAAATACGTAGGTATTGCGTTAAGATTCACCTTAAAATTAATTCCAACAGAAATACGAAATACTACGATAAAATACTGACGTTGCCTAACCTGACTAACTTCTTTCTATTCTGTAATACAATTCGTGCGTAGGTATGTAGCTTGTTAAATGCATTAACAATCTTCTTTTTTATTTCCTCGTTACTATCACATTCACGGTCAAATACTCTTTCTTTTGCATAATCCCACAGAAAAAAGTCCAGTGCGGTCATAAAAAAACTAAAAATTAAAACTATTAACAAAACACTTATCTAACTTAATTCTCGAGACGCGTACCGGTATAATACGGAGAGAGCGCAGCGTCATATGCAAGCGCGGCAAACAAGCAATTGACTAAGGCAACCGACATTGATACATTTGATATATCACCTTTGTATTAAACCGACTTCGCGCGTGCAAATTTTTTCAAAAGAAGCCGATTTTAGTCAAAACATACCGCGTCAACTCAAAGAACGCCGCGAGCGGCCGTGAAGGCCATAGGGATGTGAAAATACCTATCGATAGTTATGGATATCGATAAGTTATACTTTTGCTAACATTACATTACTTACATAAAAGGGATTTTATTTATCTAAAACCATAGTTATTTTTAGCAATAAACAATCAAACTGTTTGCGCTCTCTTTAATTTTTTTATAAAAACCTCTTCTATGAATTAAAGTTTATTCATCGTTCAATAAAATATATTCCATATTTTTTGTCTTTAAAAATCTGTCTAAAACAAGTCTATTTAAAAAAATAATATTAATTAAAATGATAAATAAATATGCACACACAAATTGCTGATTAAGGCGAATTATTGTAAACCTTTTTGACACCTATAATACGGAAAAAATCACAGAACAGATAAAAATGTTAGAATGACCATCACGCATTATTCGTATGGGAACCAGTGTCGCCACTCTCCCTTTCTTGATGATTTTACTACACGCGCATATCAAATAAACACTAGCGATATTTTTGTTGATAATTTGTATCCGCGTATTAAAATAAATTTATGTAATATTTGTTTATTTACAGTTATGAAAAACAAATTTTATAAATGGAATAAATTTAAAAATAAAATAAAACTTAAATAATTAATGTAACATACGTGGTAAGTGAATTTTTAAGTAAATGTTATAACAAAATTAAAATATGCAGTTACCCACCAATTTATTATTTAAGTAATTTGTTTTCTTTTAAGAACGGTGTATTATTTATTTAATTGCAACATTTTTTTTATAAACAAGTAAGTCTCACTAAAATGCAAAATCAAAATGGTATATTATAAATCATAATTATTCTAAAAAAATATTTTTTATTTAGTTTTATGAATAATGACACTACGTGACTTAAACGCGTGAATTTGAATTTAGTAGCCGTGGTTGTTTGGGAAACCTAAAAGTATCTTTTTGAGATTACCAAATCATGCACGAGATATTTTAAGGTAGGTAATAATATTATATAAAATTGATTTTTTCTTATTTTTAAAATGAACCTGTATAGAAACTTTATATAAGACAAAGAAAGTGTGCAATCACATTATTACACAAAAAATAATTGTCCTATCGAGCACAACACTATTAGAATATACAAAAGTGAATCACCGCAAAGCAATGAAAGAACTGTGGCAGTGTGTTTCGCAGTGAGGCTATCCATTGCGGACAATGATCGCGCGTTACTTTGATTATGCGCATCCATAGCGAGCGGTGTATATTGTTTTTTAGCCTTTTTCAATAGTATCGTTTGTTTTGAATTTTGTAGTCGTTCCTACATTTTTGTAAATAAAGAAATATACCTACTTCCCTACTAATATAATATTATAAATGCGAAAATAACTCTGTCTGTCTGTCTGTCTGTTACGCTTTCACGCCTAAACCACTGAACCGATTTTGTTGAAATTTGGTACAGAAGTAGACTAGAGGTTGGGAAAGGACATATACTTTTTATCGCGAATATAGGCTTGGAGGGGTTGAAATAGGGGATGAAAAATTGTATGGAAGTTCGTTAAATATCGAAGATGATACCATGAAACGTAGTATTTAGGCACTTGATAAGATATAAATAAATATGTGTTCTTGCATTTTTGAAATTTCCAACTATGTGGGGATGAAATAAGGGATGAAAGTTCGCAAGGAAGTCCAACCAAATCTATTAATATATTTACTATACGTATATTTATTGGAATCATTTACATATGATTAGAAAAAAAATCCCGTACAGTCAAAGATTTCAAAGTAACCAGGGTATCATGAGAGGGATGGTGGTAGTTTTAGAAACAAAAAACGTAGTTTATAAAAATGTATTAAAATAAGCAATTTACAGTTAATCACAGCAGTTTGTATGTGTATTATTCTATATATTATGTGTATTTATCCTAAAAATAATATAATAATATTATATTATAAATGTGAAACTTTGTGAGAATGTGTGTTTGTTAATCTTTCACGCAAAAACTTCTGAACGGAATTTGATGAAACTTTACAGTATTATTTTTTATTCATCAGAATATTATTTAAGCTATAAAATTGGCCAAATTATAACGACGTGTTTCTGCATTTTCGATCAATCAGATTAATTAGAGGTGATTTCGTTTATTTAAGATTTATTTTAATTTAAATTAATTTAACAACCATTACCGTATACCATATACCGTATTTACAGTCTAATACCTAACTCTACTACCACTGAGAGATTAATATGTAAATGATGAGAGATGAATATAGCCGCGATCAGAATATTGAAATAGTAAGGAGATTGATGAAAAAATAGCTCGGATAATAAATAAGCTACCCGTAGTACTAATTCTACGCAGACGAAGTCGCGGGCAGAAGCTAGTTTCTTAATATTTTTGACTTAACGATGTAAAGATATACCTTATGGTCGGCGGCACTTTGTCTAGTATAT
This sequence comes from Anthocharis cardamines, assembly GCA_905404175.1. Taxonomy (NCBI): domain Eukaryota; kingdom Metazoa; phylum Arthropoda; class Insecta; order Lepidoptera; family Pieridae; genus Anthocharis; species Anthocharis cardamines. Next base: position 10,949,228 of record FR989962.1, on the reverse strand, counting down.
AGATATATTCTATCTTACTAGTGTGCGTGCGCTCCCGAGATAACGCACACTCAAAAAATGTACTACTTACTCGTTCATTTCAAGATGACCCGCTTCCTCATACCGGTCCTCAAGTATCGCCCGGTTAGTACGGATAGCAACGCGACCGTGCTTAGATTTTGTTGTTAATTTTTTTGTGATTTTTGTTTTCGTTGTGTTTTTGTTTCTGTTGATTTTTTATTACTACGAACGTACGTACTGACATAATATGTGTGTTGCTATAATGGTTCTACACAGTGGTGAATGTAATTTATTATGTAAGCTACTGACATTCTCTGAACAAGAACAAAATGAAAGGGAATTAATCATTTCAGGCGCTGAAAGTAATAATAGCGACACAGAACGGAGTGTTTATAGTGATACAGAAATGAGTGATTTCGATGAAATAACTGGTATAACCTTACAATGTTTTGTTTGCGCCTTCGTAAATAACTAATTTTAAACAAATTTTTCGATTGTTCAGACGGTAAAATAAAGCTGTAAAATTTTTAGATTATTTTATTTTTCTCTATTCTATTATATTTTTGTCAACAGTATCGTTACAAGGACATCATAACGGTCGACGGCGGCATTCACTGAAAATACTTTAAAGTATAAAATACACCTTATTTTTAAATTATTACGGTTCCATTTCCTATGCAAGTATTTTTTACTTTAAAGATTTTTTTTGTAAATACGATTGTGCTCCTTATTTCTAAGATTTTACGGATCGTTTTCCTATGTGAGTATTTTATAACTTAAAGATTATTTTTTGCTTATTCGATTGTGCTGATTATTTGTATGAGTTTACAGTTCGTTTTTCTATGCAAATATTTTTTGCAAATACGATTGTGCTCCTTATTTCTAAAATATTACAAGTATTTTCAATTTAAATTATATTTCATAAATTAATTATGAGGCGATCGCAGTGCCATACGCAAAAATACGGATATTTGTTGTTATTTTTGAAGACTGCATTTTGAATATGAACCTACGAATAATAGGTACGGGAGATTTTGAAATTGTCATTTAAGTAGCTATTTGGTAGCTAATTAACAGTTTATGTACATAGATAGTTCTTTGTATTTTTCGAACGGCTTAAAGAATCAATACGAAACAGTAAGACTCAGACTTAATACAGTTTTTATTTAATCTTAGCAGTTAGGTATCTAAATAAAAGTACATACGAAAGCTTGAGACGAGGGCTAATTACGTTAAACATTTTGGCATGTTTTGGACTGCATCGAGATATCCGAACTACTCGAGCACCCGAGCTATCCGGCTATCCGAACTACTCGGGTACGCGAACTAAACGGATACCCGAACTATCCGGATTTGAAGTTTCAGTCTCACGGATACCCGGTATCACACATATCCGAGTAGTCGGATAGTTCGAACAAAAACACGAGCCCTAGTTCACAGTTTAACACTATCTAAGAAGACTTAGTCATAAAAAAATACGTTAGATGTTTTGGTATAGATAAATAACTAATAGCTTTTTAATATGGTACAAGAGGCAAGTAATACTCACTAGCTGTCGTGTTCCAAATAATCATCATCTAAATAGTATTGCAGTGTTTCGCTGAAAGCAGAAAAATAGATTTTAACTTTACTGGATTTATCAGTGTATTCAAAATAATATTAAAAAATACATTTCTTAAGCCAAGTGGCTGGATATATCACATACTTCTATACTTTAAACACCTCTATCTCATATAAAATCGGCAAAATAGTTAAATAAATCTTCATTTTTATTTCAACATCTTGTTAATATCGAACGAAACAGTAGATTACTGTCTGTAATTTTCTGGTTGCTCAGAGGAAAATAAATCCCAAAAAAATAATATATTATATCTATATAGTATATACATTGTAATATAGAAAAACATGTTCAAATATCGTAAGGTTAAAAGCAAAAACAAACGTTAAAATTCAGTTAAAATGATTAAATTAGAAAATAAATGCTATGAAAATCAAGTAATAAAAAGTTATATATCGTCGGGATAAATAATTTAAATAATAAATCGCGTTTTAATCCGGTATACAGTATTTTATTTAAATGTGTGATACTCGCGTTAATAAAAGACAATAATAAAAAGTTATCTTTATATCTATATTATATAATTTATTTACAAATAGTAACGTAAATTATACAAATAAATATTTTCAAAAGACTTTTAATAGCAAAAATAATTGAAAAAAAAAAAAAAACAGTTGGCACGAAAACCTTAACAGGTTTAGAATATTTAACAATAACAATAATGCACTAAATCCTATAACATTGATTGCTACCAAGAAAAACGACAGTAAAACTATTAACAATTATAAAAAAATAAACTATTATTTCTAAATAAAATACTGTATACCGGATTAAAACGCGATTTATTATTTATATTGTTTAAATTATTTATTCCGACGTTTCGGATGCTTTTCAGCAACCGTGGTCGCGGGGAGTCAACAATATAAATAATTAATCGCGTTTTAATCCGGTATACAGTATTTTATTTAAATGTGTGATACTCGCGTTAATAAAAGAAAATACTATTATTTCTGTCAGTTTAAAAAAAAACTAAATAAAACAAAATTGATAATTCAAACTTAATTTACTCAAAATGGCAACCGTTTGGGGTTGACAATTGCTTATCATCGTCCAGATAGCAGTTTGTTTTGCTTTCAACCCGGTGATATATTTATTTATTCTACATATAAATAAACAAATACAGAAACTAACCAAATATTCATTGTGACAAAGGCCTTATCGCTATGCAGTGATGAAAAAGAAAGAGATTAACACATATAATTATATATAAGTTAATAATATTTACTACAAAGACAATAATGGAATTACTGTAAATGTAAGAAATTATAATGTAACTGTATTTTATATCGGGTTTTTCAATGTTTTTTATAAACCTCTAGCAACGCGCCCTGGCTTCACACGGGTGCAATGTAGATGTATAATACCTACACAAAAAATAGTACTCATAATATATAAAAATAATACTATGTAACTCGCTGATAATGTAGCTTTCGATTGGTGAAGAATTTTTAAAATCCAGTAGTTTTTGAGTTTATTCATAACATACAAAAATACAAATCTTTCCTCTTTATAATATTAGTATCTAATATATAAAATTCTCGTGTCACGGTGTGCGGGACCGAACTCCTCCGAAACGGCTCGACCGATTTTCGTGATCCTTAACGTGCATATCGGCCAGGGTGGATATTCGATCAACATTTATTTTTCATCCCCCTAAATGTTAAGGGATGTTCACCCTTAAACTTTTTTTTAATTTTTGGACGAATTTTTTTGTTTTTATTTTTTTATAATGTGGCATTAAAAAATACATACAACCCTAAATTTTTACTTTATAATCAGCAACCCCTGCTTTTTAGAAATTATTTACATGGCAAAACAACGATTGCCGGGTCAGCTAGTAGAAGTATAGATTTGTGTGTTGAGTCACCTCAGGTCGTGGTGCTGCGCCTGCCGCCTGTCGCAGTGCAGCTCGAACAGCAGCGGCGCCAGCACCTCGTGCATGCCCTGCCGGTAGCCCGGGCTGGGGTGCGCGCGCGCCCAGAAGAATAACACGCGGACCTACAAGTCCACTGCTTTACCCATTTTTTTTTTATGTTAGATATCGACAGACGAGTATGAGGTTCACTTGATGGTAGGTGATACCTCAGCCACAGAACATCAGTCAATGATGCGCTGTCGACCTAATTTTTACTTCAAGCTTTCGGAAATCCATAGACTGAAACCGAAACGCGCAAAGTGCACTTCACGGTTTTTCCATCTATGAACGGTGGTTCGTTACCCGGTCGGAATTTCGTTATTCCTCCCACCCGATCAATGCCAGAAGTTACCAGACGTGGAGAAAACAGGGTGGGATTCGAACCCACGACCCATCGATGCGCACGGCAGGTGTTCTACCGAACGCGCCAACGAGCCCGTCAAATTGAAAAACCCATTGATGCGACCGCTTTGCTTTGGGTTTATAGGTCAAGGTTTGCGTAATTTAAGGCCTAAACCTTACAGGTTAAGCAGGGCCTAAGCTTTATAGGTTAAATAAGGCGCAAATCTAACAGGTTCCGGTTCAAAGTAAAAAGTAGGTCGATAGTGCATGAGGCATGCATATTCTGTGTCTTTTTCACGGATCTTTTATATTTGGATCTTTAAAAAAAAATAGAAATTAATATTCTGGTAGTAAAACAACTGTCAGGGAAAATAATTATTCAGTTAAAAGACATCCCATACAGGAAACAACTTACCATCATATCTTGAACATCTTTATCTCTAAAGTATGCTTCTTCGGGGAATGTCCGCACCACATCTTGCAAGATTAACGCCTTCAGTTCATTGTCGCAAAAGTGCTGCTTCCATGCACTCTAAAAAACAGCTGTTTTATTCGATTTAGGAGATAAATTAAAGAATTCCCATGATGATCTGATATTGCAGGGAGGATTTTGAATCACACTATTTAAGTTACTTCCATTAATCAATATATTCTTACAAAATTGGTGTTGATGCATTAGAGTAGATATATATATATATTATATATATTATGTTAATTTGTTAGCTTAATCTAAAAAATAAGAATGTCACTAATAGAGAAGAGAACAAACTGTCTTCAGACTGTGTGCAGTATAATTTTGAAATGATCTAACCTCATCATTCTGCGACAAGGGATCGTCTCCGATGACAGCACGAGGATCCATCGACAGTTTCTTTCTCAGATCATTGTAGAAATTTCTATGGCCCTTTATACTGTTGACAACAATACAATTGAACTTTACTATGTTTTTTATCAGTTAAAAGGTAAGTCGAATTATTTTCCTGCCCTGACTTTGCATGGGTAGTAGAGCATATTTAATAAATGCCTACATGTTTTGTCCGTCGTAAGGTCTCATTTGCGCGCATTTATTTTTTGCAATTACTCCTCAGATATTAATTTAAATTATATGTTGTTAAAGATTATAGTAATGTGCATGAAATGCTTAAGGTAACTAACGTATTTAAGTTGATAAGGATTAATACTGTATCTGTCTAAATAGCTTTAAATTATATACCTAAACCTTCCTCATGAATCATTCTATCTATTCGTGAAATCTCCTTGAAAATCCATTCAGTAGATTTATCGCAAACAGACAGAGGAGGACTTTGTTTTATAATGTGTAATCCGAACATTCCAATAATATGGCACCCTCTGGTTTTTAATAATGCCGGATTTGTGAGAATTTACTGTATATATGTATAAAGATAATATGTAAACTACCTTAACATAATATCACCACAAGGAGATGGTATAGCATTGAGCATCACTGCCCATGCTAAGCTGCGAGGTCGAACAAGTCTTTGTTGTATAGCTGCCTTCTTTAAATATTCCATTGTCCATGTTGGAAATTGTAAACTAGAAAAATTAATATTTCCCAAATTAAGAACTTTAGTAAAAAAAAAGAATAAGTTACACATTGTATTGTCATTAGAGTCATATATGTAATATAAAATAAGTTATTATACACAAACAAAAATCACATTTCCTTCAAGAATTAAACTTTTACTTTTAAATTATAAGAAATCTCACAGGTACTTCATAAACATAAAATTACAAAAAATCAAGTTGAATTGTTTGAAAGTTTATGCCCTTGAGAATGAAAATACCAGTTTTCAAAAAAGGTAAATAAAACATCAGTAAATGCTTTATAATATGAATTCATATCAAGTGAAATAAAAAAAACACAAATTTGAAAATCTGCCGTTTCCTCTATCAAGATTTGCTTATCAAAAATATAAACAATTTCATTGAAACAGCGCGAGTGTTTATAAAAAAGGAAATGTTTTTAAACAAAGAAATTCATATTACAAAAAGTGTTCTTACTTATAATCAACGGCTTCTAATGTTGTGGATGAGGGAGAATTCCCTGCGGAACTAGTATTACTACTGCTAGCCTCCTATAAAAAAATACCCGTAATTAAAATAAGAATTTAAAATAACCCTGCAACCTGTTAGGACCCTCGTAACATACCATTTCGCTGAACTGGTTTAACTTTATAAATAAACAATATAAGCTGTCTGGATGAAATATAATATGTACATAATTTTAATCTTATCTCATCTAAAAAACTGTTTAGTAAACTTTCAAGTTGAAATTTGATTTTCTTACTTATTTTTCAGTTCAAATGCGGACAGTAAATTAAAGTACTCTGTGCTGTGCTGCGGACAACAGACAGTGACAGACAGCGATGCGAAAATAAAACAAGCAGCTGGAAATGACATTGCCATATGACAGCAGACATAGTCATTAGCATTACCTGCGAACACAGAATATTCGGTCGCCGAGCATTACTCATTGATATGAGTTTTAACCGACTATGTTCCGGCCAACAAATATTAAAATTTCGAAATAAAAAAAATCTCATTGTATAGATCTTAATTTGCCCTTTGGTCCTACGTTAATTATTTTATAAGCCCGTTTTTCGTTTTTCCAGGATAAATCGAAATAGAATTTTCCATTTTCTTATATTTCAAATAGTCATATCTCTTTGAAAAATGATTATTGTTTACTCCATCAAGCGTAAAAAAATTGCCCTTGGGCTACTTTAATTTGCCCTCGTGCAAATTCTTAAAAATATTCAATAATTAACAAATAAATAATTAAAAAAACTGTCGTGGCATTTTCAAGCCAATTATTTGCGCATTGCGCATGCGTACATAAATTAACTTTCAGAAAAATGTGTAAATGTTCATTTTATGCCTTCCACAATCATCCTTTTCTTAAAATAAGCGATATTAAATTTTTTTTAAATATTTTATTTTCATTAATTTGAATTTCGCGCGAAAACTGCCGGTCACGTGACATTTTCGGCGATGTTGTCACAATATATTATATTATAAACAAAACGATCTATGAATTATTATCACAGAGTGCATTCTATATAACTGAAAATTATTATACAACGCTCTAAGCCTCACTCTAAGCGCATTTGAGAGGAAATTTAAAAAATATTTTTATTAATAGTATTAAAATACTTGGAAAATTTACAACGTACAAGACGTGTGCCGTGTTAATGTGAGGAAATACAACCGTTAATGTTCTGAAAATTTATTTATACACATACTTAAATGTTAAAACGTTGAAAGCAGTGGATAAAGCTAACATTAAATTGTTTAGAACTTGGTGTCTACATTGCAGACAGAGGATTTAAACATATAGAAGAACTATTACTGCAAAAAAGAAATAATTTAATAAGATAGTGTCTAATCTAACTGTAAATTATCAAAACAAACCAGGTAGCAAGTTTAAGGATTCATATTGATATAGATTTTTACAAAGCAAGAATTTTCTGTTAAAACCTCATACTATACCTACTTAATAAGAAACTATTAAAATATGTAGATTACTGTGTTGTTATTGCATGTGCAATGATTTCTGTAGTTAATCAGTAATGGTAAATGGAAATTAAAAATACATTATTTTTATGATTCAATTGTTTTTATTTGGTACTGATATGGACAAATTTGTTCCAAAAAGCCATTAATTCAGACAATAAGTCTTCTATGTATTTAGACAAATCTTCAATCAATACTTGGCAATAAATATGTTTGTAATATCATCAATTTGATATTTTTTTTCTATAACAGTATCACCATTAAAAATCTCATCAAGAAATGCTGCTATCATAGGATACTCCTGACATAATATAATATGAACAGGCAGACATACAGATTTTCAGTATTAAATCTGGAGCTCAAGTAATTCAATAAGAGCAATAGCGCTGTTTTGTCTTCATAACCATGTTAATGTTTTAGAATTTAGCATTTCTACAATTTTTTATTAATTTTTATGTTATAAAGTATATAATCTCCATCTTGTCAGGTGTATAAGGAATTATTACTGTTTCCTGTACATATTTTTTATTTAATATGCACTTCAGAGTACTAGTGCCCGTAGTTTTGATTTTTTCCAATAACATTCAGTGGCAGTGCAAGTTGGCTCCTCACTTGTATGAGTCCACATTTAAAAAGCCGCTGCATGTTTGGAGCACCATTGTGAAGATCTAAAATTAAAAAAACACTTCGTATTTAAGTAAGCATTTCCTCAATCTTATAACTATTTACACTTTTTATAGCCTAAGAATTATTAATATTATCGACTTAATAAATAAATGGTGTATTACTTTGTTTATTCAAGTACTTACATGGGAGTTTTTGTTTTCCATAACTCTGCAGAACTTAGGATAACACTAAGAAATTTGCGACTATAAATTCACTACAATTATACTTTGGATATATTTGCACTATCAGATTTTATATATCCTGGCTCCATTTAGTGAAACTTTTCACAAGTTAGCTTCAATAAAAACAATAAAATAACACGATATTAATTATCAGACGTTTTGTTTACATGTGAAATGACATCATACGATGTTCAATCATGGCCGCCTCCGTTTCATTACTTTTAGTCGACAGACACAAAATCGCAAATTTATTTTTTAAAAATAAAATATTTTAAATTTAATTTAATGCAAAAACATATTCAATAATTATCCTTAACATATAAACTACCATATCCAGTAGATTGCATATTTTATTGTTATAACTGTCAAGTAGCCAATTGGCTTGAAAATGCCACGACAGTTTTTTTTTATTATTTATTTGTTAATTATTGAATATTTTTAAGAATTTGCACGAGGGCAAATTAAAGTAGCCCAAGGGCAATTTTTTAACGCTTGATGGAGTAAACAATAATCATTTTTCAAAGAGATATGACTATTTGAAATATAAGAAAATGGAAAATTCTATTTCGATTTATCCTGGAAAAACGAAAAACGGGCTTATAAAATAATTAACGTAGGTCCAAAGGGCAAATTAAGATCTATACAATGAGATTTTTTTTATTTCGAAATTTTAATATTTGTTGGCCGGAACATAGTCGGTGAGTTTTATGATATTTTATTTAATAGGAAATACTATTTTAACACTTAAAGTAAAGTGATGTATCGTCCTGAAGCTAAAATACCGCTATCCAATATCAAGCATCATATCATGTAATGATGGATAACGGAGTTTATTTAATAGACCGCTTAGGTACCAAACTATTAGTGAATATAGTTTTCTATTATTATTTTTAAGGAACGGAAAATTATACAATCTGAATTTTTCCTACTTCAACTGGAAGACAGGCACGACGTAATATATTTAATATCAAAAGATAATTATTGTGATTTTCAGTAGCCCTAGTATGAGTTTTGATAGTTAACGAAAACTTTTATAGTTTTCGTTTCGTTCCATACATTTTTATTCAGCGCCCCTTGCGGTAACTATCATGAACTAAAAACGCTACCATAAGTTTTGACATAATCGTATATCGTTAAACGAAAATAGTTTTCGAATAGTTTCGCGTTGTTTTTGCAATTTTGGCAGTATGAGTTACACATTTGACGACTCGACCGTAGTAATCGTCAACGAAAACGATCAATCGTGTAGTTTTCTTACTCGAAGGATAAATTTCAGTGAGACGAACAAAACATTCTTTAAATTATGACTCCGCGTAGGTTTTTCGCTTAGAAAATAATTGTGAAAGCTGCAGAAAGTGATCTTCGAAACGAATAATAAATTTCTCTCGTTAAAGAAGAAATTTTAATTATAACCAAACAAAGATATAGTATGTATGTACTTTGTGCAAAGATATCGGCTATCAAAAGACGCCTTTGATTTTCTTTGCGAAATTTTAGAAATACACATGGACCTACGAGGCTCTCTAAGAGTTTCATTTCATAACAAACTAAGTATGTACCTACATTGTTATGAATAATTATTTATCTTGTCTTTAAACCTAACCTATCTTTCATATTATTTATTACACTATTTCTCTTTAAGGTGCTGTGTGACTTTTTACGCCAAAGGCGATTATCAGAGGGTGGTGAGATTGACTAATTATCTTTCTCAGGAGGAAGTTAGCCCGTATGTATGGGATCTGACAGACACTTAGGCATCCAAATTAATTAGAATAAAATATTGTGTTTCCATCTACAACTGAAGCCAGATATAAAATCAAGCAAAAGTAAGTTGAATTATATACTTTTTAGGTGCTAACAAATTACTTCTAAACTATAAAAGTAACATCTATACATCTACATACTATCTATTGAATTTATCATCGCTGTTAAAAATTATTGATTATTTATTTAATAACTAAATTCGACAAATAAAATAATTATAACATAACATCTTCACTCAATGTAAAATATATAAGTTCTAAAAATGTTACATAGCTCCTTTCATCCATTATGTCTTCAAATGTAATTTATGGAGTGAAACTTGTTTAAATCTTTATATATACATAATATTAGGTAATAACTTGATATTCTAATCTTGTCATGTGACAAAAAATTTAGTTATAATATATTCATATTCAATTATTTTTTTGGAAAGAAATCTAAGATCTATTATAATCATGATGAATCATTTATTTGGGGAAAAAGCCTCTTTAATGTATACATACAATGACTGCATTCAATTGGGGAAAGAGTCTGATTTTAGATAAATTAAGACTTAGGTATATTTAATTATTATTATTAAAATATTGTTTTTGTTTTACAGTTCATCAAGAATTTCATCAGATGGAAATTCCAGCATTAGATAATTCATCACCATTGATAGTTAATATGCAATCAAGTGGCCAATAGTATATTTAGACCAGAATGAAGACTAAACCTTACAATAGTCAATTAAAATATATTTATATCACTTATGTCAAAATAAAAAGAAACAATTGAATTTATACTTGTTTTAATTGATTTACTAGGAAATTAACAAACAATATCAGAAAGATCCACTGCCTATATTCACAGGCTGATATCACACATTATACATATTTTTTTCTTCATATGAGAAATCATTTTCCACTTCATTCTTTGTTATTCTTGGAATATGCAACTAGCTTTTATCTGCAAGCTTTCAAATTCAGTAGTGGAAAAGAGTGAATTGGCTGCTAGAGCCAGGTTGATTCCACTCTTCCACTGTTTGAAAGCAATCAGGTAAATATAGATAACATATTATACACAACAATAAGAAATAGTGTTTTTAATGTAACATTTGTTGCTACTATGTTAAACATCATATTTTAAAATTCAATATTTGCAAAACATTCTCCATCAAGAAGTTGCAATTACGACTTCTAAACAATAAGAATTCATCCAAAACCTATCATAACATAGACTAACTAAAAACACACTTTAGTTTTACAATTTACATAATATTCCTGCAGTTGCGGGGTGTGTAAATGTCTGCCACTTTAGATTATTCAAGCCAAACCTTGCCCTAGAACATATTTTATTGCAGGAAGTATAGTACTCTATACTTCAATAAATACATGAGTATTAAATGTCCAAATAGTAGGGGAGAGGGGGCAGTTTTGAATTATTGGATTTATGAACGCATTTTTTATTTTTGAAGTTATATTTCTTTTGGCGCGTTTGGATGAGAGTGAATTCATGACCTGCGCGCGCGCGATGTCCCAAAAAAACGACATGATGATTGATGAAGTTGGCTACAGAATAGAATTTGATTGATTTTAACATTTTTCTTCGATATTTACTGCAGTTTTGTTTTTTAAAATTTTTCTTCAGACGCCAAAGAAGTAAAACTTCTAACGTATGTACATAAGTTTTCTCAGTAAGTTTTAATCTCCAAAACCTTTTTAATATTGGTAAGTCCAACCTACACGTCTGTCAGTTCCTAATCATCGTCATTTCAAGAAAAATTCACCGGTCACATTAGGGAGACGAAAATAAACATGTATTTTTTTACTTGTAAGCAAATTACTAACAAAGTAAGTATTATTTTCAAGTTATTTTACCACAAATTAGTTTATCGTAAAGAAATGTTAAGTATGGTATTGGGGCATATTTGAATAAAATCACTGGGGCACTTAAATAAAATGTTCAAAAATTCTCCGAGCTAAATAAACAAATATTATATTTATTTTTAGGAAATTAAAGGTAAATATAAGTAAATAACTTCATTTGATATTGTTTTTACAGTCATAATGGTAAGAAATTACAAAATACAACAAACAAAGTAGCGTGAAAATGGTGACCTTATCACTAAGCAGTGATTTCTTCCAGGCAACCAACTGGTTGAAAATCATAAACATAATAAACTATATATTTAAAAATAAAATAAAAGCAATTATTAAGAAATGACGAATATATTAGAATATAAAAGAATTTCGAATTTAATTTTTTACACCCTGACAAAAAAGATTAATCGTTCATAACTATCACGGATATTCTAAAGAAACTTCCAAAGTAATGTCCTACTGCAGGAACTTCACATATAAACAGCTGCTCTATTCAATTCTTTCAATATTCGACTTAAGTAATTTTAAGCTAACTACCTTAATATGGAAATTGTTTCTTATTAATATTTATTTTATGTTGGCCATTAAGGCCATTTGGATTATTTATTTCCTATTTGACACTTATAAACTGCCTTCCTAAGATTGTTATATTTTTAAGATATTATAAGGATCATTACTTTCTAATATTATAAAAACAAAATAAGTTTGTTTCCCTTGTTCAAGACTATCCCAGACTGTTTAAAGGCTTATGTAGTTTATCAAATTAACAATTAATGTATGAAATAAATGACAATGATAATATAAAATGCAAATAGCTTAACTATTGTGTTGATTATACTCTAAGTCACATAATCTTCATGTTTTCCTGATTTTTATAAACTGTCCCTAGGTGTTTCAAATGTACCCCAGGGATGAGGCACATTTGAACAAAATAGTGTTGTTTTAAAAATTGAAATTGTCTTACTTTATTAAGTCAAAATAAATAAATGACATTTTTATTATGTAGTATTTATACATATAGGGGTTTACCCCATGAAATAAAAGAGAATAAATCTTGATAAATAATACCATTTGAGAAATATAATACTTTACTTAAGAAGTGTTCAAATGTGCCCCCCTCTCCCCTAAGCATAATTTTAATAATCTAAATTTTCATATTGTATATTCTTAATGTCAAATAGCAATAAAAATAGTTCTAAATATAATATACACATAACATACACATACCTACTATGAATTACTACTTCAACTTCAAAGAAAAATCACCACAAAATGAACTTGATATTTATTATGAGTTTAGTATTATAATATTAAAACTTCACACATAATTAGACCTTTTCTTCATATTGATACCTTAGGCTTAGATATTAATTACATAAATGTAATTTATCCGGTGAAACTAATTTGTTTATCTTTATATGTATATACACTACACTACATGAACTATACACAAAATATGGCCTATGTTACTCAATGATATTCTCTATTCTATTGGTGAAAGAATTTTTAAAATCAGTTCAATAGTTTTAGAGTTTATACATAACATACAAAAATACACATATTTCCTTTTTATTATAATAGTATAGATAGGTAATGTTATGTTATGTGACCAAAATAAGATAAACATAGATCAATTATTTTTATGGATTTTTTTATGCAGACAAGTGTTCAGAGTTTCATCAAGTGGAAATTCTAGCATTACTTCAAAATTTTCAATCAGCTAGTTGAATAGTATATTTAGACCAGAATTAAGTCTATCTCTTAAAATAAGCAATTAAAAATATAACTTCTTACTTGTCAAAATAAAAAGTACCAATTTAATGTATACTTGTTTTAATTGATTTACTCGAAAAATTACAAACACTATCATAAAGGTCCACAGTCTATATTATTTTATTATTCTATATTCACAGGCTGATATCACACATTATACATTTTTCTTCAGATGAGAAATCATTTTCCATTTAATTATTCTTTGTTGTGCTTGGAATATGCAACTAGCTTTCATCTACAAGCTTTCAAAATCAGGCCTATACTTCCTCAGGAGAGTAATTTTCAAATCATGCGATGCAATGCCAGTCTCCAATATTTCAGAGGCGGGGAAGAGAGCGGATTGGCTATTACTGCCAAGTTGATTCCACTCTTCACTGCTGGAAAGCAATCAATAAAGTAAATATAAGTAAAATATACACACAAAAATTAGTAATAGTGTTTTTAATATGTTGTGTAATTATATAATACAGAGCAGCACTTTTCAAAATTCAATATATTCAAAACATGCTCCATCATAAAGTTGGAACTAATGCTATTAAACACTGGCAATTACATCAAAATCCACCCTGAACTTTTTTGTCTTTACATAATAAATATAAATAATAAACCTATCATGATTTTGAGTGCATCCTAATATTGAGAGTATTTTGCATCTATTTTGTCAAACTATTCCATTGTAAAGATCATGTTGCCCTTATTATAATTCTCGTTTTATTTGACAATGAATTCCAAATCATAAAAACTTATTACTTAACTTTTATTTGAATCGATTATATCTAAATTAAGCACCCCGGATAATTCCTCCCACTTGCGTATCGCCTATCTACTAGTCTCCCGCTTTGGGCCGTACATAGATTTGTTTAAATTACTTTTTCTGTGAAATTAGTGGAACTATGTTTACAATTTAGGTTATAAATTCTATGTTATACAATAAACTGCTTCTTACCTTTCCATAAAGTCCGTCATCACTTCAAATTGTGTGGTTAGACATCATTTTATCTTTTCTTATTCTTTTTTTCGTATTGGAAATGAATTAATATTAAACTTTGAAATTAATAAAGAATACGATATTGAAAACGTCAAAAATTACAATATTAGCTATGTCTTTGTTTTTTAAGTGTATGAAAGAGATAGAATATTAAGCTTGAAGTTCGTTCGATCGAGCGACACGATCGACGATATAGTTTTAACGTTGAACGAAACGTTGACACTTATACTACATCGAGTTTTAAAACTGATAGTTTCATCGAGTTCACGAAAACTTTTTTCGTTAGCTCGATTGCAAACTCATACTAGGGCTACAGTTAGGTACGTACCTACCTACGTCATGGAACCTCAACGAACCTTAATAACTGACAATAATGCAAGCATTTAATTTTTTTATAATATTATCGTTGTTATACCTACATTTTATATCAATTTTTTTTCGACATGGGCCGTTAGCTCATGGGAAAGAATGTAAAGGAAGGAACTGTAAGTCATAATGATGAAATTATTGTAGCTGGCAACACTGAGAGTGCTGATTGAGATTGTAATGGATATTCTGTGGGTTTTGACTTTTGAGGCGAAGAATCAAGAATGATTCTTTCTCTTTTTAGTGAACGAACGCGCTTGCTCGTTGAATTTTTTAATTATTTTGAGAGCGAAACAAGTTTTGGTCCTTGATTATTAGGATCGAGCCACTGTGATGTTTATGTGTTTTCGTTTAAGTGTTTTGAATAGAAGCTAACAATGAAGTGCAAAATTACCGTTAGTGTTTATCCCGGGACAAAAATGCTAGCGGTGACACTTCGACGATGACCATAAGCGATAGCAATCATGATCGCCAACTTGCCGCTGCTTTTCGCGAACGGTAACCCAACAGATCTCTCAAGAATATCGGCTTCCGATTTGGAGAAGTTTATAACTTTCATGGTGACATGTTCCTGGGGTCATGATACCGCGAAAGACATCCGGCAGCCGCCTTGGTGGCCGAGAAGCGTTGCTTTCTCGCACCCTTTCGTGAAACCGTCGAAAGTGCCGCAGGACTGGTTAGCGCGGCTGAAAAATTTGGTGAAAAGATGTTATGATTACCATAACAGTTCGTTTTTGTTGGGGTTCTCTGCTCACCTAGCTCGCTATCCTCATAATATACTCACATACGTTGACAATAACGACCACACAACATCTCTCTACCATGGACCTACTGGCCGGCTACTGGTCACATTTCGTAATGAGAATTTAATTTATGATAAGCCAGCTGATATTTATCTTTGTGACACCTGTGACAGTCACTTTGATAATGTGGAGGTTCTTAAGGCCCATGAGAGGCTATGTAATAGTGAAAACTATCAGTCAGGATCATGCAGTGGGACATTACAAGAGTTTCTTTCAGCCTTAAAATTAAAGCCAGCTCAAGAAGAGACACAGAGTGAAACTTCTGGTAATTGTGCTATTGATGCTAAGCCAAGAAATTCTCGCACAACTACTAATATAGACAGAGGGCCTCCATATCCATTTTCTTCATTAGCATATATGAAAAATGCAAAAATTAACGTACAGCGAGACACAAGTTACTCTCGTGAAAGAGTAGAAAGGTATTGCTGTACCACAACTTTAAGTAAATCATTAGCTAGTAAAGGAAGAAGTCAAACATTCCCTGTAAGATACAGGAGGCCAATTGATTATTGGCATCGCAGACATGTGTTCCCTGAGCAGAGGTGTAAAAAAATCCTTGATATCAAAGGACAATTGTTGCTTTTTAAGTGTAAGCCCATCACTGTAAATTTAGAAAGGATGGAATCGGAAAAGATGCAGGAGTATATAGATAATCTCAAGCAGGAAGCATTAAATAAACAGGAAGCGCTAAAAAAACAGTGTGAGGACAAGGATGTTATATTTGTCGAGCCTGACACTGAACCTATGGCTGTGGATGTGAAAGGCAGTGATCCATTGAATAAAACAGACAATGAGTGTGAAGTTATTGATTTGTGTTCAGATGATGAAGAGTCTAGTGTGAATGAGAACTGTGACCCTCGTGCCGGCATCACATGTGTTATGCGGGGTGGTGCAGTTTTGCGACGCACAGCGGCTACACCCCATGCGATTCCTGCAGAGCCCTGTGGTGCACGAGAAAAACCAATCTCTTCTCTGATACTACAACCGCACCCTGTTATTCTTATTGCACACTCTTTGAACAATTTACAAACTATAGCATTAGATTGACTCCATGTATTTTATCTAGGTTATGCTGACTTATTATTTATTTTATTCATTATTAAAAAAGTAATGTTCTCATCACATGTTTCATTTCAGAAACAAGACATTTTAACTTGGAAATATCAGAAAAACGAGATAATCGCTACATATCATATTGTGGATGGCAAATTTTTTGTTTGTACAAAATGGCCGCTGCAATACTGCACGAAATGGCGGCCGCCTATGATTTTCTGTCATCCATTTTCTTTTATACAGATTAACTAATTTTTTAAACAAAAATTTATGGATTGAAATGAATTTCTTATTATTTTTGGTTTTTTATTATGTTTAGCTTAAAGTGACAGTGATTAATTCATTTCTTGTTATGGTCATGTCTATTATTTATTTTAACAATGTTGTAAGACATAACATATATACAGCAGAATATATAGTAGTAACCACTAAGTTTCAGAAATATAAGTCTATGTACTAAGGATCTAATTTGAGAATTCTCATAATGTGCTGACGTAATATGGCGGCGATTGGTGTCACATGACAACAGATATTCTTTATTTTATTATCTGCAATGTGATAATTTAGTTGTATTATGAATTCAAGAACAAGTTCCTAAAGGCATTTGATTTACATTTTTTAATTCATCTATACTCAAAAATATCTCAATAAAATGTGTCTTTTCTATGGCTTAATTTTATTTCATTACCATTATAATAAACTGCTAAATCACAAACTTCTTGTGATATTCTTCTGTTTAATTGATATAAAAAAAAATATGATTGTTGGCAGTTTATTTTGTAATAGCTTTAATAAATATTTTTCATTGTATCGTGTCGTTCCCTTCTTTAGCTAGTACGAGAATCTAACATCATCGCGCCGGCGCAGTTAACTAGCCGATCTAATATAATCTGTGGCGCACAATCACACTTATGCTTTTCATAAATAACCTCAGGTCATATCACAGATCACCTCCACTAGATGTATAATCTCACTAAAATTGCGTTGATTCTAAATCGCCAAGGTCGGAAGTGGGACGAAGGGCGGGAAGGAAAGCAGCAACGCCGCTATTGGCTACTTCAAGGTTACACTGATAACTGAGGGATGTCCATATACGATATCGATGTTTTCTAAATATCGATGTATCGACTTTCTAGTACGATGTTTTGCATCAATTTATTTGATACAACGGCTATAAAAAACTGATGAGTAATTAAAATTATTATATTTCTTTTTTCACAAATAACTTTAAAACTTTTATTAATTCGACATATTTAACTTATTACGATTTAATTTAATTATTGTCGTAATTTTTGTTCTGGGGGGGGTGAGGGGGGGGGGGGAATCTGTCGGGGCCGATCGATTCGAATCGAAGAGTCGGTTCTTTCGAGCCCAAACTCGAGGGGTGTGGGTGGAGGGGGTAGGAATTGGGTGTTGCGGGGGTGAGGTCGAAAAAAGTTCGACTAAGGGGGGAGGAAATTGGGTTTCATGGGGAGTGGGTTGGTATAGGAATTTAGGATTTTTTGTTCTGGGGGGGTGAGGTGGGGGGGGGGAATCTGTCGGGGCCGATCGATTCGTCTCGAAGAGTCGGTTCTTTCGAGCCCAAACTCGAGGGGTGTGGGTGGAGGGGGTAGGAATTGGGTGTTGCGGGGGTGAGGTCGAAAAAAGTTCGACTAAGGGGGAGGAAATTGGGTTTCATGGGGAGTGGGTTGGTATAGGAATTTAGGATTTTTGGTTCTGGGGGGGGGGGGGGGGGGGGGGGGGGATCTGTCGGGGCCGATCGATTCGTCTCGAAGAGACGGTTCTTTCGAGCCCAAACTCGAGGGGTGTGGGTGGGGGGGTAGGAATTGGGTGTTGCGGGGATGAGGTCGAAAAAAGTTCGACTAAGGGGGGAGGAAATTGGGTTTCATGGGGAGTGGGTTGGTATAGGAATTTAGGATTTTTTGTTCTGGGGGGGTGAGGGGGGGGGGAATCTGTCGGGGCCGATCGATTCGAATCGAAGAGTCGGTTCTTTCGAGCCCAAACTCGAGGGGTGTGGGTGGAGGGGGTAGGAATTGGGTGTTGCGGGGGTGAGGTCGAAAAAAGTTCGACTAAGGGGGGAGGAAATTGGGTTTCATGGGGAGTGGGTTGGTATAGGAATTTAGGATTTTTTGTTCTGGGGGGGTGAGGTGGGGGGGGGGAATCTGTCGGGGCCGATCGATTCGTCTCGAAGAGTCGGTTCTTTCGAGCCCAAACTCGAGGGGTGTGGGTGGAGGGGGTAGGAATTGGGTGTTGCGGGGGTGAGGTCGAAAAAAGTTCGACTAAGGGGGAGGAAATTGGGTTTCATGGGGAGTGGGTTGGTATAGGAATTTAGGATTTTTGGTTCTGGGGGGGGAGGGGGGGATCTGTCGGGGCCGATCGATTCGTCTCGAAGAGACGGTTCTTTCGAGCCCAAACTCGAGGGGTGTGGGTGGGGGGGTAGGAATTGGGTGTTGCGGGGATGAGGTCGAAAAAAGTTCGACTAAGGGGGGAGGAAATTGGGTTTCATGGGGAGTGGGTTGGTATAGGAATTTAGGATTTTTTGTTCTGGGGGGGTGAGGGGGGGGGGATCTGTCGGGGCCGATCGATTCGCCTCGAAGAGTCGGTTCTTTCGAGCCCAAACTCGAGGGGTGTGGGTGGAGGGGGTAGGAATTGGGTGTTGCGGGGGTGAGGTCGAAAAAAGTTCGAATAAGGGGGTGGAAATTGGGTTTCATGGGGAGTGGATTGGTATAGGATTTTAGGTTTTTGGATCTGGAGGGGTTGAGGAAGGTGGGGGGGACTTTCAAGCCCAAACTTGGAGGGGGTTGGGTGAAGGGAGGGGGAATAGGTATTACGGGGGTGAGGTATGGGTGATTATAGGGGAAGGTTATGGGTCGATACACACTTTACTATAAAATATTTAAAAAATTTAATATTAAATTGAATTTAATTGCCGACACGTTCTTGAACGAAAATTTCGTAAGGCGGCACACTCCTGACTGAATGAATAATTTGAAATTTATGAATTTATAAAGATAGTTTAAAAAGAACACTCTTTGCCAAAAATAAGTGAATAATATCACCCTTAGCCGTTTTAAATTTAGTTTGGATTTTTTTAAAATGAAATTAAATAAGGTTTTAATGCTTCGATTTTTATGTTTTTTATGTCTATTATTAGTGAATTAAATGAAGATTTTATTGAATAAACAATATTTTAAGATTATCGTACATTTTCGTTGTGAGAGACGACCAACTTAAATGTTGTTTTTTACTCTATTCCAAAACGGTTACCTGGTTTTATTAATGAAAATATGAAAAATTTAGAAAAAAAGAAGCCGACAGAATTATTGCTTTTTATTCACTTTACTAGGGTGTATTTTTAATTTTTCGAAATTTTGAATATCGTAGAAAGTAAGTAATAGTACCATTTATGGTTGACCTATGACGCTATGTTATTCTATTATGGAAAAGTCTTTCAATTCAAAAGTGTACGGTTTTCTACAAATATTTAAATACATTTATATTAGTTTAGGTTCTAGCTTACGGTTTTATTAATTTTCTTCTCGATCGGGTGATTTTTCGGTTTTTCAGCTTTGCTGAAGTATTGATGCCCGCCGATGTTTATAGGTCAAAGAAGGAAAACGCTGGTATCTTCTGAAATTAATGTCTCACGACGATGATGTTGGTGTCTGATGATAGCTCTCATGATGGGCTATTAGGTTCCGGTTGACTCCAAGATGGTTTTTAGAGTAGTGGTGAGATGTTGGGTTTAGAAGTATAAAATGTTGGACATTTCTATTTATCGATACAGGTCTTGTCACATCACTAATCTTTACACGTGACCTTGGCAAAGAAAGAGAAAAGTAATAATACGGTTATGCGAGAAAGAGACGTATAATCGCGCGAGTGACTACGTGACTAGTACCATCCAGTATAAGTTGATCTCCGAGAAAATAAAATGAATTCAGTGAAATGAGTAAAATTAAAATGAATTTGACTTACCGGTAGAATGTAATCCCATCTTTTTTGAAATTTGATGTCTTGCTATTTTTGCCACACCATTTGACAGAACAGTAAGACATTTTAAAGATTTTTATACAGGAAGTACGCCACGTGTTTGCGGTTCCAATAACTGGACAGAACTAAACATGGAAATTAATTTGTATGTTATTAAATACAATTGTTTTGGCCGTCGGCGGCCCTGTAAACGGAATCTTGAGGTGATCTGTGGGTCATATCCAGGGGCTATACCACAATAACTAAGAGCAGTATTATTGTCGTCTTTAAGAGAGAACGTGAGAGAGCGATACAGTTTGTATATCGCTGTCAAGGGCTCCAGGAACCAGGGATGTTACGGAGCCGTGACTCCGTTTCCAAAACGTCGATTGATTTTGCACCTCCGAGTCTGATTTCGGTTCCGATAAATTTGAATCAGAGGTCGAAACATGGCCGCGGCGGCGGTCGCTGTCAGCGCCATTTGATTTACTTTACGATTTAAGAAAAATCGTTCTATTTAAATTTTCTTAAGCCGGGCTTTATTTTATGAATGAAGTAATGTAACTGATGCATGTTTATTATACATCTCTCTTTTGCCTCTGCTTACGATTCCGGTTCCGACAATCCAAATCTAAAAACTCCGATTCCGTATTCGGTTCCAATAAAACCACCTCCGTAATATCCCTACCAGGAATAATACTGCAATAAGTTATCGCTGTAATAAGACCCCAGTGCACTCAACTTGTATGATCACCGCATGTTATGGCAGCATTGAATTGCAGTTGACTGTATTTCCTGCTGTGAAATACGCTCTAAACCCTGAAGAGCCGATACCTTCCTTATAAATGCTTTGAACATATCTATACATAATATAATTCATATATCTTGTCATTCATTGGAAACAACGTTTGGCCATAATAATATGTAGTGATACTTTTTCCGTAGATCAACAAGTTAAAATACGTCGCAAAAACAATACGCACTTGCCTTCACTTACTGCGTCGTTCGCGTAGATAATAACTTGTGTTTATTACAATGTTATTTATGGAATTCATTGATCGCTTTGTTGTCTGTTCAAAAGTTTGTACGGAATCCTCGGTGCGAGAATCCGACTCGCACTTGGCTAGTCTTTCCAATATTGTTTATTTTGCAACTTTTTGCATTTGATTTGGGATTAACAACTAAAGACGCTTCTGTATAACCCATATAATATGCGAAAGTTGCAAGGTCAAAGTGAAATTTTACGTTGGGTCCGAAGATATAAAACTCAATCATATTATGTTTAGGAATATAGACATGTGTAACACTGCGCTGCGCCGCGCTTTTGCGCCGGCACGCTTCACTGGGCAGGGTGAGTCAGCTCACACATTCATAATGTGTTGGCGAACGGCGCAGTACTCACTCACTGAGGGAACTATGACACGTGGCGTTGCATGCGTTTCGAAGGTTTCACTGCTCGCTTTGCGCGTCCAATTTTATTGCGTGGTGGCTCAATTTTGAGTTGACTCAAGGAGCCGACGCACTACACTGCGCCTGAGTTGCTGAGTTGGCGCGGGGAATTTCGCTGAGTTACATGTCTATAGAAATATGATCGGGTCTTCGATGTCCTGTAGATTCGAATATCATCATATAATAATGTGGTTAGCTACTTACGAAAATAAGATTTTATTTTATAAACCAGTGTAGAAAATATTTCGTATAATCTATAAATCATAAACAATTTTTTAAACGCCAGTATTGAATTTATGGTAAACTATGGTAAAACGCCAGCTACCAGAGATTTTAAAATCATAATTTGAAATTAATAATAATAAAATATATAAGGCGACATGAAAAGCAAGAATCGCCGTTCAGAAATACACTCGTTTATTTCTCGTTAATTAACTAATGTAAAATTAATGTTACATGGTAATTACATTTATTTATTTAAAAGTTAATATGTAAATCTTTCATTGATATTTTTAAGAGGACACATAGATTTCAAAAATTACTGTGTTATTTTAAATAACAGATGAAATTGGAAGTAATGATTGAATTTATTTTCTTCTTCGATGTAATATGTTATTTAACTAAAATAAAACAAAAAAACTGTTAAAATTATTTATAATATACAACAGGAAAACAAATACAATATTTAGGCAATCAAAATATTTCGCATCAAATTATATTTTCAGTGTTCGCTCTTGAGTGCGAATTAAGAGGACGGCGACTTTCCTCGTCCGAACCATAGATAACATCTTCGTCCGAGTCGTTGATCATAGAGAATGCTGGATTGTCTTTGGTGATCGCTGTTTCTAGATAAAAAAAGGTTCAGTTAATATTATTATTAATGTATATATAGAATCTATCAAAATTATAAAAATAAGAATTTCTCATTTTAATTCATAGGTTTGAAAACATTAATTTTCAATTTTTTAATTTTTCGAAGAAATAAGCATGGTTACAATATACGTCTGTGATTGGGACAATATATAAAAACAAACAGACACATTTAATTCCCTATCTAAGACACATTCGCCAGTTCTGAAGGTTTTTTATACATTTTTAAAAGGAAACAATGATTTACAATTTTTGGTCCTTCAAGCCGGCAACCCTTTTACATACATATACATCACACCTCTTTCCCATTGGGGTAGGCAGAGATCACGGAATTCCATATGCTCCGATCCTTACATACCACTTTCGCTTCTTCTACTTTCATCAATGCTTTCATACACACTCGACGGTTACGAGTACTTTTGATCTGGCCCTTTTGCAGAACGTCCCCGATCTGATCGAGGTACGTTCGCCTAGGTCGACCACTCCCGACTCTCCCACTCACACCAGTTTCATAAATCTTTTTCGTTTCCCTACTTTCATCCATCCTTTCTACATGCCCAAACCACCTCAACATACCTTTCTCAATTCTCGTAATTTGGTTTTATAATTTTTCAAGTGTCCTTACCATGAATAGACCCGCTTCCCGGCGAGAATAAATACGCCAATGTGTACAGTTTGAAGTTGAAGAGTCCATACATGGCCATGAAAGGCGCTGATGTGTCGAAGTGGACCTTGGGTTGCGAGGCCCAGTGGTCCTGTAGGGCGGCCGGGCCCCAAGAGTGTAGCGCTAGTATCGTGGTTATCGATATAACTGATACTACTATTATGGACAGACAACGTAGTCTGATATCTGAAAAAAATACGTCTATCAAGTAAATATTTAGTTTCTTAAATGATACCGCCCTTTTTTATTCAGTCACTAGTAAATATTCCCCAAAATACTTCTATAATGTTAAAGGCAGTAGAGGTATTTTCAAATGAGTTCGCCTTCAACTTGAGGTAAACAGGAGAATAAGGTTTGACTCGAGAATTATGTACATACATGCTAATTGTACGATAAATAATAAAGTGAATACAATATTTTAAAAATAAAACTTAAGCTTTGAGAAATATGAATTTAATTCAAATAACAGTTAAATTTAATGTTCCTATGAAAAGAAAAAAATAATTTGAATTGTATATTACCAAAGAAAGGCATATTTCTTAAATCACTATACGCCTTAACAATAAGTATAAGCAGGTACAAGAAGTATAGCGCGACAGCACTGAAGAATATTATTTTCACCACCTGCGAATGGAGAGTATACCATTAATAAAAAACCCTAGGGAGCATACGATTAAATTAATAAAACCCTAGGTTTTTGCTATATCTTAATCTGCGTTTTAAAATATAGATATATTCATTCGTTTAAGTAGTGTAAGTTTGTTTCGAGATTTTCCAATTATTTAATAGTGATCATTTGAAAGATGTACAAACAAACAATTTTTACTAATATTATTATACCATCATTGATTATATAGTCAAGCTCAAAAAACATCCTTCTCCTGAAGAAAAATATTTTTCCAACTTATTATTTTAGGAATACCATAAACAAGCTTCTAACTACATATAAATGCTTCTAAGTAGGCCTATAATTTCTTTTAAATATAATATTAATATGAAAGTTAGTTTGAGAAGATATCAAAAATGAATTGAAAAGATTAGTCTTGGAACGGTTACGGATATGTTAAAAGCAAATAAGGAAAAAAATGTAATAATAGTAGAAAAGTTATGAAAGAGGTAAGAGGGAGAAGAAAGGAAGTTAAAAAAAATATGGATTGATAATGTGAAGAAGTTGGTGTGACTAAGGATATAACAAAAATTAGGGAAGAACAGGAGAAAAGCACATGTTGGTTAGATCTCAAATAATGAAAATGACAAGAAAACGTAGACTTACCCGAAAGTTGGGGTCAGTGTAGTAATTAAATGTGGGGTCATAGTACCCGTAGTACTTTTGCCAAACTGCCACCACCATAGCGGGAGTCCATACTAAACCGACCACAATCACTTTCAGCAAGTAGAAAGACATGAAACTTCTCTCGTTCTGAAATAATTTTATATTATAACTTCCACAGCAATGTCAAAATACTAAACTTCTTTAAAAAAATATAATCTGTGTAAATCTTTACTGTTCTTTCTCATTTCATCCAAATACCAGATGGCATTTGAATGAATGAAACAAAATTGTAGGTCTATTACCAAAATCGAACGGAACTAAACGAAAGAACAAACAACTTCGTATTTTAACTTACTAAGAAAACATTTTCAATTCTATTTACGATTAATAATACGATCAAAGTAACGTCATACGAAAGACAATGTCAATGCAAACGACGGATCGATCATCAGATTTGTAATAGGAAAATGTACGATCCGTCAATTTGGTTGTGATTTTATTCTTATTAAGGCATTGGATATAATATCATCAGCCTATCGATCACAATAGACCGTGAAAGTGTGACGTCACAAGTCTGTTAGGGTTGTGGGCATGTCCATTGTGTCCACAGAACAGAAGAAGTAAGTAGAAGTGCAATGTGTCATAATTTGTACCGGATCGACTGTCGCCAAATTCACACAAATGGAGTATTTAACACTGCACACAGTTACAACATTTTTTCGATTCGTTGTTTTTATTTAACCCATAACTAGCTAAATCACACTGGTCCTACAATTGATAATATACCTTAATGCTTAGCAATAACGGTTACTTTGGCTTAGCGCACAAAGTACTTACGACGTTTTATTAAATTAAATTATTAAAACAAACTTATTAGTTTGTTTTATATATATATATACAGTTGTGGTCATATAATTAAGAACGATTTTTAGTTTCAGAGAATTTCTTATCAAACGTTTAAATTTTTTGTGTTAGATATTACCCAGAAGTTATTTGTTGAATTGCGGAAAAGGCACATGAAAAAAGCTCACTAAATTACTAAAAAAGATATAAAAAACAAACAGATTTTTTGACTTATGTACATTGAATAAAAATAGTAATAATTTACATAGAAACGAAACTGGACAAATAATTAAGAACGACCTACAAACTATTCGATAAAATTGTATCAAATGAAATTTTAGTTAATAAAGTTACACTATACAGGATCACTTGCGATACAGAGGGCAACTGAATACCTTTTAATCCTTAAATTAATACTTAGTAGCATATGCACAGCTTTTGATATCGACATGATTGACTCTATAATTTTTTGACATTTTTCAACAGAAATAGAGTTCCATTCTTCTAAAAATTTCCGCGTATAGTTCTCTTAAACTGCTATATTGCCTATTTGATACCCTTTTCTTAACCTCACACTAAATGTTCTCAATTGTATTTAAATCCGGGCTATAAGATGACCACTCTAAGACAAAAACAAATTGTGAGTCGAGGAATTCCTTTTCTGTGTGCAGTATGCTTAGGGTCATCGTCGTGCTGGAATGTCCAAATGAAAGGAAGAACGTCCTCAGCATAGGGTAACATTGTTTACTCTGCTATAGTTTTGTACTGGAATTGATCCGTGTTTCCTTCTATGAGCCTAACAGGTCCGACTCCATGGCCAGAAAAGCACCCCTAAATTTTCACGTGTGCACCGGCATGCTTTAACGTTACTTTTCTGAACTGAGGGTCAAATGCTTTATTCGAAGGGCGTATGACGCATTGGTTGCATCACAGAAAACCCTATTTGTTTTAGTTTCATCAGAGAAAAGGACATTTTTCCATTGTCCGACTGTCCAGTTCTCATATCTTATTGCAAATTCAAGACGAGCATGTCTAAGGCGCGATGTTAACGTGAGTATCTTCCGCGGTATCCTTCCGAACAAACTTTCTTCTACCAAACGCCTTTGTGCCGTGCGTATCGAGTTTGCCGAGAGGTTGCTCTCGCCAAAAAAATCTTTTTTTATCTCATTGGACCCTTTAAATGGAAACTGCTTGACCAAACGAACTATCTTTCTATCCCCTCGAGGAGATGTCTTCCTCTTTTTAAACCCACGCGGTTTATTTGAAATAGTTTCATATGTTCTAAAATGCTTAACAGCATGGAAAAACATTGTTTTTGGAGCACTGAAGATGGTCTGCTATCTTTTTATATGACCAGTTGTTCTCGCGAAGTTTTATTATAACTATCTTATTCTAGACTTATCACAACTTTAACTTTTCCCATTGTTTTATAGGAAATAAGCACGATTTATTATTTTTACAACAATTAATGTTGCCAAAGTTATACTAAAAGTAACCAAGCACAAAGGTTTTCTTTATTAAAATTTCAAAAATCTATAAAATTATTCAGCGTTCTTAATTATGTGACCAGCCAGTAGGGGTACGACCTACGTTCAGGACTACATTAATGTACTCTATAAAACTTATCTGTTTTTTTTTTAAATTACTCATGTGCATAATTAATGTACAAATAGTATAGCAATATTTTGCAATACCATAAAAAATAAAAGAACGTAAATGCGTTATGTTTTGCGAGGCTGTTTGTAAAAAATGTTGTCTTCATGTAAGCGTTCTTAATTATATGACCACAACTGTATATATTATAATATATATTTATAATTACTAAACTAAACTTTATGTGAAAGATAAGGATATTGGATGACTGTAATCGATTTAGCGCCACCGTGCTAAATTGTGCCACGCCTACTTCGTGATTGTGTCCACAACGGTGGATTTGTCAACCACTTTATCTAACTAATCTTTTATTAATTATTCATAGAAAGCTACACTGTCTTTGATTGGAATAGACATATTTATCTTAAAGAAGTCGGCAGAAAATAAGTTCTTTTCTTCGGCGGTGTATATCGATTTTACCTGTCTCAGTCCGTGGTACAGCGCCAGCCAGGACAGCATGACGCAGGCGAGGAAGGTAGTCTGGAATATGGTGTCTACGAACGGCGCGAAGCAACCGCCTGAGACGAGCCGCAGTGGGTATATTGGGTCTATAAATAAACCATTGGTAGATTTAGGTCTTATTAATATTAGTGTTTCGGATGGGTATATTGGGTTTGTAAACATCATAACATTGGTAGAGGACATTAGTATCGTATAGAATAGTGTTTCGGACTGATACGAGTATTTCAAAAAGGGGTGTCCACTGTCCAAACTAGATGGGACATACATACATATAATGTCTTTTTTTTTTTTTTAATGTCAGATATCGACAGACGAGCATGAGGTTCACTTGATGGTAGGTGATACCTCAGCCACAGAACATCAGTCAATGATGCGCTGTCGACCTAATTTTTTACTTCGAGCATTCGGAAATCCAAAAATACATCACGCCTCTTTTCCATTGGGGTAGGCTGAGATCACGAAATTCCATATGCTCCGATCCTTACATACCACTTTCGCTTCTTCTACTTACACACTCGTCGGTTTCGAGTACTTTTGACCTGACCCTTTTGAAGAACGTCCCCGATCTGATCGAGGTACGTTCGCCTAGGTCGACCACTCCCGAGTCTACTACACACACCAGTTTCATAAATCTATTTCGTTTCCCTACTTTCATCCATCCTTTCTACTTGCCCAAACCACCTCAACATACCTTTCTCAATTCAGTATTTTTATTGACGTTCATAAGTGTACATTGTAAATGAATAAATGATTTTGAATTTGAAACACGAATACATCTAACTTTTAACAACACTTACCATTGTATAGTAAAAGTAGCGGTAGTAAAATAGATAACCACTTCTGTTCAATCGCCCAGTCCTGAGTAGAGTACTTGCGCAGCGTGTGAGCGAACCAACACTGGAATCAAAGTACTGGCTTAATCGTATTTAAGGTTACGACTGGATGTTGAATAAACGAATGAATGAATGAATGAATTATTGTGCAAATATCACCATGTTGGTATGGACATGGACATGTCGCAACTCCGTCCGTCCGGACTTTGTCCGACTTGCGAGGAATTCACAGATGAAACTGGCCAAGAGCGAGTCGGACTCGCGCACTGAGGGTTCCGTACAAACTTTTAGGTAAGTAAAGATTTTCCCAATAAAAAAAAACTACAAATTCAAACCTTCATGCCAAATTGCATGATTCTAGGTCAACCCTGTAGGTTTTGATTCAAAGGCCGTATTTTTTGATTGTGTCGACTTAGAAGTTTGATCACTGCTGCAAGGGGTTGCAGACCTGAGTATTTGATATTAATTTCAACTTTATACCACGCGTTCCTGAGAAAAAGGGTCTTGACAAACGGACAGACATGAGACAGAATGATCATATAAGGGTTTCGTTTTTGGTACGAAACCCTAAAAATAAATAAAAATTCGTTTCACAACTCTGAAATCGAATTATGTCGATAAAATATATCTAAGATTTTTTTCAAGGTCCTTTATTTTTAAAATATCTCGTATCCTGTTTATATGTACAATCGGCTAGTAAATGAATTATGTGTCCAGTATATTATACTTATACCTACATCTCGTTATTCATGTCCTACTAACGGATAAACCGAATTTGATTAAATGCATATAATATAATCTATTTAAAAAAATAGGTTAAGTTACTAATTAATGTTATTGGTAGACAAATCAATTTAAGTAAAATTATATAAGCATTTATGAGCTTTCTAAAATCAAATATTACTTACAGCAACAGTGAACGTGGTGAGCAGAAAAATGAACCGGAACCAAGTCTCCATCTGCGTGAACCCTGGGTTATATGTTTTGAACTGAAATAGATAAATAAATATCATATAGGTACGATACGATTTTGATTACAATTTTTTGTTTTAATGTTACTTGGAAATGGTGTAATTTTCAATATTTTTGCGGACATGTTTACCTTTACAGTATTTTTTTTAATTAAAAATAAATACTATAGTTCACTGACCGCCTCAGTGTTAAGCGCGATGCATTTAGCACCGGAGGTCCTGGGTTCGAATCCCGGGGAAACAAGATTAAAAAAAAAATTGTTTCAGTCGGGCAGGGCACAGAAGGTTGATCACCTACTTGCCTGTAAAGAAAAATGATCAGTGAAACAGACACAGAAATATGTCTGCCCCATGCCCCACTAGGGCACTCGAGATTTCACACTCACACTATAGTTCATTTAATTGACAGTTTGCCCGTGACCACGTTTGTTATAAAACTATCGAATTCTATATCGTTTACGGAATAAATCGATTTTTAATTTATTAAAAGTTTTTTCATTTATTTACGTACGATACATGACAAAATATAATCTACACTAATATTATAAAGATGAAATAATTGTTTGTGAACGATTTAAAATATTTTATCAATAGAAAGCTACATTATCAGCGAGTAAGATAGGCATTTTATTGTTTATAGTTCATCTAGGTATATTGCACCCGTGGGAAGCCGGGGCGTGTTACTAGTATAAAATAAAATTACCAGATCAAAGATGTAACTACTACAAGACAAGCTTTAAATAAAATACTGTATACCGGATTAAAACGCGATTTATTTAGTCTCCCGCGACCACGGTTGCTGAAAAGCATCCGAAACCTCGGGATAAATAATTTAAACAATATAAATAATAAATCGCGTTTTAATCCGGTATACAGTATTTTATTTAAATGTGTGATACTCGCGTTAATAAAAGACAATATTATAGACAAGTTTATTTTAGCATCCAATATTTTTTTAAATATTTTAATCGAAATTGAAATCAGCTTGTGTGAGCTAGTTCTTTTACTTACATAGAACATGACCTCCCGAATGGTGTACCGTTTGTGGAACTCTCGGAGGCCATAGAAGTGCACATTCAGCATGTAGTGTGTATACTCCAAAGAACCCAGGTGTAGCACCATCACCTCTTCGCATATTTGTTTCTGACATTTTAAGTGTTGTGTTCTAAAAGACGGGCCAAGATTATTATTTAACATAATCTAAATCGATGGGTAACGCTATATGTCGTAACCGACATTTTAAGCGAAAATGAGTTAAATATAGTTAGATTCAGAATGATAGAAACTGAATCGTAATGTATATTTAACTCATTTTCGCTAAAATTATCGGTAACGACATATAGGCCGTTACCCATCGAAATGCTTTTTTGAAAAAAGAAATTTAATTGTCACACTTTACGAGTATTTCTCTATCTCAGCCCTCAGCTACTGGCGCTTTTATACCTTCGAGATTTACCATCAAGAAAATAGCTTCATTATTTAAAGGCTGGCAAGTCCCAAGGCCAAGTCAAGTTTTTGACGGGCTCGTTGGCGCGTTCGGTAGAACACCTGCCGTGTGCATCGATGGGTCGTGGGTTCGAATCCCACTGGGACAACGTTGGGGGATACCCCAACCACACAGGTGATAACCTGTAATATGAAGCGAACCTCATACTCGTCTGACGATATCTAGCATAAAAAAGGTAAAAAAATACTCACCGATTGGTGGCCTCGGACTCCGGTATAAGGTTAGTGGTGGTGTGGTCGCTCAGCACGCCATCTATCGATATACTTACTTGGAAGCTTTTGTCGAATATCTCTTCTGTAAAGGAAGACAAATAAGGACGAAAAATTTACTTTTTTAGTATCACGGCAAGTTGTAATTAGAAATGTTGTTTATTCAATTATTATGTACCAGGGTGAATCAAAAAGTTCTTAGAAGTGCATATATATGAAACCTTTTTGGATCAAGTTCGATATTCAAATTAAAGAGTGTCTATCACACTATATTTATGCAGACTGTCACTTGTTTTTGTCAGTTCGTTCGCATGTAATACATTTTTTTGTGCAACGAGTTGCTAAAAAGTCAAAATTATGGATAAAAGTGAGTTACGTGCGGTGATAAAATATCTCAGTTTGAAAAAAATGTCTACGAAGGAAATTTTTTTGGACATTCAGCAGACATTAGGGGGTGATGCTGTACCCTATTCTACGGTTGCGTACTGGGTGGCTGAATTTAAAAGAGGTAGATCAAGCTGTAAAGATGACCCGCGTTCTGGGCGGCCTTCAACCTCCGTTACAGAAGAAAATGTCAAAAAGGTTGAGAATCTGGTTTTGGAAGACAGAAGAATGACTATAAAACATATAGCTGAGATCCTAAAGATATCTTTTGGTAGCGTTCAATCCATTTTAATTGATTCACTGGGGTTCAAAAAAGTGTCTGCAAGATGGGTGCCACGAATGTTAACCGACGAAAACAAAAAGCGACGTTTGGAAATTTCCAAGCGTAATCTCGAAATGTTCCAGCGTGATTCGGATAATTTTTGCCGTCGTCTTGTCACCATGGATGAAACGTGGGTCCACCATTTTGATCCTGAAACTAAAAGACAAAGCATGTCTTGGAAACGACCATCCTCTCCATCCATCAAGAAATTTCGAGTTGCTCCTACCGCTGGCAAAGTTATGGCCTCTGTGTTCTGGGATAGTGGAGGAATCCTTTTTATTGATTACATGCCAAAAGGCCAGACGATTACTGGACCCTATTATGCAAATTTAATCCCGAAAGTGCGTGAAGCGATTAAAGAAAAACGTCGTGGAAAACTGTCGTTGGGCGTGTTGTTCCTTCAAGATAACGCTCCTGCTCATCGATCGGAAGTTGCGCTCAACGCAATCCGCTGTGCTGGCTTCAATCTCCTTGACCACCCACCATATTCTCCGGACTTAGCCCCAAGTGATTTTCACTTATTTCCAAAATTAAAAGAGGAAATTCGTGGAACAAAATTTCACGATAATGACGCGGTTATAGCTGCCGTAGAGGACTTTTTCGAGAGTCAAGAAAATAATTTTTTTTCACAAGGAATAAGGAAGTTAGAAACGCGTTATTCTAAATGCAGCATTGGAGGGAGATTATGTAGAAAAATAAAATATTATTATTTAAATCTTTGCATTTTTTAATATTGATTCCAAGAATTTTTTGATTCACCCTCGTATCTACCCTCAAAGATAATTCTTAATTAAAGACTGATTAAAAGTTAGTTTTTTAATCTACACTAATATTATAAAGAACAGTGTCCACTGATATCAGGGGTAAAGGGCATGTTACATAGGTATATATTTTTGTATGTTAGTAACGAATAAATTTAAAAACTACTGGACCTATTGTTTTGTGTATAGTATTTCATACTCAATATTGTATGAAATAAGATGTCTTTGTTCTGATATAAAACAAACAATATTTGCTTCTAATTTACAAATAAATATCGACGGGCTCGTTGGCGCGTTCGGTAGAACACCTGCCGTTCGTATCGATGGGTCGTGGGTTTGAAACCCACAATCACATGTTTAAAATTTTCTGTAAGTATGTTTTCCCCGCGTCTGGTAACTTCGGGCATTGATCGGGTGGAACCACCTTACCACCGTTCATCGTTGGAAAAGCCGTGAAGTGCACATTGCGCGTTTCGGTTTCAGTCTATGGATTTCTGAATGCTCGAACTAAAGTAGGGTAGTGCATCATTGACTGATGTTCTGTGGCTGAGACCTACCATCAAGTTAACCTCATGCTCGTCTGTCGATATCTAACATACATAACAAAAAAAACGTATTATTAAAGGAACACTTGCTATCACAAAAATGTATGACTTACCATCATTATTATTAGTAATAATCTCAGCCAACAACCACAGCTGCTGGACCCGCGTGCCCAGCGCGGGGCTGTGCAGGTGGAAGGGCCCACTGAATATCGCACTGGCGTTCTTTAGCACGCTCGTGGCTGATACGGATGTGGTTATCGTCGGAGACGGACCTGAATGTGGGTAATACTTATAGAATGCAGTGCTCACTTATATTAGGAATTACACCGACCATGGTAGTTTTTAAGTTAGACCTAAGTTTAGTAAGTAAAACTAGTGTATATTCCGAGCAGTGAACCAAATAAACTAAAAAAAAAAGATGGATCAAGGATGACCTTATTTTCCCCCAATAGGTTGGGAGATTTTCCTCACTCGTCAGCCCAGTGGCGGATTTACCAGCAGCCTGAGTAGGCTTCAGCCTAGGGCGCGATTTTAGGGGCGGCAAATTTGAGGATATTTTTAGCTATCTTATAGAAATCAAGTCTTACTTTTAAGACAGTCTTCTGTACCTTACAGAGTATAGTCTAAAAGTAAGACTTACTGAGAATTGTACTTACAAGACAATTCCTATCATTGTATTGTAGAAAATTTAGGAAATACGCCGAAAATGTGTAAAACCGCCACTGCGTCAGCCTAAATAATAACGCGTTTGTTTTACTTCTTCCAGTGGTATGCGTGTTGCGATTAGCACTGGAGATCCCAGGGAAACAAATAAAAAAGAAATCGGTTGGGCGACGGACAGAGCACAGCCAGCCTAGCATGACCGCCACGAGATATCTCGATATAATATATCTCGACATCGACAATTTTGATAGAAAATATATCTGTTTTTTTTTTGTTTTAAGTGTAATAGACCCGGAAGAAATAAAGAGATAATCGATTAAAACACGAGAAAACGGTCGACTAATTTTGTCGCGGTTGTCATGCTAGGCCGGCAGAACACTCAACACACACCTTCGCATGTTAAGAAAAATGACTATTAAGCTTGTTTAATCTATGCTAATAATATAAAGAAGAAATATTTGTTTGTTTGTTAGGATTTAGCTCTAAAACGACTTGACAGATTTTAAAAATTCTTTCACTAATAAAAAGCTACATTATTAGCTGGTAACATAGGCTTTTTTTTTTACAGTTTAATATATCACTTGCTGACTAGTGGTGTTTAAACAAAGCGGATTGCATAAACACTTTGTCTATGAAAAATATATACGTTACGTTATATAGATATATACAATATAATTTTCATGTTCATCGGTTAAACGCCATTGGAGTTAAACTATATAATTTATACAAACATCCTTTTTTATTTATACTGATAGAAAAAATATTCATTTACGAATATTTAGAGGATGTTAAGGTAACAAGCGACTCACAAGATATATCTAATGTAAATCGAATAATTAATAACATTAGGATATTGCGATATATATATATATATAAGTTTAATGATATAAAGTAAATAAAATATGTGAAAATATTACATTATAACTATATTTGAAAAAAATAAAATGAACATAAATAAAAAACATAAAAAGAACTCACCTGCTAATCCTATGAACACACCAAGCCCAAAACAAGCAAAAAATGCTATAAAAACCATAACAAACTCTCCTTTGTGCATAGAATAAACCCTCATTTGAACCGATCTGGAAAAATCAAAAGTAGCCTATAACATTAAATGCTATAGTCTTAACATTGAAATTAAAAAAAAATAAAAGGCACGTACCTCTCACAACGATCATGGTGATACGCAGGGGCAATATATTTATTAAATTCGCTGAAGAGATCACTAAACTGTGATAACGTATTACGAATTTTATAATTCCATCCACCATTCGGTAAGTGGTAGGAATATCCAACGTTGGCCGTATCCATTATTACTAATACTAACAATTACAACAAAAACAAATAATTTGAACTATAAAGACAGAAAAACGGAAAACATTTGCGGAGTTACACGCAATTTGGTCGCGTGGAATCGTATATCGTAAAGCTTGTTTACAAGCATTATTGATTTTCGCGGTTCTTACCATAGACGCGCCATTTTGAATAGAATCGGAATGAGTGACGTGGCGGCAAGCCAAATATTATATTATCTATATTTAATAATATACCAAACATGCAATTACTTTTTTACTCAAAATATTTGAATATCGTACAATTAAAATATTTGCTAAGTACTGACTAAAGTTATTTTTTAAGTTCTACTAACACCATTGTCAGAATTATCGATTATATCATTTCTTTCTTATTTAAAACCTATTTTGATGTATTATTTACTAGCGATATTTTGATTAATACTTATAACTATTATGATTAGAATATATCCAGGATGTCTTTAAATATGCAATGTTTACAGTTGTTATCTCACGAGACCAAACAAACAGCATTTTCGATGAAAGCTCTGTCGGCTTGATTTCGTTCGCCATCTTGAACATTCGTCACATTTCAACAATTTATATAAAACTATACGTGTAAACCTTCATCTTGAATCACTCTATCTATTGATTATGCATTAAAATATGTTGCGTAGTTTACAAGATCTAAGCGTACAGAAGGACAGACGACGGAAAGTGACTTTGATTTACACTAATACTAGAGAAGTATTAGACTTCACTAATCAAGGAATGTAATTGCTCTAGTATATGCGATTGTTTTAACCCAGATATTAACACAAGCGTGAGGCTCACTTGATGGTGATACCTCAGACACAGAATGTCAATAATGATGCGCTGTCGACCTATGCTTTGCTTCGAACATTTGTATAGGTACTAACCAGTGGCGTAGTTAGGTAGACAAGGGCCCCGGTGCAAATAAATAATCGCAATCCCTTCCCCTACGGCAATTTTTTTAGTAACTACACAAAATTAATTGCAAATGATTACTAATCATAGGCGCTTCAATTATCGGCGTTATAAATTCTCATTTAAAATCTTGAAAAAAATTAAAATTCTTGTGAGAATTTTTCTAGCTTCAAGAGCTGCCTCCCCCTCTTTCCAAAGCTCAGGGGGCCCTCTCAGCTTCAGGGCCCTAGTGCACTGCACCACTTTGCCCTATGATAGCTACGCCACTGGTACTAATATTGAAACGAGTACCTAAGTTACAATGAAATAAAACCAAATTAATTTCAAAAATAATTTATTAACACGGATACTATACGCTTTTCACGCCACATAAATACAATTCAACATATAATAAATCTCTCATAAGTTCAAGTTCTTACATAGGAACTATTTGTTATATTTTTTATGGTAAAATATTTAAACATAATTGCATTTACTATGTACCTACTTGAAGATTAAAAACCGTTCACGTTAAAAATATTTAATAAGAAAAGTTACAAATACAATATGAAATAACAATTGTTATCTTCGTTATGTAAGCTTATTATAGATTATTTTGCTTTATTAATGGTTAATCAACAATCACTTTATCTATACTTCTATCCTAATATTATAAAGAGGGAAGATTTGTATTTTTGAATTTTTGTATTTTTGTTTGTTATGAATAAACTCAAAAACTACTGGACCGATTTTGAAAATTCTTTCACCAATAGAAAGCTACATTATGAGCGAGTAACATAGGCTATGTTTTATGTATAGTACATCTACATTGCACCCGTGTGAAGCAGGGGCGCGTTGCTAGTATTATGGTGACGTAGATAAATATTTAATATGATTGACAGCAAATTTTCTTAGTTTTAGAAAATTATTGTCTTACGATTCCAATTATTATAAGTATTTGGTTGTGATAATCTCATAAACTTCGGATGTTTTTGCAATTTTGATAGATTTGATATTTGATTATTTATTTTTATTAGCAACAAAAATAGCCTGTATATCTATAGAAAATCGGTCGTATTCTTTCATAGATAAGTTTGTATGTTTTGTCTCGCTCTCTATGGTATACTCAATGGTTTAGAAAAAAAAAAACAAAACAGAATTTAACTAATCCAAGCCACGTTCATGTTTATACTTTGGTGTACCTATATAACTTTGGTTTTTACGGACGGTTTCGTATTATATAGATATACATATTATTTGTACCAAGCTACGAGTAAGTACTTATCTTAAAACATTTAGAATTCTTCACGCTACTTTCCTTACCGGTAAGAGTAATAGTCTTAGCATGAGAATCTTATGTTTATTTAATTACAATAGTATAGTTGGATTTTATATTAAAGTAATTGTAATATTAAAGGCGCGCCATTCAAAGGAATGATCAGCCAATCGAATTATTTGAAATCTTTCGAACTAATTTTCAACTTTCTTTTCTCATTGGTTAATGCAAATCAGTAAATGTCCGTCATTGGCTGAATACTCAAACGTTAATCAACCTTAAAGTATAGCTGTCACTATCATTATCATACACAAAATGAAGGATGGAAAGATTTTAAGTAGCACTCAGTTTTGATTACTATTTTAGTATTTCGCCGCAAGTTTTTAAGATACTTTTTTCTAAATTATTTGCCTTTTTATTTACCTATATTTAAATATGCTTAAATTACTGAAACTTAAGTAATCGCGCGGTTATAAAAGCTCCATGGCACTAAATATTGTAACAAACTTATATGAGAGGAGAACAATAAAACTTAAACGATTATACATAAATGATGTTCCGTAACAACTTGCTGTTTAAGTTCAATCGAGTAAAGAAAAGGCATGACGAAGTCTCTTTTATATATACATATATACAAAATATTTTTTTCAAGTAGGCTTTTTCTAGGTCGGCGTGCTCTACCTTAGATCACATCACCACTTACCATCAGGTGGGATTGTGGTCAAACGCCTGCCTATCATTAATAAAAAAAAAAAAAAAAAAAAAGTAGGTGTGCATGGCCAAATAAACTACAAGGACGAGCGAAAGTATTCAAAGGAGTCTGATATATGTACAGATATATAATTTCGTCACATCTCTTCTTTTCTCTGTTCAATAGACAATCTTTCTTCAGGCAGTAGCGGGACCATAATACAAGCTCAAAACCCCGGCTTGCCCTATTCATTCAACCGTGAAAATGACAATAATAGTGCTCTTAACGTTATTATTGTATAAGTCATATTATAATTACTAGGAGTTAATTTAACAAGCAGATTTTTAGGTCGCCTTTCTAATGTTAACGAATTAGCTACTTTTCATTTACCGAAAATGCCGTTAAATATATTAACTGTTTCATTCACCGATTTTCGAATAAGCTCAACGAACATTCAACGCGTAGTCGCTACCATCAACCGAAGCAGCTTGTGTATTATAAACTGTTAATAAAATTAGCTGCTTTTTTAACAGGTTATCAGTTTGTAATTAGCAGTTTCATTTCGTTAACACAAAAACCGTCAACGACCCACCTTCGTATAATTTAAATTATACATTACGTAATTGTATAATTTAAAAAAATATATAACTTGTATGATTACGTTTACGCCGAAAAAGCGGTAAGCCGGGCTTTTGGGCTTGTATGTTAGCCTACTACTGTCTTTAGTTTATAATCAGAATAGCCTTTCTCATTTTATTATATTTACAACACAGCCATTATTTCTAATGTGAGATTATAAAGGAGATATAACTTGTTTAAAAAAGTGCTAAATACGAAACCTTTTTAAGGTACGATTAATAGTTTTTAGATGAACTCTTATTATGATTAAGTTGAGTTACTACTAAGTACAGATAGCGGCACGAGTCGTGAGCACAATTTTCATTGGTCGATATGACGTTAACCACGCTGACGTGGAGCGTGATTGGTTCGGCAGTCGATGCTCGTCGTCTATTGGGTCCGCGCGTGTCATTCGACAGTCGTACACTTGAGAGCAAATTTTAGTGACAACTTTTTAATTAGTGTATTTTTGTTCTTTTTGTTACCGATTTGATTAAACCT
The DNA here is from genome assembly GCA_905404175.1 of Anthocharis cardamines. Taxonomy (NCBI): domain Eukaryota; kingdom Metazoa; phylum Arthropoda; class Insecta; order Lepidoptera; family Pieridae; genus Anthocharis; species Anthocharis cardamines. The sequence continues at coordinate 10,909,676 of FR989962.1, read as the reverse complement.
TAAAAATAAAATATGCAGAGCAGAAAGAATTCGATGTTAAATAGATAATCCCGACCAATGATCTTCTCAGTGTTTTCTTCCATGAAATAAATACGTATTACGAAAAACATAATGTACCTTTATTAACAAACTGCAGAGGCGACTAATGCAATTTAATCAATTAATTAATGTAATTTTCAATTACCGATTGAAATAATAAAGGTGCCAAATAATTTTGACCGACAGTGTACTCAATCCCCACCACAGTTCATCTGTGCTCACGACTCGTGCCGCTATCTGTACATATACATATAAAAGAATAATGAGGTAAGAGTAACTACTAAACAACATTCCAAAACGGTAGTAGCTTAGAAAATTGACGATTCAAAACTACTTGTAAAAGTTATACTGAATTTGATTTTTCTGAAAAATGTTCCGAAAAATAAAGAATGTAAAATATGTAGTTGATTAATTGTAATTCTAATAAATGGGAAATATATATAGAAGAATCGCATTACGATTTGTCCTATTATAGCAATTTTTACATCATATATATTAAGGTGGGTTGCCATTACAAATACATATATACAAAATATTATATTATATCAAAACTCTAAGTGGCGGCAGTAGTGTTGCCTTCGGAAATATTTACTGTGACATTTTGCGTCGATGAAGGTGCTATTGTTGATGTTGATATATTTTGTGTTGCGTGTTCTGAAAAATCATTATTAAATATATATTCTTCTACTTTAGATTTAGTTGAAGTGAATTTTTTCTTTTATACATTTTGGTTATTGAGAAAATTGATGAAATATCTCGAAGGAACAAATTCGCATTATTTTCTTTTTGTTTCACGCTCGTGCAAAAGAGGAAATTGTCTTTTTTCATTCACATGTCGATATCTCCGCAAATAAAATCGCACATAGGCACCTATAAAACCAAATGAAAGCTTAATAAACAAGCTACTCGATATGATTTTATATTATTTATTTATTTATATTCCTTCAAGATGTTTCATCAATTTTCTCAATAACCAAAATATATAAGAGAAAATAGGACCGAGACCTCTTCTATAGCAGAAGATTACCTTGAACATAATTCTGGAACCAGTCATCGATTCCCTTCGAATATGTCTTAATCCAGTCGATCCTCAGCGTGGCCGTATCCACGATCTTCTGCAGCGTCTGAGACATCGGCAGTAGTCTGCCTTTGTGCTGCATCGCGAACCTTTTCAACTGGTGGGACATGTTTCTTTTGTTAAGACTATTTGTTTAGTGACATATCATAGCAAAATACCCGAAGTATAGATGCGTTGCCGGTTATTAACGATTGTATGCTCGTCTGTTGATATCTTACATAAATAAAATATGAATAACATAAATACTATAAAGAGGAAAGAGTTGCATTTTTGTGTGTTTTCAACGAATAAACTCAAAAAAACTATTTCACCAATAGAAAGCTAAATTATGAGCGAGTAATTTCTTGTGTATTGTACAACACTGCATCCGCGCGAAGCCGACGCGTGTTGCCAGTCTAACATAAAAAATACAATCAACAAAAAGTATTAATAAAGTCAAGACACATTACAAAACCCACTCACCTTATCCAGCTCCTCATCATCCGCAATGAACCCGAACACCATGTTGAGGATATTGGGGAAGGTGAACGAGTCCAGCTCGGTGAAGACCCGGTAGACGCGCTCGAAGTTCTGTACGAGGAAGTCCTGCGCTCGCCGGGTGCCGGCGGGCGGGTCCGCGCCCCACACGCTCGCCGCGTACTGCTTCGGTATTTCCGATAGACTTTTCTCTAATAGGCTGGATAAGACAACTTTTATGAGTCTCTTTTTTTTTTCGTGGGGAAATCATCAATTATACCCGCCACCTTGAGGGCGGTGACGGGTTATGTTAGACTCTCGCGACCGGACTCCAAGGAGTCAAAACATCGCGAGCTTACCGACTAAAACCCCACGGTGGCCGTCTTCAGCGCAAGAAGTCAGAGAGCCCCGGGATCTATTATCAGTCTCTGTACATTTTAAGACAACTTTTGTCAGTCTCTATACAATTATACATTTTACGACAACTTTTGCCAGTCTGTATACATTTTACGACAATTTTTGCCAGTCTGTATACATCTTAAGACAACTTTTGCCAGTCTGTATACATCTTAGGACAACTATTGAAAGTCTGTATACATCTTACGACAACTTTTGCCAGTCTGTATACATCTTAAGACAACGTTTGTCAGTCCGTATACATCTTAATACCGACTCCGAAGCGAAGATAAACGCGATGCATTTAGCACCAGAGGCTACCTACTTGCCTGTACAGAAAAACGATTAGTGAAACAGACTTTGAAATAGGTTTGTCCTATGCCCCTAGTGGGAAATTCTTGGGAATTCACTTTTTTTCAGTCTCAGTCAGTATTGTTTGAATGACAACATTTAGACAATTTGCGTTTTACATTTTTTATTCGATTTCTTGTAAATTGTTAATATTTCGCGGCCGCTAATCTATTTAGTCATTTTTATTAGCTAGGGTTCCCACCTAGCTTGGACAGCCCTGATTTAAATAAAAAAGGTAGTATTCAATTTTGTCTCGGGGCCCGGAAAGGCCAGTTAAGCCAATAAAGAACTACTTACAAAGTGATGAGGGACTCCTGCCTGGTGCTGGGCAGGTTGGAGATGACGAGCGACTTGACGGCCGGGTCCGAGCTGGTCTGGAACACGTTCCACAGGAAGAGGAACTCCTCGCGGCCGCCGTGGCGCACCGCGATGTTGTACACGAGAGAGCGGAGGTAGCTTGGGATACTGTTGTAACGGTTAATACACAAACGATAAGTATATAAAAGTAGAAAAAAAGTACGGAATCAAAAAATATCATAAATCTGGTGTGAGTGGAAGATTCGGGAGTGATCGAGCTAGAACGTATCTCGATCAGACCGGGGCCGAGACGTTCAAAAGGGCCAGGTCAAAAGTACTCGAAACCGACGAGCGCGTATGAAAGTATTGATGACAGTGAAAGAAGCGAAAAACGTATGCAAGTATCGGAGCATATGGAAATCTGCAATCTCTGTCTACCTTAAAGGGAAAGAGGCGTGATGTATATGCATGTATGTAAATATATAAACACATTCTCAAAGCGGCGCGGAATTAGGCACATCATATTCAAACAAAACACACAAAGTATGTGAAATTTAAAAAAAAACATCGAATTGTCATTGCTGGACAGTTTTGTACCAAAGATTTACATGGAAGCCTTTGTTAACATTTGGCACAGAAAAAGTAGTTCTGCTTCTGGACTGTAGAGCGCGCGGCAATGTATCGGTGTGACACACACATCTAAGCAGTCCGCTGACTCCTCCCCTCGCGTTATCTCGCTCGCTCTTACGAGCGAACGGCAATAACGCTTTAACAGCGGCTGGGTGCGAGAGAGTGCGCACTATGACTCCAGCGTCAGAGTGTCGTTCACACGGACACTAGCAGCGCCGCGGTGGCTGGGGTGAGAACTACTCTTACCCCAGAGAAACCGTGGCAAGCGCGCCTATAAGCCCTGTGCCTCTATGTAAATCTATGTTCTTTATTTGTTCTGAAACCCTTTGCTACCGGCCTAGCATGACAACCGCGAGAAATTTTCGTCGACAGTTTTCCTCGTGTTTTAATCGATTATCTCTTTATTTCTTCCGGGTCTAACATGACAGTAATTGTCAATTGTTTTAAGTGTAATTATTACACTTAAAACTCGACTATTAATATCAAAAATAGATATATTTGTCGATGTCGAGATATAATATATCTCCATATCTTACATCTTAGTTTGTCTTCTCTCGTCCGCGACATATCTCGTGGCGGTCATGCTAGGCCGGCTGGAGACTCATAGACCGTTCTATTTTTATTTTCATAAAGTTTTGAAGCTTTTGCAATCTATACTCATACATACACACATATACATCACGCCTCTTTCCCATTGGGGTAGGCAGAGATCACGGAATTACATATGCTTCTATCCTTACATAACACTTTCGCTTCTTCCACTTTTATCAATGCTTTCATACACACTCGACGGTAACGAGTACTTTTGACCTGGCCCTTTTGCAGAACGTCCCCGATCTGATCGAGGTATGTTCGCCTAGGTCGACCACTCCCGACTCTCCCACTCACACCAGTTTCATAAATCTTTTTCGTTTCCCTACTTTCATCCATCCTTTCTACATGCCCAAACCACCTCAACATACCTTTCTCAATTCTCGTCACTACAAAGCTCTCAAATTTCGCCATTTCTTAATCTATCTTTGAGAGTTACACCACACATACTTCTCAAGGCTCTCATTTCTACAGCATTTATTCTACTTTCATTCTATACTCACGTATTATTATCCGGCTGCGTCATCCAGTTGCGGAACTCAGCCTGGGCCCAGCGGATACACCGGGGCGTCTCCACGGCGCACTCCCACAGCAGAAGGTTCTCGATCAGCAGAGCTTCGTTGTCGTTTGCGGGCTTCTTCATACCGTAGTTCAATTTTTCCAATTGTTTCGCCAGGAGTAATCTCATGTAATCCTAAAAAAAATACCATTTGGAAAATTAAAAAATCAATACATCATTATCATGCCTTTAGATAGATAGATAGATAAAACGTTTTTCCACAAACACAATACAACATGACAGCAGCTTAAACTAACTATAACTTAATCTATGCCAGTACAGTCAAGTCGCAATGTGCACTGCGGTTGCGAATAGGAACTGGCTCAGCATATGCTGTGACATTCATGCCACAACGCTGTTAATTCTGCCAATGCCCTTTGGAGTGTAAGGCAGCTGCACCAGCTACGTTTCATTTATGATAAATAATTAAATATGCTTATATCTTTTATATGTAAATTAGATAATAATCTTACTCAATTTATATAATTTTGTTCAAATTTAAAATTCAGGGACAATTTTTTTTAATAAACGCACAAATATTGTCACTAAATCCAAAAAAAAAAACTTAAAATAACAGAAAAACGTACCTGGAAATACATATACCCCGAAGTAGCCCTCAGATTATATTTCAAAAACGCCATATTATCGAGCAGCATGTCCCAAACTATTTTGGAATCCTCCCCGTTTATGACGAAACTGGTTAACCCGAGCGCATCGCTGTAGTTCAGCAGGTTCGCTTTAGCCAAGTTGAAGGAGTCGTCTATGAGCTGGGCTTTAGCTATAGGGTCGATGATGCTCCCGGACCTTAGGGCTTGGTTGAGGAGTTCCCAATTCTTTTGATCGTAGTTCACTCTGTAGTAACCTGGAGATGAGGTTTGAAAAATTAAAAAAAAAATTAAGATTAGTGGTCTTATTTTTAAACGTGGAGCTTATAATAAGATATAAAATACTAGCTTCTGCCCGCGACTTCGTCTGCGTAGAATTAGTACTAAGGGTAGCTTATTTTTGAACTGAGCTGTTTTTTCATCAATCTCCGCTTAATGGCGCTGCACTCAAGTCAATAATATCGTTATATTTTTTAAACCGTTCGTCCAAATTACTTAGTGTAAAAGACAAAGTTCATCTATATTAAACACTGAAAGCGAAAAATGTATAAATTTTGATAAGAATTAGCTAAATACTCTAAAAATTGCAATTAAAAAAATAAATCAAATTTAAATGTATTTATGGCTTATTGTTTAGGGTATTTTGGCTTTCACATAAAAGGTAGATATATGCTATCGCGGACTTTTATTTAGAACTATTTAAAACACACAATCCCATCATATATTATATTCTTGTAACTCCAACCGTTTAGGCAGCGCATGCCAAGATAGCCCTCAGAAGGCAGGAATTTTTCCGAGTTACTTGATACTTATCGTTATATTATGACCAATATACAAAAACTGTTTATAAATTGTAGCCTATGTGTTATTCTGATATATAAGCTATATTACTGTAAAGTTTCATCAAAATCCGTTCGGTAGTTTTTGCGTAACAAACATCCATCCATCCATCCATCCATTCATCCTCACAAACTTTCGCATTTATAATATTAGTAAGAAGTAAGATAAGATAAGATAAGATAGCCTATCAATAATACACTGTGGATCCATTTTCGAGTATTCAGAAATCCATAGACTGAAACCGAAATGGCTTTCGGATTTTCCACATAGTTTATATTATATCATTAAAACATTTGTAAAACAAAAAACTTGGCGATTAAAAAGAGTGGCGGAGAGTTTATTGCCAGTTCTTCTCGTCCGTTCTACGCTCTTGATTTGAGAACTGGCAGTAAATGTAAAATTAGATGCATTTCATTTTATTTTTATCGACGTTCATAATGGAACATTGTGTCACCTAAATGAATAAATAATTTGAATTGTGTAAAACATGGACTGAATACCGGTTAATTTACTATAGGAGTTATACCGGTATAATAAAGGTTTTTGTTAATATTCTTTCGTTTTTAATTATATTTACTGAAAAAAATTACTGTGGTAAGTTAAGTGTGTATTACTCTTTAAAACTAATAACATGGTATCTCAGTCAAACACGTCTTTTGGAAAATAAAAATTAACCGGTTTCTGTCCCTGGTGTAAAAATCTGAAGGGAACCAGACTTACCAATAGCACCGATATTGACATACAACGCCTCCGTCTCGTTCACCGCTAACTGCGCAGTCAGCGACTTGTCTTTTAGCCACAGTTGGGGTCGTGGGGACCACTGGTCGTTGGGGACACCTGAGCTGCTGTAGCTGATGGGGATCTGCCAGAGCTGCTTCTCCATGGCTTTGTATGGATTCTTGGCGCTTGTGAATAGACGCTGAAAGACATTAATGTGGCATTAATTCCTAAAAAAAGACGACAATAACTCAAATCTTAGTACTATTTTGAGGCTAAAGTAACAATGTAAAATAATACTACCGCTTTCCACCATCCATAACATCGTATTTATGCGACAAATTTTCCGTTTAAAATTTAAAAAATGCTTTTTAACCTTAAAATCTGTATTTTTAATTTAATTTTAAATGTGTTATTCGTGTTATTATATAACTTATATGGTTTACGTGTAGATGTTCTCAAGATACTTAGATTTTATGCAGTCATCTGGAATACCGTCTTCTTCGTCGAATAAAAGCTTTTGTTCCTCTACCAAATAAATAATATACATTTCTTTAAACAATATGTACTTATATTTAAATAAGATTAATATATCCATAGATAGATAGATATCGTTACCGGCTTGAAAAATGCGGCAACAAATACTTATTCGGCCTACCGCCGGAGCAAAATCCCGGTTTTCGTAGAAACTAGAAAGATACTGGCATCACATACCATCAGTAAGTATTGTATAAATCGTCATAAATTTCACAGTAAAATGATATAACGAATCTCATTGCTTTACACACACTACAATATTGAGTTGCCGCATTCACGAACCTGCTTTTTCTTTATAGCGCGGTATCTAGTCGTAGCGCGCGGAGACCAATTATTAATCTAAGGCTATATCACGTCACAGACCTGTTCAAAGAGCACACGTCCGGTGCCGTAGTCCCGCGTGACGTGCACCACCGGATATCCGGCCTGTCTCGTCCACGAGTTCATGAAGTCCACCAGAGACACGCCGTCCAGGGCCGCTTCGTTTGCCGTCGCGCGAGACATCGCCTGCCACAGGTCGTTCTCTTCCGCGTTCTGGTATTGCCTGATACACGTATATTATATCAAGCCAGTTATTAACGGTTTAAACCGAGCGGTTAAAAATGCATTTTTCGTTATTAACGGTTAATTAGCCGCATTTTATGTTCGTTACTTTACTTTAATAACCAAACATTAAGTAAAATAAAGAAAAAATAAAAAATTTTTTGATTATTAACACAAAACCAAATAAAATATAAATTTAGAATTATAATTTTAGAAAATTACACGCATGTCATCTCGGAGGGATTCAAACACGCGACCCAACCCAACGCGCCAACGAACCTTTCAAGTGCCTAGCCAATAATCTGTCCAGAGAATATATCCGCTTAAGAACCGCTAGAGTTAGAATTTGTCCAGTTAAGAAATAACTTATTCTTTATAATCTTTCGTATTCTACCTATTTACACTCGCATTGCCTGCCTTTACAATTTTTCAATGTTTTTGTTTCCGTTTGTCATGTTATGTTGTATATGATGTAATGGTTTTTTTTATATATTAGTATAGTTTTAATTTATAATGATTTATGTTAGCTAATTGGGATAGATGTACTTTATTGTGTTAATAAAGTATATTCTATTTTAATTTACAAAAAACTTACCAAGTATCCAAATAATTAGCCAAGCCCTTCAAAAACAGTCGTTCCGACATCGTATGGTTCAGCATTCGTATGAGATTGGCGCCTTTAGTGTACGATATCTCGTCGAACTTCTGCGATATTTCTGACGCGTCGATGACTCGCCTCGACACGGGCGACGTGTTCTTGAGCGAGTCAGAACGAAGGAGGCTCATTTTGTCGCGAGTGAAAGACAAAAACATTTCCCAGTCCGGTTCGATCTAAAATAAATATTTATCTATACTAATATTATAAAGCTGAAGAGTTTGTCTGTTTGAACGCACTAATCTCAGGAACTACAAGTTCTAATTGAAAAATTATTTTTGTGTTGGATAGTCCAATTATCGAGGAAGGCTTTAGGCTATATAACATCATGCTGCGACCAATAGGAGCGAAGCATCAGTGAAAAATGTTGCAAAAACGGGGAAAATTATGCATATTTGTGGGCTTCCGTTGCGTGCGCTGCGTAAACGGTTCAAGTTACCCAAAAAATATGTATGAAAGAATTATTCCTCTTTAAATTATCTAAAAAACTGTCTGCGACAGTATATTATGTCTATCTTTTAAGATTAACTCTTTATAACCTTTTTTATGGTAATCAAATTTGGTAAAATATCATTTACGCAGAAGAACTTTAAAATATATTCTTTTAAAAACTGCTTAATCGCGATCATAATAACAGAAATTGACGTGGGCGAAGTCGCGGGCAACAGCTAGTATATTTATAAATAGTAAATTTCCGAGATCCCTTGTTTCCATGTTGGTCAGTTGTCCACGGGGCAGACCCGTTTCTGTCTGTTTCACTGATCATTTTTCTTTTCAGACTTAGGTAAAGATGCAATTATTGGCAATGTACAGTACAACAAATTTAAAAAAAAAATCACTAAACCCTTGTATCTATTCCAAAAAACCCAAAACCCTTGTATCTATTCCAAAAAACCCCAAAACCCTTGTATCTATTCCATCAAACAACTCACGTGATTAACGCCGACATACTCGATGTATGTCGCGAACCCCTCGTTCAGCCAGAGGTCGGTCCACCAGCGCATGGTGACCAGGTTGCCGAACCACTGGTGCGCGAGCTCGTGCGACACGTCCACCGCCACGCCGCGCTTCTCCCCCGGCATGCCTTCCTTCTCGTCGAATAAAAGCGTTGTCTCCCTAACATATAAAAAAAAAACTTTTCAGAATCCACATTATATAGGACTAGCTTCTGCCCGCGACTTCGTCTGCGTAAGAATAAGTACTACGGGTAGCTTATTTTTAATCGAGCTGTTTTTTCATCAATCTCCGCTTAATGTATTATTTCGTCTATGTATTTGCGTGTTGTTCCCACGAGAATGTAAGTGAGTGCTCCTATTTCACCATACATTCTGCTGATAGAGGACAAATCTTTGTTTTTATTTATTTTTATTTTTTCGTTTATATATATATTTTTCGATTATTATAGTTAATTACTTAAAGATGTCATGTGGAACATGGTGTAATGGTTGCAGCTCCTTACAAAACATTTGTAAAACAAAAACTTGGCGATTAAAAAAGAGTGGCGGCGAGTTTCTTGCCAGTTCTTCTCGTCCGCTCTACGCCCTTGATTTGAGAACTGGCAGTAAATGTAAAACTAGAAGCATTTAATATGTATTTTTTATTGACGTTCATAAGTGTACATTGTGTTACCTAAATGAATAAATGATTTTTGAATTTGAATTGCATGGCATTGAATGGCGCTCCAGTCAACTCAATCTTATCGTGATATTTTTGAACCTATTCGTATTTCGAAAGAGTGACGTAGACACTCCTCTGGGCTTATAGAAAATAATTCAATAACTAGGCGTTCATTTTGTGCCAAAAGGTCCTTGATTAACGAAACGACACACATTTTGTCTAAGGTGAGGGATTTGTAGAGAACTTAAGACTAGGATTCATTATACGCTATGAGAGAGAGTGTTAGGTAAGGGCGTGTAAAGTAGGGATGTAACGGAAGTTGTTTTACCGGAACCGAATTCGGAATCGGAGTTTATAATTTGGTTTATCGGAACCGGAATCGGAACCGAAACCGGAATCGGAGGCAGACACAAAAGAGAGATGTGTAATAAAAAAAATTACAAACATTATTTTCAGTTTCATTCATATCAGTTCAAAAAAGTAAACCCCTTCCTGGGTGTGATATATAAAAATAAACTAATTTTCTTAAATTTTACACAGAAGTTAATTAAATCAAATGGCGCTGATCGCAGCCACCCTCGCTGATGTGCTTCGACCTCCGATTATAGCCTCCGATTCAAATTTATCGGAACCGAAATCGGAATCGGAAGTGCAATATCAATCGGAAGTTCCGACTTTTCGGAACCGAAATCGAAGCTCCGTAACATCCCTGGTGTAAAGCTAGGAACTTGGCTCTCCAGAAGATTTGATTACTTTTTTACAGTTCAAGCAATATGCTCGTCTTGGCAATACTTTACATGAAAATAACTAGGATTAATTTAATTATTTGCTCTGAAATTCTCTAATCTCTCTTCTCTAATCTAATGCTTTTCAGCAGTTTTAAGAAAAATCTAAGTTTTAGAACACGCGTTAATAAAAGATTTGATAGAACTTAGTTAGATTATATGCAATAACCCGGCATACATATTCTTTCCAGTCGAATAATAGCGTTGTCTCTCTAATAAAGAAAAAATATGTACCTCCACCGACACATCTTTAGGGTGGGTGCACATATGACAAAGCGCAGCTTTCACAGGTAAAGCATTATCGTCTTTGGAATAATTCATTGTTATTATATTCATCTTATTTCAATCAGTTCATTGAAATAAGATTGGAAATTAATTATTCGCCATATTATATTCGCACGCCGTAGGAGATTATTTATTAAAGGAAAAATTCAATTTGTACTTATACCCTAAATAATACCATAAAAAGTTCTAGTCAAATGTAGAATTTCTGTTTTCTTTCTATCTTTTGAAAACTTTTGTATTTTTAAACTAACAGATTATGTCACAATATATTATAATTACACAAGAATCTTACCTAAACGTAATCAATCCCCAATTCTCCATAGCACCACTTGAAAAGTCGGGTACCGCGATCAAATCCAGCTTATCTAAGGCATATGGCACACCAAACACTTCTTCATAGAAGGCTAACAGCTTAGGGGTTATGCTCAGTGCGTAGTTAGCCTTATCTATTAGAGCTGGCTGTGTCCAGACTCGTATGGGTTTGGTTTTATTGTCTCTGCTCGTGTAATTGGCCTCTAGGTACTTGAAGTCTGAGAGGACATACGCAACTAAATAAGTAGACATGTTGATGGATCTTTCGAAGTGCGTCCATTGCCAGTTGGGATCGTCTTGGCTAGAAATGGTAATTTTTTATTAATATTTTCGTTCATGTAGGTACTTTTTCATATTTATTTATGTAACTATGTAACTTATTTTCAGCAAGGGTGGTGAATGAATGAATGTTAATTGTATTTCAAGTAAAATATCACCAAAAGAAAAAAATATAGAAGAGAAACTTACTAAATCCTATGATTAAGAGTATGATTAAAAAAAAAAATTCGTGGCAGCTAGTTGAATTCAAAGAAATATCAGTTTTCGTTAAGTATATGAAATAACATTGAGATATATTTTGCCACCCTTGCCTCTACAATTGTCAGTTCCTGAATCCGCCTCTTTAAGGCTGATTACTGGTTGAAACAGGGTGTTTTACTAAAAAATATAGGTATTTGCTGTACCAATTAGTGTACATAAGTAATCGGCAAGATATCTTGTAAGACATAGGAAATATAAAATAGGTGTTTTAGATAAAAAAAAAAAATCTATAACGTAACTAAAAGAAAATAATTGTTTCACTAATTTGCCGCCTTAGGCTCAATCCTACTCAGCCTCCATCCATCATCTTAAATTAATCTTATTTACAATTAATTTCAAATATTAAAAATGTTAATAATTTTACTCACATTGGTTCCTGCATAGCAACCTTCATATTAGACAGAACGGAAATATTCTGTGGATGTGCAATGCTAATCTCAAACTTAGCTTTCAATGCTGGTTCATCAAAACAAGGGAAGGCTGCTCGAGCTGATGTCGGTTCAAATTGAGTCACACCCAATTCTCTGAAAAATTCACAACCATATGAAACTGTTTGACTCTTCTCACATTTTATGTCTAAAACTGCATTAAATTCCAAATATTCACATAGATTTAAAACATATAATAATAATCAATTACTACAGTGGCAAAAAGATAACTAAATTGAGGACATTTTATCTTTAAAAATTAACTTTACCATTGTATTTTATAAAGAATCAAGTAAAAAAGTTTCTTTGAATACTAATAGCGAACACTTAGAGCTTATTTTTCTTTTGTCAATAGTTTATAATTGGACATTCTATTTGGTTATTACAAGTAACCAATATAAAAGTATAACGTTTCATTTACGCAGATCTTAAGAGCCTTGCTACCAACTGACTAGGATTATAGAATAAATGAAGCAAACAGCTACATAGCTGCCCTATATTTGACTATAGGATGTGCTATTTTTTTTACTTTACTTAGATATACCAATCCTGTGCCAATTAAAATATGTATTGAAAAAATATATTACCTAATTTGATTAGTTGAGTTTTTATAACTGCTTTTGTAAAATCCTGTCAAGGAATCACTGATCTTCCCTTTAAATGAAATCTGCAGAGTATAGTCTATGTCCGGTGTAAGAAAAGAACCTAAGGTCAGTACTAGCCTATCCCCAGAACTGCCTATTATAGATACAATTTGAATGTTTCGGACATGACTGTGTGTCACTTGAGTATTTACAGTAGGTACTGTGACAGGCTCGGGATCAGGCGAACTCTTTGTCACCGGATCTGTTGAATTATCAACAATATTGGTATCAGTTTCTGTGACACCTTGTGTAGTAATACTTTCTGTAGTATTCTCACTATCACGTTTGATTCTCACAGACTGAATAGTTTCAACTTCTTCATATATCTGTTCTGCTAAAGTTGCATTCTTGATTATAAGGCCTTTAGAGTGTAAAATAATTTCTTTAACTTTTTTGTTTGCTCGTATAGTTATATATGCATCTCCAGTGAAGCCAGATTTTTCTAAGTCTGCTTTTATCTTGAGTCTATAGAAGCTTGGTACTACTGTTGTGGGTAGTCGTAAGTCAGGTGATGGGGAGCTGGTTTGGCCGAAGGGTTCACCTTCATCCCAGAAGTCTGCTGATTTTTGTGCAACCTGTAAAGTAAAAATACCAGTATGTAGAGTTTAAGCAAAATAAATTCATCAAATTGTATTTACAATAATGATGACATTAAATTTTGTGGAGGTAAAGTATTGATGCTACAACAAGGAAGGAAATATAAATAATTCTAGTAAATCATAATTTGTGTTTTTCCATATATCGTCGCTGCGCCTGACAAGTTCCATATGTGATTTTTGTATAGTTTTGGGAAACAACGAAAAACGTATTATTGACTCACATACGGAGTTTTTCTTAGCGGTCAAAAAACGTATGGAATTAGTTAAACTCGTTTCCAGTTCGAATATCACAAAAAGGATTTTAGTAACACATAGAGAATAAAACGAAGATTATTTTTTGTGCAAAAACCAAAAATCAAAAAAATACACATATGGAATTTGGCAGGCGCAACGACGATATGTAATAATAATAATTAAATACAAAATAACTATGGTGTATAGATGTGTAATCTTTATTGAACATTTTTGAAATGCAACTACAGAATATGTTGTAAACTCAAGCTATTCTTAGTTTCCTATTTTAATACCAGAGCTCTCCATCTAACATTACCAGCTCAATTAACTAGCAATGAGTGTAGCATGAGATAGTTATTTTTAAACTTAAAGATCACAATTACTAGTGGATGAATTACTATCACTATTTAAGAACATATGTAGATACTTATGTCCCCACATATCTTTATTTTTAACTATAACATGCAGTACTTATTTAACACTAATGTATTGTGTTGTTAGGAATTAAGTGTTTAAACATAAAAAAATAGCTGAATCAATTAATACTATTAAACAAATTTGGGTAAAAGTGCAAAACTTGGTAGGATCCAACCCACACAGTAAGTTTTGAGATATTCAAGTTTTATAAATAAAATGTCCTGCCAAACAAGTGGGATGGTACCCAATTCAGAACAACACTTCGCTTTTAGATTTTGCTAAGGGTATTTTCGTGATAATATGACACAATCCTCTTTGGTATGCTTAAGTAATTTTGTGCAAAGTTGTGGGTTGGATTCTTTTTATGGATGTACATTTTATGAAAAATAGAATAACTTACTTCTTTACTATCACACCTTGATGCTGCATTAATGATTAAATATAAATAAATGATTATTTTGTACATATTTAAGATCACAGAAATTCACTTAAATCTAAGCAAATAATAATATAAATTGAGTATTATATTATTTGGTCTTGGTTGAGCATTTTTGTTTACTTTTAATAATACATAGATTTTAATTTAATTTATATATTTAAACAATAATTAAAATTACATATTATTATTCTAACTTGAATTAAAAGTTTAAACAAACTGTCAAAAGCAAAGGACGAAATGACACTGACTTCTTAGTTAGTATTATCTATGACACTGACACTACTCTTGGTTCTGACAGTGACTTTGGTGGGTAAAAGCTTTCAAGCCCTTTAACTGTATCTGTATGAAAAAGCTCTTTTAAAATATATTTAGGTAATATTTTTAATACGGTTTCGGAACAGAAAGGTATAGGTATATATAAATGGAAGTGGAATCGTAGTACCTATGGAGTCAATAAGGTACTTAGTAATGTATTTAAACTTAATTAAAAAGTAACTAATATCTACAGAAACTACGATTGGTGAATATAAATTCGTAATTTATGTTTCTAAACAAAATTGTCGTTTGGAATCGAACTCTATAAACTTCGATTGATTATATCAATATGCACTAAAGCAACAATAGCTACCACGGGATTTTAATTTTTATTAAGTTTGAATATTAGTATTAATTATTTATTATCACATCCTCCAAGCACTTTTTTATATATTTAAAATATAATAAAAATGTATAAAAATACAATAAAATATGTAATAAATATTCAACTTGTTCACAATTAATACAGTCTAAGCGGGTCGTTGCTCTTACAGTAACCTTATCGTACTAAAAATTGATTGCGAATTGACCTAAGCGTTTATCGTTAGGTCAAAGGGCATAATATGTAGTATGAATGCTAATTTTTATAACGTAATACATTTATAAGATTCATTGATAAATTCAAGTAACGGTTTATCTTCACTTGTGACTCGTAGATTACAATAGTAAGTAATATTTTATAACATACTAGCAACGCGCCCCGGCTTCACACGGGTGCAATGTAGATGTACACAAAAAGAAAATTTACTCGCTGATAATTTAGCTTTCTAGTCCAGTAGTGTTTGAGTTTATTCATAACATACAAAAATACAAAAATCCAAAAATACAAATCATTCCTCTTTATAATATTAGTATAGATATAGATAATATACATTGACATAATTATATGGCTATAAAATTCAAGTTCTTTAAGCTAGATTCCATAACGTTATGTACAATTCTACTAGAGTATTTCTCATGTTTTGTCTATATTATGTACGAGGCATTTTGAGGTATTTTGAGGCTGATTTTTTTATGACTTCGTCATGAGTTCTCAGCACCATAACTTGTGTTGTTATGATGGCGCATGACCTTTTTTGCCAAAAAAAAAATAATCTCAAATTCTCGATAAAAAAATTCAAACCTTTGCATTCACTCTGCATTCCTTTCATGATATTTAGTGACGGCATTGGCGAAAGAATGTATGCGCGTGGTGTGTGAGGGATGTGCCCGGCGAAAAAGAAAATCCGTAATGTAACCACTGATGTGGTAATCTCGTCGTCCAAATTTTGGGATCGTACCACGAGCATCACGCCATATGCGCTCAATGTTCTGCGTATACGCTTCCGTATCCGGATCGACGAAATTCATCGAGTGGTTCACTATACCCTAAAAAGGAGTTAGGTTATGTTGGTATGGTGACCACTGCGCATGAGTCGAGCGAGCGTAGCGAGCGGTGCCGCGGTAGCGGCCAACGAGTGCCAGAACCGAAGCTTACTCATATCACTTCATATTTTGAGAATTTGTTTTTTTTTTCACCTCAAAAAGGTCATGCGCCATCATAACAACAACATGATACTTACAGATCATAACACACATGTAAAAAATAATCAGCCCCGTTATTATATTTACCCGAATTTTTAAAATCTACACTAATATTATAAAGATTTGTATTTTTGTATGTTTGTAACGAATAAACACAAAAACTAACTGGTACAATAAGTAAGATAAATATTTACCTATGTTGAATGCAATATTAAAAAGGATATTTACCGTGTAATAAGTTATGTAGTAGACTATAATACCAACGAGTGCAGCGACCAGTGCGGCACAGATAACGAAACCGATGCATATACAAGTGGATATGAAGAATCCGCCCTTCCTTCCGTATTGGATACCCGGGTCTCCATGGGTCTCGTACGCCAAAAACTGCTGCCGACTGTGTGATAGCGACATCTTTAATCACTCTGAAATGTTGAATAGTTCTTATTAGAATGATCTAATTATTCTATTTCACATAGTCCGTTTGGATATGAATGTTGTAAGGCGTGTATATACACTTGATATATCGCTTCACATTTCAATATTACTCTCAGACTCACGATTATTGGAATTTTAATGATTAAAGTTTAGGTACCAAACAAAACTCAGCTTTTTCTTATAAAATATATATTTTCATTTTTTCTAATTTAAAAATGCCAGCAAATTTCTACAAAGTTTTCAGTTCTGAAATATTCAGAAACATAACAATCAAACTCGCGGTTCTTTCGAGAAACTAGCCTGTCCTTGGTCGATTAAAAAAATCAATTTATCACAAATTAAGTAAAGATTATGGAAAATATATTGTTGACCATAATTACATTTACATACTTATATATGAAAGATTTAACTAACAAAATTTGAACTGAACATGTAAGAGAAAAATATAAAAAGAAAAATTCAACATGTAAGAAAAAGCGGTATGGTTGAAAGCCTTTTCCGCTTAGCCTGGCCCCTACTAAAATAAAAAAAAAAACAAGTTAGGATGGTATATTTTTTAAAAGTTTAAATTAAGAACCCAAAGCTTGATGTATTTTATAATGTACAAGCAAGGACTATAAATATATGAAGTCCTTGTGTACAAGCATATAAGCCACAGATAAAGCTATATAAGATTATTGAAAAAGCGTTTATTATTTCACTAGAAACTTATATTATCAGTGTGTATGTTTGTATAATTATCGTGCACCGGCTCCTTGGCGAATTGCGCGAATGCGGGTCGCGATAAAACTTAGATGTTTCTACGTGTGTTAACTTTATCAACAATTTAAATCCAAAATAGTATTTTCTATTTGGGATTCAAGTGTAAGATCGTGAGTTGAAAATTACTTTTTTATGTTAGATATCGATAGGCGAGCATCATGTTCACTTGATGGTTGGTGATACCTCAGCCACAGAACATCAGTCAATGATGCGCTGTCAATCTACTTTTTATTTCGAGCATTCGGAAATCCATAGACTGAAACCGAAACGCACAATATGTAATTCACGGGTTTTCCACCTATTTACATCTGCAGTCATATAATAAAGGATTGGTAGTAAGAAAACAGGGTCTAAGTACTCGTATATGGGTTTTTTATAGCATAGCAAACAAGCCTGTGGGTCACTTGGTGTCAACTTGTCAATAACAGCTCAAGAAGGTGGGATAAATAATAATATTTGACATCTACCGTGATTTCTTGGTATCTCTAGATTATAGGGATAACTGAGAGATTTCGCGATATCCCTGATATTTACATATCCCTTCGCGATATGTAAATAATACAGGTTACTGCTGGCTGGCTTTACTATCAACGCATAATAGGTATTTCTTCTGGGTATTATTCTTTTGAGTTTTTGATTTTAGATAAGTTTATTTTCTGCACAATAAATATGTTAGATATCGACAAACGAGCATGAGGTTCACTTGATGGTAGGTGATACCTCAGCTCATGTTTCATTTTAGGCAATTAAAAGGCGCAGTCTCAGCATTGTGTGATAAGCTTTTCAGCTATTGCCTAAGATACGCCACGGACTATCAGACGTTTAAAAAATAATAATAACACGAAGGTTGGCGTTTATGAAGAACAAACGAATAACATTTTTGATTACCTATATTGAAAATAATCTAATTTTAAGTGTGCATAAGATAAAAAACCGCGAAATACCTAACTGTTAATATAATGTACTTGCACGTTATCATAAATATCTCAGTATTAATGTCTGTTTACATTTAACCGTGTTATCAGTGATTCATTTTAATTAACGTTACCGTTTTGTTTAATAACGTTAATTTGTGGTACCTAATTGAACAGGCAAATTTTTAAAATTCGAAATGCAAAGATATGAGGCATTTTTTTCAATTTCGAGAGATTTTTGAATTTAGAATCGTTTTGTCACTTCAAATAAACTCAAGTATTGAGTATGAGTTAATTAAATAAGCATTTTTATATGATAGTAATGAGAAAAATATCAAATAAATAATTATTTGGCGAATTATAATGTTTAGAGCGTTTCAATTATTATAATATTTAATGTAACGATAATTGCACTCAATCATTAGAGGCTAAATTACGCATTGGCGTTAGTTAAGCAGCTATCTATAATTAATGTAGTATTTAATGATTTCCTGAATAAAATATAAATTGTTTTAATAGAAAAAAGTGTTTGTTTGTCATCTTTTTCACAACATTATAGAGTAGCTTTGAATGCAAACCAAAATAAAAGCCAGAGTAATTTTTTATACCGATTGCTTTTCTACTATTACTGATCGTATAAAATTGAGTGATTTGGATCGAATTACTAAAGGTTTGAAATTTTGATGAAAAATAATACGAAATTAGTTTCTATTTAATAATTTGAAATCTTATATTATTATTATTTACAATGTAAAAATATCATTACCTTTAATTATTTTCGTAATAGTTATATGCACAGGTGCTAGATATAATGAATTATAATTTTAAATTTACTGAACCATACAGTCGCATCGTATATAAGTAAATCTACATAATTAAATATTAAGAATATTATTTATTCTAGGTTATTTAAATCTCCTTTTATAAAATATATTAGTATAGAATAACATTACCCGTTTCTATCCTTAGTTTCAGCTGTCACTGTATGACTACCCGCACTATTTAGTATTTGTAATTCTATACTTTATTTCTTCTGTTCATAGGTTCAGTAGATCCATATTATATGATTTCTCATGGTTAAAACGTAATCATTTTCTAAGACATTGAAATGAGCAATGTTGATAATCCGCGAACACAATGCTTTGTAACACTAGAGTCGGAGGCAGTTGTTAAAATCAACAAGCATGACAAATAGCCAATTATTTTACCTTGTGGAACATTAAAATATCCTTGAAAAATATGCGATACGCCCACTAAACACGGATGTGTTTTCTTCAGTTTTATAAAAATAAAAAATTATTTACGTGCCAAAAACACAAAATCCAAAATTGCATTTCTCTAACACTATCACAATCACAAGACCACAGTCAACGAAAACACTTGAATTTAAAAAAAAAATGTAAAAAACGTGGGAAATTGTATGAATGTGTCAAGAGGTGCGCGCGCAATACCGTTCTATGGCGATATGCATGTTTCGGTGACGTTACTTTACCTGAGCATAGCCAATTAATTAAAACCTTTGTTTACTTGTAATTTAGACTCTAATTCCTTACGATAAAGGTTATTATCAGGCTTAGAGTAAACCATTTTACACTGTTCATAGGCAACGCATGACGTTTTCAACCGCGTTTATAATTTGATTTTGACGGCAACTTGCGTTTATTAATTTTTAATTAGTAAGTTTGTCATACCTTTGGTTTTTGCTTTAGATTTCTTTTATGATAATGGTATTATGTATGTACATAGATTATTCATCACACGCTAGTGCATAGCAGTTGTGGTTCATTACACTTTTACAGTCTTTGACAGTAATTAATTACTGTCGCAGTACTTATTACACCTATGATGGTATTTTCAATCCACATATTTTCAATCCACATTAGTAATTCCTATTATGTTTTTTTAGTTACACAACTGAACAGATTTTGATGAAATTTCATACGGAGTTTGAATTCTAAGAAAGGTGTCTAAGGTGGGAAAATTCCCCTATTTTAATACGAAAACACAGACAAATCCTTGTCAATTATTAAAAAAATCTTTTTGTTAGATAAAGACGAGCGTGGGGTTCACTTTATACCACAAGTACGTAGTTAGATTTTTTTATTTTCACCTTGGAAATCATAGATATTATATTATGTCAATGTTGGAAATGCATAAGAAACTGCAACGAACAATATGCATTTCACGTCTTCACCGTCTATGATTTTATTATTCCAATTATGTAAACAATATTATATTTATACAATATCAAGTAGCATTTAAATGAGCGCTGTGTTTCCTTCTGTGAGGATACCTTAGAACGGTTGAATCATGTACAGGCTACATGATCTCATTTCGCGTCTTTGATCATCACTAATGAAGCGTGAACATCGAATCATACATTAATTATAACCAAACTGGAGAGAGTTGATTACAGCCTTCGAGCAGCGAATACGAAACATGATAAAACTGTTTATATTTGCGTCTCATGTCATCACCTACTTACAAGGATTAAGGTGACCTAAAGAGTGGAATGTTATACACCTTGGAAATCATATCTTTGAACAATGCTAGACAGCAAGTTAACGTCTGACTATTATGTATAAAAAATAATTTTGTTTTTTCTTTTGTTCTTTTTAATTGTTATTTCTTGTCCTGGGTTCGAATCCTTTTAGATACAGAAAAATTGTTTCGGTCGGGAGTTAAAATAATTGTTATTTTGTTGCCTGTACAGTTTGTGTACAGTAGTTTAAAGTAGCAATGGCGCTTCTCTGAGATAAAAATAGTTAAATTATTAGGTCTCTCGAATGAGTACGATGAATACAATAAGTATAATATAATATGTACTAGCGACCCGCCCCGGCTTCGCACGGGTCAAGATTTTTTGACAAAAAAAGCAGGGGTTGTATGTATTTTTAATGCCACATTATAAAAAAATAAAAACAAAAAAATTCGTCCAAAAATTAAAAAAAAAAATATTAAGGGTGGATTACCCTCATTTAGGGGGATGAAAAAATAGATGTTGTCCGATTCTCAGATCTACCCAATATGCACACAAAATTTCATGAGAATCGGGAAAGCCGTTTCGGAGGAGAGAACCACAAACACCGCGACACGAGAATTTTATATATTAGATAAGTATATAACCGACGAGTGTGTATGAAAGCATTAATGAAAGTGGAAGAAGCAAAAGTGGTATGTAAGGATCGAAGCATATGGAATTCCGTGATCTCTGCCTACTGCAATGGGAAAGAGGCGTGATGTATATATTGTATGTATGTGTGTATATGTAAATTATATACGTATTTTTCATGCAGAAGGTTTTTATGCTAGTCAACTAGTAGTTATATAAAATACTTGAATTCAGGGCAACTGATATAATGAATAATCACAGGGCTGGATTTAGAGGTCTGACTCTGGAGGCCCTGGGCAACAAAGGAGTGGACGCCCCCTGGCCCTCAATTAGATATTTTCATGTTGACAATATAATCGAGTTTGCACAAAATACAGTATGTAAAGGTAAAACAGCGAAAAAAAATATTAATGAAATGTTGTTGCCTACTGTTACTGTAAGTTTGAATTTGAAAGAATTTTTTCAAGTCTCTATTGGGGCCCCTCTTTTGTGCAGGCCCGGGGCTGTAGCCCCAATCCGGCCCTGAATAATCGCCGTTTAATCTGATAAATTATTTTTAATTAATACGATTTACATGGGAAATAAATTCGTTCTGTATTAAAATATGAACGAAATGAATTTCATTGACTGAAGTCGAAATGGAACTCGACTACCTACTTGAATAATGACATATTGAAATTCAACAATGAATTGGAAACCATTTCACATTGCTCGCTTCGAATCACTCTGTCTATATATATTATATAATAGGTAGGTAGTTTACCTATAAGTAAAAATAATATAGGTTGTCAACGCATCATTGAATTGCGGCTGCGATATCTCCTGTGTGCTTATATTTCATTCATTGATATCTAATATAATTCAAAAAACCAAAGCACTATTGTTTTTTGTTTCAAACATAATAATTCTAGTGAGCAAACCGGAACTTCCGTTTTAATTAATTTTAAAAACTAAAATTAGTGAGTGCGAAACCTTCCGGTTTACTTTGGGATTTCCTCGCTCTGTATGAAAGTTCGAAATTTTGCAGCATGATTTGATTTTTTTGGAACGGCTTTTTTGCCCTTTGTCACTGCTAGCAGTGGCGGATTTACACATTTCCAAGGTGTAGGCTATTAACTAGACCCCCCCCCCCCGTTAACAATTGTCTATTCTTAAATCAATGTAAAATATATAGTCCCTTTACTGGTTCGGGGCGGCGAACTGGGTGTTGTGCTATAGGATATACAAGTTTGATATTTCGTTGAATGCCATCATAAAAACGTTGTACAGAATTATTTTTGATTTCCATAAGCCGCCCCTAAAATCTGCCGCCCTAGGCTCAAGCCTACTCAACCTGCTGGTAAATCCGCTGGTAAATAGTAGCAGTCTGCTAGCCTGAAAAGGTTTTGTCTTGTCTTGGAAAATGCTTAGAGTTAATATAAAATAATAATTACGTAAAATTGATTTTTTTAAGCTTATTACAGATATTGAATCGGCTACTGTACCACCTGGAAAGTGATGATGCGATTAGGATAGTAAATTACAATTAGCTAGAAGATATAAATTACTTTAACCTTAAAGAGATCCAAGTCCTACTTTTCGAGGAAGATAGCCGCAGGGATAGTGTTCCATACATTAGCGGTTCGCATAATGAAAGACGAGGCGAAATCACTAAAATAACCTCTGTTCATTACACACATGCTATCAAATAGTTTCCTTCATTACACAAGTAAACACTAGCTAAGTTAGATTGGTAGAAATCTCGAAGTATTGATTACAATGATTGAGCAAGATAACATTAATTAATGACTGATGTTGAGGAATTCTAGGCTTTATAGATATATGTAAATTGTATATAGTTTTAGATGGGCTCGTTGGCGCGTTTGGTAAAACACCTACCTTGGGTTCCGATAGACGACGTGTTAATTTTCTATATGCATGTCTTTCCCACGTCTGGTCACTTCGGACATTGAGTGGGAGGAATATCGAAATTCCGACCGGGTAACGAACCACCATTCATAGATGGAAAAACCGTGAAGTGCACATTGCGCTTTTTGGTCTCAATTCATGGATTTACGATTGTTCGAAGTAAGGTTAGTCTGTGTAGGGGTTATTACCTACCATCAAGTGAACGACATGCTGGTCTCTCGATATCAAACATAAAATAACTTATTTCGGCTCATAAAAAGCACAAAGTCGTTAAGGTTTTTCTGCAAATCGACTTACAGGTAGGCGTAGCGGGAGAGCTACGAAGTTTCGGAACATTAATATTAAACAACCATAAAGAAAGAAGTTAGATGCGTTCTATTTATGCAAAATGAAGATATAAATAAAAGATTATAGCTAATGTGTTTCCACAGCTCTTAAACATTAAAATCCCACTAATCTTATAAATGTAAAAGTGTGGATTAAAAATAAATATATTTTATATTTGTAATTTAGAGAGACATTCCGGAATAGGATATACGAAGCATGAAAGGGCGAAGTGGAGGGCAATCAGATAAAATTAAGCTAAATGCAAACATGTTGAATATTCCTTTTTTATATAAAACTAGCAAAACGCCCCGGCTTCGCACGGGTGCAAATAGATGAAAAAAAAGCAAAGCCTATGTTACTCGCTGATAATATAGCTTTCTATTGGTGAAAGAATTTTTAAAATTGGTTGAGTAGTTTTTGAGTTAAATCGTAACAAAACCTACAACCCCTCGCCGTATTGCTCGATGCCCTGCGTGGAGCCACAGCGCGGTGCGAAGCGGACGGCGTGTATTTTTTGTTTACATTGATATTTTTAATTTCGTAATATCTTTTGAATGAAATGTCCGATTTCAATATTTCAAAAACTAATCAACAGGTATTGAAACAGTCTTAAATATGAAATAATTTATTTGGATAAGAATTAAAACAAAGATATGGATAGCAAGGTCTGAATTTGATCGGCATTTCTATCTACTTTTTAAATGTTAAAAAGTAGTTATAGTAACATAACTACAATAGTTAGACATATGGTCTCGAGAAGTTTTTTGTAGATATGTATTTATATGTTCTATAATATTGTAGAACTTTATTTTGTTCTATTGTATCATCAATACTTTTCGCAGCGCATGCGACGAACAACATTTTTTGGCAATTTTTTTTACACCTCGGGTTGGTTTTAGTAGGAAATTCTAAGGATCTCTATTTTTTTCTAGTAATAAATATAGCCCCTATATATATATAGTAACATATACTCAGCGATAATGTAGCTTTCTATTGGTGAAAGAATTTTTGAAATCGGTCCAGTAGTTTTTAAGTTTATTCAATACATACAAAAATACAAATCTTTCCTCTTTATAATATTAGTATAGATATAATTACACTCTGGATCTCTAACTTTGATGCTGTAATCGAAACACCTAACACTTTGAAATGACAAGTCGTCCAATCGCCGTCGAAGTAACAGGCAAGTACATACATATAAGTATACATAGGTATAGTAAAACTTTTCGCGATCTCAACCGAAAATTTCTGGTGCCAAAAAACAGGCATATAACTCTCGTGGGTGAACTTATTAAAATTAATAATTAAATTCCATGCGGGAAACGAAGACCTTCAAGATATTATATCTTCTTCTAATCCCTTTGGTTTCATAGATATCTTAACATGCTGCATAGGGCGGCTGTGATCACTAGCCGTCAGGTTCAGGTCTTGATTGTAAAATATTTGTTTTTGTAGAATAGAGGGCAAATGA
Source organism: Anthocharis cardamines (assembly GCA_905404175.1). NCBI lineage: Eukaryota > Metazoa > Arthropoda > Insecta > Lepidoptera > Pieridae > Anthocharis > Anthocharis cardamines. Next base: position 10,884,314 of record FR989962.1, on the reverse strand, counting down.
GCCTGATGGAACGTGAACTTTCGATGGTTTGCAGATGCGTTGCCGGCTTTTTAGGAATTAGCTCTATTTTTGAAAGATCTCCAAGTCGTATCGGTTCGAAAAAAATGCTAGTAACTAGTTCAAATCATTCACAATAACCACGTAGTCCGTGAAAGAAAATTGCATAAAGCGTACAGTGTTCGACTTCCAAGCGTCAAGATGGTACGGGTGAAACTGGAGTTACAGTGGAGTTTTGTCGCGAGGTTGTGGAAGTGGACAGACCTGGAAACTTTAAGCTTCTTGACATGTTAATTTTTAGTTTTTGATAGAGAATCCACAGAACATCAGTCAATGATGCGAGCATTCGGATTGTAATTGTTCGTTGATTTTTATTTTAACTGACAAATAGTTTTGTGTATTGTCAACATTTCAAACTGTGGCATATACCACTGTAATTGACCAACTATTCTTTCCATGATCATGAATAGCACCACACGTTAGGTGTAGTGATTACGTGAAGCTAATAAGATTAGCGAGTACAAGTGACAATAAGAGTGTCGTCAGCGCAAATCGGAGATATCCTGCGAGCAATTGAGTGATCGAGCAGGGCCGGAGGTCATATAACTGGTGGCCGTCGCTCTGTATAGTCTGGTGAGTAAATTATTCCATACCTGTCTCCTTCCTATGTAAAATTTCATGCAATTGGTCTCATCATTATCCCGTAGTAGTTTCGTGTAATCTGAATTGATTTTTTACTTCTCCATCCTGCGGGGATAGGCAAATAATTTCCTTCCTAATATGATTAATCTATACTAATATTATAAAGAGGACAGATTTGTGTTTTTATATGTTATGAATAATCTCAAAAACGACTATACTGATTTTAAAAATTATTTTACCAATATAAAGCTATATCAGCGAGTAACATAGGCTATTTTTTTGTTTATTCTACATCTAAATTGCACCCGTGCGAAGATGGGCCGGATCTTTAGTATATTATAAATAGATACATATGATTTTAGTACTAACTTAATATTACCTTAAACTTAAATTTGATGAAAGTTCATTCAATATGTAAGGACGAGTACATTAATGTTAAAAAAATCCACGAGATCTGCAAATGTAGCGAAAGACAAAGAAAATGTTAATTTGCAGTAAAATGGTTTTATATTAAAGGTAGATCACAAACAAATGTTTAGAAAAACAATAAGAATATTTAGTGGTGCATCAATGCATGATCCATATTAAACAATACTAAGGGAATTCCGGTTTTTCGCGGTTTCAATTCCACATCCCTTCTAAGGTTCAAGCTCTTTTTGACTAAATATAGAACTGTTTCAGAGGTTTAGCTGTAAAAATGTAATAAACAGAAATATGAATGGCAGTGGCGGGATCACCATTCACCATACAAGCTCAAAGGCCAGGCTTGCCCTATTATTGCAACCATAGAAAAGAAAAATAATAATACCCTTAACTTGAACATATAAGTCATATATAACTTATATGATTACATTACTATCTAATATATAAATTTCTCGTGTCACAGTTTTCGTTGCCATACTCCTCCGAAACGGCTAGACCGATTTTGATGAAATTTTTTGTGCTTATCCGGTATCTATGAGAATTGGCCAACATCTATTTTTCATCCCCCTAAATGTTAGCAGTAGTCCACCGCTAATTTTTTTTTAAATTTTTGGACGAAATTTTTTGTTTTTATTTTTTTATAATGTGGCATTAAAAAATACATACAACCCCTGCTTTTTTTGTCAAAAAATCTTGACCCGTGCGAAGCCGGGGCGGGTCGCTAGTATAAGTTATAATATCGATACCTCCTAAGTATACTGAGTCATCTAACAAATTTTGGTATTTTGGTTTTTTTATAATATATACGTTCATAATAAACCATGATCTTAATATCAATGTTAAAAAAAATAAAAAACAATAATTGCCGTTATTTGGTATAAATGCATTTTAAATCTCAGTTAAAAACAAGAATCAGCAAAACAATTTTATACCGAAGCAAGAGATTTCAATATTAGTTAAAAAATATTTAATTTATTTTTAATTATTTGGATATCAATCAAATCCAACCTTCAAATTATTCAATTTCATAAATTATTTATCATTCAAATCCAATTCTGTAAATTTCGCTCTCCTGAACAATTACTGAACTGTTAGTTGACTCACTATACATAGGAGGTATCGATATACTCGTATATAGCATATTACGTTAAAGCCGGTACGCCAGGCTTTTAGGCTTGTATAATATTGTATGCTACTGACCTATGGATAGATTTCCTAAAAGGTCGGCAACGCACCTGCAACCCTTCTGGTGTTGCAGATGTCTATGGGCGGCGGTGATCACTTACCATCACGTGAGCCGCCTGCCCGTTTGACCCCTATACTATAAAAAAAAGATATCTATCAGCAGCAGTGATCCCTTACCATCACGTGAACCACCTTCCATTTAGTTCCCCCCTCTTTTTTCTTTGTGCCTTGTTACTTTTTTAATTGGGGACGGCGCACTATATTTTCCATTCTCTTTTTTTCATTTGTCTTCTAATCTATAAAAAAACGGATGCTGCGGTGGTACTTAGATAACTCTATTAAAACATCCCAACTTCAAATTATTCTGGGTTCACGCAGAATACAATATTCGTATATTAAAATCGCCTCAAAAGCTTCGTGGGAATAGCACCCGTCTCATAACGTCCAAAGAACAGATTAAATACAAGCTTTGATAGTGTTTTATAACAGCAATGCTTTTAAACAAGTAATTAAAATGTTGTGAACGAATCCATTATGTTCTCTGTTCAAGGAATTATCCAGCAGACAATGAAAGATTTCTTTTGGCATATTTAAGAGAGAAATATATAAAGTGTGTGTATCTTTAGGTGTCGTTAATTTCAGTTCATTCGAAATGTAAGTTCACAAAGAATAATAAACGTAAAATAAAGCTACATTGAGCTATTTTTATGCTTGTAATAATTTTGTAAAGACAAAGTAAGCATGTACCATACTTACTTCGTCTTTACAATATTATCGATAATTCTGTGCATAATAGCATTTTTCTCTTATTATTTTATGTAGTTATGTAGTAATATAATATAATATGTATTACTGTTTGGATTTATTCGACAGACATCAGTTGATATCTAACTTAAAAAAAGCCAGCCGGCCTAGCACGACAACCGCGACAAACTTTTGTCGACCGTTTTCTCGTGTTTTAATCGATTATCTCTTTATTTCTTCCGGGTCTAACATGACAATTACAATTAAAACTCGACTTTTAATATCAAAAATAGATATATTTGTCGATCGAGATATCTTTTTTATCAAAATTGTCGATGTCGAGATATCTTTTCTATCAAAATTGTCGATGTTGAGATATAATATATCTCCATATCTTACATCTTAGTTTGTCTTCTCTCGTCCGCGAGATATCTCGTGGCGGTTATGCTAGGCCGGCTGATCATGTCGCTGAAATGTCATGTACCTACCATCAATATCAATATCTAATAAATAGTACATATATTAAAATTAACCAGAATTATTTGTTAGCAGGTACGATGAAACTGATCGTAGTTGTCACGTGTATGTGTTTGTGTTACGCGCACTGCCTCCCACCGGATAAGGTAAGCAATCTAAATCTATACGTACTTAATACTTATATTATAAAGAGGAAAGATTCGTTTGTTTGTTTGTTACAGTTTAACTCAAAACCTACTGGACCGATTTTAAAAATTCTTTCATCAATAGAAAGCTACATTATCAGCAAGTAACATAGGCTATTTTTATAAATACTCGATTAAAAATATATTATGTCGAATCTAAGCAATTTTGCTGAGAGTACTCTACTATTTTATTGTCACTGTTATAAAAAGTAAATTTCTGAGTGGGGCGTGGGGCATACCCATTTATGTATATGAGTAACTCATAAACTACTAATAAACTAAAAATATATACTTTTCGTGTGACTCTATATCTAATATTAGTCTGCACCAATTCAACAAAGTCAAAAGACGAAAAAAAACATAAAGAATAAAATATTACATAAAAATAATAAATAATTTCGATTATCTCAAATTGAGTTACGACCGGCAGTGCAAAGTAATTTCATATTATTACATATGTATATTGTATATCTAAATATACAATATACATATGTATTTATAATTCCCTCCATCTGTAGTTTAAAGTGTATCAAGAACAGTTAAGTACCCTTTATACGTTATAGAACCAAAATTTACAAGGCCTCCACATCATCAAGACTCGCAGCATAGACCTCAACAACGCACACTCATTGACTCTTGAGACACGGCTGGATAAGGATATAGAACCAACCGGGTATAAGTTAGACCTGGAACCGTATTTGGACGATGCTCTCTTCAATGGTCGTGTTAATATCAGCGTGACCTGGCTTGAAGATGCGGACGAAATTAGTCTTCATTGCGCTCATGACCTGGAAATTACAAGTTATGAAGTGCATGCGCAGATTTCAGGGTGAGTGACATGTTTATAACTGATGATATTAAGGTGAAAAGACAAAAGGCGAATTCTCGTAGCGGCAAAGTGCAATCTGAACTTCACAGTTTTTCAATATAAGCTCGTCCATTCTGCCCTTATTAAGACTGAGAAAATCAAATAACGAAACTTGTGTTCAATGGATCGCTGTTATCTGAGACAGTTATTTAAATATAGGATCTGTTAATATTCTGTGCTAGTTTTTTTTAAAAGCTTTACTTGTCTTCGCGTCTTAGTGGTATTGAGTCAGACCTGGAACTCCTACCTTCCAGGGAAACCATCAACCTGTAAGAGCATAAAATACCGATGACAAGTAAATAAAAAAAAAACTAGTGAAACAGAAATATGAGAAATATGTCCATATTCCATTAGTAGTTCTCTTACAGTCACAGAGTCGTTTATTTCATAAGTTATAATTTAGTAATAACTCACTCTCAAGTCAATGGCAAACTGTCTTCACTTGTCGTTTTGAACTCACGGCAAGTATTTTGATACTCGTGTAAGATACAATATTATTTCCTTTTAATTAAACGTAAACATTATTAGGCAAGGAATGCAGAGAATACCCGTCAGTAAGATGAGTATGGATCCGAAGAAGCCGATACTTACCTTGCGGTTGGACAAAACAGTGCCCGAGCTATCTGTCGGTTACCTGGAATTTAGTTTCAAGGGACACTTGCAAACCGCTTCTACGGACGGCTTCTTCACGTCTACTTACAAAACAGAACAAGACGAAGAGCGGTAAATATCTTAGTTCTTATTAAGGATTTGATTACAAGGGATTTTTGTATATTGACGGCATAAACAATATTACAATTAATGATGAACGATTACTTATTTTTTTTATGTCAGATATCAACAGACGAGCCTGAGGTTCACTTAATAGTAGGTGATACACATAGAAAATCAGTCAATGATGCGCTGTCGACTTACCTTTTACTTCAAGCATTGGGAAATCGATAGACTGAAACCGAAACGCGCAATATCTAATTTACGATTTTTTCCATCTATGAAAGGTGTTACCCGGTCGGAATTTTGATAGTCCTCCCACCCGTTCAATGCCCGAAGTTACCAGACCTGGGTAGGACGTGTGTACAGAAAATTATAAACATGTCGTCCCATGATACTGGTATTTAAACAGAATTTAGAAAAATAAAATAAAAAGTAAAATAGATGGAGAAATATTGTATTCATAATGTGGTATTTTAAGAATTTTGTTTCTTAGGCTTATTGACCTGCTAGTTAAATGTGCTTCAACTTAATTCTTATCCGGGCCTCTGACAATAATATTTATTATATTATTATATATGTATACAGAATAGTAGCTGGGACGCAATTTCGTCCAAATAATGCCCGGCGCGTGTTCCCTTGTTTCGACGAGCCTGGCTACAAGACTCCCTTCGAAGTCAGCGTCGTCAGACCAAGGGATATGGTCGCTCTCAGCAATACGCCCGTTGCTAGGACTGAAAACATGTAAGTATGGGTACAACATTCGAAGAATCCAGTGGCGTAGCGTAGGTAGTTACCGCTAGGATATGTATCTACTCCTCGTCACATGTAACTCAGAAAAAAAACACCATAATGAGGGTAGTTTATGAAATAATGATTACGAAATTATGTTTTTATGGATTAGAGTAATGTTATAAAGCTTACATTTAAAAAAAAACAGTGGACCTGGGGCTTTACTAAAATGAGTTGTAACACTGGGACAGGGAAGTTGTTAATTAGCCTCACCTATATTTTTGTAATAACTGATTCTTAGCTTGCTGATATCTAGTTGAGTATGTGTTTATTGTATTACCTCTTCGAGACTGAATCTGATGCACAGCGAATATTTGAGAAAGAGACGGTGGATCTAAGGGAGCGGGGGGTACCGCTCGCTAGCAGTTCGTCAAATGAATAGCCTCAGTCAAATATATAGGCTAACTAGCACCCGGTGCGGATCCCAAATTTGCCGCCCCATTATTTTTGCAATTGATTATGAAATTGGGGCACGGTAAAAAGGGTACTCTTATTGAATAACCTAAAGAGAAACTTTGTCATTACGGTGAAGTACTAACAACAACAAAAAAAAAAACAATTGAAGGTAGTCAATTTTTTATCATTACCTGTGAAGTGCCGCACCCACCAAATTGCCGAACCCACCAAAATGCCGCACCCACCAAAGTGCCGCAAGGTGCGGACTGTTTTGACTGGACTATAAATAATTTTTGAGTGTCATTTCGTCAGCCTTTGTTGCATGTTGTATAGCCTGTTTACGATATCAAATCATGGGCCATATATTTGCAATACATGGCCCAGCCATAGATTGAAATGTTTTCGAGATGGCCGTGCAATAATTGCCAATAGTACAGCCATATATTGCCGGGAAGGTATAGCCCGTTACTTTGTGACGAATGTACAACAACCGGTTTAGAACCTTTACGAATATTATTTTTCTTTAAAACAAAGTTATATGCTCCTAAAAATAACGGATAAATAATTTCTGTTTATTTCACCTACAAGTACTGACGAGCCTGGAGCAGTGAGGGATTATTTTGAAAAAACTCCGCCGATGTCGACTTTCACACTGGGAGTCGTGATCGCGCATCTTACTCAACTAGGAAGCTCTACGCATTACAGAGATGACAATGGAAATAATATCGGTAAGATCATTTTAAAGTCTTTATTACTTGCATTATATTTTTTAAATCGGCGCGCGTCCATCTTCCCACCGGTCTATAATCTGGGTTTTTTTTATAGTATAGGGGGCAAACGGGCAGGCGGCTCACGTGATGGGAAGTGATCACCGCCGCCCATAGACATCCGCAACACCAGAGGGCCTGCAGGTGCGTTGCCGGCCTTTAAGAAAGATGTAGGCTCGCTTCTTGAAGGTTCCCAAGTCGTATCGGTTCGGAAATACCGCCGGCGAAAGCTGATTCCACAGAGTGGTTGTGCGAGGCAGGAAGTGTCTCAGGAATCGCGCAGTTGTGGACTTCCAGACATCAAGATGGTATGCGTGGTATTTTTGACGCGATGTCCGATTGCGAAATTCAGCGGCCGGGATTAAACCGAACAATTCCTCCGAGCATTACCCGTGATAAATGCGACAGAAGATGCAGAGCGAGCCTACATCTGAAAAGGGTCGATTCAAGGCTTTACATAGGTTTCTAATCAGCAATCGTGTTATAGTTTAGGCCGCGATATATCTACATCAGGTAAAACAGCGGCCAAACGCTTGGTCATAGCAGCTTAAAAAATATCTAGAATTAATTCTAAATAAAAAAAAAATAGTGATCTAAAAAGTTATTCGGGTTTCACCTGATGGTATGTGACAACACAGTCTAGAACTAAGCTTGATTCTTCTTTATCAGGTGCGTATTCACACTTGTCTTAAAAATACCGAGATTATATTTTTGCGGAAGTAGAGGCCGGTAGAAAGTTCTAGTTATGAAAAAATCCTCTTCCTAGTAGTCCTAGGGGACTACTTATATGTAGGTATTCTATATATTAAAGCCCATTTGGTTGTGTCTGTGTGCGTGCGTTTAGTAACTCAGTAACTGAGCGCTCCTGACTCCTGAGATGACGCACACTAATACGATGTATTTGTGCACACTTGACAACATTCATAGCGAAACGGACTTCGTGAGATATAATATCTATACTATGGATTATATAATAGATAAAAAAACGGAAATGCTTTAGTTGCAGTTCTTCACCAATAAAAGTACAACATGTATTGTGGATGTCACATGTTTTCTTCAAATTTCTTTGTTTTTCTGACATAAGAAATCTTTCATAGCCTCATTTTCCTTAGAATTTAAAATATTATTTAAATAAAGTTTTTTAAAACACAAATATTTTTTTTGGATAAAATAAGAATAGTGGATTGAATAGCGTGTTCAATAAAACCATAGTCATGGCCTAACTTAGATTGCTTAGCTCTCAAGATTTCAAGAATCGAACGTAACAAATATAGTACCGATCGTAAACGATCAAGTGCTTAGGTGTAATCATTAACTTCGGCTATTAAACATGAGACGTAACCGAAATGTGTCGCGAACAAAAAGTTATGGAGCTTATTTTATGAGATCCGAGGAAAGTAGTTATAAATCCCAACACATAAAATTCTCAGGATTAATCTCATATTTTATTGCCCGTTACCTGAGATTTTGTATGCATCGGATTTATACATTTGCCCTTCTATTTCATATTATCCTTGGAATAGACTTGACTTTTCCTTTAATAATGTGTGTTATATAACTATTTTCTTGGTGAGACATATTTCTGCGTTCGTTTCATTGATATTATTTTCTTTACAAACAGTGTTTCATGCCCTATCCAAAGAAAATTGAAAATATTTTTTAACTGATTAGAACTAAGCAGCTTATAGGAGAAGTTAAAAAAAATATATATATATTAAATATATAGCTTAAAGTAAGAAATAATCCTATGAAGGATAAAAATCTACACATAAACCTGAAAAGCAAACTGTTTAACTCCTGTGTATTACCTGTCCTAACCTACGGCTGCCAGTCATGGACATTAAGTCAGGAAATGCTGAAAAAACTAGCTACTTGCCAATTTGCAATGGAGAGGAGTATGCTTAGCATCAAGAGGTCTGACAGATTGAAAAACTCCATAATAAGATGTAAAACAAAGACTATCGACGTGACATCTAAAATAAGACGGTTAAAATGGAGATGGGCTGGACACGTAGTTAGAGGACATGATAAATGGAGCAAAAGAGTAACTCAGTGGTATCCCAGAGAAGGGAAAAGGAAAAGAGGGAGACCGGCGATGAGGTGGGATGACGACATACGACGAGTGGCTGGAGTCACGTGGAACAGAGTGGCCCAAGAAAGATCTGAATGGAAAAGGTTGGAGGAGGCCTTTGCCGATTGGCAAACAGATCTAGGAAAGATTACAAAACAGCAAATATTAGAATAGAATAGAATTATTGTTCATTTGCATATAAGTGTAAATAGTTTATTAGTTTAAGAGTCCAGTTTCTGTTTTGAACACTTGTAATTTTGTATGTAATGTTATTTATTAAGATCTGAATAAAAGGCTTTATTATTATTATTATTATTATTATTAAGAAATAATCTTAAGTCAATTTATGGCGTTATTCATTTAAATTGGCTTGTCCTAGAAGGAAAAATATAAATGATAAGATTTTACGATATAACAACATTGAATTCGCTCGGTCGTTTTCAAGTGGTACTCGCTGCAGGATTTAGGGGCGGACATCCAGGGCTACAGCCCCGGGGCCCACAAAAGAGGGGCCCCAACAAAAAGACTTCGTAAAAAAATCTTTCAGATTCCGACGAGTAACTTTTCCTTTGGTATTTTTTCGCTGTTTTACCTTTAACTACTGTATGAGTACTTTGTACAAACATCATTTTATTGTTCTTAAATATTAAATATAATATGGGGCCCGGGGCCTCCATTGATGTTTCCCTAAGGCACACACCTCTGAATCCGGCCCTGGCTAGCTGTATAGCAAAAGTAGACTTCGGTTCACTGAACCAACGCAAATATCTTAGCATTCTCTTTTATAATAGCTTCCAGATTCTGTAACTCAATTCGTTTGGATCTAGGGGGGAATTGAAAGAATAAATATATTTTTTATGTATGATATCGACAGACGAGCAAGAGTAACTTGATGATAGGTGATAACTGATACCCTACCCACAGAACGTCAGTCAATGATGCGCTGTCGACCTGCTTTTTAACTGTAAGCATTCGGAAATTCATAGACTGAGACCGAAACACGCAATTTGCACTTCACGGTTTTTCCATCTATGAACGTTGGTACGTTACCCGTTGCGAATTTTGATATTCTTCCCACCCGATAGTGCCCTAAGTGAGCAGACACGGGAAAGACAAGCTTAGAGATAATTATAAATATGTCGTCCCAGCGAGTTCGAACCCGTAGCCCATCGGAACTCAAGGTGATCTACCAAACGCGCCAACGAGCCCGTCATACGACATACTTTATATATATATTCCTACTCGTACATACCAAAACATATACCGCATGGAAAAGTAAAAAAAAATATTTGCGTCATATACAATGATATATTATTACCTATGAGTAATTACTAAATAGTAGCTAATGTAAGTTTTTTTTCCTATGATTTATGGTTTGCTGGGGAAGAAAGCGTTGTCTAGCGTTAAGGTCACCGATATGTACTCTCTTCTCTCTCTTTTTGGGCCAATAAATAATAATAAAATAAAATAAAATAAAAAGCCTTTTATTTCCTTAATATACAAAATATAACTTAATCTAATCTTATATCTAACGTTAATAATTTGATCTACATACGAGTATATATTATTTTTTTTACTGAATATAATAATAATGTATTTTTTTCTATCTTTATATTATTTTTAATTATTGATTATAACTATTAAGGACCTCTTAATAGAGTGAAGGCCTCCTCCATGTCTCTCCACTGTTCTCTATCAATAGCTTTTTTCTTCCAATGTTCTCCAGCAATGTGTTTAATTTCCTTTTCCCATTGTTCTGCTGGTCCAATAAATAATATTGAATTGAATTGAATATATGCATTTTAGAGTTGCGTGTTTGGGGTCGACCTGAATTCTTACCAGCCCTCGAGGGACTGAATGAGAAACTGAGCCGAGTCTTCGGTGAAATCGCCAACTTTTGGCAAGTTCCTCTACCTCTGAAGAGACTGGATGTTATCGCTTTGCCGAATTATCTAGCAGTTAAACCGGTGGATAACTGGGGCCTTATTGTGTTCAAGTAAGTATATATTTGGCATTTTATAAATACTTTTTAGTTTTAAGGGCCCCATATGGACAGTTTTGCCTTCAGTTTTAACAGACCGGGTGCAAATCCGTATTGTGTGTATGTAATATGGCCTTATTTAAGCTTGTGTCAGTCGGCCTGAATCAATGCGATCACATCGGCCTGACCGGAATGACTGACCGTGTATTGACATATTAGTTCAGTTGCCCTTTCCTTTTTTTTGTATGTATTAATGCTAAGGCAGCATAACATAATATTCATTTTCGTCCATAATTCGCGACCACTACGTGTATCAAAAAAGAAAGAATTGAAGTGATCCGTGTGTGTACACAAATCTGATCAGGCCAAACTGATAGTTTTCCGATCAGTCTCTCCATGTATGATAAGATTTAGACATAATTCGTTGCAAAGTGATAACATCAATTGTAAACTTAGTAGCTTGTTAAGGTTACCAAAGGCACGAAACGTGACACAACATTTCAATAAGTCCGTTCTTGACAAATCGATTAAGATCTGCCTTTATAGATTATCTTTCGTTTATCTTTTCGCCTTGCGTCTAGCACATGAGGACCAATGCTTGAATTCCGATGAAACAATAAGGTCATCTAATTATATGTATAGCCTGTAAATCAAAATAAATTTTCAGTAAAGTTGCTGCTACTTAAAAAATTTGAAAGAACTTAAATTCATCTGCAATTATTTCACTTGATGCACAAGTACTGCTGTGCTTGTTATGTTTGTTATTATTTTTCGATTGTTATGAACTTTGGATGGTTGGAGCTTTAAACGATACTATTATTTTCTATTATTCCTTCACTGTTCGTGCTATGCAACTCTGGAATTCCTTTCCTCTTTCTATCAAAAGAGCTCTATTTCTACATCACAGCCACATAACATCAGTCAACGATGCGCTGTCGATCAATTTTTTACTCCAAACTTTCGGAAATCCTAAAATTGAAACCGAATCGCGCAATATGCACTTCACGGTTTTTCCATCTATGAACGATGGTTCTCTCACCCGTTCAGTGCCTGAAGTTACCAGACGTGGGGAAGACATGCTTACAGAGAATTATAAACATGTCATCCCGGTGGGAATGAAATCCACGACCCATCGAAGCGCACGGCAGGTGTTCTACCGAACGCGCCAACGAGCCCGTCAAAGTACAAGTAAAATTATTTGCAGAGAGAGCGACCTCACAAACCGCAGATCCCTTCTGCTGGAGCAGGAGATCACGTACCACTGGCTCGGGGCACTCACCAGCCCCGCCTGGTGGAGCCACGCCTACGTCAACAAGGGGCTGGTGGGGTACATCGCCGCTGAGATCGCTCTCAAGGTGAGCTTTTTTTATGTCAGATATCGACAGACGAGCATGAGGTTCACTTGTCGATAGGTGATAATCTCCTTTCAGAGATTTCCTAACAAATACCCTACATATAAGCGAAAATATTTTTTTGCTTTTGTTATGTTTGGACATCCTTCATGTGAGAACAGAGCAACAGATTGACTAGATGTTTTACATAGACTATTTATATCGGGGACATCCTCGGAATATTCGATGCAGAGAAATCGCAAAAAAACCTTTAGCTATATGCTAACAAGGAAAGGTTCCCAGGTGTCCGCCTCCGATTTCAATGCCGCTGAAATATGTTATTCTACGTCAAAAACTAAGAGATAAGTATTTTTTTTAATCGGCGGGCAAACGTTTTTAAGGGGTGAAATCAACACCCAAAGTTCACAACATTTGAGGGTTACTTACTGGTTTCACGTACGTGTATTCAATACTTTTGCACAAGTAGGTCATAAAATACAATAAAGGGCATTTTGAAAAATAAAATCTAATAATTTTTATAATCAATAAAAATAACAAAAGTTAAATTAAAAAAAACTACTGATTATTTTTGAAACGGGACCAACCGCAATCGCACTAAAAATAAAAGTTTTTCATTTCTCATGAATACGTGTCTCGTAGATTTTGACGTAGAATAACATATTTCAGCGGCATTGAAATCGGAGGCGGACACCTGGGAACCTTACCTCGTAAGATATTGATTATGAGTGATCTTTCCCCAGATCAACGACACTGACATTCAAAGACAGTGGCCACTAACAATGCTGTACTCGATATACTACGAGTTCAGCAAGCGCTACCCGCACTCGCGGATCACGGGCATGAAGCAGGAGACGGCCTGCACCAAGATAGAGCTACTGTTCCGTGTGTTCAACTACACGCTCGGCGCGGATACTTTTAAGAAGGGCATGAGGATGTTCATTAGGGAACAGTGAGTTTGTATTTGTCTATTTAAGTTTTTTGACCGCCTCCGTGGCTCAGTGGTAAGCGCGATGCGTTTAGCACCGGAGGTCCTGGGTTCAAGTCCCGGGCAAACAAGATTTTTAAAAAATTGTTTCGGTCGGGCAGGACACTGAAGGCTGATCACGGTACGAAACGGTACGCTTCCTCTTTTATCCTCCGTACCGGCAAGGAATGGAATTCAATACTTGGGTCTGTCTTTCCCGATTCTTACAATCCTGATGGAGCCAGAGTAAATTCTTCTAAGTAAGCATGCTCCCATTTAGATCGCATCCGCGCTTACCAGGATTGCGGTCTAATGCTTACTTATTCTGTATAAAAAAAAAAACCTGCCAGATAAATGATCAGTGAAAGAGACACAGAAATGAGTCTGCCCTATGCCACACTAGACGTGGACTCGGGGATTCACTTTTTATAGCTTTTTTTCGCGCTTTCGACGCACTTTTTATTTATTTTTGCCTTTCATAAAGCCTTGTTAGGGCATGGCAATACAATAATACTATACAATTCAATTAGTTAAAAATACAATTTCAATAAAGTTTAGCATTATACATAGATTAAACCAAGCCATCATTTAAATTAATATTAATAAAAATTCAGCTTGTCAATTTCGCAGTTAGGAATTCATTATATCAGTAGAAGCAGCCATGGATTAGCATAGCTTTAAGGTTTTTGTAGAATGCATCATCTTTTGGCTTATTTCTTAGGTATTCAGGCAATTTATAAAAAAAATCTATTCAATTATAGTGCGCACCGTTTTTGTAAATGTCGAGTTTAGGTTCTTGGGCAACAATTTGGTGTGTTCACCGCAGATTTTCGCGGAATTTCCATAAATTCATTCATAATATTCATTGGACATAAATAGTAACCTTCAAAAATCACGACATGATTAGCTATGTTGAACTACAATGATGCTATTTGCCTACAATGAAGATGTTAATTGTTCATTTAAAGGTACTTTAAATACACAAAAATATGTTAGTATATCAACGAAATTAATTTATTTTTTTCCTACGAATATATTGCAAGGCAATTTACGCTAACGCTATGTTTATCTATAACTAGCCATCCGCCCGGCTTCGCACGGGTGCAATGTTAATGTACAATAAACAAAAATAAAACTGTTAGTCGCTGATAATTATCGTGTAGGTTTCTATTTGTGAAATAATTTTTAAAGTCGATCGAGTAATTTTTGTTTTGAATTAAATCGCAACAGACAAACAAACAAATATTTCCTCTTTATAATATACAATATTTTTAGAGTGTTCAAAACATTTACTGGCGATGACATTTGGAATGCTCTGAACTCAGCCGCTCATGAAGACGAGAAGATACCGAAAGGCGTCGATATAAAGACCATAGCCATGAGTTGGATAGAGCAAGACCGGCTACCCTTGGTCACGGTCACAAGGAACTATGACAAGAATACCGCTCATGTCGCACAGGTATGATTTTGTAACATAAATATTTACGGCCGTATACCAATACGCTAATCAACACTAAGTTGTACTAAAAAATATAGCTGTTACTTTCATTGACATAATAATTGACCATAATTTAATTTGAAAATCCATAAAAATATTAGCTCAATTATAATATAATTTAATTTTTTTAGTGGTAACTTATTTATTTTATTTATTTATTTAGCACTCTTTATTGCACTTTAAAATATAACTAAAACAATAATAAAATCCTTAGAAATAAAATAAATGTACAATAGGCGGCCTTATCGCTCTCAGCGATCTCTTCCAGGCAACCCTAAACAATAAAAAGAAATGAGAGTATTCGTGCAGGTAGTACTACTTATTACATTTATGCATTACACTTTAATGAACTTCAACAGAAAAGGAAAGTTAAGAAGTAGGATAGGAAATGGCAAAGTAATGTTTATGTAAGAGAGTTTTGAAGGAAGTTAAAGAAGGAGCTTGTCTGATATTAACGGGTAAGGAGTTCCATAGCTTTATGGCGGAAACTGTAAAAGAGTTACCATAAAAGATAGATTTGTGTGTAGGGATTTCTAGAGTTAGCTTATTCAAAGAACGTAAAGTGTAGTCGTAAGGACCCATCTAAAAAAATCTAAAAAAATACAAAAAAAATTCCAATTTTTGGTTTCTCTAATATAAAATCATCACTTTATTGAGTCAAATGAAACGTTATCTGGTAAATGCTAATAGTAAAAAAATATATTATTATCAGAAAGTGTATCTTCGTGAACGTCCCCACGACGTGCCCAACGCGGATAAGATGGCTTGGTGGCTCCCTCTGGTGGTGGTACGAGGTGATAAACTGGATTTCACCAAAACATCACCCGTGCTTTGGATGAAGGATAAGCAAACTACTTTAGACGATATGCCGGGCAGAGATCACTTCATCATTGTCAATCCTGAAGAGATTGGTAAGTTCAAGAATTCTTTCAATATATCCTGGCGAAATTAAATGCCTTTTTTATGTCAGATATCGACAGACGAGCATGATGTTCACGTGATGGTAGGTGATACCTCAGCCACAGGACATCAGTCAATGACGAGATGTCGACCTACTTTATATTATTTGATAGGTTAAAACTTATGTGTGGTGTTCGTAATGTACCGTATTCCGCTATTTTTGTACGTACATGTTAATTTTCTTCTTCATCCTGCCCTATTACCTTTTTTAATTTGCGCGCGGCGCAGTACGTTCTCTTTTTCCATTCTCCCCTTTCACTCGCCATATCATCAGTCACACCTTTCAAACACATATCATTCTTCACACAGGCAATCCATGTCTTTTTTGGTCTCCCTCTTCCCCTAAACCCATCCACTTTCATATTCAAAACTTTATACTTACATGTTAATATTACATTTTTTTTGTGTGTTATGGTCTTCTGTATGTATCCTTAAATTCAATATTTGTACAGCTTAAAAAATAAATTGGCTTACACACACAGAAATCACATTAATAAAAGCTTCTGTTTACAAATGTTTCTGAAAGTTCAATATTTAGCTTCTCTTTCTCCTTTTCCTTTTCTCCATCTCAAAATATTTTATTTTATAGGTTTGGAAATAAATACTCAATTATTATTCCTTTTAGCTCCATTCCCAGTGAACTATGAAAAAGACAATTGGAATCTCCTCTTACAATATCTTCAGAGTGAGAAACGTTTATCTATACCAGCTCTCACTCGCGCTAAGCTATTGCACGACGCGTGGAACCTCGCCTTCGCCGGGGAACTTTCATTCGCAACTGCCCTTAACATGACATTATTCTTGAAAAACGAAAAAGATTATTTAGTTTGGGAGCCGGTATTTACAATGATCGATCACATCGGAAGGCATATTTGTTCATGCATTAAGGAGAAATTTAGGGTAAGTTTGATTTTTGATGAGTAAAAAGTTCTGTTGTTGGTTTTACTTTATTTTGATGCAAACTTTTAGGATAGTGTTTATCTTGTGCAGCTAATCGAAAATTATCATATCATTTATCAGTCAAATTTAATATATAAAAACCATTATAATACATCTAATAATTGAACTTTGTGAGGTCAAATTGATCACTTAGTCCATGGAGAGCTTTTTCGGCTCAAATAATGTTAAATGTTACTAATTGAAAACCAAGATCTTAGTATGCATCGTATGACCCACGTCATATGAGCTCAGTGATATGGGCGTGGCCTTTAACACCGTTAGTCCTGGGTTTGACTCCAGGTGACAAAAAATTGGTCTGGTGGAGCAAAATATACTGATCACTCGTTTGATTTTTAAATAAATGCAAACCAGAAGTCCTTTTTTTATATCCTATCGGCCATTGCCATACATTTGTCAGTGCAGCTTATTGGAGATATGTTAATAAGGAAAACAGATTATGCAAATCTGGTGCAAATGAACGTTATATATTTATAAGTAAATTCTATCAGTAATTAGATCAGATTATATTGCGTAACAGGTAGTTTGCTATATCTATGGAAATTAAACTAGTTATACTGTTTCTAGCAATTAAAAATACCACTAATAAGTGTAACTTAATCTAAATTCTTATTTCTTAGACCTACGTTCGTACATTCCTTAGTCCATTATACGAAGAATTGAAGATAGAGAAAGAGAACGAATGTCCCGGAAGGAAGAACTTGCGGTCGTTGACGAGGCATTTCCTCTGCGACGCTGGTTACAAGCCTTGCATAGAGGAGGCACGTGATGCGTACGACAAGTGGATGGAATTACCCAACCCTGATGAAGGGAACCCGTAAGTAGTGCCAAAGAACATAGATTTACATGGAAGCAGATGGCTTATAGGCGCACTTGTCACGGTTTCTCTGGGGTAAGAGTAGTTCTTACTCCAGCCACCGCGACACTGCTTGTATCCGTGTGGACGACACTATCACGCTGGAGTCATAGCGCGCACTCTCTCGCACCCAGCCGCTTTTCCGTGCTTGGGGTAATGGTGCGTTCTCGCTCGCTCTCACACGTTTGGCAATGCTCGGGGTGCTTCGGGTCCAGTGTCTAAGAATGTGAGAGAGCGTAATTGCCGTTCGCTCGTAAGTGCAAGCGAGACAACGCGAGGGGAGGAGTCAGCGGACTGCTTAGATGTGTGTGTCACACCGATACATTGCCGCGCGCTCTACAGTCCAGAAGCAGAACAAATTTTTCTGTGCCAAAAGATAACATAGGCTCTGTGCTTCCATGTAAATCTATCTTCTTTGTTAGTGCGTTATATGGCAGTGATACGAAGGTCTATTATTGATTAGTGGGAAAACAAGGGTCACCTGGTGTTGTCAGCGTCGCTCATAAGTACTCGCAACCTCAGGAGTCGAGGTTTTGAGTTACGGTAGAAGTACGCTCGCTTTTTAAAAGTTAGCCGATCGAATAGTTCAGAAAACCTGGCGAATCCCATATGATGCTTGTATGAACAGTCTTAATTGACTCCCAAGGATTGAAAAGGATGCACTGTTCCAAATTAAAATCTTTCTAATTGAAAAGCTCTATACCAGCTATTAAATATACATTAACTCAAAAGTCAAAAACAGTTTTAAGAAAGAGATAAAGTTTGTCTTTTAGTAGAGAGTAATTCCTGGAACTCTTGCATCAGTTTGAAAAAATCGTTACCTAATAGTCAGGTATACATTACATTACCTATATAGGCAATATTTATTTAGATACTATTCGATTTTAAGTTCGAATTTCAAACATTTATTAATGATGAAAATGATGGTAGCTTGATGATGATAATGATGATTAGCTTGAGTAAGGAAAAACCTCCTGGTATGACATACATAGATAGCTACAACTTTTTTACATAATTGTCAATAATGACAGGTGACATTTGCTTTGATTTGACAGGAGCTTAAATCTATTCTTCAATAGATGTGTTGAGTACTACAAAAATATTTTTCTAAGCTTTCTTAAGTATATATATTTATTCCTAAAGATCTATTCAAAATCAATAATAATTTCAATGTCCGCAATAAGCCCATTTCATTTTACGATCATACAGAGGGAAAATTTGTTTTATTCTTATAAAAATGTTTTGTATGCCTGACAAGCAAGGGTTGACGTATTATTTGAAAGGCCTTAGACGGCACAAATCAAAGGTCTATTTGGACGTTCGCTTTGTATTCCAGCGATGTGTGATGGAATTTCATTTCGGTGTATTATGGATCATGAAAGAATCTCGCTATTGTCTGCTGACGAAAATTGTAACTGATTCAGAAATAATGTAAACAGTAGTTTTGAGTTGAAAGAAAGTTTTGTTTTATGTCAGATATCCTCAGATGAGCATGAGGTTCAGTTGATGGTAAGTGATACCTCAGCCACAGAACATCAGTCAATGATGCGCTGTCAACCTAACTTTTACTTAACTTAAAATCCATAGACTGAAACCGAAACGCGCAATATGCACTTCACGGTTTATTCCATCTATGAACTGTGGTTCGTTACCCGGTTGAAATTTCGATATTCTTCCCACCTGTTCAAAGCCCGAAGTTACCAGACGTGGGGAAAACATGCTTACAGAAAATTATAAACATGTCCTCCCGGTGGGATTCGAACCCACGACCCATGGGTGCGCACGGCAGGTGTTCTACCGAACGCGCCAACGAGCCCGTCTAAACCGTTTACTTGACTTAAGTTGAATAATCGTATAAATACCTCAGTTTATAAGCAAGTAGTAATATCACATGATTTTTGTGTTCTTATGAAATTAATTTTAAGTTAGAGATCCACAAACGATCATGAGGTTCACTTGATGGTAGGTGATACCTCAGCCTCAGAACAATCAATGATGCGCTGTCGACTTCTTTTTAACTTAGAGCATTTATTTTCAAAGTGGGGGGCGCGATAACGTGTAAACGCATATCAGTTTTTTTTAAAATATTGTACAATATTTTTTTTCAAATAAATATTAGTTTACGGTTGCTTTTCTCTTCTTTCACCAAACAACCTTTCTCGCTCAGTCGATACTTTATATAAAGAAAATGACCTAGATATGTAAATTTCTTCAAAGATAATGTTCTCGAATACAGCACTTCCAATTAGTTTTAGTTCCTGTATTGTCCACACAGAGAAGTTTGTGGTTATCTAAATACAGAGAGTTGAAGTTTACGCAGGAAGCGGAAACAGGATCCATTCTCGAATTAGTAAGCCGGATGTATGAAGATATCGCGTACAATGCAATGCAAAGCATAATAGATTGGATTCGTACCGATTTAATATAGTTCTTGTAAAATATTTATATTGTTTAATATGACAATAGTTTTAGAACTCAGTTTTTTAGGTAAATCAGTGTTTCGTAACGGTGACTTAGAAATGTTATTTTAATTTTATGGTGTAACCGTTTTGAGACTTACCGCGGAGTACTGAAACGATAATCAAAACTTGAGGGCTTCTTAAAATGTCTTCTGTCTTTCATTTTACCTTCGTAATGAAAGGGTGAGAAATACTTCTAAGTACACCTCAATGTTGATTAGCGTTCGAGAATTCCATTAATTAAATGATAACTTCTGTATGCTCATACAATCCTGGTGTCACTTGTGCTCAAATTAAAGCGTTTATTGTAACTTAAATATTTTATCGTTGACTTATTTTAGATTATTTATATATTTATTAACACCATATGCAAGAAATATAAATCCAAGGCCAACTTAATGTGAATTGGTAGATATTTATTTAAGACTAGCTGATGCCCGCGACTTCGTTCGCGTGGGGATCACTTTATGCTGAACTTTTGAGCAAGCTTTCTTCATATTATAATATATCCTCCACCCTCTGTACTTGGTGATTTCTTTTCGGAAAGAGTTATCAGAGTAGTCATTGGCGGTTGCTTTTGCATCATATTATCGACATGTTTAATGGTGGTTGAGGTTGGGGTTCAAATGATGATTTGAAATTCAAAAGAAATACCATGGTAATTGAAAAAATTAACCTGACTTTAAAGAAACTCTAGGGAGATGCATATCAATCAAATTTTACGTCACCATAATGCAGATATGTGTCTTTTTTCCACTAATCAGAGTTCAGTCGAAGATTGGATTCAATGCATTTTCCGTCTTAAATATATGCACGAAAATTGTACGGGTGTTTGAAAATACTTGCGACACATGGAAAAAACGCCAAGAAAATGTCTAAATACGAATAAAATGAAGGTATGGAGAAATGCAACGTAAAATGAATGAAAAAAATAGTATGGCCATATTGGCCAAATACTTATTTTTTTATAAATTAAATTAGTGTGGAAGATACTATATCCACCTCAATATTTATTTCATTTAATTGATCACTTTTAATTTCAGATATTTTTGTTTAATTCCCTTGGAAAGGAAAGGATTGATGAAAATGCGAAATAAACGATCTCATAAGAAATACATTTTTATATAATAGAATAGTTCAGTAATACATTTTCTATTTTCAATATTAGTTCTTTTAAAAATATAAAAAAATAAATACAAAAAAATATTTCCCTGAGTGATGATTCGAACTCGCATCTGAAATTGCGTAGTACGACCGTATATCCACTATGCCACGAACACATATCGAAAACAGCGAAATTATCAAACTATTTCATTTACATATCAAACTGTGATTGACATCTGACAATTCGAAAAAATTCAACGCGAGTCAGTTTCCATTGCAATTTGTTGAAATGATGCCTTTAAAATAATATTTAAATCATGATAACTTTTTTTTCCGACAACCGATTTCGATGAAACAAAGCCTATATGTTGCCCTGGACTTTTATAATTGTATAAATTACGCGAAAGTCGGTTCAGTATCTTCGGAGATTAGCGTGAACAAACAGACAGACAGACAGACAGACAGACAGACAGACAGACAGACAGACAAGAATCTTAAAAATTGCATTTATGCATTCTGCTACCCTTCTTTTATCAGCCCTCTTAATTTCTGGTAAAAATATTTAGTGAAGCGTAATTTCGATCCTACTCTTTTATTATATGTAAATATATGTATATAGATAACTAATATATGCAGCGACAGCGCGCAACAACCGCTCGCTGGCTATTTATTAAAATCAAATCTTCAAATTTTCAAAATTAGGTACGTTCTAATAATTTTCTCAAAAGAATTGAATTTATATATTTATAAAATCCAAGAACAAAGGATTTTTGGTATAAATCGAGCGCAATATTTTAAATAAATTAATTATCAGTAACAACTCTTCCGTTTTTCTATCACCATCTCGGTAGCCATCCACCGTCAGCTACCAAATTATAGTTCGTAATTTTATTTATTTTTGAATACTGTGATTCCAGAATACAGAACCAATACATTTGCCCAGTCTTCAGATGGGGCACTAAAAAGGAGTGGGAGTTCGGGCTCCAACGAGTCATCCATTTCCCCTCTTCGAGGAAGCCGAGTGAGCGAACTTATCTTCTGAAGACCTTAGCCGGATGTCCGATAGACGAGTACAAGATAAATAGAATATTGAATGTTACGATCTTGGAAAGCAACGGAAATTTCACCGAAACCGATTTGTTCTTGATATTCAGTATGTTGACCGGCGGGGAACCCGGATACACTACACTATTCCATTTCCTGGACAATAACTGGGACTTCTTGAAGGAAAAGTGAGTAATTTTTTTATGTTAAGTATTGATTCATTTTTATGTTAGATATCGACAGACGAGCATGAGGTTCACTTGATGGTAGGTGATACCTCAGCCACAGAACATTCAATGATGCGCTGTCGACCTACTTTTTACTTCGAGCATTCGGAAATCCATTCCAATTTTCCCATCTATGAACGGTGGTTCGTTACCCGATCGATATTTTGATTTTATCGTCAAAATATTTAGTTCCAAATTAAAATTAAATTAATTTTTTTTTAATTAATGTTTTACAAGTATTTTTGAATCGTCATTTATTTGAATGTTGCTTCTATCGAGAAGTACCGAAAAGAAACTCGATAGTTATTTTTTTTTTAATCAAAATTTAACGAATTGTGTAATACAAAAACAAAAATGAGCGGTTACAATTCATTTGTATCATCATAATAATAAATTTATAAGATTACGTTCAGTCGCTCCTCGGTATATAGAAAATATTTTTTATTTTATTTATTTCTGCCTCACTTTCCATGCGTTTTGATGGGCCGCGGGTTCGTATATTGCCGGGATTTATAAGTTAAATTCAATTTTACCTACGTCCACTTCGGGCAGGTGGGAGGGATATCTAAATTCCGACCGCGTTACGAACTGTCGTTCATGGATGAAGGGATCACGCAGTTGAGACAACGAATTTCAGTTTCAGACTATGTATTGATTGATGGAATCCAATAAAACAACACTGACTAAGCTGCTTAAGCACACAAATTTCAATAATATCTATTATAATATTACGTCTGTGTAAACGGTACATAATGCTAATGCATCGCCAACATCCATCATTGTTATGTTTAATCATAAATGTTTGTTGCTTACATAAATTATAGAGCGCGCAGACTACTCATGATTTACAGTTTATACCTCTCGTACCTATATGATGCTATAATATGAAGCTTGTAGCATGATAATTCTAAATTTAAATTCTATTGTACAGACATTTGTCCAAAAGGGGCTAGGGAAATAAGCACAGCAACTTATTGGTAACCTATACTTACTGAAAATATCGGTGTGTTATCTTCTCGCAATATTATGAACTGAACTGAACTACTTATGCCATGCAAGACTTTATATTTTCACGTGATTCGAGCAAAATAGTTCGTATAAGGGAATTATTTATATTGTTAATTATTTCCGATTTCGTAACTTTTAGTTAATTACATCAATACAATTTTTTTTAGAAAAAAGTGAAAAGTTTTATAATTACAATGACGTTTTTAACGAAGTGTAGCGCCAATTTTTTTTTATTGGATTTATATTTTTTAACTATTCTAGACTTCGATGAGATACATGATATTATAATATATATGCATTTAATTGGTCGTTGTCACTTGATTTGTTTTTAATTAACGAAAAATAATGAAAAAATATAAAATTATATACTTTGCAATTTTCATCTCTCTACCGGGAATAGTATAGTATAAGGGTATTCGTAGTTCTTCGTAACTTTAATGGTTTGTATTAAAACCCATGTCATGTTATATTACTTAACCCTTTCTGTCATTTCTGTTCTAACCGTTACTTACATAATATTACGCATATTAAAACGTATAAAAGTCCCTTGTGAATCCCACCCTTTCAAAGCTATCTCCATTAGATAGTTTCAAACTATGACTGATTTAAGAAAAAAACTGATGTGAGAAATCAGATTTGATGCTACCTAAGCCAAACGACGTCAATGATTAATGATGTGCTGTTGACTTATTATCTTGACTCATTTTCGGCTCGGCTTTAATATTTAAAAGCACTTACATAGATTAAGATTTATTTTTATTTGACCGCCTCTATAGCTCAGTGTTATGCACGTTGCGTATAGTGCGGCAGGTCTCTGGTTTGAATCTCGGGAAATAAAAATCGTTTCGGTACAGTATTGGACATATGACTGATCATCTACTTTTCTCTAAATAATAATAATTATCAGTAAAAACGGACACAGAAGTGTGTCCGATCCATGTTCAATGGTGGGAGGAGGAGGGGGAATTCACTCACACGGGATTTGAAGAGATAAAGACATTAATTACATATTATAACAAGCTGCCCAACCCGTCTTCGCACGGCTATATTAATGAAGAAAGTGAGATCAAATCAAATTTCTGAACCCTAATCACCTAGTGGTATGAAATATACTTTACGACCTATTCTCATACCAAATATACATTAAAAGTTTCATAAAAATCGGTCGAGCCGTTTCGGAGGAGTGCGACAAACACCGTGACACGGGATATTTTAGATA
This sequence comes from Anthocharis cardamines, assembly GCA_905404175.1. Classification (NCBI taxonomy): domain Eukaryota; kingdom Metazoa; phylum Arthropoda; class Insecta; order Lepidoptera; family Pieridae; genus Anthocharis; species Anthocharis cardamines. Next base: position 10,859,427 of record FR989962.1, on the reverse strand, counting down.
TATCTATATATTTTTTCAGATTCTCTTCAAAAACCAATCTATGGGACAATCTCATATTAGCAGCAACAGGGGAATTCAAGACCCAATCGGGTTTGGACTTGGTGTCCAAGCTCTATGTCTCTCACCAGGGAGAGTTTGGTTCAGCTGAGCACATCATAGAGAAATCCATGAGGAACATCAGGGAAGAAGTCAAGTGGTCCACGGAGAATATTCCTGTTATTGAGAAATGGCTGGACAGTTATATAGCAACTTCTGATATTAAAGACGACTTTGTCGGGAATTAAGTGTTTTCTCACGATTTTTATCAGTCTCACCTATCCATAACTTATCCGCCAGATATTGAAAATATTATTGTATATCAATAACAATAAAAATATTTATTAACAAATTCTAAATGTACAGTTTTAATGTGGTTTTGAGTTCTTTGCTAGACGATAGAGTTAAAGAAGGCAGGTATTTGCTTGTACAATAAAGATTTTCTTAAATTCCTTCCATTTATTATTATGAGTCTGTCACGTGGTACAACAAATGAAGACATGAGTGGATGAAGGGGCTATGTAATATTTTTTAGATCTTCTATTTTTTACGTTGAGTGAAGGTGTTATATGACTCCATAACAATATACCTACATATGTGTATAATTAAATTTATTTGTCAAAAGTTATTAAATAAAGAATCAAAAAAGTTCATAATTGTCTAAAAAATATGTAAAAACACTGTTTTGCCCATTTTCTAGATCATTTAGAAAATGTATCATACTTCCTTCATACACTCATGTCTTCAAATGATAGAGTCAACGCCACCAGTCAACTCCGATAGCAGCGGCGCCTCTGTCGCGTATCAAAATGTTGTTAGTAAGAACTGTAACGTTTCCTTACATACCATCAACTTGATATTTCTCGACTTCCCAGTAATGTTTCGCGCGTAATAAACTCGTATCGCGCACTCCTGACTAACAACAATATTACGGAACTGTCACGTTTAGTTCCAGACTTCGCTGTGGCACTTGATTCGTGGCGTCGACTATATGAGTTATATAATTACCTACATAGTTTTTTTTAAATAATAAATTTATTACTTTCAAAACAGGATTAAATTTTTTTATTAATATTATTTCTACAACTCTGAAACACTTTTGTGGAGGTTACAGTACTAGATAAATAGTACTGGATATAAGAAAATATTTAAATTTTACATACATATTTTACGTTTTTATATTTTATAACTTTAGTTTTACTTAAATCAATAAATTATAAATTTGTACTCGGTGTTTTATTTTTCCTGTTTCAGACAGACGATGTCCTGCCAGAATTTTGGCTTCGAAAATAAAAAAAATATTTGTGGATTTTCAAATACTATTTTCCCACTTCTATTAAGTAATATAGGCTTGAAGTGAACCTCAATTATTACAAAAAAAAACTATAAGCGTGCGTGAAGTGACGCTGTCAATTGCGGAAGATGGCGGAGATCCAAACCTAATTTATTTTAATATTAATTTTCCTGATTTTATAGATTTTTGAAAATAAAGGTCTTTAAACCTAAAATAATGGCTAAAACCTTTTCTTAGCCAATTAGATATTAGGGTCAGATTTTTTGATCAGAGTTCTAAATAACTTGACATAAGTGGTAGCATCACACAGATTACACTGGTCTACAGTAAAAAAGTATTCGAAATAATTTAAACTAATTTTTGTTTGTCTACCCATGCTGAATATAAGTTGATAAGTAAAATTCATTTATTAGTTTGAATTTTTGCGATACTTGACATTTTCTAAATTTAATTTTTCTACCCTGATTGAACTTGATAATGTTCATATTTACTTAGTTTATAGGCATTGGCTGTTAAAAATATTGGGTTTTAGTGCTCTGTTCTGTATTACTAAGTAATAAAAGTGTTAAACGTGAAGAAATAATTATATTTTAAAGCAAAATGTTTCGAAAATGTGTGAATAAACTCTACATTTTTTTTACATTGGTGGTGAGGTGATATTTACTAAACAAAGGGTGTTCTATATCACCTACATTAAAAATGCCTATTCTTAATATATTAACGAAAACATAAAATACCAGGATAATAGTATGGTTCCACATTTCTGCTGCAATACACCCACGTGCTACAGGTTTAAAAGATTGGCCGTGTGGAAAAAAAGTTATTTCATTTTGCAGTGCCGTGAATTGAAAAAAACTGATTATTATTTCTGCCTGACAACTCGTGTAATTGGAAAAGGCAAGGTGTTTCTAAAAAAAAGAAGAATATCGTCAAATGTACTGTTGTTTACTAATCCTCTGCCGCACAGCAATCTTCACCCGATTCCGAAACATCCTAAGATGAAATTACAATTACTTCATCATCAATTTCTTCAATGTCAGAATATTAAATATCTAGTAAATCATGATAGCCATACAGGATAACACAAAGTGAATTAAAGAATCTTGTACGGGACTTAGAATTGTCCAAGAACAAAACAGAACTACTAGGCTCGAGACTGCAACAATGGAACCTTGAAAGTAGTGTGACTTTTATTATATATCTTAAAATGTAACATGTCCTTGAAAATGCACTTTCTATGTTTTCATTTGAACTTCTTTCCGGATAATTGTGGGGCTTTTAGCGATGAACAACGGGAGCGCGTCTACCAGGACATCGCAAGCATGGAAAACCGGTATGAAGGCCATTGGAACATGTCAATATTGGCAGATTATTGCTGGACTGTTTGTCGAGATGTTATAGAAGCAGAATACAAGAGGGTAGCGAATTAACTATATCGTTATTCGACTAATGAAGAAAAAATTGTATGATTTCTGTTAATTATTGCAAATATCATTTATTTATATTTTCTAAAAAAGGAAAACTAATTTTAATGTATATTTAATATTTTTGTATTCAGTACGTACAAATAAATAAAAAAAACTACTTTTCATAAAGAATACTTTTTTAAAGTTAAAATTTGTAGACCAGTGTTATCACCAATTCTTAGTAACGTTCCATATTTTAATATCAAATTGTACGCCCTATTAAAGTTAAATATCATAAATAGCCCTATAAAACTTTGAGTTGTCGAAGTTTAATGATTTCAAACGGCATAACGTAGACGCGGCAGTCACAAAGTGGTACTCCAGGAACGTAATAAGATGGTATTTTTCTCTTTTAAATGTTAGGAAAACGTAGCACCTTGACTGCGACAATTTATTTGAGGACACTTTTGATTAGTCTTCTTAGGAGACAGGTGTTTCGATGTGTCGCGGGTTGTTAATGGTCCATTTTCTTGTACATACATACATATACATCACGCCTCTTTTCCATTGGGGTAGGCAGAGATCCCGGAATTCCATATGCTCCGATCCTTACATACCACTTTCGCTTCTTCTACTTTCATCAATGCTTTCACACTCGTCGGTTACGAGTACTTTTGACCTGGCCCTTTTGATGAACGTCACCGATCTGATCGAGGACATACAAGATCAATAATAATTGAATGCAATAATTTAAGCGCAATAATTAACAACGACAAGCAACTGCTTACACGCGGATATTATGTTCTGTTTACACCAAGAAAAGTATTGAAACTTGTTTAATACTTTAATAATGTTACGTGTTGTTTAGACCATACAAGCCATTTATTGGTTCAATTTCATTGTATGCAACTGGCGAGAAACTTGTATCGTGTCAATGGGCCTCAAATATATATAAATAAATTAGGTTGGTCTCCGCCATCTTACGCAATTGACGGCTCACGTCAATATATTTTGTTATTATTGATCATAGAGCAACACGGTCCACCGGCGAACCGGTTTAGTCTCTAACCACTTCGAGCATTTGATGGGTGGAAGGAATATCGAAATCCAGGGTCACGTTTATAGATGAAACACGGTTTCAATCTATGTATTTCCGAATGCTTTAAGTGAAAATGAGGTCGATAGCGAATCATCGATTTATGAATAAGCATATAAGATTGTCTGTCGATATCTGATACAAAATACTCTTCTTTCTCATGCAACTAAAATAGTCTTACGATTTCGAGATTCTTTACATATACGTATATAGGAGAATAATACGAAACATTTTCATATCAAACCACTACGTATACGTTATGTAACTAAGTAAAATTAATTTTGTAATCCCATAATAATGTCAGCATAGAAATATGAGAATATACGATTGGACTATATAGAATATAAATAATTAGTAATTTAATAATAGTAATAATATTCATTGACTGACATTGAACTTTATTTTTTTATCAATATCTTACTTCTCAATTTATATATGCGCATTATTCTTAGAAATGATACGATATCTTTTGTATTACTTAGAGATAAGTCAAGGTTTGATGATAACCCAAGGTCCGATATGTTAACAGATACATAACTCTGTTTAGATCTATGTATGTATTATTTATGTTACGCATTACTTAAATTCGTATCTGTATGTCTAACTATTATGATTACATATTCAGCCTTCAAATGGACACAATATATATAATACATATTATGGAGACAATCTAATATTCTAAATTAGTAAAATGTAATGTATTTTCTAATTAGAATAACGACGTAATAATAATTAATAGACAAATTACGTAACAGACTAGATAGACAAAAAATGGAGTTACTTTTGGATTTACAATATTCATAAATATGACATAAAAAACAAGAAATTTCCCAGATTGAACGACCGTTTTCTCGTGTTTTAAATTTTAATCGATTACCTCTTTATGTTTTCCAAGTCTTACATGACACTTTGACACGTCTACTAATGTCAAAAGTAGAGATATTTGTCAATCGAGATATCTTGTCTATCAAAATTGTCGATGTCAAGATACTTATAATATATCTCCATATCTTATACTTTGGTTTGTCTTCGTCCGCGAGATATTAAAAGTCAAGTTTCATGTTAAACCCGGAAGACATAAAGAGATAATTGATTATAACACGAGAAAACGGTCGTCAAAATTTTGTCGTGGTTGTCATGCTAGGCCAGCTGCGAAGTGTACTTCGATGTAAGTCTGTAGACTTACGGCCGAATTCTCGAACGCTAATCAACATTGAGGTGTACTTAAAAGTACATCTAAACCCTTTCATTACGAAGGTAAAATGAAAGACAGAAACATTCTTAAGAAGCCCTCAAGTTTTGATTATCGTTTCAGTATTTCGCGATTAATCGCTCAATACGACCCTTAATATAGCAGCTTTCTGTATCAAAATTCAAAACCATTCCCCTCTCAATGGATAATACACAGTTTATTTATTATTAAAAAGACGCTAACATTTTACGTAGCATTCAAAAAGCAACCGGTAACATTTCGCTACGAAAAGCTGTAGATAAACGAAGTAACACGATAAAACTCCGGTAAACATTTTTCCAATACTGCAATGCCGGAAGCTCATCAGTTGAGGTCTTGGCGCTCGGCGATTTTATTTAGTCGTCTCGAATCGCTCTTGAAATGAAAATCTTATTTTACAAGAAATACTTGGACTTTAGCGTAAGCTTGGAAACGATAATTTATTCGGTTTATGTACATTTATTGTCTATAATAACAATAGATATAGATACTAAAAATCTACTCTAACATTGCACACATCACACATGTTCCTGTGTGTGTAACCGCGGAATACTGAAACGATAATCAAAATTTGAGGTTCGAGAATTCGGCCCTAAGTAAGGTAACACACATACAACAAACACACATTTTTTTTTCGGTTTTTTTTCTTTTGTTTGATATCGACAGATGAGCATGAGGTTCACTCATAGAGCAACACGGTCCACCGGCGACGGCTCGCCGGTGGACCGTGTTGCTCTATGGGTTCACTTGATGGTAGGTGATACCTTACCTCACGGTGTTTCCATCTATTTAAGTTTATCATTTAATTTTAAGTTTTAATGTAATAATATTTTTTCTGTGGGAGAACAGGACATACTGGCACAGGTATAAATCTCCTTAAAAGGATGTCCCAACAACGGTATTGTATGTGAATCCTATTGTTGGTTAATACATATTTTTTCATTTTCATTTGAAACAACAGGCTGTGCCCGAGACTTCGTTCGTCTGAGCTTCTAAGCAAGCTTTTAAAATGAAGATAACTTTTCTTCAACACACAAGATTTCGATGAAACAAAGTTTTGATGTGGCCCACTATGTTCAATGTGTTTGTCAAAGCTAGATAATCAGTTTAGTACCTATCTTCATAGATAAGCGTGAACAAACAAACATACAGACAAAACTGTTTGAATTTTTTTATGTATATTGTTCCCCTCTCTATTTCAGGTAAAATTAAGAACAATGTTTGGACATTTTGATTCTACCATCTTATTATATGTATATATTTATTGTTTTAGCCATAGAATATATATTATTTGAAATGTAAAATGAAATGAAAATTAACATAAAATAATAAATACATAAGGTGAATTTTTATAAGTAATTGTTGCAGTTGTTAATTACAAGAGTCTTTAAAAAAATGAAAATATATATCGAACCCGCAACCCATCGGAACAAGGGTAGGTATTCTATCCAACGTCATAACTTACATACGTTACTTAGAATTGGAACGATAGACGTCCTATTCAGTTAATATTCTCTTAACACTGGAATAACTCCAGTGTAGTTCGATACTAGTCGGCCATCTCTGCTATCTTTGTTGACTTTAAGATGCGGACACACTGCTGGTTAGTTTGGTGAGCAGTTTTTTTAACGTTATTATAAATATAATAAATAGTTGTTTGACTGTTATCCCATCTGATGTAAAGTGATGCGATCAAAAGGCTTCATCAACTTTTTGCTTTCTCCGGCACACTTTTCGTTTTATTAGTTTCACGGCACACCAGCCGGGCTAGCATGACCGCCACGAGATATATCTCGCGCGAGAGAAGACAAACTAAGATGTTAAATATCTCGATATATTATATCTCGACATCGACAATTTTGATAGAAAAGATATCTCGATCGACAAATGTATCTATTTTTGATATTAAAAGTCGAGTTTTAAGTGTAATTGTCATGTTAGACCCGAAAGAAATAAAGCGATAGTCGATTGATCACGAGAAAACGGTAGACAAAATTTTGTCGCGCTTGTCATGCTAGGCCGGCAGTATAAATTAGCTAAGTGGGAGTCGGACTGGTGCGTGAAGGGTTCCGTGGTACCGATAATTCTCATTAGTCATAGTTTTAATGCGGGTTACAATTCATGGCACACTTGAAAAAATACGGGGCTCACGATTAGACACGCTTGGTCTAGAAAGTGCCTATTCATTCTCCTCACCTTGAAGAGATTATGTTGTAATCGAAATTGAAATTGGAAATGGATGAGACATGGATTGCCGGGATTCCGGTACATATGGTACATACATATGGTGAAGATAGATAGATATTTATAAATATATATTCAGAGGAAACACACGAACTTACACAAAAATTATTATGGATAAATCTATATGCAGTGGAGGGACCACGATTCAAGCCCAAAAGCCCGGCTTTCCGTATTCATGCAACAACAAGAGGAAACATAATAATGCCTTTAACGTAATTATATAAGTCATATACATATAAACAAGTATTACTTTAAAGACGGTAAGCTGAGCTTTTTGGCTTGTATGGTGGTCCCGCCACTGACTATATGAAGTAGAAAAGTAGAACAACACACAAACAATTTGTGCGGTAGTGCGCGGCCGTAGAACGAACTTTTCCTTATGCTTCGGAGCTTAAGGAGGTTTTCCGAAGCGCAGTGCAGAGCAATTTTCACTGCGAGCTTTAAGACAACAAATAATAAAATTTTGTAAAACAAAAAACTTGGCGATTAAAAAGAGTGGCGGCGAGTTTATTGCCAGTTCTTCTCGTCAATTCTACGCCTATGATTTGAGAACTGGTAGTGTAAAATTAGAAGCATTTAATATGTAGGTATTTTTTATTGACGTTCATAAGTGTACATTATGTTACCTAAATGAATAAATGATTTTGAATTTGAATCTCCTAGAGCCGATGCACATAATGGCGAATAATTAATTTATATTATAACTAGCGATCCGCCCCGGCTTTGCACGGGTGCAATGTAGATGTACTATACACAAAAAAGCCTATTACTCGCTGATAATGTAGCCATCTATTGATGAAATATTTTTTTAAATAGGTCGAGAGTTTTTGAGTAAAATCGTAACAAACAAAAAACGAACAAATCTTTTTAATAATAGTATAGAATCTGGAATTTCTTGGCCACGCAGCGTATGTTGAGGTGCTGGATTCAGGCAGAGACAGGAGGAGAAACAAGGTTTGTAGTACTGATTTTCTACTTATGAACTAGAACATTGTCCGACGCCCCTCTACCTAAAAAATAAAAAAAAAAACCTCTACTATATTGAATTTTCACCACTGAAAGGTACAACAAATACCTTAATGTTTTGTCAGTGAAAAATGCTCTGCGGTCTACAGATTTTAATAATGAATAGTTTAGCATGCATTGATATACGAAAACCTGTGTATCTATGACTACCAACATGCCCCGGCTTCGCACGGGTGAAATGTAGATGTACCTACTATACAAAAAATGTTACTCGCTGATAATGTAGCTTTCTATTGGTGATTTTTTTTTAAATCGCTTCAGTAGATCCAGAGATTACCCCCTACAACCTCAAAAAACTTTACCTATTTATAATATTAGTATAGATTGATTGGCATTTATTTTTAATCATGAAATTATAAGGCACACAATTATTTATTGGCCACGTGATCAAACTTCTAATTTTATAACTAAGCAACTAATAATAATATTGTCTTTTATTAACGCGAGTATCACACATTTAAATAAAACACTGTATACCGGATTAAAACGCGATTTATTATTTATATTGTTTAAATTATTTATCCCGACGTTTCGGATGCTTTTCAGCAACCGTGGTCGCGGGGAGACTGTCTCCTAATAAATATTTTAAATAATAAATATGATAAATAATTTAAACAATTTAAATAATAAATCGCGTTTTAATCCGGTATACAGTATTTTATTTAAATAGCTTCTAATAAACTAATTCGTCTTTTTTACAACGCCATCTAAAAATGACTACCACCTAGGTTAGGTTATGTTGGCATGGTGACCACCGCGCACGAGTCTCACCACGGCAGCGGCCGACGAGTGCCAGAACCGAATCCTACTTATTTTACTTGGCATCATGCTGAGTTGTATTTAGAGTGGATTACATAGAAGGTAACTAGTGGCTAAGATAGTATTATTTAGATGCTCGTTAATTGTGGCTGACTTAGTAATTTAGAAGGCAACATACATTTTTAGAGGCGAATAATTCTATTAAAAAGAAGCTTGTTTTATTAGCACTCTTTTTTATTCTTACTATCTGCATGTTAATTTAACTTATTGACAGTATGTAGTGCACTATTTGTGTCAAGACGCCTCGCAATTATCGAAATAAACGGGAATTATAAAGCCGAGTCTCTACTCTACGTGTCTGCGCAATGTTATTTTATTATTTCATCGCTTTTGGTGAGTATGCATTTAATAATTATTAAATTTTTTAACGATATGCGGTAAAAATTGATTTTAAAAATGTGGAATAAGGACTGGCTGAAAATCAGCGCTGTACAGACCCCGGTTTGTCAGCTTTATGCTGAGCCTGCTGCTTTTTGTCACGAGTCTAGTATTTAGTATTTAAGCTTATTATTCTTATAAATAGCACATTATGTATGTACTTGTGAGTTGTGACAGTAAAGATCATAATATTATTATTATTATTATTAAATGTTTAACAAGTTTAATAACTGTTTAAGGGGTATAAAAGCGGAGGGGACGATTTGTGTTTGTGAAAATGAATTTTGATACGTAATCAAATATTGTTTGTTCAGAATTGGAAAAATAAATTAAGGTAGTTAATGAGGTAATACAATCGAAGTGCTCGAATTTTTAAATATAATATTTGTTGTAGTTTATTTCTCCACAAAACTATTCTAGGACTTTTATATTTTATTTGTGATGTAAAAATCCAGACATATGAAAGTGCATTTGTTGGTCGTTCGTCGACATAAAAATGATGTAGGTAACGAATTTGCAAGTCTTATTACACAGAACAGAAGAAGTAAGTCTTATTACAATTTTTCGATGCTCGGGCAAATCCCACTTCTAATCCCAAATACATATGTATAAATTATATTAATTCATTACATCTCAAAAAGCTTACACGGTTTACGTTAAATCATATTTTGAATAGAAAGATAGATATAACTTTTTCAAAGCAAACAAACGTGCAGAAAAAAGGAAAGTCTGTGGCAGTACAGGGCAGGCTTAAGTAAATAATTTTTTTCCTCTTACACTGATTTTCAGTAACTCTTTTATATTTCTTTATCCACAGCTTCAACTATAGCGTTGACAAGAAGCGAAACAGGATCATGTCCCCCAACGCTTTCAGTGGACATATGTGAAGCTCTTTGCGGACCAAGCATAGCGTGCAACTCTACACAGCTGTGCTGTCCTACCGCGTGCGGTGGTGCTATGTGCGTGGACGCTATGACACAGAGGCACTTTGTTACTTTAGGTAGTTCTCTCCTTTACCATTCATCAACATTAAATGTATTTCTGACAGCTGGTTTGTGTAGCTCACTTTGACAGACTTAAATTCTTCCCAATGGTCGAAGTAAAAAGTAGGTCGACAGCGCATCATTGACTGATGTTCTGTGGCTGAGGTATCACTACCAACAAGTGAACCTCATGCTCGTCTGTCGATATCTAAAATAAAAAAAAATATATATCAGTAGAATTTCGTAGGCGATAGAGGCCAGTAGGGTTATTCACGATCATTCGAAAACTTTCCGTTCCGATATTACAAGATTTCGTACCGATATATCAAGCTTTCTATCATTTTATACTAAGATTCTAATCGGAGACTCCCGAAGAATGCCGATGCTCAATCCTATGGGAATTGTGAATTTCCATCCATTTTCATATCCGGTAAATACGAAACAACTTTCAGTGGGAGAGCGTAGTTTTCCGGGCGGATCGATTTCGAATGATCGTGAATAGTTCTACTGGTGATGTATGTATACAAAAATACAAAGTATAATATAGGTACTAATATTTACGGTGGACTTATGTGTCGTTGATTTGTGTAACGGCAAATCGCAGCGTTTATTCCATATTAGCTATTATTTTTAAGGGTAGATTAAACATTAAAATTGCGGTTATGAGAGACTAATTATGTTTTCTTCAATATTCAGAACATGATCTGTGTTGCCTGATCCAGTATTCTATCTGATCAAAAAAATAGGCGTACAGTATAACAGTAGAAATATTGGATGTTTGCTTTTGACCAAACATTTTTGCGCTACCGCTACCAGGAAAACTTTATAGATATTTTAAGTTATCTTATAGAAAGATCTTTAAATAGAATTTAACTTTCAAGATCGCTAGAACTCTGCGTTGAATATGAAATATAAAAGTGAGAAATGCGACACTCCTTACTGCGAATCATTGTTTCCTGTGCCTTTGACGCGAGAGTTGAGACTTTTCACAAATTGCTCTTCGTCTCTAGTGTATAAAAATTTTGAACGAAACGAACCAAGATGTTAAAATGAGATTTTGTTTTAATGTGAAGACTGGTTGGAGTAAAAGTTAATGATTGATGTTAATAAACCATCTGATTCCTTGATCTTTTCTTTAAGCAATTCGTTTACTGATATTGAGTGAGTTGAGAACGTTTGATTATACAGAAATCGGAAATATTAAATTTAGAGACAAAAATCAGCTCACGAATGGCTAATAAAACAAGGCTTGAGAAATCAAACAAAACTAAAGTGGAAGGTAACTTTTACAATTACTTAAGAGTACCGATACGGAAAATTGCTTCTACTAAGAAGTGCTAGCCATAAACTCGATACCTGGGATAGGATAGCTTTGTAATTATTCTAGCTTCTCATTAGTATTAGCTAGCGTATTAACTAGCGGACCCGAAAGACCTGCTAGACTGTTGACTCACAAAATAAATATAGATTTCAATATAATGTCTTGTGTGTCACTGATTTGTAGTGGTTTTCAATTATTAAAAAATAAAAAAAAAAAATCTGTCTGTTGTGGAAGATGGCGGAGTTCAAAACTAAGTTATTCAAAAATTTAAATGCATATTCTTTTCCGATATTTGAATAGTTGTTATTCGGGATATAATTTACGAATTCATCAAATAAGATATCATTAAAATCGGTGCAGCCATTCTTGAATATTGTAACCACCGGGGCAACACGTTTGTAATTTTTTGTAAGCATGCCTTTTATGCGTTTGGCCACTCCGAACATCAAACGGGTAGGAAAATCGAAATTCCGACCCGGTAACGAACCACCGATCAAGATGAAAAAACTTTGAAGTGCTCTTTGCGCTTTTCAGATAGATAGATTTCAGAATGCTCGAAGTAGTAGATCGACAGCACATTGTTGACTGCTGTTGTCTGGCTGAGGTATCACCTACCATCAAGTGAACCTCATGCTCGTCTGTCGATATCTGACATTTTTTATGAATGGATTTCTTCTTCTTCTTGCCATGTTCCTTCTTTTTATTTAGGGTCGGCGCAGTATGTTCTCTCCTTCCACTCGCCATATCATTAGTCTCACCTCTCAAACACATATCACTCTTCACACAGTCATTTCATGTTTTTTGGCCTCCTTCTTCCCCGATACCCATCCACTTTCATATTCAAAACGTTTTTAAGATAAATGCCCTTCATCTCTCCTCATAACATGTCCACACTAAGCCAAACGATTACCTTTGAGTTTTTCATGGCGCTACTATCAAAATTCCTCTTTTGTATAACCATAAATTTGGATTTTTCAGTGAAGAAAGGTCGTTGCCCCGAGTACCCTCGTGGTCCATGGGTCTGCAGCCACACCTGTACCGGTGACTCGGACTGTCCCAGAGCGCTCAAGTGCTGCCCCAACCGCTGCGGAGCGCTCATCTGTCAGAAACCAGATCCGGATGATTTACCAGCACTCTAGTTACCTTTGAATCTAATAGATAAAATTCTCGTGTCACAGTGTTTGTAACAAAACTCCTCCGAAACGGCTTGACCGATTTTTATGAAATGTTGTGCGTAGGTCTGAGAATAACACGTAAATTATTTTAAAATTATATATTACTTAGTGATAAGGGTAGCCCACCCCAATAATTTATTTTTTGGGCAAATTTTATTATTTTAATATTCTACCACCCCTATTTGTGAATCACGATTGTAGTAGTTTTGTATGAACAATACAAACAATATCCAAATAATACTGACACCACATCAGGATCTACATTGTATCCGTGCGAAGCCGGGGCGTGTCGCTAGTGAGTTGAGATGTGGAGAATTGTATTTTCATGATTTATGTACTTACGGTATAATGATTTATAAACTAACACATGTAATAGTATGGTTTACCATAGGAACATTTCAAAAGGGTTTAATTTATTCCCATATGCCATAATTTATTTCCCAAACCTGTGAATATAGAAAGGTAATGCTCCTTGAATATCCTTGCATAAAACAGCAAAATCAATCTACATATATAAAGTATCATGAACATAATTTGTAAATATTATATTATCTATAAGATAACGAACTTAATTTTCAATATTTAACAAATATGATTTACGTTCATTTTATGGTGTGAAAAGTTGTGTATTATTGTAAACACTAATGTTTTGATTTATTTTATTGTGAATATATAGATGTATGATTATGAAAACTGAGAACTATTAAATATCTGTTACGAGCAAATCTCTGGTACTACTCGTGTTTTTTTTATAAAATACTTTTACTAAATAAATAAAAATCTACTCTATCACCAAATAAAAATTATATCAAGGAAACATGTCACAAATTATACCACATTCTAGAACATAAAACATTTTAAATCTATGTCTATTCTCATATTATAACGAGGAAAGATTTGTATTTATGTATGTTTTGAATAAACTCAAAAACTAGCTACTTTATCAGCGAGTCACAATTTTTATAGTACATCTACATTGCATGTGTGTGAAGCCGGGGAGCGTTGCTAGTGTTTATTTTGTTCAGGGTCACGATTTTATTACTTTATACTTTGTCCTACATTTCGTCATTGACAAACAACAAAGTTACTAGCACAAAGATAAACAAAAGACAAAGGGTCATTGCGTTCAGGAAAACAAATATAAAATGGATTTATAAAGACCGGTAAAGCCTTGTAATTGTAGAAAATATTTGAATGAAATTCTTTTAGACGAAGTAAACTGAAAATGTACTAACGAAATATTACCGCGTTCGAGTGGTTAAGAGTGTATATTTGTATAAAAGGGTTCCGTGAATAAAATAGGTAGCTTATTATTCGGTCGGCAACGCATTTGCAAGCCCTCTGGTATTGCGGATGTGTATGTGGCGGTGATCACTTACCATCACGTGAGCCAGTTTGCTCCCAATGCATTCAAATTCAAAATCAATTATTCATTTAGGTAACACAATGTACACTTATGAACGTCAGTAAAAAATACATATTAAATGCTTCTAATTTTACATTTACTGACAGTTCTCAAATCAGTTCTCTTTTGGAACTCAAACTCAGGCATTCTAAATAGTTCAAAATATACTTATATTAGTTTTTAAATTAAGTGGGAGTTAAATGCCATACTTACCTTATCTATAGTTCTAACTGATAATATGGAAAGGCAAAGTATTCAACTCATGCACATTCACAAATGTAGACGGAGCGCTCTCAGTGAAACTATGAGCTCTACAATAGTAACAAATACGAGAAAATTATATTTTTTATTTTAAATAACTTGGTAATAATATAGTCCCATGTGTTCTTCTGAGTCGATAATGTTTCATTGAATATCCAGTAATAAACTAATAACATAAGAAAATTACATGCGGAACCCTAAAAACAGTGGAAAGTTCATTAAAGGCTCGAGTAGGTCAATTTAAGCGGAATGAGTTCTCACTTTACTTGTGTTTGAAAAATTTAATTATTCGCAATGAATTGTCTCCGTTTCTCAAGAGATCTTGAGAAATACATTTAAATTATAATTCCAAAATTTTCACATCTTTGTTTTTCTTAATTTGAATTTAAATAATTTTCTTCGGGCATTAAACCGACCGGGTAACGAACCACCGTTCATTGATGGAAAAACCGTGAAGTGCACATTGCGCGTTTCGGTCACACTCTATAGATTTCCAAATTCTCAAAGTAAAATTTAAGTCGATATCGCATCATTGATCGATGTTCTGTGGCTGGGGTATCACCTACCATCAAGTGAACTGCAAGCTTGTCTATTGATACCTAACAAAAAAAATACCATAGAATTTAAATGAATATCTTAGAAGTTATCGCAAAAAAATCGCGCGCATTACGAATTCGAACCTACTACCCGTGCGAAGTCAGAGCGGGTCGCTAGTGCCATATATAATGTATGAAATATTACTTCCAGGGCTTGTTACGGCAGCGCTAAGAGTGTGACAAAATGTCATCGTATCGTTTAAATTACTTTATGCCAAACACTTTTACTCTATAAAAGTTTGGATACTCAATGTTGGAACTTCTTGTTAGTATAGAAAACATACTCGTATTCGGGATACGCATTTTACTCATAAAAGCCTAATTTCCATTTATTATGTACTCCTAAACTTTAACATAAATTACAAAATTTTGCGAAACTCTACAGTTTTGTTTGCTTGTTTTAAAACCGCACGGAAAATATACGGGATTTGTTTAAGAACTCGAAACCCTTTGAGGTTGCTGTCGAAGGCACAGTGGTGTGGCACGTTGTGTTTAGCATCGAAGGTCCTGTGTTCGATTTAAGGTCGCTTCTTGTATCAGCCTCAATGAAAAATTAAAATAAATGACTAATATACAAAAACTTTTAAATCGTCATACCCAAGATTTACTCTTTGTGAATTAGGTATGTCAAGCTTCTCGTACATGAACGATATATTATATAGTTATACATAAAAATACACCTCTCTGCCCCTATCATCTCGATATTTTGATGGAAAAGCTCTATATTCATTAACACATACCTAATTGGCTGGCTGTAATCTGTCCACCTCTGTTTACAACTCGAGCCACAGATGAGAAGTAATAGCACAACAATTGCAGTCAGTTCTCACAAACTTAAAGCTGAATTATCACTTTTTCTAATAATTTCAGGATGTTCGTAGAAAAATTATACCTTCTCTTTTTTGATCAACGATTTATCGAGTCCAGCTCAGACTATTTACCACAATGGTCGTCGATATTTGAATTTGTTATATACGAGTAAATAGTACAAATCCTGATTTAAAGGGTAAAATTTATGTTCACTCATCTAATTAAATATTCCATTCCAATGGGTTCTATCAAGTTACTAGTTGACTATAATATTTGGAGTGTTTGCTGTAACTCGTTGAATTTCATTGAAATAATGTAAACAAAAGAGAAAAAAAGCAATTATTGCCAAATACTTAAACAATAACATTCAGACTTAACTTTATACTAACTTAAATAATAAAGACAAAGTTAAGATGGATGGATAATGGCACTAGTCTCAGCTTATTGCTATCGAACAATGCCAAGCCGAAATTCGAGTAGCGCTGAAATATTAGCAATTCAATATTGGGGCATGGAGCAGACCCATTTGTGTGTCTGTTTCACTGATCATTTCTCTTTAAGTAGGTGATCAGCCTTTTGTGCCCTGTCTAACCTTTTTTTATCTTTTTTCCCCGGGGCTTCGAACCCAGGACCTTCGATGGTAAACGCGTATAGCTTACCATTGAGCCATGGCGCGGTCGCTTATCTTTTTTTTTATGTCAGATGTCAGACGAGGATGAGGTTCACTTGATGGTAGGTGATACCTCAGCCACAGAACATCAGTCAATGATGCGCTGTCGAACTAGCATTCGGTAAATTCATAGACTAAAACCTAAAAACGCGCAATATGTTCTTCACGGTTTTTCCATCTATGAGCGGTGGTTCGTTACTCGGTGGGAATTTCGATATTCATCCCACCCGATCGATGCTCGAAGTTACCAGATGTGGGAAAAACATGTTTATACAAAATTATAAACATGTCGTCCAGGTGGGATTCGAACCCACGACCCATCGATGCGCACGGCAGGTGTTCTACTGAAAGCGCCAACGAGCCCGTGTTATGCTTCTATCTTACGCTCATCGGTTTTTGAGTATACCATTTATCCTATTCTGTGTCACATCACGTTAATTAATTTCACAGGTCGTGCAATCTTGAGATCCGATTAGTGGAAAAATAGAGGAATCTCGATTGGAAAGCAGCTTTCGATTGATGGAAGTTAGAGATGAGGACATAACAGACAGGATATTACTAGAGGCACTAATTCCGCCGTATACTCCTATATGTACGTAGATTGTTCCTAATTGAGGTTTTAGTAACAAAGCATTCGTATTATTTTATTAAATTTATTTTATTTATCATTACAACACACAGAATACTTAAGAAACACTTGACGGACTCGTTGGCTCGTTCGGTAGAACACCTACCGTGTGTACGAAGGGTCGTGGGTTCGAATCCCACCGGGACCACATGTTTATAATTTTCAGTAAGCATGTTTTCCCCACATCTGGTAACTTAGGGCATTGTTCGCGTGGGAGGAATATCGAAATTCGGACCAGGTAACGAACCACCGTTCATACGTGGAAAAACCGTGAAGTGCACATTGCGCGTTTCGGTTTCAGTCTATGGATTTCCGAATGCTCGAAGTAAAAAGTAGGTCGACAGCGCATCATTGACTGATGTTCTGTGGCTGAGGTATCACCTACCATCAAGTGAACATCATGCTCGTCTGTCGATATCTAACATAAAAAAAATAAACATTTGAACCTACAAATACACACTCACTTTAAAGCCAATGAACTTCAAGCAAAGTTTTACCAAATGTTTCGATCCTATTTTTTTCAACAGTAATTTATCAAAATAGTTGGTCTAAAACTCTTTTAAACACGGCGAACTGGCCCCTGAACATGGGCGAATCGCTAGTTTATAAAATCGTCGGAAATTAATAGTATTTGTTTAAGGAAAAAGTTAACACTAAAAGGGTGAAACCGGTAAGGTTGCAAACGAAATGGTTTGCATACTTTTGATTTCTATAAACATATTTTCCCAACTCCTGGCTCCTTGTAGTAATAAAATTTGCGAGGATATCGAAATTCAATACGTTTTTAGATGGAACAGCCGTGAAAAGCTGATTGAGTTTTAGCTTCTCACTATAGGTGTGGATTTTCCAAGGTTGATAAAAATAAAACAAGTCTTGACATGAGTTCGATATATCAATTGAATTCGCTACCTCTCTAATTATATATTTTTTTACTGGTATAAAAGAGATGAAGTGAATATGGCGTAACTTTAGCCAAACGTTTGATATTGATATTTGAAAACGCTTTTCGCTATCAATAATAAAACTATATAAAATATATATAAAACTGTATATCAGTTACATAACCGTTAGTGAAAAATACAATAATGCCCATTTCTATTTGCCTCAGTTCACTCATTAAATAAAAACTCATTTGTTTCATGTTATATATCGACAAACCAGAGTAGGGCTCACTTGACAGTAGGTGATACCTAAGGCCTAAGTAAAAGAACATCATTCGATGATGCGCTGTCGACCAATTTTGTTCTGTTCATTCTGAAACCCATAGACTGAAACCGAAACGCGTTATTCATTTGCACAGCACGTGTTTTCCATCTATGAACGGGGGTTCGTTATCTGTCCAAATTTCGATATTCCTCTCATCCTTTTAATATCCAAAGTGATCAGACGTAGGGAAGACATGTTTACCGAAAGTTATGAACATGTTATCTCGACGGGATTTCAAACTGCGACCCGCGGAACGCAAGGTACGATTATTATAGATATTCTATTTCACGATGTCTGTTTGGCTATGAATGTTGACAGGCGTGCACAAATACAATGTTTCAGTGTGCGTAACTGAGCTCTCCCGAGATTACGCACACGCAAACAATTTATGTCCCACGCCTGACAACGTTCATAGCCTTAAGAACTTCGTGAGTTAAAATATCTATACCTAACGTACAACCCCGCCCGTCATCCGTGTGTATCCTACATTTATACAAAAATGGAGCGAACTATTGTAATTACACACACACGTTTTTTAGCAAGGCCTTTTAGGCCTTATTAGTAGCGCGTCTACACGCGTTACTGTAAGTAGTAGTAGATTAAATACATAAAATAGATAGTGATAGATAGATATATAGTGCCAGTGGCCGAGTGAGGAAAATGTATCAAACTTATATTCTCATGGAGAGTTGAATATCGCTATAATTGAATTTTATTTGGAAGTTTTCAATCCGACCTCTTTGTGCCAAGTGACATGAGAGGATAAAAGCCGTGTCTTGTCAGAAAAGTCTGTGTTGTGGCGGTTTTGTGGGGCATTGTGTTGCTTCGCGACGAGTCAAATAGAATTGCAGCGTTGGTATATATAGAACTGCTTTGTTCGCCTCATTGTGTATCGCTTTGCTTTGGAAAATAATATCGAATACATTTAAAGATAAATCTCGAATAGCGCAAAAATACATAATTTATTCCCATTATCATTATTGTAAGCAGTGGCGGCGTAAGGCGTGGGCGACGTGGGCCAAAGCCTACGGCCTCGTGACCCGGGGGCCTCGCGCCCCGAAATGCATTTATTATTATGCATTAAAAGCCGCGAACGCACCAAAAAAAAAATGCCAAAAAAATGGTCTAAGAGCCCGTGGGAGATCGTCCTTCACCGATCTGATAACCAGATTTAATTTAATTTTTATTATTATTTTTTTTTTAATTTTATTTATTTATTTATTTTTTTATTATTTTGACTTACCTGTTTACACCTGCTTGCCAGTTATACACTGAAATGAGTAGGCAAGCATACCTAGGCATATTCTGTGTATCAAAAACTATCAGTCAAATAAATTTCATTTGGTTATCAAAAGTATGAAGGTGATGAAAAAAAAATCGATAAAAGTTAATTTAATTAAAAATAGCCATGACCACTTTTCGATAGGCAAGCAATTATAGGCATATTTTTTTATAAAAAATATTTAATAAAAAATACGTCTCATCTGGTTATCAGATCGGTGAAGGACGATCTCCCACGGGCTCTCCTACTAAAAGCAATTTTTTGCGCTGGTAGAGGGCCCCGCAAAATGAATCTTGCCCACATCAAATTTAGGTCTTACGTCGCCACTGATTGTAAGAATTCAATTTAACTAATGAATATTTTTTGAATAACTATTCTGACGTCATGGATAGAAAAAATATTTCAATTTAATTTATACAATAACTAGGTAGATATAATATTATTTAATTATATAGATTGTAACTGAGGATTGTAATACTTAAATTTAATAACATTAATAACAATTATAAATTAAAAATAAAAATTAAATTAAATTCTGACACAATAATAAATTAATTAAAAATCATTTGAGAATAAAAAATAAAAAGAATAAGGCCGTCTGTCAAGATTGCACCGAGAAATGCAGTTTTGTCCAATGCTTCATATAGGGGGAGCAATATAATCTATCAGCGATAAGTTGTAGGAACTTGTTGGAGCTATCCCGCAGCCTGCGCATCAGCGATGCTGTTCGTTTGCGCAGTATGGCAGCAAAGCCATCAACTCGAGCTTCCGCGAACATCTCCGATGCGCTGCAGAAGCGGGGCAGCCCCATCAAAGCCCTGAACCCATTGTTATATTGGACCCGTAGAGCACTATAAGACTTTTGTGTGTATTTAATCCACAGGCTGCACGTATAAAATGTCTGGCAGTATGCTCTAAACAAAGTAGTTTTAACCTGCGTTGTGCAACGTGAGAATCTACGGGCCAGCATATTCGCTCTGACTGATAGTGCTCTACGTTCCCTCTCCATATCAGCGTCGTCAGCGAGCGTCTCCGTGATCCAATGGCCCAAATACTTAAACCGGCTTACTTTATTTAAAGAATATCCGTTGAGAGTGATATTCAGGGCAGAAGTATGCGTCTTAGAGCCTGCTTTAAAAACCATAAATTCACTCTTATTACCGTTGTAAATAAGCCCGTGGGTTTCCGCATAACGCTCGCAGACTCCGATCAGTTTCTTTAAGGCACCGATAGACGGGCCCAGCAGCACCATATCGTCTGCATAACTAATATTATTAACAAAGACCCCGTCTATTGAACAGCCTACTCGGGTACCGCTGAGCTCGCGAACCAACCCGTATATGTACAAGTTGAAAAGCTGCGGTGAGGTTAAACCACCTTGCCTCACGCCGCATTCCAACCCATACACTTCCGAGCGTGCCCCCGACCACCTTACATAATTACATTGATTGCCATACCAATATTTAAAGAGCGATATCAATTCTCGTGGGAGATCTGTTTCCTCTTTCAACTTCTTCCACAACCTGTCATACACAACAAGATCAAACGCCTTCGAGAGGTCTAAGAAACACGCGTAAACTGGTGTATTTCGAGTAGTGTAGTACTGGACAGTATGTTTGAGATTCATTATTGCAGTCTCAGTCGATAAACCTGCACGAAAACCAAATTGAGCATCGTGCAGCTTTAAATGACTCTGCAGGTACTTATTTAACACACTGTCCAACACTTTGGCTATAACAGTGGCAAGTGATATCGGTCTGTAATTGTTTTTACTAGAGGCGTCCCCAGTTTTATTTTTAAGAATAGGAACGACCACTGTTAACATTAACTCTTTCGGCAGGTAAGCGTGACTAGCACAGAGATTAAAGAACATTGCGAGCACCCTGGGTAGGTGAACACCTGCATTTTGTAGATGTTCGATACTTAATGAATCATGGCCAATGTATGAATATGTAATTACGGATTAAGTATAATCAATACAGATGGAAATGAGGTGCATGCAATTTCATTGAACTATATTTGATTGGTAACTTTACTATTATGATTATGATATAATAAACTTAATGATAGCCAAAACAACACAAGTATAATTAAAAAAATGCTAAGACCTTTTTATTTTTTAATATACGCTTTACGATATATATATTCATGTGTTGTTTATTGTACTTAAATATCATAAAAACCAAATACAACATTTAGATTTCTGAATCTTAGATATCATTTCAAGAAATTCAAAGAGGTCTTACGGGATGTTAAACATATCAAATAACATGTTGTTAAATAAGTGGATAAACTTCAGTATTACGGTACTGGAAAACAACAAAGGCAAAGTAATTTAAGCTAACAATTTAGCGAAATGAGACGCCGCGAACTAGTAATGTATAGTCATTAACACAACGCTCGTGATTTTATTTTAACGGCTCGTTATTCCAGTGTTGCTACTTGTGAAATTTACATTATTTTAATAATTACATATAACAGAACGATACTTAAACCAGTAGGATAAACGCTGACACCATATTTTGTTCTCCCGCACTAATTTGAGAGGGCAAACTACACGAATATATATTCGATTATCTAATAGTAATTAAGTGTAATCATAATTAAAACACTAAACAATATTTTCCGTTTAAGTAGAAAAATACAATGTATTCTCGTGTAGGTAATGTTACACATACATATTTCAAACGTACGTTTATATCTACTACTATCATATGATTCCGTTTGCCCTTTATCAAATTTTCATCAAATCTAATCAAAATTACAGTATTACAGTATTTTAAAAGTTAATAGAGATTAGATAGACGGAAAAGTTTACGAACACTTATATTATAGTATAAACACGGATTTACAATATTTGAGCGCCTAGTTTAATTTTAAGATATGTCTTACGTTTTTGTATTTTTGCTAATATTTTATAGAAGGTAATAGTAAAAAATTCATATAATTACAATTTTTTTGAGGATTTTTATACGATGTTTGTTATTGTTTTCTACCCAAATTATTTAAAGTTTAGTATGATCCACCTACAAACATCATTATAAGTATAAAATGTATTAAACGAAAATTAAATATATTAGCAGAAAGATTGTAGTGATGATGCGCAACAAGCGCTCGCTGGCACATTATTCTAATATTTATTTTATAAAATAATTGCAATATAATTATTGAATCTTGGAGCTAATTCAGTTGGTATAAATAGAGCGCATTTTTAGAAAAAAAAAATATTAACCAGTTTTCCGTTTTTAACCTTCAAGCGGTCCCGCGTAACCGAAAAGACATCCGGACGAAATTTAGGGACATGAAATAACAAATAATTAATTAATCAATTATTTACTTTTTATAATTATATTTCGGTTAGGATACTATTTTAATACAAGGAAAACATATATAAGAAATATTTGTGATGAAAAAATTCGAAGATAGCTCTGTATCTAGTCATCTAGCAATGGCTACCAAATATAATAAGAAATATTTATTTGTAAAAAATATGATACAATAGTTGATAAAAATTAAAATACCCACACAGTGTATGTCGATGTCGAAGGTTTTGTGTTTAGGACCTTCAAGTTAATTAATGTTAGTTTACACGACATCTTACTAGATGGCGCTGTACAGTGTTACATCACGCTAATATTGTGTTTTGCCTATTATGTATATTAATTGCCCACTATTCAATTTTTGTATTCCAACCCAAAGACGCCCTCTATATCTACCTGTTGGAACTAATATATTATTAGAAGGTTTTGGAGCGTTTCATTTTTGGACCCTTTGTTCATGGTCCTTCGAGCCGGATATCGGGACTGGAGGATAGTGACACTGCAGTCCGCAGTCCAGCTGTGACGTCTAACCAGGAGTAGTGAAGTGTAGTGTGAGTGACAAGTGACAAAACTGTGAGTACATTTAAATAAACAATATTTAGAGACTTGTAAAAATTTGAGAATTAGGTTGTAACTTGTAAAATTAGAAATAAAATTGTAACTTGTAAAATATTAAATTAAATTTGGACTTGGACTTGTAAAATTAGAAATAAAATTGTAACTTGTAAAATATTAAATTAAATTTGGACTTGTAAAAATTTTAAAGTTTGCTTATTGAGTTAGGACTTAGAATAATTTAGGAAAAAGTGAATATACGGGGAATCCATGCCCGATTTCAAATTGATGTAATTTAAGTTTTAAACACTTAGAAAATTTTCACAAAAATTTAATTTTTTTTTTTTTTTTTTTTTTTTTTTTTGTTTTATTTTGTGTTTAAAATGGAATCATATATTAGAGTTCAAAATAATTTGTATGAGAGAATAACGAAGGCTAAAACAAATTTAAGAAAATCCCCAAAAGAGCGTTTAGCGAATGATGCATATTTATCAACTCGGCTTGATACATTGGAGGAACTGTGGTCGCAATTTTCATCAACACACACTAAATTAATACAAGAATGTGATAGTGAGCCTTTGCAATCGAACATTTATATGAAGTCTGACATATATGGCAATTGTGAAGAAATGTACATTGACTGTAAGTTTGAGTTACGAGAAGCACGCAATAAATTAAAGGAAGCAAAATGTGTCGAGGATGCACAACATAAAATTAATCCCAGTGCTCAAGCATCGAATTCGAAACAGCAAGGACTCAAATTACCGAAAATTGTCATACCAACGTTTTCTGGAAAATACATAGAATGGCCAAGCTTTCGTGACCTTTTCTTATCATTGGTACATAAAAACAATTCATTAGACGATGTGCAACGACTACATTACTTAAAATGTCAGCTCACAGGAGAAGCAGAACAGTTCTTGCGACACGTACCGATCACAGCAGATAATTACCAGATTTGTTGGAAACGCCTAGAAGATCGTTATAGCAACAAGAAATATCTCTCTAATTGTATTTTATCAAAATTCATGAACCAAAAAAATATTGTAACAGAATCGTCAACTGCTTTAAGGGAACTGTTAGATACAACTAACGAATGCATGCATGCTTTAAAAAATTTGTCAATAGATGTAAGTACGTGGGATAGCATTATTTTATATGTTTTATGCTTAAAATTAGACGCTGAATCCCGTAGACAATGGGAACTAAAAACAAGCGAACATTGTAATGAACTACCAACGTTTAAACAATTTACGGAATTTCTTGAAATTCGCTCACGTTCGTTAGAGTTCATAGATCCTAAGTTAGTTAAACAAAATACCTCACAGTCTAAATCTCATGTCAATCCAAAAGTATTTTATACCACTCACATTAACTGTATTTATTGTTCGGAAGAGCATCATTTGCGAAACTGTAAAAGTTTTGCAAAAGAGTTAACTGACACTCGTAGAAATTTCGTCCAAACAAATAACATTTGTTTTAATTGTCTTGGTGCAGGTCATAATGTATACACATGTCGTCAATCTTCCAGGTGTCGAATTTGTAAGAAAAAACATCACTCTTTACTTCACCCCAAAAATGAAACCAATGTTTCTGCCCCAGCAGAACCCAAAGGTAATATGTTAGAACCAAGTCATTCAACAGTTTGTACATCTCAACAGGTAGAACAAAACAGCAACATCAGAGCCTGCTTTTCAAGTTTCAGTGGACAGGTTTTACTTGCCACCGCATTAGTTAATGCCAGGTCACACACAGGCTCCTTGATTACTCTCAGGTGTCTTATAGATCAGGGATCACAGTCTTCATTTATGACTGAATCTGCCGTTCAACTTCTTGGGCTAAAGAAGATTCCTCACAGAAGCTCCATATTTGGTTTAGGAAGTGACCAATCAAGTTCCGTTGCCTCTAAAGCGAGGGTGGAAATTGAAATCCGATCACTTCATCGCAATTTCAAACTTTGTGTTCAAGCTTTTGTACTCAACAAGCTCACCTCAATGCTTCCAGACAAGAAGATTGTTGTAGAGTTATGGCCCGAGATTTCTGATCTAGTTTTGGCAGATCCCTCTTTTGGAACCCCAAATAAAATTGACATGCTCCTTGGAGCAGATGTTTATGGTCAAATTTTACTTGACGGCTTAAAAAAGAGTTCACCTAGATCACCAATTGCTCAGAACACTCAACTAGGTTGGATTATATCAGGTCCAGTTCAGTCTGACTCTAACTCAAACACTACAATGTGTAATCATATTCATCATTGCGATGAGTACGAACTTTTGAAAAGGTTCTGGGAGTTAGAATCAGATCAATGTCTTGCCAAAAAACCACAACTCACAGAAGAAGAAATTCAATGTGAGCAAATATTTACGTCCACTACAAGAAGAGACAGCTCAGGACGTTATATTGTAAATTTACCTTTCCGAAATGAGGATCCAAGCTGTAAGTATGGCAACTCAAAGACTATTGCAATTAAACAGTTTGAACAGCTTGAAAGACGATTACTAAAAAATCCTAAGCTTAAAGCTGAGTATACAGCTGTGATATCAGAATACAAGAATCTGGGACATGTAGAAATTGTACCAGTAGAACAACAAAATTTGGATAATGTCGTATATTTACCTCACCACGCAGTAGTTCGTGAAGACAAAGACACTACCAAGGTTCGAGTTGTGTTCAATGCTTCGTGTCCAGGAACAAATGGAATTGCGTTGAATGATGATCTTATGGTAGGGCCGTCTCTACAGCCTGATTTACGGCATATCATAATGCGCTGGCGCAGATATCCCATTTGTCTTGTATCAGATATAGTAAAAATGTACAGACAGGTAAAAATTACAGATTCACACACAGATTTTCAACGCTTCGTATGGCGTGATCATCCAAACGAAGAGCTGCAACATTTAAGGCTATCAAGAGTTACTTTTGGAACTGCTTCAGCACCTTACCTGGCTGTTCGAGCGTTACAGCAAGTAGCATACGATGATGGTAAAGATTTTCCATTAGCTGCTGAAAGAGTCCTTCAGGAATTTTATGTGGATGATTTTATGTCAGGATGTTTTTCTGTGGAAGAAGGTAAACAAGTTTTTAAAGAAATGACACAGCTACTCAAATTAGGCGGTTTTAACTTACAGAAATGGAGCAGCAACAGTGAAGAAATACTGAAAGAATCAAACGAAGATCAAGATGATAACAAGGAACAACTGAAACTAAAGATAGACGAAGTGATGAAGATACTAGGACTTACCTGGAATCGAAGAACCGATGAGTTTGAGTACGCAGTACAGCTCCCTCCTCTCTCTCCACCTGTAACAAAAAGAAAGGTTATTTCAGAAATTTCACGATTATTTGATCCTCTCGGTTGGCTTGCACCAGTGATTATTTCAGCCAAAATTTTCATACAAAAATTGTGGCTATCGGGAATTGAGTGGGACGATCAACTTCCCCCTCAATTACTGAAGGACTGGCTCAAGTATCGAAATGAGTTAAATGAACTTACCAAATTTAGTATACCACGTTGGATTCATACACACAGGGATGATCAAGTTCATGAGTTGCACGGCTTTTGTGACGCGTCAAATGATGCGTTTGCAGCTGTTGTATACTTACGAGTAGTTAATGATCATGGTGATGTACATGTTTCATTGATAGCATCCAAAACAAAGGTGGCTCCCATAAAACAAGTGTCTATTCCCAGGCTGGAACTTTGCGGAGCAGTATTACTCACTAGACTACTAGTTGAAGTCTCTGAAGTCATGGACATAAAGAAATCTACAATTCACGCTTGGACAGACTCTCAAGTTGTACTCGCATGGCTCAAAGGACAACCGAATCGCTGGAAAACATTTGTTGCCAATCGCGTTTATGAAATTCTCACCACTTTAGAACCACATCAATGGAAGCATGTCTCTACGAAAGATAATCCTGCTGATTGTGCATCTCGGGATAGTAAAAGGTGGGATATCAACCTCTGGAAGGAAGGTCCGAAGTACCTGAAAGAAAAAGAAATAAATTATTCATATGGTAAAATACAAGAAACACATTTAGAGGAAAAGAAAAATAAGATATGTTTAGCAAATACTTGTAAAGAGACAGATCCTGAAGAAGAAATTTACACACGGTTTTCATCGCTGAGAAGACTGGTCCGGGTGATTGCTCTCTGTAAAAGATTTGTTAGACGAATGAGAAAGGAAAGTGTTGAAGAGTGGATTACAAGTTCTGAGATTAAAGAAAGTTTAAAACTATGTATTAAGATATGTCAAGAAAGGTATTTCCAGGTAGAATTAGAAGATTTAAAGAACACTAAAGAAGTAAGTAAAAAAAGCAAACTTACATCACTTAATCCAATTTTCGATGAAGATAATATACTTCGAGTAGGTGGCAGACTGCAGCACGCAGTCCTCAGTGATGACAGAAAACACCCTATAATTCTTCCTCGAAAGTCACATCTTACTAACTTAATCATTGCTGAGGCTCATAATAAAACCTTACATGGTGGTCCTCAGTTAATGCAAAGCTATATACAATCAAAATATTGGATATTAGGAGCAAGGGATGTAATTCGGCTATATGTTCGAAAATGCGTGCGTTGTGTTAGGCATTCCGCACGTATCCGACACCAGTTAATGGGACAACTACCGGCATCACGTTCTCAAGCTTGTCGACCCTTTTTGAAAAGTGGAGTAGACTATGCAGGTCCCATCAACTTAAGAATATCTAAAGGAAGAGGACAACGTTCATACAAAGGATACATTTGTTTGTTTATTTGTATGGCCACACGCGCTATTCACCTTGAAGCAGTAAGCGATCTTACTACTCAGGGATTTATGGCTGCTTTTAAGCGATTTACATCACGTCGTGGTCATTGCGCTGAAATTTGGAGCGACAATGGAACTAATTTTGTGGGTGCTGCACGAGAACTCAAATATTTATTTACACGAGAAAAGTCAAACATAGTAAAGGAAATCGCTAATCAACTCGCTACTAATGGGACAGACTGGCATTTTATCCCTCCTCATTCACCAAATTTTGGAGGATTGTGGGAGGCAGGGGTCAAATCGACAAAGTACCATTTGAAGCGTATTGTAGGTAATTCAACTTTGACGTTCGAAGAAATGACAACCTTACTCTGTCAAATAGAAGCCTGTTTAAATTCTCGGCCTATTTCAAAAATCACTGACAGTCCAGATAACCCCATACCTTTAACACCTGGACACTTTTTAGTTGGTGAATCACTAATCTTAGCACCTGATAATAACTATGAGAATAATAATATCTCCAGTCTTAGACGATGGCAACTGACGCAAAAAATGACTCAAGACTTCTGGCGTCGCTGGTCACATGAATATTTGACCCAGTTCTACCAGCGTTACAAATGGAGTCATATAACTCCGGAACCTAAAATTGGGGATTTGGTATTGGTGGTTGAAGATGATCTTCCACCTGGTAGATGGCTATATGGTCTTATAATCGCAAAACATCCCGGTTTGGACGGAATTACTAGAGTTGTCAGTCTAAGATGCAAACAAAATGTAATTAAACGTTCCGTTTCTAAAATATGTATTTTACCAGTTACATCTTAAGTTGTCATTGTATTATTATAATAAGAACCAGTATATTGTGTCAAATGTACTACGGTTAACTCATTTTTTTTCTCACAATTGTTCTAGTTATTTTTTATATATACACTTCTGTTTATTCAGTTGTCACATGCAACTGTGTTGCTTGTTACTTAGTTTAATCATTACAGTCCATTTTTAGGTCATCTATTTTTGAGCTATCCATTTTTATATTATGTATTAGATATAGTGTGCATTAGTTATAGTGGAATGGTGGGCTGTGTTAAGGAAAATTGTTAAAATTTGTCCTTGGTGGGCTGCATGTTTAGGACCTTCAAGTTAATTAATGTTAGTTTACACGACATCTTACTAGATGGCGCTGTACAGTGTTACATCACGCTAATATTGTGTTTTGCCTATTATGTATATTAATTGCCCACTATTCAATTTTTGTATTCCAACCCAAAGACGCCCTCTATATCTACCTGTTGGAACTAATATATTATTAGAAGGTTTTGGAGCGTTTCATTTTTGGACCCTTTGTTCATTTTGCCTGTATTAATCAAACAATTTTTATTTTATTTTACCTACACTTACCTAACAACAAAGGTTTATTATTTGTATAATATTTGATCGATAAATTAATAATTGTTGTTAAACAAGAATAAACTCTGGCCAGTATTTTATTTAATTATTAATTATTAAGACAAATATTATCAAAAATACGCTATTGAAGAGAACCTTTAGGTATACATTATACCCATTAAGCTAATACGCTAGTAATTATATATAATTATGCGTGTTCCCACGAGAATGTAAGTGCGTGCTCCTATTTCACCATACATTCTGCTGATAGAGAACAAATCTTTGTTTTTATTATTATAGTTAATTACATAAAGATGTCATGTGGAATATGGTGTAATGGT
Organism: Anthocharis cardamines; assembly: GCA_905404175.1. Taxonomy (NCBI): domain Eukaryota; kingdom Metazoa; phylum Arthropoda; class Insecta; order Lepidoptera; family Pieridae; genus Anthocharis; species Anthocharis cardamines. The sequence continues at coordinate 10,829,207 of FR989962.1, read as the reverse complement.
TGCAGCGCCTTACAAATATTTTGTAAAACAAAAAATTGGCGATTAAAAAGAGTGACGAAGAGTTTCTTGCCAGTTCTTCTCTTCCATTCTACGCCCTTGATTTGAGAACTGGCGGTAAATGTAAAATTAGAAGCATTTAATATGTATTTTTTACTGACGTTCATAAGTGTAAATTGTGTTACCTAAATGAATAAATGATTTTAAATTTGAATTTTATAGTTTAATGATTAAACCAGTATTTTATGAAAGTTTTCGAATTCACTTTAGGCTGGTAGTTAAAGTATTGGTTTGATTTTAAACAGCTGCAGCGTTCAGAATCAGTTTCGTGTCAAATTCACTTTGAAATGCAAATTGCGGCCAACCGGACCACTGTATGCTCTGCGCTTAACGCTTTATTGCTATTTCTGTTTAGGATACAAAATATAAGTGTATTGGGTGCAGGGTGCATACCCCGCATTCGGATCGGTCGCGGATTTGAATCCCGTCGGAACGACAAATCGCACCTTCAGAAAGTGACCTAACTCAACATTTTAGCAAATCTTAGAACGGCTTTATAACACTTTCTGACCGTAAAAACACTTAGTTTAAAATATTATATTATATGTTATTAAATATATATATTTAGAATAGAAAACATAGATTTTCATATTAAAGCTTTTAAAAAAAATAGCTACCGACCCTGGCTTCACACGAAAAGAAGACAGCATTTTTGATGAAAGCTCTCAGTCAACTTGATTTTTTCTGATATCTTGAAAAATTATAGTCATATTTTAACAAAATAATATTAGTAAATTATACGTATAAACCTTCCTCTTGAATCACTCTATCTATTGATGAACGCATTAAACTCCGTTGGGTAGTTGAAAAGATCTAAGCGTACAGAGAGACCGACGGCGGAAAGCGACTTTGTTTTATACTATGTAGAGAAAAGAGTTCTAGATAGATCACTTTATAATTTTCTTACTTCGAACATTCCGATCCGGTAACGAACCACCGTTCACGGGTGTATAACCATGCATATTGCTACTCCACTATTCCGCACAGTTATATTCATATTTGTCTAACAAAAAAGCTTTTAGGCAAAATCGACAAATCTGAAAACGTAATTGATACAAATAGAAATATTCCTCAAAGGAATTGCTCGCAAATAGTCAAATACATCAATAAAATATCAATATTCATGTTTCAATATCAACTATCCCTCAGGGTTAACATCTATCCATTCCATTCCGATTTCCACTTGCTACGATTGATCCTACTAATATTATATAAATTGATACGAGCTTGTTGCGATATGTAATAGCTGGTACACGACTTATTTTCCGATGGGTTGAGAGTTCAAATGTTGTCGGTTCTAACCTAGAAATGTATTTGTTAAAGTGTTTCTTAAGTATTTAAAAGCTTAGTAAATTCTTGCATATAATAATAATAATAATAACTTTATTTGACACACACACACAAAAAAAAAAAAAAAAAATTACAAACATAACTTACAAATTAAAAGAAAATGAAAATAACTGGTATCATTAAAAAAAAAAAAATATAAAAATAAATGCTGCAGTGCGGTGTCAAATAGGACTCCACTCAGCATAAGCTGTGGCCATAATGGACACAGCACTGATTTTCAGTGGGCCCCATGCAACTGCTGGAGAAACAGTACTCTATTGCAAAATCATATATGTAATTCTATTTAAATATATATAAAAATAATAACGATAGTATAAAAGATATATATGTAATATACAAATAACCTACACTATTATATTTGTTGTTTACTGGTATGTCTTCGTGTATAGTGCAACTAAGGAATACCCACCTGTTTCTGCAATAATGCATATCGCTAGTTACCAAGGCATAACCCTTGGTAAACGCTGATGTTGCGCTCAGCGTTTCGCCCACTATAGCTTATTTCGCAATTGATCATTGTATTAATATTATTTAGATTTATAATTAGTCTTGTAGTAGATTTGAGATTGTAAAGACATTAAATAAATAAATTATTTTTTAAAACATCTTTTCATCCGCCTGAACATAACTCGCTAGAAGATTATTTTTTATTTTAATATGGCCTTTATATCGGATGAGCTTTCTATCGACAAAAATTCCTGAAAATATATATAGACCTCATCTATACTAATATTATAAAGAGGAAAGGTTTGATTTTTTGTTTGTTTGTATGAATTGAATAGGCTCCGAAACTACTGGACCGATTTCAAAAATTCTTTCACCAATAGAAAGCTACATTATCGCTGAGTAACATAGGCTATATTTATTACTAGAAAAAAATAGAGATCCTTAGAAATTCCTACTAAAACCAACTCAAGATGTAAAAAAATTAGCCAAAATATGTCTTTCATCGCATGCGCTGCGGAAAGTATTAACGATAGAACAAAAAAATGTTCTACAATATTATAGAACATATCAATATCAACAAAAAACTTCGCGAGATCATATATCTAGCTATTGTAGTTATGTTACTATAACTACTTTTTAACATTTAAAAAATTGAAAGAAATGCCGTTCAAAATCAGACCATGTTATCCATACCTTTATATTAATTCTTATCCAAATAAATTATTTCATATCCAAGACTGTTTCAATACCTATTGACTACTTTTTGAATTATTGAAATCGGACATTCCATTCAAAAGATATTACGAAATTAAAAATATCTATACAAACAAAAATACACGCCGCGGCCGTCGCGCCGCGGCCGGTGCGGCTTCAAGCAGCGCAGCGCAGCGAACAATGCTGCGAGGGGTAGTATTGTATATACTTTGTCATTATTTCAATTTTTGCGGTTTTGTTACGATTTAATACAAAAAATACTTGACCGATTTTAAAAATTCTTTCACCATTAGAAAGCTACATTATCAGCGTGTAACTTATTTTCATCTAAATTGCACCCGTGCGAAGCCGGGGCGTTTTGCTAGTTATGAATAAAACTTTATAAACCTATGTTATATAAGTGATACAAATAATATACCCAATTATTGTATTAAGAAATTCTTACATTAACTGTACCTAATTATTGTTTTTTCAAGATAATCTACGATAAGAATGAATTCGGCTTTTATAACTCTAAATTACAGTTGGTTAGTAATAATGTGCTTTCCAAGGTGAAGGTTAATTTTTGTGCCGGCACGCAAAATGTTCCCGAACGAGGCCTGACAACATCACAATTGAAATGTTGACAATGACAAATGACATTGGAATGAAAAAACTTTCAACCCATTAAACAATAATTTTCGCGTAGGCTTAAAGATTTGTGCATTGTTTTTATCTCGATAATTAATTAAACCTTGAATGCAAGGATTTAATTTACTATGGGAGTTATACCGATATAATAAAGGTTTTTACTGAAAAAAATTACTGCAGGTAAGTTTAGTGTGTATTACTCTTTAAAACTAATATCATGGTATCGCAGTCAGACACGTATTTTGGATATCTACAGAGTACAGACGAGCATGAGGTTCACTTGATGATAGATACCTCAGCCACAGAACATCAGTCAATGATGCGCCGTTGACCTACTTTTTTTAGCGATAATTCGGATATCCATAGACTGAAACCGGAACGCACAATATGTACTTCACGGTTTTTCCATTTATGAACGTCTATCTTCGGTGATTCGTTACTCGGTCGTAATTTCGATATTCCTCCCTACCGTTCAATACTCGAAGTTACCATACGTGGGGAAGACTTGCTTATAGAAAATTATAATCATGTCGTCCCGGTAGGATTCGAACCCACGACCCAAAGATATTACCGAACGCGTCAACGAGCCCGTCACTCCAGCTGTCACCAGTGGTTTTTCCGAACCGATATGACTTGGGCACCTTCAAGAAACGCGCCTACGCTTTCCTTAAAGGCCGGCAACGCATCTGCAAGCCCTCTGGTGGTGCGGATGTCTATGTCGGCGGTGATCACTTACCATCACGTGAGCCACCTGCCCATTTGCACCCTATTCTATAGAAAAAATCTTTAATATCATTTGAATAGCGTATGTATAGTTACAGTTGGACGCTGTTAAGCAATACAGAGTCAACCCACACGGTTGCCATTTTGAGAAAATTGAGTTTGAAGTTTTAATCAGGTTTTATAAAATTTCTTTTAAAAAATAACTGAAATAATAGATTTTTTTGTAATTATTATTATTAGACTAAATATATGTCATTTTTCTTGGTAGCAATCAAAGTAATTGAATTTAATGCATTATTATTAAATATTTTAAATATTTTAGGTGTTCATGCTCGCTAGTTTTTTCAATATTGTTGCTATTAAAACGGTTTAAATGATACATATGTCTTTTGAAATATGTACTCCAGCCGACCTAGCATGACCGCCACGAGATATGTCGCGGACGAGAGAAGACAAACTAAGATGTAAGATATCTCAATAATATATTACTCGTATATGTCGAAATCGACAATTTTGATAGAAATATATCTCGATCGACAAATATATCTATTTTTGATATTAAAAGTCGAGTTTTAAGTGTAATTGTTATGTAAGACCCGGAAGAAATAAAGAGATAATCGATTAAAACACGAGAAAACGGTCGACAAAATTTTGTTGCGGTTGTCATGCTAAGCCGGCAGCTCATAAGGAAACGATTGGGGTTGTATTGCTTAACAGCGTCCAGTTATAGGTTGAATGTTTTGTTTGAGGTTTGCACTCTTTGCTTATTAACGGTTCAGCTTTACCAACAGCGGCAGGTATATCAAATTATCTCGCAGCCCGTCATCAAAGGGGACAGAATTATTCAGCTTTGTCCAGAGAATTGCCTCTTTGTCAGTCAAATCTGACAAATTGTTGGCTACGCTGGCCTAAATTAGTGCTAATGGAACCCTTTCATCTAAACCCTGATTGGCTACATAATTGATGAATCGATAATGATGCTAATCGAATGTTTTGGTCCAATGGTTTATTAGATTGCCGCGTCCATTTGAATCTCGTACAGATTCTCGTTATGTTTTTATTCGTGTCTCAGTGGTGTGTGTGCTGCGTTTAACACAAAGATCCCATGTTTTACTGATATTTTTCATGAAACACAAGTACATATACGTGTAAATATTGCAGCAGTAATAGGTCTCATATCAATCTTATTATTCATAAGCAAATTACAATAATTATTGGAGGAGTTTGATACAAAATATAACCATCTAAAACGTATAGTATATACCTATTATATGTACCTATAATATATATAGTATGACCTCGATTAGCGGGGGGAGGGACCGAGGTCCACGCATAACTGAAGCCACTGTTAATCCGAATTATGCATCATATTTTTTTTTAAGGTACATAGATAATTCCAATTTAATCACATGATTTTATGATACCTTCTTACTATATATACTAACTTATATATACTATATGTATAATAATATATACTTTTTTTAATGAAGAATAAGTAAACATTTGCCCGTAATCCTGCCTGATGGTAAGCGCGAATGCGTTCTAAATAGGAGCATGCTTACTTAGAAGAAGCCTATTCACTCTGGCTATGAAGACGTCAAGATTGTAAGAATCGGGAAAGACAGACATACTATTAATAGAAATACTACTAACTAATATATACTAAATGTATTTAATATACTATACGATTATTTAAAGCATGTTTCTGTTTCAGATCCAAACTCTGCGATGTTAAAACATTATAACATTGTAATTTTTATAGATACGAGTAACAATAAAAAATGATACAATACGAAAATACACGGTAATAAATATAATAAAAATAATTAAACGTTATTAAAATAATTAAAGAATCTTATTATTTTTAAGGAAATCATTACTCATGAATACATTGTCAGCGAGTTTTATGACAACACACTGAATAAAAATTTATCTTTTCTCCAAATCTTAAGTTGTAATTTTTTAAAGACAGTGAATAACTCTGTTATTATAAACTAACTGAAGCCCGCGACTTCTTTCGTGTGGGCTTCTTCTTAAGCTGAACTTCTAAGCAAGCTATTTGAATGAAGATAACTTCTTTCCGACATCCGATTGCTATGAAACAAAAGATTAAGCTAATCTAGGTCTCAAAAATTTGGGGAAGCATCCCCCTCTATAAAAAAAAAAGTCTCAAAAATTAAAATTAGTTTCGTATCTGTGGAAATTATTAACGTGGTTAAAAATAGACAGATGGACAAACAACGTTCAATATTATAGGTTAATGCTATGTTTATGCTGAGGGCCTAGCACGAACCTCATGCGAAAAAGTATTCGTATCGTCGAGCTGTCATTTGTATCAATAAATAATCTCTCATACAACTGACAGATGGACGATTTGAATACTTTTACGATAGTCGTTCGTGCTAGGCACTCTGTTCCTGTGCTGTTTAATCGTCGTGTCTCCATTTTTGATTAATTTTTTCAAACATTTTGACTCCACTGTTTTATTGTATGTGTAGATTACCTTGTTGGATAAGTGTCGTAAGAAGTAAGATTTAATCATCTTATTTTAAAAGATCCACCTTGTACTAATTTCTCCGCCATTACCAGAAATATTTAACTTTAATGAAGACTGTGATGAAACCGTAAGAACAATCTTACGGTTTCATCACTATTAAAGGAACAGATTGATTAAAAAACATGTCATTTAATCATACTGTTCCTATAATATGCCTCTTATATATTTTCTCTTTGATCCCTCCTCCGTCCTTGTCACAGTTGGACATATTTGTGCCCCTCCTTAACGATGAATGGTCCCTTAGTGAGGCATGGGGCCGACCCATTTCTGTGTCTGCTTCACTGATCATTTTTATCAGCCTTCTATGCCTTTCCCAACCGAACCATTTTTGAAGTTATACTTCTTTTGGCGCGTTTGTATGAGAGTGAATTCATGACCTGCGCGCGCACGTAGTCCCAAAAAAACGACATGATGAAGTTGGCTACAGATGACCTGCGCGCGCACGATGTCCCAAAGAAACGACACGATGAAGTTGGCTACAGAATAGAATTTGATTGATTTTAACATTTTTCTTCGATATTTACTGCAGTTTTGTTTTTTAAAATTTTTCTTCAGACGCCAAAGAAGTATAACTTCTAACGCTTGTACATAAGTACACACATACTTTTTTTTACCTTGTTTTCACGGGATTCAAACACAGTATATCCGGTGCTAAAATGTCTGTTTAAATATACATTGAAAATGTTAATGGAATTAAATTTTATTTCTATATGAATTCTGAACTCATGGTTATATTACGCTACTATAACCGTCTAGTATTGTTAAGATATAATTAATGTGGCTAATTACAAAGTAACGCTATCTCTACTTCGGGTGCTACTGTTATGTAACTTTGATCATTATACGTTCAAGAATTCCACTAACTACCCTTTTATTACTTAAGTTTTAAACTAAATACACATAATTCATATCTATATCTATACTAATATAATAAAGAGGAAAGATTTGTTTTTTTGATTTTTTGTATGTTATGAATAAACTCAAAAACTACTGGACCGATTTTGAAAATTCATTCACCAATAGAAAGCTATATTATCAGCGAGTAACATAGGCGTGTTTTGTGTATAGTACATCTACATTGCACCCGTGTGAAGCCGGGGCGCTTTGCTAGTAATATAATGTTTTTATTTGAAGTGTTGCGTATGTTCCCTGAAAAAACTCAATCGGACGGGCAATGAAATAGAGACGGGCTCGTTGGCGCATTCGGCAGAACACCTGCTGTGCGCATCGATGGGTCGTGGGTTCGAATACCACCGGGACGACATGTTTAAAATTTTCTGTAAGCATGTCTTCCCCAGGTCTGGTAACTTCGGGCATTGAGCGGGTAGGAATATTTAAATTCTGACCGGGTAACGAAATATCGTGCAAAACTTTTAAATACATATTGCGCGTTTCCGTTTCAGTCTATGGGTTTCGAAATTCTCGAAGTAAAAAGTAGGTCGACAGTGCATCATTGACTGATTTTCTGTGGCTGAGGTATCAGCTAACATCAAATAAAGTATGCTCGTCTTTCGTATATATATAACTAGCAATTGCCCCCGCAACCCCCCTTGTGGGTTGAATTTCGTAAAATCCGTTCTTAGCTGACCTCTACTCGGCGAAAGGAATATTCCTACCATATTTCAAGTTGCTACGCCTTATGGTTCCAGAGATATCGTGATGAGTATCTATATAGGTGGGAATCTCTTTTATATATATAGATAAAAGAATAAAAAAAACACATAATTCATCCACGATTTTTCATAGATTCAAAAATAACTCATTAGTTTATAGTTTTCTATGTTATTATTATAAGGCTTATCTGAAAAGATGCTCCAGCTACTACAAGTTTCATTATCATTCAATTGCCCCCGTGCAAACCATTTATAGTTTGTAGACTAAGAGCTTGTAACAAAGTATCACAAGGTATTTGTATTGTGAAGACAAATCTTTATATTATTTATCCCAACTTTCGACGGCTTCTATAACTCAGACAAAGTACATAATGATTATCCACTTGCCTTTAAAGACAAAATTTCTGTGAAACAGATATATAACTGAGTCTACTATGCTCACGAGGGTATTCAGGAAATCACTTTTCATTTGGTTTACACCAAGCAGATGGTGAAAGTCACCTTTATTGAAATAACACAGTTTGCAGATGATATTTTTTGTTCTTGTTTTGTGTATCTGTTATTCTATTTTTTCGGATTTTAGTTTTCGTGGACTTGGTTTGGTTTATCCAGAGTGTGTTCACATACAAATCAGCAGTATGTGAACACACTCTGGATAAACCAAACCACTACATACGTTTCGACCAACCGAAAATCCTTGCAAAAGAAAGTAGATTCTTTCCCAGACTAGTACGTGAGGCTATTGAAATTAAAAAACAACTTCAATAGAGAAGATAGTTTGAGACTTTCTAACACCTGGGATCCAGTAATTAAAAATCTAAAGCCCCAAATCAAACATACTAAAAAACAAGAGGACACCGTTAGTCAATATTGTCATAATATAGAAAATTACAGTAAATATCAACTCCGTAGGAATAGATGGCGTTAATATGTAAAGATTGTAAAACAAAAACTTGGCGATTAAAAAGAGTGGCGGCGAGTTTCTTGCCAGTTCTTCTCGTACGCTCTACGCCCTTGATTTGTGAACTGGTAGTAAATGTAAAATTAGAAGCATTTAATATTAGTAATATTAGTAATTTAATATGTATTATTTTTATTCACGTTCATAGGTGTACATTGTGTTACCTAAATTAATAGATTATATTTTTTTAATTTAATTGAATTAAATATGGCAACTTTGTGACATTTCAAATATAAGACAACTGTCATCTTTCAGTCTCCCGCGACCACGGTTGCTGAAAAGCATCCGAAACGTCGGGATAAATAATTTAAATAATAAATCGCGTTTTAATCCGGTATACAGTATTTTATTTAAATGAATACTAGTAATTGGTGATAAGAAATAGTCACTATCTCTTAGTCTATAATTGAATAGCTCAAGGCGTAGGACGGCTAATGAAAAATCAATTCGATCGCGTGCAGGTATTGATAATTTACTTCGGAATATCATCGGGTCGTGAAATATCCTGTTTGATGGCATTATAATTATGAAATAATGTACTATGAAAAGGCAAGATGGCGTCGTGGCTTCTAATTACTAAATAACTTATAGTTGCCAATGGGCACCACGTGTAGCCGGTTCAGATTCTAAAATGGACAATTATTATAATCGCAAAAGCGCTCTTTTTTGACCTCAGCTTAATCTATCAAAATATTTAAAAAATTTCAAATTTTTAAAAAAATCAATTGACAGAATAATTTTATGTTATGTTGCTTTCGTATTTCAATATTATATACAAAGACGTTCGTAAGTGCTTGTGTTAATAGTTAGGGATAAATTTCTATTTGAAAATGTGTTATGTATTTTTCATTAAATAAAAGCACTCCTATTGTATATAAATTAAGTATTTGTTCGATGAAAAATCTGTAGATTAGTTGTTTATTAAACATGGAGTTCTGAACACATGTGTCCCATTTTTATTTATTGCACAGCCTGAACCCCGCAATATATTTTCAATTATTTGCAGCCTCTACTCGCTTGACAGTTACCATTATAAATAAAATACTTTATAATGGAATAAAACGCGATTTATATAAATATACTAGCTGACCCGGCAATCGTTGTTTTGCCATGTAAATAATTTCTAAAAATCAGGGGTTGGTGATAAAAAAGTAAAAATTTAGGGTTGTATGTATTTTTTAATGCCACATTATAAAAAATTAAAAACAAAAAAATTCGTCCAATAATTAAAAAATATAATTTAAGGGTGAACAACCCTTAACATTTTGGGGGATGAAAAATAGATGTTGATCAAATATCCACCCTGGCCGATATGCACGCTAAGGATCACGAACATCGGTGACACGAGAATTTTATATATTAGATTACCTATTTATGCCAACGTTTCGGATGCTTTTCAGCAACCGTGGTCGTGGCAGACTGAAGGATGACAGATGTTTCAAATCTAACAACTGCTATCTTTCAGTCTGACGTTTTAATCAGTTATCATTTTTTTAATACTGACATGAATTCAATAAAACCTATAGATACATGCCGAGTTTTATTATTAACTAGTGAACCGCCCGGCTTCGTACGAAAAGAATGCATCATTTTCGATAAAATCTCTGAGTCGGTGTGATTTCTTCAGAAATCTTGATTATTTATCGTCATTTTTCACACAAAAAAATGTCTATTGAATACTCTATCTATTGCGAAGGCATTTAAAAGGCTTCAGCGTACATATGGTTAGACAAATTTTTCTTCCATTGTACCAACTCAATTTTCAGTGGTTAGCGCGGACCTTTCTGAGTCAGTTTTGGATAAGATTTTTTTTGTGATGAGTCTCCTGTTGTTTTATTATCTATGCAACTCGAATTCTACCTTTACGCTGTGGCAGCGATGAGTAATGATCGTATGAAAACTAATTGCTCACACAATACTATACAAGTAAATAAGCAAAACTGATTTGACAGTTCTCATAAGAACCAACGGTATTCCTCCACCTCCCTTCCAAAAACAGCGAATTCATGGCTGGTTTTACGTCGAATAGAGTTACGAATAGTAAGAGAAATGTATAATTGCGTTCTGCCGGCCTAGCATGACATCCACGACAAAATGTTGTCGACCGTTTTATCGTGTTTTAATCGATTATCGCTTTATGTCTTCCGGGTTTAATGTGACACTTACACTTAAAACACGACTTCAAATGTCAAAAATAGAGATATTTGTATTTCGAGATTTTGTCTTTCAAAGTTGTCGATGTCGAGATATATTATATCTTAGTTTGCCTTCACTCGTCCGCGAGAATTCTCTTGATGATCATGCTAGGCTTGTAGATCAAAACTTCTTTTCCCGGGTTAAAAACTAGACTTCCAATGTTAAATGCAATGTGCATTAAGCTACTATGGCAGTCAATTTATTATATAGTCTAGTACAAAGCAGTAGCGGGACGTCCATACAAGCCCAAAAGCCCGGGCTGCCGACTTTAACGTAATACGCGTTTATATATAACTTATATAATTACGTAATCATGTAAGTTATATAAGATTTATATAATTACATTAAGAATTTTTCTTTTGTATGGTTGCATTAATAGGACAAAACGGGCTTTTGGGCTTATATGGTAGTCCCGCCACTGGTACAAAGCTTACACCGAAGCTATCAGTGAGTCTCTCACTATCCATTACATTGGAGTCACATCTCAAAATAACTGAAAGAATTTAAAATGAATCTCGAGGCGTTGCTCCAAGTTGCGAATACATTGACTATCAGCGTAGTATAGGAATATGCTGCATTAAACAATAGCGTAAAAATACAATGAAATAACAACATTATCTAACATATAAGATATTTTATTATTAAAAAAATTATAAGATACATTGTAAACTGACTAATAATTTAATTAAGTAATAGAATTAAAATCTAGAGTGGTTTAAAAAAATTAATGATGAGAACGCAATTTTGATCCTTTCAGCCGGACAAGAATAATTTTTATTCATTAATCTCCGCGATGTCGCCGGTTTTAAAATTTAAATTTTAAAATTCCATTCTACAACAGTCTGTGTATCATCTCATAGTATCCGAAATATATTATTGAATTAGCATCCGCTTCGCTTATCAAGAAGACCTATGTCTTAGACGAAACATGTACATTTAAATTCCGTGTACACCTTCCAAGAGGAGACAAACTCACAGATGCAGTTTGCACGCTATGGAACTCTAAACAAGATAGACTAGTTCCGTTTCCAGCATACGCTAAAGTATATAACTATACGGTAAACTAATTTTAGGGAAAATTAGAGTGGATCTATGTCGGGTAAACTTATTTATTTTCGATGTACGACTTTCATCTTTACTACCTTGACTTACACGATCGATTCCCGCCGGGTCTGAATAGATTTCAACATCTGAAAACCTCGCACATCAAATAAAATTGAGGTATTTCGCGTCATATCATTCCTTATTTCAATATTGTATTTAAATACGTTTGTAATTACTTTTTATAAGAAGAGATATTATATTTGAAAATATTGTAAGTATCCAAATGAGATGGATGGCAATACATAAAAAAAGATTGTTTCGGTCGGTCAGGGCATAGAAAGCTGATCACCTACTTGCCTGTACAGAAAAATTATGAGTGAGACAGACACAAAAATGTGTCTGCCTCACGCCCAGGGGACTCGGGAATTCTATCACTCATGCCTGTAAATGTGATACCTAATAACCAAATTCAGATATCTAACAAATTAATAGCAATTTTAAGATAAGTATAAAAAGTATCCGTCTTTAAAAGTTTTATGTTACTCTAAAATTTTGGATGTGTGAAGCTGACTTAAGTGGTAAAATGATAAAATAACATTTCATAGTATAAACAGATAACGGTAGGAAACCTCTCATCGATAAACCAATATTTCCAACATTTTCCAATCGAACGCTATCAAATTGTAAAAGTTATTCTCATTACGTTTACCGGCACAGGTTATAAATTGGTAGCGAACGTTAAGGAGATATTTGCAATTTAATAGCAATATTATCATAATCGATTCAGTTTCCTTTGCCTACTCAGTGACAGTTATCGTTCGTAGATCTGTATTTGAAAATAGAAACTACTTATTCTGCATTCTAATTATAAAACAGCAGCTACAGATTATGCAAAATAGCAGAATCCGAGTATGTGCAAATGGGCAGGTGTGTAGTTTGCATAATGTCAGTCTCTAGTATATGTAGCAAATTTGAAATGTAATTTAATTCACGTTACTTAAACGTATATCTTATATACATGGCCAAAGTACTTTTCAGCAACCGTGGTCGCGGGGAGACAGGTCTCCCCAAGCATCCGAAACGTCGGGATAAATAATTTAAACAATATAAATAATAAGTCGCGTTTAATCCGGTATACAGTATTTTATTTAAATGTGTGATACTCGCGTTAATAAAAGACAATATTAAGAGTCACCATGCTTAAATGTGACACGCGTACCACGCCTACTTCGCACTTCCACTTATGTTTCTTGTTCCGTGTTTTGAACCAATGCGATGTCTCTTACATTATATAGTTTTTTTTAAAGATCTACTTAAGCGAATACAATCATTTAGACAGCACAAACATATGTATATCACGACCCTTTCCTAGTACATAGGCAGAGATCACGGAATTCCATATGGAAAGGATCGTAGCATAATATATATGCTCCGATCCTTTCATACCACTTTCGCTATAAGACTCTAAAAAAAGCATATGTTCCTTTAAGTTCATACATTGAACGGAAGAACGAGATTTATTAATTTATCAGTAAAAAATGTTACCTACGTCAAGCTGGGAAAGCAATAGCTTTTTTGACTCAAAAAGAATCTAAATTCAATTAATAAAATCTACTCCTTTATCATAATGCAGTTAATGATTTATGTTGAGGTAAAATCAAAGTAGATAAAAAACATTTTTTTAGATTATATTTATTTTATTTACTTAAAGTGCACATAATAAGTATTTTATATTAATCTTTCACTCCCAATACCCTCACAAATTATTATAAAAAGCGTTATTCGCGTTTCCAAAATAAATATTAATTACAATTTGTAAAAACATTGTCATCTCTTCTCTAAGGAGATTTTAAAATCGTCTTTAGCTCGCATCATGATGGAGAATTCACTATCTATCCGCGGAACTGGGCTGCTTTCCACTTCCCCCACCACTTTGTAATGACGAACAATCGATGAAACTGCTATTTTCACTGACTGCAAGGCATACTGATATCCTAAAACAAAAGATAATATATTTTTAATAAAATATTCCGATTTTTATACTTGTCTAGACATAGGCATTTTTGAGATGGCGGGAATCGAGAAAACATGTGAAATGTGAATGAAAAATGAAAATGATAAAATAAATAAATGGAAAATAGTGCCCGAAAATAAGACTTGGCTTAAAGGTCTCGTTACCAGGCTGTAAAATCTTTATAATAATAATAAGGCAAAATTTAAAAAAAAATGTGTTGTGTCCATTTTGTTCGTCACCGTTGGTCCTAGTTATCAAAAAAAATTAGTTATTTGTCAAAACAAATACCTTTATTTTCAAAAAAATAGAAATAAAACAGATGAGGAATTTATTTCCAAACTTACGGTGTAAACAATGTAAAAAATGAAAACTGATCCTCTTTTGATGAAGCCTGAAGACTAGAAAAGGATAAAATTATTTATCACAAGTCATCCTAATGTTCCCATGCAAGCGATAGACTGCCCTAGTCAAACCATGGTTGTTTTAAATAGTGTTAATTTAAAATTAACTTAAAGTACCACATCAGCGTAATAATCACTTACCAATACAGTTCCGAGGGCCTAGACTAAATGTGGCGAGGTTGACTAACTCGTCGTCACAGAACCTTTCAGGATTGAAGCAATCTGCATCCGCTCCCCAGTATTTTGGATCGCGGTTGATTCCCCATAGTGATAGTACACATCCAGTTCCGGGTGGAAGAATAGTTCCCGAAGCTGTGAAAAGGGGACAATATTAATAAGAAGTCGTGGAAGATGATCGTTATATTTATTAGTTCAAATTTTGCTATATAAAGGTTGTTGATAGCGAATTTAAACGCGAGTATCATACTTTTAATTAGAAATCTTGCAAGTATCATTTCCGTAGGAATCGATGCCTTTACTATGGCAACTTTGTGAAAATTCAAATCAGAAAATTGTTGCTGAAGCTCTTGCTGAAGAGCATTTTCAGCACACACACAAGGAACTCTCACGGTGTCCCCAACGAAAGTCATAAGAGATTTTGTTGTTTCGCAGTTTCTCTCTTAACACGTCTATTTTTAAGGCTTACGTAGTTTCATCTCCTCAGTTCCAGTCTTTCTTGCGACGATTGGCACTGGTGTAAAAAGACGTAGGGATTCCTTCACAACCTTATTCAAGTAATCGAGTTGTTTGAAGTCGTATTCTTTCAATTTTCGATCTTCCTCACCAAAAACGTTGATAAGTCTGCAAATAAAATTATTTTGCTATCAAAAGGCCAGCGAATTGTAATTGAAGGACTAGAAAATCAATAATTTACAATGGTACAAATAAATGGTATAAATCTAACTCTTCTTTTCTAAAAAGTTAGATGAATTAATTTGTTAATACGGTAATCATAATTATTGCACGGATGCAAAATAATTCATAAATTGATAGTGATAGTAATGTTTGCTATTATCATACTCATTAATTTTATATGATAGACTTCCATTTTTTATCTCTTGTATCATTTTTATTTCTTTTTTTTACGTTTAGTTCAATAGATATTAAATCAGGTCTTTAAACTAAATAACTTACTCTTCGTATAACTTCTCTTGCACTTGGGGATATTTTGCAAGTAACATCAGAGTATAACCGATTGCAACCGCGGAGCTGTCTGTTCCAGCTAATAACATTACCAATATTTCTTCTCTCAATTCCAAGTTGTTTAGCCCATTACCATCCGCAGATAATATAAGAAGATGATCTAGGAAGCTTTTGTTCTCCGAATCCTGACCTGTTTGACGTTTTATAAGATGAAATCAGGTTTAATTTTAATATAACAAGAAAAAACGATATCGATATAAAATAGAAGAGAATTAATTATGATAGTAATATATTTTATCTTATTTGACATGAAATGTAAGTAAGCAATTTAAAACCGACTGAGAGCAGACTGCTGTAAATGTCTAATTGTCTGAGGAAGTCGCTGAAAATCAGTATTGTGTCACCCACGGCGCGGACGCAACGTATGCTGAGCGGCCTCCTTTTTGAGAGGAGTATTATTTTAGTGTTGTATTTTTATTTTTATTATGTAAGTTATTTGTTTCTGTCAAATAAAGTTTTCATTAATTCAATGATTTTTAAGGACATCAGTCGAAAAGTTAAGAGTTGTATGTACGTTAATTGTAAAAGCCTTAGTACCAAAAATTGTCTGTTTCTGGATATTTTGATCCCAGGTCCTGTCCATGTTAAGAGCCTCGCGTTTCTCTTGTATTATCTGAAAATATAAGCGATTCAGTTATAATAATCTTAGCTTCTAAGCGAGTATTGTTTTGATAGGTAAGAGAGATGAGATGTTTCTTGATGCAGCCATGGCTAAGATGTCAAATTACGATGATTAACACCAGAGTTAAATCCCGGGAAATTTAAGTAAAAATAATTGTTTAAATCTTTTAAGATCATCAACGAACCTCAGCAGGTTCTTCAGGCAGGCCTTCTTGTGTTACATATGTGTATTGACGACGGTGATCACTTGCCATCATATACTTTATTTCTTTTTATATTTTAGTGAAACACCGAAAATCGACGCTGCACCGCTAGCTCTAACGTTATGTACATATGTATACGTAGCACAGAATTAGTGAATTAATCTCTTTCAATGACAGTACTTAGATTTGCGTTTTATTTGTATTGTTTTTGTATTTTAATGGATAAAATAAGTTTGTAAGTGTTTTGTTAAAATAAGAAGACTGATTATACAGGAATATTGTTTTATTAACGCGAGTTCCACACATTTGAATAAAATAATTTATGTGTGCTTTTCAGCTAACGGGGTCACGAGCACACTGATGACAGCTGTCTGATTTGAAATGCCACACAATTGCCATGTTAACGTTATCTATTCTATTAATTTTCTATATTATGGCGATTATGACTAACAGTGTCCTCTTGTTTTATAGTATATTCGACTTAGGGTTTTAAATATTGGATCCCAGATGTTGGAAAATATCAAACCCTCTTCTATATTGAATTTAGGGTGTCATTACTTACCTTATCCGTAAAGCTATACAATATCTGTAAACTCTTTTGACAGCTCGCATGCAGTAAGCTGCACTTGTATATAAACTCAGGCCACAACCATATTTCCACAATTCTCCTTGTCATGAAACTTAATACATCTGACACGGCCTTGAGGAAGGGAATATTCGGGTTACGCAGGGCATCTAGCTTGACACCTAATGCTGTTTCTGTACGAAAGAAAGTTATATAATAAGGCAAGAATCCCGACCTTGTAAATGAAGGTGATACATAAAAAGTAATATTCTAAACTAACATACTGTATATATTCTAATCTTTATGTAAACACACTGTATCAGGAATTTTCATATCCATGAAGATTGCTGAACCTACTTATAACTACGTATTTGTGTCAAACACCAAAATTGACACAAATACATCAAAATCGTTATATTATAGATAATACATACATAGCCATGACAGTTTTTACAATAACTATTGTCTGAAATAACGATTGTTATTATTAAAATTGATGATAATATGATGATTGATATATTATTTAATTATAATGTTGAATGTGAAGAACTTGAAAAAATACTACAGGAGCAAATTAATATAACCAAAACAATTAAGACTAAAATAGCAAAGACCTTCTAGAAATGACTGGATAAACAAGAATATAATAAATGCTATAAACAAACGCAACCAACTTTTTTATGCATAAATAAGATCACCACAAAGCGAGAATAAAAAGATGGAATATACAATCACAAAAAAAGAAGTCCACAAAACTATACAAAAAACTAAAAATACGTACTACTGCAAACTGTTTAATAACTGCGAAGGTAACCCACGCAAAACATGGTCTTTAATAAATACTCTAGCAAACAACGAGAAGAAGGCTCCTCGATTCCCTTCTCAACTTAGTACAAACTCCGGCATTGTAACTGACGTGGCAGAGATATGCAACCATTTTTTTGCCAATATTGGCATATTCTTCATTAGCTAATGAAATTCCACTCAAGTATCTAATAATGCCCCTGATATTATCTTATATAATAAATCACAGCTAAACAATTATGATGAATTAAAATATTTTGTTCCAACAACAACCGATGAAGTTAAAAATATAATTAGTAAACTTAAATTAAACACTAGTACTGGTTTAGACGGTATAAGTCCTAAAGCTGTAAAATGCGTTAAAGATTTAATTTTGAATAGTCTTACTCACTCAATTAATAAATGCTTAGAAACTGGAAGATTCCCAAATTCCTTAAAAATTGCAAAAGTAATTCCTATATTTAAATCAGGAAATAAGTTAGTAATTGGGAATTACCATCCGATTTCAGTGCTCTCAGTTATATCCAAAATAATGGAAAAAATTATTTACAACCGTTTAGACGAGCACCGTAAGTCGATTAACTTCCTTTTTGACAAGCAATATGGGTTTCGACAAAAATCGAACACACTTTCTGCTCGTATAGATCTAATAACCAATCTCAAAATAAAAATAGACCAAAAACAAATCGCACTGGGAGTTTTTATAGACTTGAAAAAGGCTTTCGACACAACAAGCCATAAAATACTCCTACAAAAGTTATTCTCAATAGGTATTAAAGATATCGCACTAAAAATGATTGAGTCTTATCTTGAAAATAGATATCAGGTAGTTAAAATCGGCAGTGTCCAAAGCAAAGCTGAAAAAAAAATCACTTTTGGTGTACCGCAAGGATCTATCCTTGGTCCGTTACTATTCTTAATTTTTATTAATAGTATCAAAGAACTAGATCTAAAGGGAGATATAAGTTTATATGCTGACGACACAATCATGTCTTTTTTACTTTGGAAACTCAATTAAATCTGTAGTTAGCGATGCTCAAACTGATTTAAACCTACTTTATGAATGGTTTCAGTTCAATTTATTAACTATAAATATATCTAAGACAAACTACCTAATCTTCATTTCAAAAAACAAACAAATAACAGATTATCCTCCCCTCATGATAAATAATTTGCCTTTATCCAGAGTTAATTCAGAAAAATATTTAGGTATTACTCTTGATAGCCATATTACGTGGAAGCCCCATATTGAAAAAGTACGAGCAAAACTATCTCGACTAATAGGGGTTCTGCGTTATACTGCAAAGTGTTTTCCAATCTTCGTTCGATACGTTATTTATAATTCATTAATAAAATCTCAATTAGACTACTTGATTGAAGCTTGGGGATGCGCTGCTAAAACTAACTTAAAAAAATTACAAGTTGCTCAGAATAGAATTATTAATCTTTTTTTTAATCTTGACTATCGAATGTCAACTAAAATAGTTTATCAGAAAACGAAACTTATGTCACTTACACAGATGTTCAAATTTAATATATGCCTACTCGTTCGCAAAATCTATACATATAATAAAAGAGTAGGATCGGAATTACGCTTCACTAAATATTTTTACCAGAAATTAAGAGGGGTGATAAAAGAAGGGTAGCAGAATGCATAAAGGCAATTTTTAAGATTCTTGTACTAAATAAAAACATTCATTCCCAACTATGTTTCATTAAAAGGACACACACTCATCAAAGAAAACTTCGAAAATCACAGGACATCCTTTTATATAAACCAAGAACTAACTATGGGAAAAAAAAATATAAAGTATGAAGGGGTGCAATTATATAATCACTCACTCAATTACATCAAAGAATCATCCTCTTTCTTTAAAAGTAAATTAAAGAAACACGTGCTAAAGAACCATAATGAGTTAAAATAATACATAAAAAAAATACTAAATATAAAACATTACTCGTTTAAAAAAAAAACTTAATTAAAACATACAAACATACATACAGGTGAAGCTAATAAAAAGCGTGTAAAAAAAGCATAATTTATAAATAACCAAAAATAAAAATAGTCAAATATATATTTTCATGATAATAGCCACTCTATCTTGACTGCAGTGACAATGCAAAGGCGATAAGTAATACCAGCCGCCTTAGTTACAAATACCGACATTTTAAAGAAACAAAAACTAAAGTTAATTTTAGGTGTATTTTAAGTTGTTTATAAGTAACAAAAAAGTAAAAGTGTGCTTGTTATTATTACTTTTAAGTTTAAACAATGTTTTCTCGCTAAGTGAAATGTACATATTTCGGGAAAATAAATAATCATAAACCATAAAAACCAAAATATACATTTCAATAATTTATTAATCTATCATAGAAAAATAGTTTCTCAACTCTCAAATCTAAAATAGAGTATAATATTTACCTGAGACTGAGCTTAAAGTGTAAGCACTGATGTATGGCCAGACGCTAAACGGTCCGGTACCGACACGGTCATCGTGTGACAGCTGCTCGGTTAACATCTGAGTCTGGATCGACTGAATATCCACAAAACCTTTCAATACTTTCGGCCCAAATGCTGGAAGTAGCATTTTCCTTCGATGGATCCATGTTGATACTAAAGTAAAGAAAAATATACTTACGGTGAAAAAATTCAAATTATTCGAAATATACAAACTAAAACTCGTGTCAAATTATCGAAAGTCGACTGTACATAATAAATTAATTTTATAATAATTGCATAAACTTATAAATTATATCTTTTATTCTGAAGTTTGAAATTCTTTGAACTTCGGGAATAAGGTACGAGGGTGAATCAAAAAATTCTTGGAATCAATATTAAAAAATGCAAAGATTTAAATATTAATATTTTATTTTTCTACATAATCTCCCTCCAATGCAATGCATTTAGAATAACGCGTTTCTAACTTCCTTATTCCTTGTGAAAAAAAATTATTTTCTTGACTCTCGAAAAAGTCCTCTACGGCAGCTATAACCGCGTCATTATCGTGAAATTTTGTTCCACGAATTTCCTCTTTTAATTTTGGAAATAAGTGAAAATCACTTGGGGCTAAGTCCGGAGAATATGGTGGGTGGTCAAGGAGATTGAAGCCAGCACAGTGGATTGCGTTGAGCGCAACTTCCGATCGATGAGCAGGAGCGTTATCTTGAAGGAACAACACGCCCAACGACAGTTTTCCACGACGTTTTTCTTTAATCGCTTCACGCACTTTCGGGATTAAATTTGCATAATAGGGTCCAGTAATCGTCTGGCCTTTTGGCATGTAATCAATAAAAAGGATTCCTTCACTATCCCAGAACACAGAGGCCATAACTTTGCCAGCGGTAGGAGCAACTCGAAATTTCTTGATGGATGGAGAGGATGGTCGTTTCCAAGACATGCTTTGTCTTTTAGTTTCAGGATCAAAATGGTGGACCCACGTTTCATCCATGGTGACAAGACGATGGCAAAAATTATCCGAATCACGCTGGAACATTTCGAGATTACGCTTGGAAATTTCCAAACGTCGCTTTTTGTTTTCGTCGGTTAACATTCGTGGCACCCATCTTGCAGACACTTTTTTGAACCCCAGTGAATCAATTAAAATGGATTGAACGCTACCAAAAGATATCTTTAGGATCTCAGCTATATGTTTTATAGTCATTCTTCTGTCTTCCAAAACCAGATTTTCAACCTTTTTGACATTTTCTTCTGTAACGGAGGTTGAAGGCTGCCCAGAACGCGGGTCAACTTTACAGCTTGATCTACCTCTTTTAAATTCAGCCACCCAGTACGCAACCGTAGAATAGGGTACAGCATCACCCCCTAATGTCTGCTGAATGTCCAAAAAAAATTCCTTCGTAGACATTTTTTTCAAACTGAGATATTTTATCACCGCACGTAACTCACTTTTATCCATAATTTTGACTTTTTAGCAACTCGTTGCACAAAAAAATTTATTACATGGGAACGAACTGACAAAAACAAGTGACAGTCTGCATAAATATAGTGTGATAGACACTCTTTAATTTGAATATCGAACTTGATCCAAAAAGGTTTCATATATATATTATATGCACTTCTAAGAACTTTTTGATTCACCCTGGTATATAGCCCCTAAGGAAGTCCCGTAGTGTAATTCTTATTATATAAATCTAAATAAAAAAAATATGAACAATTATGATGTACCATTTTGCTTTTGTATTGAGACTTACTGTTTTATTTACAAAAGGCTGCAAATAAATACCTAATATTAATAGTATGATTTAATCTTAACATATTTATTTTAATACACTGACATAAATTATCGACAAAAATATCGATAACATTTTTTCATTTGTCAACCACTACGTACTAGCGTACGTGTAATTTTAAAATTGTTTTTGTACAGCACAGACGCGATGCTACTTATCTATGTATTGACCAATGATAGGGCTGCGTTAGAGGTTGCGTATATGTGCTAATACTTGTGTTTATTTGAGTATGAGTGGCGACACTGGTTCCCATACGAATAACGCGTGATGACCATTCTAACCTTTTTATCTGTTCTGTGGTTTACACCAAGAAAAGTATTGAAACAAAACTTGTGTCACAGATCAAGAATGTTACGTGTATCGTTTAGACCATGCAAGTCATTTATTGATTCAATGTAATTACACTAAGTAAGTTTCTTACCTGTTACAGGTAAGAAACTTACTTAGTGTAAATGAGCCTTAAGGCATTTCTTTATTATTATTTTTTAAGGCGTTTTTGGCCCCCAATGTTAATAGTTTTTGACCAAAATATTATACTTTTGACCCTCAAAATCATAGTTTTTCAATTTAAATCAACAAACTCACCTGGTGCAAAAATACCGGCATTACCGATTACTTCTTTCAAGAAAATCATCAGGTCATCCTTATCAAGACAGTTTTTTAATACAAATTCTGCATCTTCACGGTTTGTTATTGCTGGAAAATGACCATATAGTCACTACAATGAATACGCATAAAAATCTAAAGATATTGAATAAGAGCGACACTGAGACTGCCATTCTTCTTTAGTGATGGTTTTTTATATACCATCTCATTCCTCTTGCCAAGCGTTTCCTTCATAAAAAATCAATCCATAAACCCTGGAGTAACCGAAGTCCAACAGTACTTAATTATTTGAAGAACACAACAATGACACATAAAAGAATTAATATATACTAATAACTGCTGGTGTAGTGGCCTTGGCATTATGTATCCTTGTTGCAATTTTTACTTGAATTTTTTAACCCAAACTATGTGTATGTCTGAAACCAGGAAACAAAATTTTCGGCGTCTTTGCCGACTTTACCCCTTCAGGTCCGGTAGTGAAGTGAAGAAACTGGAATCAGGATATTTAGTTTTTTTTTTATAACAGAGCGGACAACCGAGCAGGTGGTTATTTGTTGTTGATCACTCTCCAAAGTATGGTCGATTGTATTTTCTTTATTTAACCGTGTCGCCTACAGCTAAGACACAAAGTATGTATTTTTTTATAAGCAAGAACGAAGATCGCTATTGTTAACGTAAATCTTGATAAGGCTTTTCTCTTGTCTACTTTCATTATGTAAAATTTTTGTTAATTCATTCACCTTCCAACCTGACCTTGACGATCAACTTACCTACATAAAAATATGGGTCCACCAATAGTTTGGCGATTCCGTTGTGTTTCAACGCAAATGAGCTGTACTCTTCTATCAGTGGCATAAATACTGAAAAAAAGATTGATAATTTAAACAAAAAATTGAAAGAAACTAAAAATAGTTTTCTAATTACAGTAGAATCTCGCTAATCCGGCACCCGTCTCCCCCATATTATAAATTGCTCAAACAGACTTCAATTAAGGATTATTTTAAAAATATAATTAGCAGGGGCGGATTTGAAACGCTGGCCACTCTAGACTTGTGTAACATTGCCGCCCCCTACTCAAGTAGAGCACGAATAATTGAAATAAAATAAAATATAAGGAAAATCTGTATATGATAAAGTTAAATAAAATACTGTATACCGGATTAAAAAGCGATTTATTATTTGTATTGTTTCAAACACATTGCGGATATCAAACACAGACGTAACTCTAAATCAGCAGTATGTGAACAAACTCTAGATAAGCCAAACCACTACATACGTTTCGACCAACCGCAAATCCTTGCAAGAGAAAGACCTAGATTCTTTCCCAGACTAGTATGTGAGGCTATTGAAATTAAAAATACATCCTAACTTCAATAGAGAAGATGGTTTGAGACTTTCCAACACCTGGGATCCAGTAATTAAAAATCTAATACCCCTGTGGAGGAAGGGAGGTGTGGTCTTCCTCCAACCTAAAGGGAGGATCCTCGACCAGTCGAACCACTGACTGGCCGGCCCTAAGGCCCCAGTGGTTGATGTCGAGATGTTGTATATATACTCAGCGCGCACAGAAACTTTGATAGCGCGATTCAGGAATGGACGTATTTGTATTGATTCTTGTAGCGGATCATAGGTGTCGCTACAGTACTCCCCCCCGAAGACCGGAGGTCGATCGAGTAGTTGAAACAGCTGTGTTGAGTGTTGCTTGCCAGTGCCAGATTGCCCGAGATTCCAGTGAGTCGGAATCGGATGTCGCAGAGTTCGCGGTGAGTCGGAACTGTGTGCGATGATGCTGCATGTTGCTCCAGTGAGTCGGAGTGCTGCAGTGTTCGAAGCTGGCTGCTGCGTCGACCAGGAGAGATGTGCTCTGCTTGCTGACCGGCCGAAGTGCAGTGTGCTGTGCTGAAGGTGGCTGAGGGTGTTGACCAGGCATACGCGCTCGCTGTATGCTAGTGGACAGGATACCCGTTGAAGCCGAAGGTGCTGGCTGGCTGTGACTTGGTTGCTGCTGATTGATGTTGTAGGAAGGAGTGATGACGTCATGCTTCATGATGTTCAGAAGTAGGTGTTCTTCTGCGGGTTCACCAATGTGGAGGAAGGTGGCTGAATCACGTCGGGGTCACCAATGTGGAGGAAGGGAGGTGTGGTCTTCCTCCAACCTAAAGGGAGGATCCTCGACCAGTCGAACCACTGACTGGCCGGCCCTAAGGCCCCAGTGGTTGATGTCGAGATGTTGTATATATACTCAGCGCGCACAGAAACTTTGATAGCGCGATTCAGGAATGGACGTATTTGTATTGATTCTTGTAGCGGATCATAGGTGTCGCTACACCCCAAATCAAACATACTAAAAACAAGAGGACACCGTTAGTCAATATTGTCATAATATAGAAAACTAGCAAAACGCCCCGGCTTCGCACGGGTTCAATTTGGATGAAAAAAAATATGTTATAATATAGCTTTCTATTGGTGAAAGAATTTTTAAAATCGGTTTATTAGTTTTTGAGCAAAACCGCAATTTAACAAAATAACATAGTACTAAGTTACCCCTCGCCGTATTGCTTGATGGGCTGCGTGGAGCCACAGCGGCGCGATGGCGTGAATTTTTGTTTATATTGATATTTTTAATTTCGTAATATCTTTTGAATGGAATGTCCGATTTCAATATTTCAAAAACTAATCAATAGGTATTGAAGCAGTCTTAAATACGAAACAATTTATTTGGATAAGAATTAATACAAAGGTATGGATAGCATGGTCTGATTTTGATCGGCATTTCTATCAACTTTTAAAATGTAAAAAAGTAGTTATAGTATCATAACTACAATAGTTAGACATATGGTCTCACAAAGTTTTTTGTAGATATTTATATGTTCTATAATATTGTAGAACATTTTTTTGTTCTATCGTCAATACTTTCCGCAGCGCATGCGACGAACAACATTTATTGGCTAATTTTTTTACACCTCGTGTTGGTTTTAGTAGGAATTTCAAAGGATCTCTATTTTTTTCTAATAATAAATATAGCCTATGTTACTCAGCGATAATGTAGCTTTCTATTGGTGAAAGAATTTTTGAAATCGGTGCAGTAGTTTTTAAGTTTATTCAATACATACAAAAATACAAATGTTTCCTCTTTATAATATTAGTATAGATTACAGTAAATATCAACTCCGTAGGAATAGATGGCGATAATATGGCAATTTTGTGACATTACAAAAATCAGACAACTGTTATCTTTCTGTCTCCCTGTGATCACGGTTTCTGAAAAGCGTCTGAAACGTCGGGATAAATAATTTAAACAATATAAATAATAAATCGCGTTTTAATCCGGTATACAGTATTTTATTTAAATGTGTGATACTCGCGTTAATAAAAGACAATATTATGATAAAGTTACATTAGTCAGTGTTCTTAGACACTGATGCATATCGTTATTATTTGTGAGTTTCTAAACGTTGAGGCCGGCTGTGCACACTCGCCGAGAATTTTGGCCGATGAGGCTCTCAGCGAGAGCATACGAGACATGACAAACTAATATAATATAAGATATTATCTAGATATATTATAATATATAATACAAAATTGTCGATGTCGAGATATATCATAGATAGAAAAGATATCTCAATCGAAAAATACATCTATTTTTTATATTAAAAGTCGAGTTTAAACTGTAATTGTCATGTTAGACCCGGAAGTCTCAATAAAGGGATAATCGATTAAAACACGAGAAAACGGTCGACTTTGTCGCGGTTATCATGCTAGGCTGGCAGTACACATTCCTTTATTCATTTGTACTGAAGATTCCCACAGTAATGTACGTAAAAATTGCAACTGCTGTTTGTCTTTGTGCTGTGAGTTATTATAATTTTAGATGAATTTAAGAATGAGTCCATAAAATCGAATGCCAACCATATAGGCTTATAAACTGATTCTGATGCAATAATCTTTATTTTATTTAGCCATTAGCGAATCTCTTTTTTTAAGTCTGCTATAGAAATTTCAAAACAACCAATTATTCGCACCCAAGCATCGTGGATAAATTGCTTATCCTCGATATCCTGAATATTTGTGTTTTATATGCTTTGAGTCCTATAACACCGGTTCCATTTGATAGTACTCCAAATACTGTAATCACGCTCGTTAGACCTCATAGCGAATCACGACCAAACAATATCCGGAAAAATGGAATGTATAGCCAAGCGATACAGACCGGGGAATTAATTTGTTTCACTGGGAATGCAGTCGCAGTTCGAAATGACTATGGATGCACATCCCACCCTCGACATTTGGAATTTAAACGGAGCGGGGCAAGCGAAGCGAGCAAGTGGGCACCGGGGTAATCAAATATGTAGTCTCCGAAAAAGATGGAATATGTATTGCCAGCTTTACAGTGTACAAGTAGGGCAACTGCGGTGTTGCTATTCTTCCCGGGGAAATGGTCACTAAATTGGCCTAATGACCATGTACAGGTATTATATGTCATGGGGCTGCATCGCGGGTTGCTTGCTGCCCTCGCACCTTTACCCTCGACACAGAATTTCGACCAAGCATTTCATTCCACAAAACCATTGCCACCAATCTTTCTCCTCTCGACAGGGGACGCAGTCTCATTTCTAAATGAACGAGTGTCAACTACACATAACATAATCAAAGGTCTCGCGGGCCGCTTGCGGTCCAGCGCACCTTCAAAACGCTAGTTTTATAATATTATAATTATTTGTCATTGAATTTCGTGAACTTATTCTTAGCCGTAACTTTATTTAATTTGTTAAGGAAAGAAGTCTGGAAGGAAAGGAAAACAGTTTATATTAACATGAGAGTATTAGAGATTTTGTTTAATAATAATAATAATAAATTCATTTATTTGCTTTAAAACATGGTATACAATTGTTAAAAAAATACTTTATACAGTGCGCATGTTTTGCTATTTAAAAATGTATAGCATGCAAATATTCTAAATTGTCTTTAATTATAATAGTTTATTAAGAAATTCATTAACGTCATAAAAATTATAATAGCTAAGCCACAATCGTATTTTTTTCTTAAATAGGGTCATGTTAAGTATTTTTATATGTAGGTATTTTATTATAAATTTTCACGCTTAAACATATACAACATTTACTGTATTTGTCCGTTCTAGGAATTTCTTTATATATAAATTTTTGTGGATCTCTTCTCTTATATTTAATAGCTCAAAGTAACACAATCTGTTTACGTGAAAATGCACAATATGAATGCATTGTAAACCTCATTTTGTAATATCATTCAAATTAAAAATATACCCCGTTCAAAAATAAATATTTGTAGAATACTACGGATGTCGTTATATCGTTATCGGGGATGGGATTTGCTTCGCTAACTCATACACCATTAACAGAGCTTAGAATATACGGTGAAATTATGTATGGTGGTAAATAAAAGTCATGATTATAAAATAAATAAAAAATCCTCTAAATACATATTTATAAAGTTTTACGGCTGTTGAGATATCGAAAGGGGATGATATGTGTCACGCTAACTCGTACTCACTTAACTGGGCTTTAATAAAAAAGTATCTAATTAATAAATAAATAAATGTACTCACGTTCAGTTCCTTTAAATAAATATTTGTAAAGTCCTACGACTGTCGCTATATCGGGAGGGGATGGGATTTGCTTCGCTAACTCATACACCCTCTGACGTTTGTAGCGGAACAAGGAGTACCACAGAACCACCGCTAATGTTAGAAGAACTAAAAACATCGTGTTTACTGTTTGCGAATGTTCAGCGAAATGAGTTATTCTCGTTCATTATTTATGTATTATATATTATGGGGCTTTGTTAACACGTTAGATGCGGTGCTGCCGGCCTAGCATGATAACCACGACAAAATATTGTCGCCCGTTTTTTCGTGATTTAATCAATTATTATATATTTATGTCTTCTCGGTCTAAAATGAGACTTACACTTAAAACTTGACTTTGAATATAAAAAATATATATTTTTGTCGATCAAGATATCTTTTCTAGCAAAATTGTCGATGTCGAGATATAATATAACTAGATATCTTACATCTTAGTTTGTCTTCTCTCGTCCGCGACATATCTCGTAGCGGTCATGCTAGTCCGGCAGGACACGCTTGCGTTTGTCGAGCTTAGCCGACATTGGCAGTCAAAAGGTTAATCTTTCTGCATAAGAGGAAATATGACCAATATTATACTAAGGGCCGGATTAACGGGAGGGCATACAGCCCCGGGGCCACAAAATAGAGACTTTTTCAACAACAATTTCAACTTTTTCTTTGATATATTTTTTCACTGTTTAACTTTACCTACAGTATTTGTACAAACATGATTATATTGTTCTTAAATGTTAATTTTATTTGGAAAATAATTTAGGGCCAGGATCCCCACTTCTTTGTTGCCCTAAGGCCTTCAGTGCTCTAAATCCGTTCCTGGATATACCTATAACTAAGTATCCAAAGTGCCTTTCTTTAAACTCAGTACCATCACTGTTAATATGGTAGTAAGAGAACAGACAATGGAACAATATTCTAGGATAGTTCGGACAATGTCGTTATACAGGTAGATTAATATCGATGGTCTAGTGAATTCGTTAGATAATCTAGTCACATATCTAATCTAATATTTTTAATTTTATTACAGATATTTTAATATTTGATTATTTATGTGTCGGAGATCGATCGAGTGACTCGTTGTCAGAAGACGCTGCAGATATCTACTCGTTGTTTATAAATATATCAATTTAAAAAAATACACAAAATTTCTACATAACCTTGGTTCCAATTATTTTTATACCTTGCAACAATGCAACCGCCGCTGTAGCAACACTAAGACTACGTCGCCATCTTGTTCGTTCCTGTTCGAATCACCGCACGAGCAACACTAGGTGTTCTCTAAAATCTAATTAAAAATTCAAAAATTCAAAATTCAAAAATCATTTATTCATTTAGGTAACACAATGTACACTTATGAACGTCAATAAAAAATACATATTAAATGCTTCTAGTTTTACATTTACTGCCAGTTCTCAAATCAAGGGCGTAGAGCGGACGAGAAGAACTGGCAAGAAACTCGCCGCCACTCTTTTTTAATCGCCAAGTTTTTGTTTTACAAATGTTTTGTAAGGAGCTGCAACCATTACACCATGTTCCCGACAACTAAGTCGTTTATAATATCAAACAAATTGCGCGCGCCCCCGCGAGTGTGGAAAACAAGAGAAAGTGACAGTGCAAGGACTGAGTGCTACAGGAGAAGAGTTGCAGGTATTGTTTCCCTTCTTCCTATCCGTCC
The DNA here is from genome assembly GCA_905404175.1 of Anthocharis cardamines. Classification (NCBI taxonomy): domain Eukaryota; kingdom Metazoa; phylum Arthropoda; class Insecta; order Lepidoptera; family Pieridae; genus Anthocharis; species Anthocharis cardamines. The sequence goes on along the minus strand of FR989962.1, from coordinate 10,798,955 downwards.
CAGTCCGATCCTGTCCTTCTTCCTTTATCCGCCCTTGTCTCCACACACCCCGCATACGGTCCACTTTTTTAATTTTGAAGATTATTGCAACATACTTGGCGCGTCCAAAGACCCGTATTCAATTAATAATAGCTTTACTCCTTTATCATAATGTAATCATTTGAGAAAAAAGAAAACAAACAACATCTTTTTTTAAAATTTGTATTTGATTTTATTTACCTCGTGTGCATATAATAAGTGTTTTCTATTTAAAATGTAAATCAGGTGCGATTCCACCCAAAATAGTGTGTAGAAAATTTGTTTACAACATTTTGTGCACAACTCTAGCAGTGCACTTACTAAGCTGGTAACGCCTTTGATACAGAGCAGTAAACACAGTATGCACGAATAAGTTAACTCTGGTTGAGTAAAATAATGTTCCATTTTGTCATTACTTCAGTCAAGTCACAATTATAAATGTGAGCCAAATCCCGAGGTTAGTGTTGAGTAGGACATACAAGAGGCGGTACATTTGTCCCGGACATGACGTCAAAATGTAAGAGCGGCTCGAATTATAAAATGTACTACTTCAAATTTTATGTCGCGCTCGTTTTTTCTCGATGTATTTGGGTCCTAAATAAAAATTAAAAAAAAACCATCAAATGTCATATTAATACTCGCTAGTACAAATTATGATACGAGCTTCATACGCCTCGCCTCATTTGAAGTGGGACATTGTACTGGCTTAGAGTGAAAAAGAGGCTACTCTTACAAACTCTTTTTGAAGTCTTGTACTACCCAACACTACCCGAGGTGCATATGGGTTTTTGTTTCCAATTTTATTGTCAATGTGCCTATGGGATTCTATCGGATACTTAGTATAGGATAAGTTTCAATCGCATGAATAAATTGTATAATTCTGTCCAATACATCTTTATCAAGTGCGCGAACAAATAATTGTGCTCGCTACGACGCGGAAGCAAGATTGAGTTCGCGAACAAAAGCTGCGAATGTCAACCAAAGTCCACTTGTTACGGTTTGTTTGAGTGAATCGACCGAAGCAAATATTTGTGGCGCATACTGTGCAATTCTGTGTGGCACAGTTCAGTACACTGGTGGAATCGTGCCTTTACAACCCTTATAACTTATTTTAAAAAAAGCGTTATTCACGTTTCAAAAATAAATATTAATTACAATTTGTAAAAACATTGTCATCTCTTCTCTAAGGATATTTTAAAATCATCTTTAGCTCGCATCATGATGGAGAATACACTATCTATCCGCGGAACTGGACTGCTTTCCACTTCCCCCACCACTTTGTAATGACGAACAATCGATGAAACTGCTATTTTCACTGACTGCAATGCATACTGATATCCTAAAACAAAAGATAATATATTTTTAATAAAATATTCCGATTTTTATACTTGTCTAGACATAGGCAAAATTTTAAAAAAAGTATTGTGCAAATTTTGATCGTCACGTTGGAAATAGTTATTTTGACAAATATGTTTATTTCCTTTGATGAAAGCGAGCTTGAAGACTAAAAAAGGGTAATATTATCACAAATCATCCGAATGTTCCCGTGCAAGCCCTAGACAAACCATGGTTGTTTTAAATAGTATTAAATTTGATATTAACTTAAAGTACCATTTGAGCGTTTTTATCACTTACCAATACAGTTCCGAGGGCCTAGACTAAATGTGGCGAGGTTGACTAAATCGTCATCGCAGAACCTTTCAGGATTGAAGCAATCTGCATCAGCTCCCCAGTATTTTGGATCGCGATTTATTCCCCATAGAGATAGTACACAGCCAGTTCCAGGTGGAAGAATAGTTCCCGAAGCTGTGAAAAGGATAAGTTAAGTGTGGAAGATGCGTAATAAATATATTTTTTCAAATTTCGTTATATTAAAAGATTGTTCTTAATATTTTCTTTGATTAACGCAAATATCATATATTTTAATAAAATTACTTTAACTGGATTAAAACATACTGAAAAACAAGAGGATACTGCTAGTCAATATTGCCATAATATAGATATAATTATAGCAAGCATCAATTCTGTAGGAATATATGGCCTTACTATGGCAACTTTGTGAAAATTCAAATCAGATAATTGTCACCTTTCAATCTACTTGTGACCACGCTTCCTGAAAAGCATTTTCAGCACACACACAATGAACATTTACGGTGCCTCCAACGAAAGTTAGAACATAAGAGATTTTGTTGATTCTTCTCTTGCAGTTTATCTCTTAATACGTTTATTTTCATCTTACTTACGTAGTTTCATCTCCTCAGTTCCAGTCTTTCTTGCGACGACTGGCACTGGTGTAAAAAGTCGTAGGGATTCCTTGACAACCTTATTTAGGTAATCCAGTTGTTTCAAGTCGTATTCTTTCAGTTTTCGATCTTCATCACCAAAAACGCTGATAAGTCTGCAAAAAAATTATCTTATTATATATTATAATGCTATCGAAAGGCAAGCAAATTGCAATTGAAGGATTGATTTTCATTGAATACTGTTAATACTGTATATAAGATGAGTTAACTTGTTAAGGCTAGTTAGAAAGAAGAGTTAGATGAATAAATTTGTTAATACGCTAATCATAATTATTGCAAGGATACAAAATAATTCATAAATTGATAGAGATAGTAATGTTTGCTATTATCATACTCATTAATTTTGTATGATAGACTTTCACTTTTTTATCTCTTGTATCATTCCAAATTTCAGTTACTCCTATTACCTAGATGTACGGGTAGACTCCAAGAATTACTTTATTAGAGTTTATTCCAACCTTTTTTACGTTTAGTTAAATCAATTGATATTTAAGCACGTCTTTAAACTAAATAACTTACTCAGCGTATAACTTCTCTTGCACTTGGGGATACTTTGCAAGTAACATCAGAGTATAACCGATTGCAACCGCGGAGCTATCTGTTCCAGCTAATAACATTACCAAGATTTCTTCTCTCAATTCCATGTTGTTAAGTCTATTACCATCCGCAGACAATATAAGAAGATGATCTAGGAAGCTTTTGTTCTCCGAATCCTGACCTGTTGACGTTTTAAAAGATGAAATCAGGTTTAAGTATAATATTGTGGCGTCAGAAGAATCTTCGCAAAACAAAATAATATTGAAAATGACGCAGCAAATTCAGCGCGCGAGTGGTGCGCTGTACCACCGCCTCTTCACCCCGCGCCCCGCCGCCGCTAAAACAACTTTCTAAAATACTTGGTCGCCGCGGCGGGGACACTGCGCGGCTAGATCTCACGGCGAATGCATGTCATATCTTTTGCTCTGTACTCTGTTTAATGTGCTCGTAAATTCGTATTTAATAATTAATTTTTATATCAAATAATATTGTAAAATCGTAAATACAGTTGTTATAATATGTGGATTAGTTTTTGATTTGATATACCCAGTAGGCTATCCACATAATTGGTGACCCCCGACGTTCGAGAACATTCGAGAACAAGATGGCGCAAGAAGCTTCAACAGACAATGAGGTTAACAAAGTTGGAGTGCGGCTACCTCCGTTTTGGCCAGATGATCCCGCATTATGGTTTGCTCAGATTGAGGGACAATTTTATTTAGCCGGAATAACATCGGATACGACGAAGTTTTACCACATATCCTCTCAACTGGAACAACGATTTGCGCAGGAGGTAAAAGATATTATTAAAAGTCCTCCCTCGGAAAACAAGTACCTCAAATTGAAGACCGAGTTAATAAAAAGGCTTACAGCTTCTCAAGAAAAGCGTATCCAGCAGCTTTTAGCTCAAGAGGAATTGGGAGATAGGAAGCCGTCTCAATTTTTGAGACATTTACAGAACTTGGCAGGTCCAGCAGTTCCAGAGGAATTTCTACGGACATTATGGACAGGTCGGTTACCATTAAATATTCAAACAATAATAGCTTCACAAAAAAGTCTCAGTTTAGAAGCAATTGCTGATTTGGCAGATTCTGTTCACGATATTGTACAACCCTCCCAACAAGTTTGCACTTTAAATAATAATATTAAAAATAATGAAATTTCAGAATTGAGTAAACAATTAGAAAGTTTAACGAAAGAAGTAGCTTCATTGAAAAGTAAATTCCATAAACCACGGCCACGTACCCCATCACGTGACAATAATCACCGTCACAGATCTAGATCGAGATCGAGGTCTAGAAATTTAGATTTTTGTTGGTATCATCAGAGATTTAGAAATCGAGCACATAAATGCATTAAGCCATGCAATTATAATTCACAGTCGGAAAACGGCATGAGCAGCCGGAATTAGCGGCAACCGACTGCCAAATTTCACCAGGCCGCATTTTTATAGTGGATAAAATAACTAAAATGAAATTTCTTATTGATACAGGTTCTGATTTATGTGTTTATCCACGCAGAACATTGAGAGAGCATCGAACGAAGACTGACTACCAGCTGTTTGCAGCTAATGGCTCAATAATCACTACTTATGGTTGGGTTCAGATTCATATTAATTTAGGATTGCGACGTGATTTTAAATGGAGATTTGTAGTTGCCGACATTTCTAAACCGATAATTGGTGTTGATTTTCTTTCTTTTTATAATCTGTTAGTAGATTGTCGTCAGCAACGCCTTATTGACGGATTGACATCACTCGCAGTTTCAACATCAATTGAAAAGGCATCTGAAAGTGACGTGACTTCTATCAAGGTAATTTCTGGAGATTCTATTTACCATCAAATCTTACGTCGGTATCCAGATATAACGCGCCCAGCAGGTACTTATAAGGAGCCAAAGCATAATACCGTGCATCATATTCGGACAACACCAGGTCCGCCAGTTTCATCTCGACCTCGTAGACTTCCTCCTGATCGATTGAAGGTTGCACAGAAGGAGTTTGAAGATATGCTACAAGCTGGAATAGCACGCAGGTCAGATAGTCCATGGTCTTCTCCTCTTCATTTAGCTCCCAAGAAGGATAACAGCTGGAGACCTTGTGGTGACTACAGAGCTTTGAACGCGAGAACGTTGCCCGACTGCTATCCAATCAGGCATATCCAAGATTTTACTCATTTGATAGCAGGTAGCACTATATTTTCAAAAATCGATTTAGTAAGAGCGTACAATCAGATACCGGTTTTTAAAGACGATATACCGAAGACTGCTATTACTACACCGTTTGGATTATTTGAATTTTCATATATGACATTTGGTCTTCGAAATGCAGCGCAAACATTTCAGCGTTTTATTGACGAAATGCTCAAAGGATTTCATTTTTGTTATGGATACTTAGATGACATTTTAGTATTTTCTCAGAACTATGATGAGCACCTGGATCACCTGCATCAATTGTTCCAGAGACTATCAGATTTTGGCATCTTAATAAATTCCGCTAAGTGTGAGTTTGGTGTATCTAATATAACTTTTTTGGGTCATAAGGTTTCATCAACTGGAATATGTCCGGTGCAAGAGAAAGTACAGGCAGTGATGGACTTTCCAGTTCCGAAGAATATTCAAGAACTACGTCGATTTCTGGGTATGTTTAACTTTTATAGACGTTTTATCCCAGGCGCATCATCTATCCAAGCTCCACTCAGTTTAGCTCTTGCCGGACCCAAAAAGAAAAGCAAACAAGCTATTGAGATGACCCCAGTAGAAATGGAATCTTTTAACGCATGTAAGTTGGCTCTTTCTAAAGCGACCACGCTAGCACATCCTAGAACTGATTGTGATATCGCAATTCATACGGATGCATCAGACAATGCGATTGGGGCTGTTTTACAACAACGTGTGAATGACACCTGGCAACCTTTAGCTTTCTTCTCACGTAAACTTAAGCCATGTCAAGTTAAGTATAGCCCATATGATCGAGAGCTTTTAGCTATTTATGATGCTATTCGATATTTTCGTCATATGCTAGAAGCAAGAGTTTTTGCCGTTTATACAGATCATAAACCACTTACATATGTTTTTAATTCAAATCGAGATAAATGCTCACCTCGTCAGTTTCGCTATTTAGATTTTATATCTCAATTCACTACTGATATCAGGTACGTGGCCGGTACAGATAATGTGGTAGCCGACGCGCTGTCTAGAATAAATGAGATCGCAGATGTAATTAATTTTGAAGAGCTTGCACGAACTCAGGTTACAGATACTGAACTGCAAGAACTTTTAAAGAAAGAAACTTCACTTAAATTAGAAAAAGTAAATTTACCAAATTCTTCAAGTTACATTTATTGTGACGTATCAATGGCAAACTCGAGACCTTTTATAACTAAGAATTTACGAGAGCAAGTTTTTAATTATTTTCATGGATTTAGTCATCCTGGAGCCAGGGCAAGCATTAAATTGATTTCCCAAAGATTTGTTTGGCCTGGAATGAAAAGAGATTGTCGCCGCATGGCAAATTCATGCACAGAATGCCAACGTAATAAAGTCTTCCGCCATACTTCCTCTCCTTTAACTCCTTTTTCAAGCCCAACTCAACGTTTTTCCCACGTCCACATGGACATCGTGGGCCCGTTACCTTATTCTTCTGGTTTCAGATATTGTCTCACGATCATCGATCGCTTTACACGTTGGCCTGAGGCAATTCCTTTACCAGACATCTCGGCAGAAACGTGTGCCCGAGCTTTCATCTCCGGCTGGGTTGCACGCTTTGGCTGCCCTGAGAAGATTACGACAGACAGAGGCAGGCAGTTTGAGTCCCACCTGTTTCACAACATCGCTGCCCTGCTAGGCGCAGTGCATCGCCCAACTACAGCCTACCATCCAGCAAGTAACGGTATGGTGGAACGTTTTCATCGTCAGTTGAAGGCAGCTATCATGTGTCACAAAAATAATCAATGGTCAGAGGTACTTCCACTTGTTTTACTTGGTATACGCAGTGTGTGGAAAGATGATATTAAATCCTCTGCAGCTGAGCTGGTTTACGGAGAACAATTACGACTTCCTGGCGAGTTTTTCTCTTCTAAAGCTACTACTATCACAGACTTCACTGACTTTGTTTCACGCTTACGTAGCTACATTAAAAACCTTGCACCAGAGCCGGCGCATTGGCATTCCAATAAAACTTTCTATGTTCCTAAGGGCTTAGACACAGCTGAGCATGTTTTTCTTCGCAAAGGGCCTATTAAAAGATCGCTAGAATCGCCTTACTCCGGTCCGCATAAAGTACTGGAACGAGGGAAGAAAACCTTCAAGATCGACTTGTGTGGTAGACATACCTATGTCACAATCGATCGCTTAAAACCTGCTTATTTGCTTAATAATTTACAGAATGAAGTTCAAATTAATAACAGCAAGTCGTCAGCAGCGGAGCCAATCAAGACAAGAAGTGGTCGTGTGGTTCGTTTTCCTGACTACTATCGACCGTAGCTGGCTCCGGTCTCGGTGGGGGAGTAGTGTGGCGTCAGAAGAATCTTCGCAAAACAAAATAATATTGAAAATGACGCAGCAAATTCAGCGCGCGAGTGGTGCGCTGTACCACCGCCTCTTCACCCCGCGCCCCGCCGCCGCTAAAACAACTTTCTAAAATACTTGGTCGCCGCGGCGGGGACACTGCGCGGCTAGATCTCACGGCGAATGCATGTCATATCTTTTGCTCTGTACTCTGTTTAATGTGCTCGTAAATTCGTATTTAATAATTAATTTTTATATCAAATAATATTGTAAAATCGTAAATACAGTTGTTATAATATGTGGATTAGTTTTTGATTTGATATACCCAGTAGGCTATCCACAATATAACAAGAAAAAACGATATCGATCTAAAATAGAAGAGAATAAATTATGTTAGTAATATATTTCATCTCATTTGAAATGAAATGTAAGTAAGCAATTTAAAACGGACTGAGAGCAGACTGTTCGCTCTAAAAGCCTAATTGTCTGAGGAAGTCACTAAAAATCACTGTTGTGTTTCTCACGGCGGGGACGCAACATATGCTGAGCGGCCTCCTTTTTGACAGAAGTATTGTTTTAGTGTTGTATTTTATATTTAAATTAAGTTAGATTAATAAGTTATTTGTTTCTGTCAAATAAAGTTTTCATTCATTTAATGATTTTTAAGGATATCGAGTCGAGTCGTTAAGTTTATAGTATAGGGGGCAAACGGGCAAGTGGCTCACGTGATGGTAAGTGATCACCGCCGCCCATAGACATCTGCAACACCAGAGGACTTGCAGGTGCGTTGCCGGCCTTTGAAATGTTATATGGTGTCACTCGTTGTATGTACGTTAATTGTAAAAGCCTTATTACCAAAAATCGTCTGTTTCTTGCTAGCTTGATCCTTGGTCATGTCCATATTATTAAGAGCCTCGCGTTTCTCTCGTATTATCTGAAAATATAAGCGATTCAGTTATAATCTTAGCTAAGAGCTAGTTGTTTTTATAGGTAAACAGAGACGAGATGTTTCTTGATACAGCCATAGCAAAGATGTCAGATAAGATGCTTAACACTAGAGTTAAATCCCGGGAAATTAAAATAATTAAAAGTTATTAACGAACCTGCAGGTTCTTTACGCAGGCCTTCTTGTGTTACAGATGCCTATTGACGGCAGTGATCACTTGCTATTTATTATCATATATATACTATATATATATTTTTAAAACATGCAAAGCACAGAAGGCAGGCACATCACCTTATTGCCTGCCTACATATTGATCTAGATTATATTTTTGTCATTATTACTATCTTTTATTGCTTTATTTGATTTTTTTCGTAAAATTCGTAAAAATATTTACCTACTAAAGTTATTAATAGTTAGTTACTAATTAATGTATATATTTTATTTATTTTTATATTTTAGTCAAATACCACCACTGAAAATCGGCGCTGCACCGCTCGCTGTAACGTTATGTATACGTAGAACAGACTGAGTGATCTCCTTCAATACTTAGATTTACGATTTATTTATATTGTTTTTGTATTTTAATGGATAAAATGTTTGTGGTCGAGTTATACAGAAATATTTTTTTAGTAATAAAATACTTTATTATTTATTTCTTGTATTATTTTATCCCAACGTTTCGAGCATAGATAAATAATTGGTCTCCGCGTGCGTAGCGCTAAACCAATTATTAATCTAAGGTTTCGAGTTTGTCACGAGAACGTCACGGGTAGCCGGCAGACTGAAAGATGACAGCTGTCTGATTCGAAATGTCACAAAGTTGCCATGCTAACGCCATCTGTTCTTACGGAGTTGATATTTGCTGTAATTGTCTATATTGTGGAAATATTGTCCTCTTGTTTTATGTATTGTTGACTTGGGGTTTTAGATTTTTAATTATTGGATTCCAGGTGTAGGAAAGTCTAAAATCATCATCTCTATTGAAGTTTTTTTAAGTCTGGGAAAAAAATGGCTATATTACAAACGATTACTTACTTTATCCGTAAAGCTATACAATATCTGTGCACTCTTTTGGCACTTTGCATGCAGTAAGCTAAACTTGTAAATAAACTCAGGCCACAACCACATTTCAACAAGTCTTCTTGTCATGAAACTTAATACATCTGCCACGGCCTTGAGGAAGGGGATATTTGGGTTACGCTGGGCGTCTAGCTTGACACCTAATGCTGTTTCTGTAACGAACGAAAGTAATATTAGTAAGGCAAGAATCCCGAAGGAAATGTGATGAATAATACGTTATTGGAACTAACATCTTGTATACATTCTCATCTTTTTTGATAGGTATACGTAGTGCTTTTTGAACATACATCAGACATTTTTATATTAATGGTTTAGATGTATGTATGTATGTGTCAAATAGCAATCACCGCCACTCTTTTTAATCGCCAAGATTTTTGTTTTACAAAATGTTTGTAAGTAGCTGTAACCATTACACCATATTCCACATGACATCTTTAAGTAATGAACTACAATATAATAATAAAAGATATATATAAACGAAAAAAAAATACAAAGTTTTGTCCTCTATCAGCAGTAGACATGGTGAAATAGGAGCACGCACTTACGAGTACATTCACGCAAATACATCGTCGAAATAACTAACATCACCGCATACACGAATTCAAGTCCGACCTGTCACCATATAAGGACTATATTGGATCGTATGGTGTTTATAATAAGAAATTAAATCAATAAATTTGAGTTGTGCCGTTATTCTTGCAAAGCAGCATTATGTTTATACAATAATAAAACAAAGTAACAAATATTGTATATACAAAATGAAATATAATAATATACAAAACAAATGATATTTAAATACTCACATAGGATAAAAAAAAATTCTGTGAGACATAAACGAAACCAAAATGTATAATTTATTAATCAATCGTAGAAAAATAGTTTCTCAACTCTCAAAACCAAAATAGAGTATAATATTTACCTGAGACTGAGCTTAAAGTGTAAGCACTGATGTATGGCCAGACGCTAAACGGTCCGGTACCGACACGGTCATCGTGTGACAACTGCTCGACTAACATCTGACCCTGGATCGACTGAATATCCACAAAACCTTTCAATACTTTCGGGCCAAATGCTGGAAGTAGCATTTTCCTTCGATGGATCCATGTTGATACTAAAATAAAGAAAAATGTACTAAGTTATTATATTACCAAGCTGTATTCAACATGCATAATAATGCCTCGTTAAGTAAACAAATGTTTTTTTGCAGAACAACTCACGAAAGTTTCATCTTAATCGGATGAATAATATAGGAGTGCATAAATGATAAACATTTAAAACAAACAATTAAGTTAATTAGATTTTTTGATACCTACATAAAGTTAATTATTTTCTCATTTGATTGTTGTTTATAAAACAATATATCGGAATTACTAAACTAATTTTAAAGATTATTTCAACTGAAAATTACCGAAGAGACAAATTCTTTATATTCAATTTATTGAGTATTTTTCAAGTTACCGGGAAACATTCAAATTATTGAAAGATACAAATTAAAGCTCATGTCAAATTATCGAAAGATACAAATTAAAGCTCATGTCAAATTATCGAAAGATACAAATTAAAGCTCATGTCAAATTATCGAAAGATACAAACTAAAGCTCGTGTCAAATTATCGAAAGATACAAACTAAAGCTCGTGTCAAATTAACGAAGGATACAAACTAAAGCTCGTGTCAAATTATCGAAGGATACAAACTAAAGCTCGTGTGAAATTATCGAAAGATACAAACTAAAGCTCGTGTCAAATTAACGAAGGATACAAACTAAAGCTCGTGTCAAATTATCGAAAGATACAAATTAAAGCTCGTGTCAAATTATCAAAAATCGACTGTACATAATAAAGTTATTCTATAATTGATCCCCAAAATTATAGTTTTTCAATTTAAATCAACAAAACTCACCTTGTGCATAAATTCCGGCATTACCGATAACTTCTTTAAAGAAAACCATCAGGTCATCCTTGTCAAGACAGTTTTTTAATACAAATTCTGCATCTTCGCGGTTTGTTAATGCTGGAAAAGAATCATATAACTGCAATGAATACGCATAAAAATCTAAATCTAAAATCGAAAATATGTTTGTACAAGACATTAGTTTATTATATTAAACCTCTTTTTATAGTCTATTTTTGTATTTGAATTATATTTTGTTTTATTATAATAAATGAGTTTGCAATGGCGACTGATTTTCAGTGTTCGCAGGTTTGTAAGAACTAGCCGTTTGATTCGGTTGTATATAAGAGGAAAAGTAGGTAAGTATTATACTTTAGTGCAATTTATAGAAAAACTTACAAAGTAGATTAAAAACGTTAGAGTTGATATAGATATATATATATATATATATATAGGTATATATATAATTTCTTGATATGTTTAAATTTATTATATTTTTTTTTGTATAAAAAGATAAACAATAATAACCAAAGAAAAATTATAATTAGAATATCCTATATCACTTTGCAGTACTCAAAAATCATGGCTGTCTGTTATTCCGTTTGGTTGTTACAAGGGTACAAACAAACACATATACATTTATAATATTATAAGATTAAAGAGTATATTTAGGGCCACACCACACATGCTACTTTTAGCATTAGCGTCCAGCGATTTAGTCGCTATGGTTTGCCTGGAATAAATCACTGCCTAGCCATAAGGCCACCAATATGTACTTGCCTAGATTAGTTATGTTTGTAAAATTTAAAATTAAAAAATTAATATCTAAACAATAAATAATATAATAATATTACTTTTTGCATGCTCGATGCGACGGCCGATTCGAACAGGTCGGCATAACGCGATACAGTACCTATGCAATCGCAAAATCACCGGTCACTGATGCTAAAAGTAACGTGTGTTCATTGGCCCTTTTTTACCGAGAGGAAATGCAGTTTCCGCACCCGCTGCGTCGGGGTAGTGCAAGGATGCAGGGAGTGTGGGACTCACCCTACCAGTCTGCCTGATATGAGCCCTCTGTTCCAGGCAGCTGGGTCACTGGGAGCTACCCACTAAAACCCCGCATTCCTAAAGCTGCCATAATGGGGCCCACTAGATAGCGGTAGCATAGTACCGCGAGCCCCGGTGGTCAGGCCAAACGGATCCCTTCTCGTCCTGCTTGTGCATCCTTCCCATGCTCAACATGGGAGGAGTCCGCGCCACGACAAGGCTTGGATCCATGTGGGGGGTGTTCATTGGCCCTTAATTAACTCTAATCTTGTAAAAGTAGCGTGTGTGCATTGACACTTAGTGCAAAACGAGCTACATATTATAGTTAAAAGGCCTTGTGGACTTCAAAGGAACCGTCTATCGGTGTCAAGGAATATATCTCATTTACTTTTTGTACGTATTATTTGCCTTAAGCATATTTTGAAATAACATACATCATACATTATTATAACTGAATTGGAATAAACGAAGATGTATTATGACCATACTTGTCTAGTTTACATCATTAAAATGCACTTCACTTAAATGCAGTTATGTAAGTCGGTCGTAAACCGGATGGAATTTCAAAATTCGTAAATTCCTTTATAATCCCCGGTAATACGAGGGTGAATCAAAAAATTCTTGGAATCAATATTAAAAAATGCAAAGATTTAAATAATAATATTTTATTTTTCTACATAATCTCCCTCCAATGCAATGCATTTAGAATAACGCGTTTCTAACTTCCTTATTCCTTGTGAAAAAAAATTATTTTCTTGACTCTCGAAAAAGTCCTCTACGGCAGCTATAACCGCGTCATTATCGTGAAATTTTGTTCCACGAATTTCCTCTTTTAATTTTGGAAATAAGTGAAAATCACTTGGGGCTAAGTCCGGAGAATATGGTGGGTGGTCAAGGAGATTGAAGCCAGCACAGCGGATTGCGTTGAGCGCAACTTCCGATCGATGAGCAGGAGCGTTATCTTGAAGGAACAACACGCCCAACGACAGTTTTCCACGACGTTTTTCTTTAATCGCTTCACGCACTTTCGGGATTAAATTTGCATAATAGGGTCCAGTAATCGTCTGGCCTTTTGGCATGTAATCAATAAAAAGGATTCCTTCACTATCCCAGAACACAGAGGCCATAACTTTGCCAGCGGTAGGAGCAACTCGAAATTTCTTGATGGATGGAGAGGATGGTCGTTTCCAAGACATGCTTTGTCTTTTAGTTTCAGGATCAAAATGGTGGACCCACGTTTCATCCATGGTGATAAGACGACGGCAAAAATTATCCGAATCACGCTGGAACATTTCGAGATTACGCTTGGAAATTTCCAAACGTCGCTTTTTGTTTTCGTCGGTTAACATTCGTGGCACCCATCTTGCAGACACTTTTTTGAACCCCAGTGAATCAATTAAAATGGATTGAACGCTACCAAAAGATATCTTTAGGATCTCAGCTATATGTTTTATAGTCATTCTTCTGTCTTCCAAAACCAGATTCTCAACCTTTTTGACATTTTCTTCTTTAACGGAGGTTGAAGGCCGCCCAGAACGCGGGTCATCTTTACAGCTTGATCTACCTCTTTTAAATTCAGCCACCCAGTACGCAACCGTAGAATAGGGTACAGCATCACCCCCTAATGTCTGCTGAATGTCCAAAAAAATTTCCTTCGTAGACATTTTTTTCAAACTGAGATATTTTATCACCGCACGTAACTCACTTTTATCCATAATTTTGACTTTTTAGCAACTCGTTGCACAAAAAAATTTATTACATGCGAACGAACTGACAAAAACAAGTGACAGTCTGCATAAATATAGTGTGATAGACACTCTTTAATTTGAATATCGAACTTGATCCAAAAAGGTTTCATATATATGCACTTCTAAGAACTTTTTGATTCACCCTGGTAGTATCAATAGCCAGATATAACTTTATGTATGTATCACTATGTACTGCATTGCAAACATATGCGGCCCGCAAAATCTTTTTGTTGCTTATTTCTTTTTGCATGGTAGGTATAATTAAAAAAATTAGAAAATTTTCGTTTCACATTTTTTATTCGATTTTTTTGTAAATAAAAGTATTTAAACTTTGAACTATTTAAAAGTATTTACACTCAGCGGCTCTCCAATCTATTTAGTCATTTATAACTGGCCCTAGATCCCATTTAGTTTGGACAGCCTGGCCGAGCTGGTGTAGAAGATACAAAGCGCCTGTACTTTTTTAATAGCAAGGACGTGGATCGCTATTGTTAACGTCAATCTTGATAAGACTTGAATCTTGCCTACTTATTAGGTTCAATTTTTTGACCTTGACGATCAACTTACCTACATAAAAGTATGGGTCCACCAATAGTTTGACGATTCCGTTGTGTTTCAACGCAAATGAGCTGTACTCTTCTATCAGTGGCATAATTGCTGAAAAAAAATATAAAAAATATAAAAATATAAGCTGATAATTTAAACAAAAAATCGAAAGAAACTAAAAATCGTTTTCTAATTACAGTAGAATCTCTCTAATCCGGCACCCGTCTCCCCCATATTATAAATTTCTCAAACAGACTTCTATTAAGGATTATTTTAAAACTATGTAATTAAATTGTGAGATATGTTACAGTTATAAAAAAAGTGTAGAACTTCAACACAATACGTTGTATTCTCTTTATGAAATGCTTTATTTTGTTATGAGTTTTTCTATACAATCTAGTAATCCGAACATTCCAATAATCCGGCTTCTGGCTTTTTACAGTGTCCGGCACTGAGAGTCTTCTGTACTATAATAACAAGAACAGAAAGGCGAATAGCTTCGATCAATATCTTAAGAAGCTCTCGCTTGGTTGCTGGGTCAAGGGTCAGTTGCATAAGGCGGATACTGGACACGGTCCACATAGTCAGAAAGTTCCTTTGCCTGCCTCCTCTCCCCTGTAGCCTGGGTTGTTTATGGCCTTGCTGCCAATAGTGACCCCCACACTTCTTAACATTTTTTAAATATCGTATTTATTTTGAGAATTTTTATTAAAAAAAAAATATATAAATTAAAATCAATGTTTGTTTATCCTCTATGCACTCTTAAACTATTCATCCGATTATGGTGAAGCTTTTATGAGTTGTTCTGCATAAAAAAAAAAACACTTTTTTTCTTTACGTGTAGCAACGCATGCCGGGAACAGCTAGTATATAAAAAATATGCCGTTGATTTCGGACGAATACTAGTAACATGCACACGGGTGCAATTTAGATGTACTATACATAAAATTATAGCCTATGTTACTCGCTGATAATGTAGCTTTCTATTGGTGAAAGAATTTTTAAAATTGGTTTGGTAGATCCAGAGATTTTTTTACACTTTGGGTTACATTCAAGTTTTTGTAGCGATCCTTAATTATTTCTGAAAATCTTAATATATTATATAAAATGCAAATGTTCGTACGTGTGTCCACGGTTTTTTCTATCATACGCTACTTTGATCAACTTCCCCTTGGGATGGCGAATACCCCTTGGTCTCTAGGTGTGCATAAGGGAGTTTGGTCGGGGTGGGTGGAAGTGGGTGGTTGTGGGTGGCAAAAATGTGGAATAATATATATCTGTCCTTTTCTAACTTACATTAGTTAGAAAAGGACAGAGAAAAAAGGACAGTCACTTCCGTAAAATTCTGAAAATCTCGGAAATGATCTAAAAAGTTTCAGAATGTGTGCAATCGCTAAAATTGATCCGAAATTATCTAGAAAATTCTAAAAATTTCTGAAATGATCTAGAAAGTTTTAAATGGTTTCAATTGTTGTAATCAATAAAGAATGTTTTAAAAAGCTTCTGGAAAGATCTAGAAAGTTCCAAAATGTGTGCAATCGATGAAATTGATCCGAAATGATCTAGAAAATTCTAAAAATTTCTGAAATGATCTAGAAAGTTTTAAAATGGTTTCAATTGTTGTAATCGATTTAGAATGTTTTAAAAAGCTTCTGGAAAGATCTAGAAAGTTCCAAAATGTGTGCAATCGATGAAATTGATCCGAAACAATCTAGAAAGTTCTGAAATGTTTTCGATTGTTGTAATCGATTTAGAATATTTTAGACGCTTCTGGAAAGATCTAGAAAGTTCCAAAATGTGTGCAATCGATAAAATTGACCCAAAATGATCTAGAAAATTCTAAAAATTTCTGAAATGATCTAGAAAGTTCTAAAATGGTTTCAATTGTTGTAATCGATTTAGAATGTTTTAGACGCTTCTGGAAAGATCTAGAAAGTTCCAAAATGTGTGCAATCGATAAAATTGACCCAAAATGATCTAGAAAATTCTAAAAATTTCTGAAATGATCTAGAAAGTTCTAAAATGGTTTCCATTGTTGTAATCGATTTAGAATATTTTAGACGCTTCTGGAAAGATCTAGAAAGTTCCAAAATGTGTGCAATCGATAAAATTGACCCAAAATGATCTAGAAAATTCTAAAAATTTCTGAAATGATGTAGAAAGTTCTAAAATGGTTTCAATTGTTGTAATCGATTTAGAATGTTTTAGACGCTTCTGGAAAGATCTAGAAAGTTCCAAAATGTGTGCAATCGATAAAATTGACCCAAAATGATCTAGAAAATTCTAAAAATTTCTGAAATGATCTAGAAAGTTCTAAAATGGTTTCCATTGTTGTAATCGATTTAGAATGTTTTAGGCGCTTCTGGAAAGATCTAGAAAGTTCCAAAATGTATGTAATCGCTAAAATTGATCCGAAATGATCTAGAAAATTCTAAACATTTCTGAATTGATCTAGAAAGTTCTAAAATGGTTTCAATTGTTGTAATCGATTTAGAATATTTTAGAAAGCTTCTGGAAAGATCTAGAAAGTTTCAAAATGTGTGCAATCGGTGAAATTGATTCTCAATGATCTAGAAAATTCTAAAAATTTCTAAAATGGTCTAGAAACTTCCAAGATGCCTACAACTTGAAGATACTTTACACCGTATGTTAAATGGTCGAATAAGTGTCTTATTATATAAGATAGAAATCTAAAATATTTATCTACTTTAGAAAATGGATCCTTAAATATTTCTTATACCATTAAACATGCGATGTATTTTAACCCGAGCAACGCCGGGTTTCGCTGCTAGTATTTGTATAAAATATAAGTTCGCTGAAGATGTAGCTTTCTAACGGTAAAAGATTTTTTAAAATCGGTTGAGTAGTTTTTGTGTTAAATCGTAATAAACAAACATACAACTCTGTCCTCTTTATAGATAATTAACATATTTTATGTTAATATTAGTATTAGTCTATAGTTTTTTGGAGTGCGAAGGACTGTTAACTACTATTTATAAAAAAAACGTTGTCCGGGAGTGACCACGCTGGAAACTCGAACCACGCAGTTTCCCAAAAAGATTCAGTTCTAGTAAGTTTTTTTTTAACTATCTACGAAGATTTAGTTTATGAATTATTTCTGTATCCTTTCTTTACTAATTGTAAATTATTTTATAATATAATTATTTGACATTGAACTTCGTGAACTTATTCTTACCAGTAATTTAATTTAATTTGCTTATGATTGTTTATAAATATATAGGTATTACTATAAAATTATATATAATTGGAGGAAAAAAGTTATAATTATATACAAATAAATATTTATATAAACATGACAGTATTAGAGATACACTTAGAAATATTGTATACACAAAAATCTCTTGAATCAAAAATCGATTGAACGTAATTTTTTTTTAAAGTTTAGATACTACTTGTACCTACTTAGCTGCTATGTGAAAATTCTGAATATGCATTGGTTAAAATTGGCTAATTAATTTTGTTTTGGTTAATTAAAAATGTAAAAGTATTTATTTTTATTTCAACAATAAATAATAAAATATATAGTCAGTTCTTCTAAGAAAATATTTGCAGAATACTACGGATGGCGTGATATCGGTAGGGGATTAGATTTTATTCACTAACTCATACATCATTAACAGAGCATATATAGACGGTATAATTACGTATGGCGGTAAAAAATTAAACCATGATAATAAATTAAAAAAAATAAATAAAAAATCCTTTAAATAAATATTTGTAAAGGTCTACGGTTGTCGCGATATCGAAAGGGGATTAGATTTGTCGCGCTAATTCATACACCCTTAACTGGGCTAAGCTTATAGATGTGGTGGTAAATAAAAAAAGTATCTAATAAATAAATGTACTCACGTTCAGTTCCTTTAAATAAATATTTGTAAAGTCCTACGGCGGTCGCAATGTCGGGAGGGGATGGGATTTGCTTCGCTAACTCATACACCCTCCGACGTTTGTAACGGAACAAGGAGTACCACAGAACCACCGCTAATGTTAGAAGAACTAAAAACATCGTGTTTACTGTTTGCGAATGTTCAACGAAATGACTTCATTTCATTCATTATATATGCGGTTTTTGTTAACACCTTCGATGCGGTACTGGATGTAAGGGGAGGCTGCTAAGAGGACAGTATCTTACAATATTAGTACCAACCATTCAATGCACGAATATATCTTTTTTGTTTAATATTTTGATTAAAAATACATAAAACATACCTTTTTAAAGTTTTGAGCGCATTATCGACTACCCCAACAATCGAAATTACAAAATACATGTACCATACATGAGAGCAGTAAATATATTTAGACTTATAATGATAATTTGAAATTACAAAACATATAGGAGCATTTTAAGGATATATGTATTTAGACTTATTATAATATGTTTATACAGGTAATATCGATGTTATTTGATTCAAAACTTAGTAAATTAATATGATTTTTCAAAAAAACTTTATTTGCGCCCATAGTATGTTATATAGTTTAACAATTGGTGCAATATTTTTTTGCGTTTTTGCAGTTCGATTTGATATTTTGAATGGGTCTATTTTTGTCTAAGCAAATAAAATACGGTATATAAACGTACAGATTGATGTGTGTGTAAATAAATAAATAAATCAAGATTAAAATAAAAAATAATAAATAAAAATAGTTTATTTGGAACATAAAACATGTGTCAAAAATAAATCAAGATTAGTTTTTAACATTGGATTTAAGAATGTACTGGCTTAGCATGACAACCAAGACAAAATTTTGTCAACCGTTTTCTCGTGTTTTAATTGATTAACTTTGTCTTCCGTGTCTAACATGACACTTATACTTAAAACTCGACTTCTAATGTCAAAAATAGAGATATTTGTCGATCGACCTAACCTAAAAATAATAATCAGAATTTTAATACACTGGTCATCTGATTTTGAAATAATATGCATAAAATACAATAGAAAATTTTGATCTTGTATATGTTACTACAAATCTTATTTATTTGATTTATATTTTTTATTTCGGCAAAATACTGCCAAGTTAAGTGTTAATTTTAACGTTTTTTAATACTTGTTGGCGCGTTCGGTAGAACACCTGCCGTGCGCATCGATGGGTCGTGGGTTCGAATCCCACCGGGTCCACATGATTATCATTTTCTCTAAGCATGTCTTTCCCACGTTTCGTAACTTCGGGCATTGAACGGGTGGGAGGAATATCGAAATTCCAACCGGGTAACGAACCACCGTTCATAGATGGAAAAACCATGAAGTGCATATTACGTGTTTCAGTTTCAGTCTATGGATTTCCGAATGATCGAAGTAACAGCGTCGACAGTGCATCATTGATTCTGTTCTGTGGCTGAGGTATCACTTACCATCATGTGAACCTCATGCTCTTCTGTCGATATCTGACATAAAAAAACCTATAATTTTATAAGTAGACCGTACATAAGATGGAGCAGGTAAGATTGTATCTTTAATTCTTATTAATATTAGACAATAATTATATCCTCCTGTATGTCTTAGGTACATTCTGGTTTGTTACCCGGTCGGAATTTTGATATTCCTCCCACCCGATCAATGCCCGAAGTTACCAGACGCGGGGAAAACATGCTAAGAGAAAATTATAAACATGCTGTCCCGGTGGGACTCGAACCCACGACTCAACGATGCGCACGGCAGGTGTTCTACCGAACGCGCCAACGAGCCTATCACTTTCGTGTTCGAATCATACTTGAACAATATGTAATTTTCTGTATATTCCCCAGGTCTGGTAACTTCGGGCATTGAATGTGGCTGGGTTTTAGTGGTTGTGATGGGAGGAACATCGAAATTCTGACCGGATAACGAACCACCGTTCATAGATGGAAAAACCATGAAGTGCATATTACGTGTTTCGCTTTCACTCAATGGATTTCCGAATGTTCAGAGTAAAAAGTAGGTCGACAGAGCATCATTGACTATGATGAGACGATGATCTATGGCTTAGGTATCAACTACCATCAAGTGGATCTCATGCTCGTCTATCGATATAGTATTTGAAAAAAAAAAGGAAAAAAATGGGTTGACAAGTACCAAAACCAGATTCAAGCCTGCGTCACGTTTCATCTTCCAGTTTGAGAATAATCCCAATTAAAATGGTAAAAAATTTCCAATTGCCATGCCATTTGCGTGTGTCAGATGGGGTTTTGTTTAAGTTTATCCCTCATTAATTTTGTTTATATTAAACTAGCGACCCGCCCTGGCTTCGCACGGGTAGTACGCTATACTATAATATATTATGCATACAAGTAGTTAATAGTTAATAGTTATTTTGAAGTCGGTGCCAGCCAAGAAGGACAGTTTAATCTTGCTTTTGCAACAAACTTTCGAACAGTACGGAGCGGCATCGGTTGGGTGGCACCGACTTCAAAATAACTGTTAATAAATAATGCTTTGAAGTCATTAAAATATTATTTTTTACTTTTTAGTGCAAGTTTGTAGTTTTGAAGTCGGTTTTTGTTTTTTGTTTAAAAATAATTTTATCTATCATAGGGTCGCATTCGCGTGCGTTTATTTTTTACGATAACTCTTAAGATATTCATTTAAATTAAGTTTATAATGTAAAATATTATAATAATGTACATGAAATATTTAATACTTAACTGGACGCTGTTAAGCAATACAGTGTCAACCCACAAAATGATAAAAATGTAAATTTTGATACCAATCGCTATCTTATGAGCTGGAGTACATATTTGAAAAGATAAGTATTTAAATCATTTAAGTCGTTTTAATAGCAAAAATATTGAAAAAGCTAGTGGGTACAAAATTTGCTACCAAGAAAAACGATATACGTTTAGTGTAATAATAATAATTACAAAAAAATCTATTATTTCTGTTATTTTTTAAAAGAAATTTAATAAAACCTGCCGGGCTAGCATGACCGCCACGAGATATATCTCGCACGAGAGAAGACAAACTAAGATGTTAAATATCTCAATATATTATATCTCGACATCGACAATTTTGATAGAAAATATATCTCGATCGACAAATGTATCTATTTTTGATATTAAAAGTCGAGTTTTAAGTGTAATTGTCATGTCAGACCCGAAAGAAATAAAGCGATAGTCGATTGAAACACGACAAAACGGTAGACAAAATTTTGTCGCGCTTGTCATGCTAGCCCGGCTGATTAAAACTTCAAACTCAATTTTCTCAAAATGGCAACCGTGTGGATTGACACTATTGCTTAACAGCGTTCAACTAATGTATTAAATATTGATAAAAATTAACGCATTGTACATTACTATTTTTATAGAAGATAGAATGGCTATAATAAGCTATCCTTATAAGGTAGATATATGCCATCGCGGACTTTTTTGTAGATCTATAGAAGAGGAATATTCCACCATACATTGTTTAGATATATCTCAAAGGGATTAGGCAGCTTGACTTTTTCCGACATTTCCAACAATTATTGTTATATTTCAACCAATTTACACAAAACCTTGACAAATTATACTCATAACCCTTCCTCAAAACTCAATAACTTTTGAGTTTATCGCACATTATTTTATCAGCCAGGTTTGATTATATGTATTGATGTACCTATGTGTATATATAAATTTCGTGTCATGGTGTTTGTGGTCGCACTCCTCCGAAATGGCTCGACCGATGTGTATGAAATTTTTTATAAATATTTGGCAAGTATGAGAATACATCGTAAAGTATTTTATATTTATATTTCATTCCGCTAGGTGATAAGGATGTACCTATTCAGATTTTCCTTCTTTTTTTGAAAAAAAAAAAAACCGCTCGGTTGGACTCCGCCGGGGCGGACATGAAGTGTCCTCAGACCCGCGTACAGCGCCTTCGCCGGCGAAGGCAAGGCCCTTGTTCCGCGCATCCCTCACACGGGTGAGCTACCGTCCAGCCCTTCAGGTTCCCTCCCCTCCTACGGCAGCCCAAGCTTAGGTACGTGTCTCGCACCACGATACCCGAAGGAGTCTTCCTCAGCGCCACATCGCTAGAGAGTATCCTTTTCTAAATATTGTATTATATTAACGCGAGTGTCACACAATGAACGAAACTTGCTAAATAATTTAAGCAATTTAAAAAATGTTTCGGATGCTTTTCACGGGGAGACAGCATCCAAAACGTCGGGATAAATAATTTAAACAATATAAATAATAAATCGCGTTTTAATCCGGTATACAGTAGTTTATTTATCTATTTAAATTGTTTAAATTATTTAGCACGTTTCGTATGCATTATTTTATTTAAATATCTTTTTTTTCAATTTCCCTTAAAGTCGTCTCTGAGGCGTTCAGAAAAATGGAAAAAACCAGCGTACGCACTAGTCGGGTCTTAGCGGCCTTGGTTACATTGGCCATGGTAAAATGACATATAACACTTATTACGTGCTTTGCTAAATGACTTCGTGTTCCTAATTTCCTCTGCGACCTTAAGATTTGTTTATCAGACACTCAAGAGCTATAAACAAAAATATATATTTAGTTAAAGTAAAAATGAAGTTAAATAAGACGACATGCGTTGAACAGAAAAGAAATGATTTTATATTCTTTAATAGATGAAACGAGTTTTTTTCCCTGTTCTGTGGTTGTGGTAGATTGTTTTAACATTTTGAAAAACGTCGGGATAAATAATATAATTGATAAATCTGGTTAACTTGGTAAAATATATTTTATTTTAATATAAAACTGCATCATTGGATTTTTGAATAATTAATTATCCTAGCCAGAAATCGAACCTGTTGATTTTGATAAAAAACATATAAAGTACACCATTCGATAGTGTCGCTAAGGAACGAATTTTGGTAAGTGTAGTGTAGTATGTCATTCATACAGCGAACTTAAGGAAAATTTTAAATTTTAATAAACTGCTTCATATTTTAAATAATGTCCTTAATACCAGGGTGAATCAAAAAGTTCTTAGAAGTGCATATATATGAAACATTTTTGGATCAAGTTCGATATCCAAATTAAAGAGTGTCTATCACACTATATTTATGCAGACTGTCACTTGTTTTTGTCAGTTCGTTCGCATGTAATAAATTTTTTTGTGCAACAAGTTGCTAAAAAGTCAAAATTATGGATAAAAGTGAGTTACGTGCGGTGATAAAATATCTCAGTTTGAAAAAAATGTCTACGAAGGAAATTTTTTTGGACATTCAGCAGACATTAGGGGGTGATGCTGTACCCTATTCTACGGTTGCGTACTGGGTGGCTGAATTTAAAAGAGGTAGATCAAGCTGTAAAGATGACCCGCGTTCTGGGTGGCCTTCAACCTCCGTAACAGAAGAAAATGTCAAAAAGGTTGAGAATCTGGTTTTGGAAGACAGAAGAATGACTATAAAACATATACCTGAGATACTAAAGATATCTTTTGGTAGCGTTCAATCCATTTTAATTGATTCACTGGGGTTCAAAAAAGTGTCTGCAAGATGGGTGCCACGAATGTTAACCGACGAAAACAAAAAGCGACGTTTGGAAATTTCCAAGCGTAATCTCGAAATGTTCCAGCGTGATTCGGATAATTTTTGCCGTCGTCTTGTCACCATGGATGAAACGTGGGTCCACCATTTTGATCCTGAAACTAAAAGACAAAGCATGTCTTGGAAACGACCATCCTCTCCATCCATCAAGAAATTTCGAGTTGCTCCTACCGCTGGCAAAGTTATGGCCTCTGTGTTCTGGGATAGTGAAGGAATCCTTTTTATTGATTACATGCCAAAAGGCCAGACGATTACTGGACCCTATTATGCAAATTTAATCCCGAAAGTGCGTGAAGCGATTAAAGAAAAACGTCGTGGAAAACTGTCGTTGGGCGTGTTGTTCCTTCAAGATAACGCTCCTGCTCATCGATCGGAAGTTGCGCTCAACGCAATCCGCTGTGCTGGCTTCAATCTCCTTGACCACCCACCATATTCTCCGGACTTAGCCCCAAGTGATTTTCACTTATTTCCAAAATTAAAAGAGGAAATTCGTGGAACAAAATTTCACGATAATGACGCGGTTATAGCTGCCGTAGAGGACTTTTTCGAGAGTCAAGAAAATAATTTTTTTTCACAAGGAATAAGGAAGTTAGAAACGCGTTATTCTAAATGCATTGCATTGGAGGGAGATTATGTAGAAAAATAAAATATTATTATTTAAATCTTTGCATTTTTTAATATTGATTCCAAGAATTTTTTGATTCACCCTCGTAGGTAGGTTATCATACCTACGTTACCTGTAGGTACTTTATATGAAATTATGCTCAATATTTTTTGCAACACACATTGCACGTTTCGGTTTCAGTCTATGGATTTCCGAATGTTTGAAGAAAAAAGTAGTAGAATTGACTGATGTTCTGTGGCTGAGGTTACCTACCATCTTGTGAAACTCATGCCAATCTGTCGATATCTAACATAAAAAAAACACGCAGCATAGTTATCTTCACAATATTATGTTCTAATTTCAATTTTTTATCATATCTTCAGGGTTGAAGACCAAAGTAAAAGAAAATAATGTAAACATTTGTACAACTTTCAGTATTTTCTTAAAAATAACCTCTATCTTTAAGTTTGCCCAATATTATTATTTGCCGAAATTCATTTCTTATTAGCGACACTATCGAATGGTGTAATAATATACTATGTGCTTTTTTTTCAAAATCAACGGGTTCGATTCCTATGGACTGAAAGATACTTTTTGGGATGCCTCATAGTTTTGGATTTGGCTATACCCGCCCATTTGAAAAAAATCACCTGTATATTACAACCATTTTGTATGTTGATATATCAAATACAGTATATCGAACATCGGGTATTTCGAAAATCGCTGATGATTCATTGAAAAACGAGAAAACCAAAAAGGTCTAGGGAAAACCCGATTATTAAAAAGGTACTTATCTAGGCTATTATCGTAAAAACGAGTTGTTTATTCCTTTTTAAGAAAAGGTAAAGCTTTAAGATGGAATTTATTTAAGAAGTAATCTTTGCCGTTAATAATAACAGTCAAAGTTATCATACTTTATGACTTTATCAGTATTTAAGTAGGCAGTAAGTCAATGTCAAGTTCATAATCATAATCACTAGATACATATTAACAAACTGTATGTCTGTCTGTTCGTGATAAACTCAAATTTTAGAGTTTAGTAGTTACTGAACGGGTTTTCATGGAGGTTTCACTATAGAGAGTGATTCATGAGGAAGGTTTATGTATATAATTTCTCAAGGTTTTGTGTAAATTGGTTGAAATATTACGATAATTGTTGGAAGTGTCGGAAAAAGTCAAGCCGCCTGGGAGCTTTCATCGAAAACGCTGCCTAATCCCTTTGAAAAATCCGGAATGGCATATATCTATCTTATAAGGATAGCTTATAAGATAGATATATACCGGGGTGGGTATAAAGTATTTTATTTAAATCATTGATATATAATTAAACTAGCTGACCCGGCAAACGTTGATTTGCCATGTAAATAATTTCTAAAAAACAGGGGTTGGTGATAAAAAAGTAAAAATTTAGGGTTGTATGTACGAGGGTGAATCAAAAAATTCTTGGAATCAATATTAAAAAATGCAAAGATTTAAATAATAATATTTTATTTTTCTACATAATCTCCCTCCAATGCAATGCATTTAGAATAACGCGTTTCTAACTTCCTTATTCCTTGTGAAAAAAAAATTATTTTCTTGACTCTCGAAAAAGTCCTCTACGGCAGCTATAACCGCGACATTATCGTGAAATTTTGTTCCACGAATTTCCTCTTTTAATTTTGGAAATAAGTGAAAATCACTTGGGGCTAAGTCCGGAGAATATGGTGGGTGGTCAAGGAGATTGAAGCCAGCACAGCGGATTGCGTTGAGCGCAACTTCCGATCGATGAGCAGGAGCGTTATCTTGAAGGAACAACACGCCCAACGACAGTTTTCCACGACGTTTTTCTTTAATCGCTTCACGCACTTTCGGGATTAAATTTGCATAATAGGGTCCAGTAATCGTCTGGCCTTTTGGCATGTAATCAATAAAAAGGATTCCTTCACTATCCCAGAACACAGAGGCCATAACTTTGCCAGCGGTAGGAGCAACTCGAAATTTCTTGATGGATGGAGATGGTCGTTTCCAAGACATGCTTTGTCTTTTAGTTTCAGGATCAAAATGGTGGACCCACGTTTCATCCATGGTGACAAGACGATGGCAAAAATTATCCGAATCACGCTGGAAAATTTCGAGATTACGCTTGGAAATTTCCAAACGTCGCACTGTGATCAATTTTCAAAAGTTAGGGGGACGAAATTATTAAATACTGAAATCGTGAATTAAAGGTATATTTATAACTTTAAATAGTATCTAAAAATCATTTTCATATAATTTAACTTGGTTATTAATATTTTATGTACTTTGTTACTTCACTTCTCATCTAACACAACTACTGGTTCTTGTAAAATATTATTAAGTACCTCAATTGGCATTATATATGCTTAAAGAAGTTAATTTCGAAGAATTTTACAATTCACTTATTTAAAATATATCTTAGATGTAACAAATTTTAATATTAATTAGCACCTTAACTAAAAAACAACGCGGGTGAGCGAAAAATTATATGTTTTTGTTTAACAGGTAATATTCTGATAAAATACTCTATACCATTACAAGGGATTATAACAAGGGCCCGTGACCACGGTTGCTGAAAAGCATCCGAAACGTCGAAATAAATAATTTAAACAATATAAATAATAAATCGCGTTTTAATCCGATATACACTATTTTATTTAAATATTCTGATGTTAGAATTACAGGGTCTAAATATATGAGCAAAATTGTCATAAAATCTTCATTAGATTGATTCCTGGTCATCTTCCTGGTGTTATGCTCTCTGTAATATCTAACATATTTGTGGTGACTTTTCTTTGCGTTATCTCCAAGCATACCTATTGGCAACAAAAGGGTTTCGATAATATCCTTGCCATGTATGAGAACTTTATGGACTGTTGGTGTCATAGGATACCACCTCTTTCGCATATCCTGCAAAGTCACTGTCAATCCGGAATATAATAATATTAAGGGAACATTTTTTACAAAATCTTGAAATGATAAAATTTTTAAGACTGTCCCTGCTTTTAGTAGGCAATTTCGATACTTTCTAATATCTCCATAATATAACTAAGTAGTTTATCTTTATTTTCCTTTGGTAGTAGCTTCACTGATCGATGTAATGACAAAATATTGATTTAATCAATATTTTTTATTGAGACATCCTTACCTAAAAAACACATTTTTATTATAGAAACCGGCAATCACCGGTAAAAAAATGCATATTTTTATATAGTTTATAGTCCCTGCTATATAATGGAATCAAAATGATCGTGTACTAATTTGTACTTTTAAACGTAACACAGTTCAAACTTAGAAAAGTTAGTCAAAATAAGTACGTTAGTATATTTAATTTTTTTTATATATAAATCGATCTATTTTATTTTTTATTTATATACCAATACAAAGTACAGACCTTCCTTAAAGTGCACAATTTTTTTCAATTCACAGTTTTCACTGGTAACATAACCAACTTAACTTGAATGAAAGCGCAAAACAACGATAAATCAGTCTTGTTACAATAGTTTTGCTTTCGAGATAACTTTGAAATGGCATATCCATTAAACTACTGACTGCATAATCTTGATGTTTTAGTATAATGTAAACAACTTACCTGTAAGTCTTAATAAAATGATTTTTCGAACTTCCGACATATCGACCAAAAGTAATTATGAGACGCTAACTTTGAATAATTGATCAGTGTGCGTCGCTTTTTGTTTTCGTCGGTTAACATTCGTGGCACCCATCTTGCAGACACTTTTTTGAACCCCAGTGAATCAATTAAAATGGATTGAACGCTCCCAAAAGATATCTTTAGGATCTCAGCTATATGTTTTATAGTCATTCTTCTGTCTTCCAAAACCAGATTCTCAACCTTTTTGACATTTTCTTCTGTAACGGAGGTTGAAGGCCGCCCAGAACGCGGGTCATCTTTACAGCTTGATCTACCTCTTTTAAATTCAGCCACCCAGTACGCAACCATAGAATAGGGTACAGCATCACCCCCTAATGTCTGCTGAATGTCCAAAAAAATTTCCTTCGTAGACATTTTTTTCAAACTGAGATATTTTATCACCGCACGTAACTCACTTTTATCCATAATTTTGACTTTTTAGCAACTCGTTGCACAAAAAAATTTATTACATGCGAACGAACTGACAAAAACAAGTGACAGTCTGCATAAATATAGTGTGATAGACACTCTTTAATTTGCATATCAAACTTGATCCAAAAAGGTTTCATATATATGCACTTCTAAGAACTTTTTGATTCACCCTGGTATTTTTTAATGCCACATTATAAAAAAATAAAAACTAAAAATTTCGTCCAAAAATTAAAAACATAAAATTTAAGGGTTCACCCTTAAATGGTCAACCCTTATCACTTAGGGGTATGAAAAATAGATAGTATCAGATTCTCAGACCTACTGAATACGTATATAAAATTTGGTAAAAATCGGTAAAGCCGTTTCGGAGTACGGTAACTAACAGTGTGACATATAAATTGTATATATTAAATATTAATTTTTTTTTGTCCTCTAGGCATTCCTAAACTATTCATCCGATTATGATGAAATTTTAGTGGGTTCTTACAAGTGCATACGCTCGCGAAAGTTTTTGGTCGCTAGATGGCGCTGCAAATTCTCATCATCTATATATACCGTTCACTTTACGTGGGATTTTACAGCTAGTGTATAATAAGAAACACTAAAACAATTAAAATAATTTATTTCTTCAAATTACATTTTAAATACTTAAAATAATAAGTTTTAACATATATATTTCTTTCTAAGAAACTTCAGAAGATGAAAGGCGTCACGATTAGGAATTCCTTATTCCTTAGTTAATTGAAATTCAAAAGCTCCTAACTAGCCAATAACAGTTTCTGATGCAATTACCGCTTTTTTAAGCTAATATAGTAATTTTCTTTGTCCCTCAGCATGATGGAAAAAAAATAACATTGTCTTTTATTAACGCGAGTATTACTGGATTAAACCACGTGACCAAAAAGTCTCGAATGAGTTCCCCGGCCAGTTTTAATATAAAACGACATAATTCCTTCACTACGTATGATATGTCGTTTTTAAACCTCGATATAAATTTTAAAACAGGGAGATTTTAAAATATAGCTGCATATTTTTTATTTTTATATAATACATATAAAAGATACTACCACTTAGAGGTTGATCGTTGTAGCTATTTATATCCAGATCCTTTAGCTCTTTTCGTTTCTTTTGAATAATCTGAAATTTCATTCAAAATTTATCTATAGGTTCTTTCAGATAATAACATCTCATCGAAAATATGAAAAAAAAGTCAAGCTCTGGACAAAATATTTTGAGTGCAATCGCACTGGCTTCGTTTCTGAAATAAATAGTAATAAGTTCCATGTATGCAACATACTGTGAAGACTGCGCCTAATAGCAGTGTTCCCACACTTCTCCGTGACCTCCGTGGCTCAGTGGTTAGCTAGTTAAGCAACAGAAGTCTTGGATTCGCATCCCGGGGATATTATGACGATTAAAAAAAGAAGTTTCGGTCTGAGCACTTGCCTGTAAAGAAAAAATATCAAAGACCCATTGTAATGGGTCTGCCCCATGCCCCACAACTGGTCCACACTTTTTTAATAACACCTCTCAGGAATTAAATTGTTAAAAAATATATGTTTAGTTGATTCTGACGTATATAAAGTCGTTATATTTCACCAAGTGTACGTAAGTAGAGTACCTAATATTGTCTTTTGTTAATGCGAGTATCACACATTTAAATAAAATACTATATACCGGGTTAAAACGCGATTTATTATTTATATTGTTTAAATTATTTATCCCGACGTTTCGGATACTTTTCAGCAACCGTGGTCGCGGGGAGACAGAGAAAGCATCCGAAACGTCGGGATAAATAATTTAAACAATATAAATAATAAATCGCGTTTTAACCCGGTATACAGTATTTTATTTAATAGTAGAGTACCTATTTGAACAGTATATTGTGTCTTAATATATGAGTCAGTAAGATTCCTATTTTCGTAGGTAAATTTGTTTTATTGCTTGTTTACTAGAATTGTTGAGGCAAACTAGAAAAACTTGTTAATTTATGTTATCTTATCAGCGTATCTCATCTGTAAAATATTCCTTTATTCAATGGAAAATTTGTTTACTTGAAGCATATTTTAATAATATTGTATGTAATATTTCTTTACTTTTTATCAATCCGCGTTCAAATGAATACTGTTATATCGACATCAATATTAATCCATAGGACTCAGTTCTACTGTTATATTATATTCTTACTAGCGTCTGCCCGCGACTTCGTCTGCGTAGAATTAGTACTACGGGTAGTTTATTTTTTAACTGAGCTGTTTTTTCATAAATATTCTCTCCATTTCATCCAACCTGAGATGATCCTCTTCTTCAGATCTCTATCAATATTTCCATCACCTTGGATGAGAGAACCAAGGTAACGGAAATCGGAACAGACTGGCAGTGGATTTTCGTCTAAAGAGATTGGTGCAAATGTAGAAAGACCATCAAAATCACAAAACAAGTCTTAGAACGGCTGATCTTATAACCAACACTCTCCAGCTTTTCCCGCCAGTGTGCCAGTCTGTTCTCAACCTCAATTGCATCCTCGCCAACAAGAACGATGTCATCAGCATACAGCAAGTACCAGGGTACCTCTTCCTGTAGGTTCGATGTCAAAGCATCTATTATCACCACAAAAAGGTATGGGCTCAATGCCGATCCCTGATGCAAGCCAACCGCTACACCGAAATTAATATAAAAAGAGGAAAGATTTGTATTTTTGTATGTTATGAATAAACTCAAAAACTACTACACCGATTTTAAAAATTCTTTCACCAATAGAAAGCAACATTATCAGTGAGTAACATAGGCTATGTTTTGTGTATAGTACATCTACATTGCACCCGTGTGAAGCCGTTGCGCGTTGCTAGTCAGTTATACATTGTTAAATAATAAATGATAAGTTAACAGAGACATAAATGTGTTTGTCCCATGCCCCACTATAAAACGTGATGATTAATTCCCTGGGAGGCATCTTGCTATTAAATGGGTCAGGTGTTCGATTCTAGCTGGATGTGATAATAATATGCTTATAGTTGTGTAGATTCTGCGTTTTCATTTCAGTATAAGAATTCTCTTATACTCGGAATAAAAATAGGTCTATAGCGCATCATTGATAATGCCCTGTAGGTATTTGCCTCAACAAGACTGTTTTCATACAGGACTGATTACTATTCAGATTATTTTCAACTGAGGAAGAAAACAGCGATTGAAAAATAGCTCCTGAAAGCGGACAAAGCCACATGTGATGCTAGTTCATACTTTATATGAGAGCACGTCGCGTATACAAAGCCCCTTGTAAATATTTCGGTATCCTCTTTACTGCGGCTTGCATGTGTAGCAGCTATATTGCGAAATATGTTTTTTTAAATAAGAACTAAAGTAGCGAATGCTGGACACTTTTTATATCATAAAAATTATCATTAACCAGACTAAGATATGAATATGTTGTTCTAAGAGTTAATTTGACTTTGATGTTGAATAATTTGATGTTTCATTATAATCGACTAGCAACGCGCCACGGCTTCACACGGTGTAAATTACTCGCTGATAATGTAGCTTTCTATTGGTGAAAGAATTTTTAAAATCGGTCCATTAGTTTTTAAGTTTATTTATAACATTCAAAAGTCCAAAAATATTAATCTTATCTCTTTATAATATAAGTATAGATATAGATGTCATTTAACTTCTTATTGGCTTTTTTCGTACTTCATTTTTTTATATAGTCATTTTAAAACAAAACCGGTTTCACAATATCGCTGCGACATAATGTGCCACATTTTCTATGCAAGGCAATTTCAGTTAGCAAACTTTGTGTAAGCGCTTCTATTCCTTTTTAAGATCGTCGAGTCTCGATGTGACCAAATTGTCAGCGAGAACGAAACATAAAAAATAAAAAAAACCAAGTTGACTTGATCAACACCAATTATGATAACATTAATGGTATTTCAAGAAGTTGATGAATAATACGAAGACAATTTGATTCTTATCTTCTTCGTACCTTAACCGTACACTTGGAGGTCCCGGATTTGAATACTCGTGAAACAAGATTAAAAAAATAATGTTTTCGAGCAAGGCGCAGAAGACTTACCCACTTGCCAAATCTGTCCTAATGATCTGCATGTATATTTCTTTTTTTATGTCAGATATCGACAGACGAGCATGAGGTTCACTTGATGGTAGGTGATACCTCAGCCACAGAACATCAGTCAATGATGGGCTGTCGGCCTACTTTTTACTTCGAGCATTCGGATTTCTGTTTATTTAGAACTCATTAAATGGCTAAAATTGGATTGAAATTTATTACTCGGGGGTTTTTGGAGTTGCTATTCCAGATTTCTAAAATCAAAATGGCGAATCCAATATGACAGATTTTAATTTGAAAAACGATTGAAATATAAGAAAATGTCAATCCGGTGACTTGCTAGGTTCATCATTTCGTATTTGTAGGTAGACTTACGAAATTAATGATAAAATTAATAATATTCAACTCGACTCCATATAGCAGTGCTCATTCAGCGTAAAACAGTGTAAAACTCGAAAATACTTATAAACGAGGTGGCACAAAGGTTTCAAAATACCATGCATTGAAAATAGAACAACTTTTAAATTCAAAATTGAAATACCAAAACATTATTATACGTATATCAATGCAATTATATTAATTCACTTACATATTATATAAAAACTAGCGACCCGCCCAGGCTCCGCACGGGTAGTAGAGCATATTATGCCTTCATGTTTTGTCTGTCGTAGGCTCGAATCAGCTTGATGCGTCGATTTTGTGGATTATCGCATCAAGCGAGCAGGGTTTGGTGATAGAAGAGTGAAAATTTAGGGTTGTATGTATTTTTAATGCCACATTAAAAAAAATAAAAACAAAAATTTTAAGGGTGAACAACCCTTAGGGGTATGAAAAATAGATAGTAGCCGATTCTCAGACCTACTGAATACGCATATAAAAGGTAAAAATCGGTAAAGCCGTTTCGGAGGTGTACGGTTACTAACATTGTGACATGGAAATTTTATATATTAGAAGATATTAGTATTGTACCTTTGTTATTCAAATATAGACCTTAACGTCAAACGAACCATGTACCCCTAAAACTCCAGCCCATGTCCAATCACTGTTCGCAATGTATGCTCATATAAAAGGCTCTATTTTACGAGTTTGCTCAATAAACCGGTGTCAATACGACTTATTTGTTTAGGAAGCCAATAAATTCGGGTGTGGAGATGTTTTAGGGAATTTCACACGTGACACGTACGTTCATAGATGGAAAAACCGGCGTACACATTGCGCGTTTCGGTTTCAGTCTGTGGATTACCCAATGCTCGAAGTAAAAAGTAGGTTGGCAGCGCATCATTGACTGATGTACTGTGGCTGAGGTATCACCTACCATCAAATGAACCTCATCCTTTTTTTTTTTAATTTCTTTAGTTGACTGGAATGAAACGCATTCACCATATTCACTAATGCCTTGCTTTATTAATCGAACATGTAAAATGGAGACGACCTGTTGATAAGAGTAGATAATCTATTCCGCGTTTTTTGTTTTAATCAATTTAATTTGCGCGAATATTCTTTCACAAGAAGCATTTGACATTGCTAAGCATAATAAACCTTTTGCTAAAATATAAATATTATCGTTTTAAATTTCCATTTGAATTTCGGATTTTACCATTGGCAACCCAAAATTTATCAACATTTACAATTGGGTTCTAGAAAATCACTAACATCTTTATCAATTTTAACTTGATTGTACTCGTCTTAAATTTTTTGAATGGAATGTTCATCAAATAGATTAGGAAATTGGCTAACAAAATCAGCTATCGAAGAAAATTCCTTGTATACAACGTTCAAGAGCTAAATATTAATAATAAGTGATCGACCATTTTCCCGCATCCAATCTGAGGTTCCCTAAAACACTCAGAAAGGCCTCGGTGTGTGAATTATAGACATGTCAAGGGTTTACGCCTCACTTTTTATCAACTGATTTACGGGATACATTTTTATTGCTGGGGGTGTAGGTACATACCTACGTATTTTTGAACGAATAAAGTTAGATGTTCTTACAATAATTATTTTCAGTTATTATTTTATTATTTATTTTTATCGAGGGGGAATGCAGTTTACACACCCGCTGCGTCAGGGTAGTGCAAGGACGAATTTGGTTCTAATCGCCTCAAAGACGGAAAATATGGGATATCTGTGGATATTTAAAATTAAATTATGCGTATTTTTGTTCTATATTAGATCTGCCGTCATAACGAAAAAGGGCACAACTAACATTTTTTCGAAATTGAGTTTTATGCATATTTGGAATCAGGAAAAAAAGGCCTATCTGCCTATATTTTTTTTGTAATTTTACAAGCACGATTAACAAAAGTACCACAAGCTCAAAAGGCACAACTGACCCATTTTTTCTAAGTTAGTATGTAAAAAGAGCACATCTAACTTACAGTACGTCAAAAGGTCACAAATGAACAGATATGGCTTTTATTTTTTCTTATAATTTATGAATTTATTCATTGGAAAGGCATAATTGACCTAATTCAAATAGTAAAGGCTTATGTGGCAAATGTGCCCTTTAATTTATTATTTTACCGATACTGCATCTTATCATTTCATTTAAAAGAAAAGTCACAATTGACAACTATGCCTTTGCTACCAAACATCTTTGAATAAAGGTGAGGTGAGGTTTTTCGATCGTACGAAGCGAGTAGCATCAGTTATGCCTTACTTATACCATTCACTAAAATAATGTAAAGATTACGAGGAACGTAAAGTTAAAATTAAACCTGGAAAAAGTTATAATGTTACCCTGTATGGAAGAATTTAAAACCGGTAGGAGACAATACAATGGGTCAAACTTTGGCCGTTTTACGAAGGAATATCTGGCAGAAAAAGGCTGGCTTGATAACTGTGCGGCTTAAAATAAAAATTGATATATTTGGTAAATTCTGCTGAAGTTAGCTTTGAAAACATTTGTTTGCACTATTTAGAAGTCGGTCACACTTACATGGTTGCAGATGGATTCCACCATTTAAAAATAAAAAACGCGTATTATAAACGACTTTGAGGACTTCTGCAAAGCTGTAACTGATACAGCCACTAGAACTATCGTAAAATAGATGACCGTTCAAGATTTTCATAGTTTTGAAGACTGCTCTTCAACATTGAAACTAAAAAAATCATAAAACAATGGTAAAACATACCTATGAAACCTAAAAACAAGACTGAGTTTTTATATAACTAATTTTGATTGAAGTTCTAGAATTTGAGTGTCGTGATGATTGTGATAACTGAGTAATAATGTACGTTATTTTTTAATTTTGAGAAAGTACTTGTTTTTTTTATTTTGATAAACCTTTAAAAGTGAAAGTGCCATTTAGTTTAATTTTTTTTTACAAAATGTGGTTTTGATTAAAAATATGTTCCTCAATGGTTGATATAATTACAGTTATACTTGTAATACTTTAAAAAAAGGTGTCAATATTTTCAATTTTTTTTGTTCCTGTTTTAATAAAAGTTTTATATTTCCTGTGTTTTGTATAAGTACAAGATAACTTTAACTTGTTTAAGCTAGAATGAAAGGACAAAATTGAATAAATGTGCCTTTTCATTGTAATATTTCATATTTTCCCCCTAAATATTAGAATGAAAAGTCACATTTGGTTAATTATGCCTTTTATATGTAAAATTTATGTATTTACTAAATTTTTTTAGTCACGTTGAAAAAGAAAATGTAGATTATTTAATAAATGCTAATAAAATTAAAACTTGTAATTAATTCTTTTTACAAAAATCATGCGGATGCTACTATTTTCATTCAAACATTTTCGAAAAATAATATACTGTCGTTTTTATTCACCAAAAACTAAGAATTTTTTTAAACTCGATTTTCTCCGGATTTGCAAAATGTTAGTTGTGCCCTTTTTCGTTATGACGGCAGAGATATCGATAGACGAGCATGAGGTTCATTTTATGGTAGATAATGCCCCAGCCACAGAACATCAGTCAATGATGCGCTGTTGACTTACTTTTTACTTGGAGCATTCGGAAATCCATAGACTGTGTCCGAAACGCGCAATATGCACTTCACGGTTTTTTCATTTATGAAAGATTACGGTCGTTACCCGGTCGGAATTTCGATATTCCATCCGTTTAATGTTCGTAGTGACAATGTAGGCAAGACATGTTTATAGAAATTTATAAACAAGTCATCTCGGCGGAATTCGAACCCGCGAATGCAAGCGCTAACGAGACCGTCTAACAAGGCCGGATATAAGATAAGATAGCGGTGTCGTCTTGGGGAAACAAAGGAGTGGAGCCTCTGCAATAGCCCAAAGTTATTTTATAAGATATTTATGAAAAATATAATAATGTTTGTACAAAGTACCTACTGTACTAGGTAAACGTAAAACAGCAAAAAAAAAAAAAAAAAATTAACAAAGGAAAAGCTGTTTACTAGTGCTTACTCGACGGAATCTTATAGATTTCACCGAAGATTCTTTTGTGAGGCCTTTTCCCTCTTTCGGGAGGCCTGGAGTAGTAGCCTTGGATGCCCTTTCCAGTTTACAAGTGTTTACTCGTCGGAATCTTAAAGATTTATTCCGAAATTTATTTTGTTGGGGCCCCACTTTTGTAGAGGCTCCGGGGCAGCAGCCCCTCAGGCCCTCCCCTAAATCTCTGCCGTCAAACCTTAGTACGTAACGTTTGAGTATTCGACTAGTAGTTCAAGAGATAACAGCAAATATGACAACTTTATAATGTTAGTGTAGATGCAGATGATGCTAATAGACTACAGCAGTGAGGTCCAAACTCACTAAACTGAGTTAAGAAAGTTTTGGAGTGCGGTAACGTCCTCAATAGTTAACGTGCACCTTGTTAACATGTTGACTCAAAATGTTAACTTCTCGAAGTATCGTATCGTCGTGATCGTAGAACAACGACGGTTCTGATTTTTTACGGTTATAGTTTTATTGCATAACTAGCTGATGCCCGCGACTTCGTTCGCGTGGGGTTCACTTTAAATTTTATTTTTTTATAAATTTTATTAGTGGGGAAGATACTGTATCCACCTCGATATTTATTTTATTTAATTGATCATTTTCATTTTCGGAATATTTTTTAAATTCCCTTTTCTCGGGATTCCTACCCGGCAGTCAGAAGCAATAAAAGCAATGTCGAATAATCGTGTTTAAGAGAAAGGATTGATGAAAAGATAAAATAAACGATCTCATTAGAAATACTTTTCAATAATACTTTTTCTATTGTTATAATATAGTTTTGTAAATTTTTGTAAAAAATAAATAAATAAATACAAAAAAAAAATATTTCATAAAGTTCATTTGTAAAAAATAAATAAATAAATACAAAAAAATATCTCATAAAGTTCAACTTCAGGTTCGAACTCGCATCTTCAGTTACGCAATGGGATGCAATGCACAACTGCATATCCACTATTCTACGAATACATATCAAAAATGGCGAAATCATCAAACTATTTCATATCACAGTTTGATATGAACTGTGATTGACATCTGACAATTCGAAAAAGTTCAACGCGAGTCAGTTTTCATTGCAATTTGTTGAAATGGTGCCTTTAAAATAATATTTAAATGATGATAACTTTTTTTTCCGACAACCGATTTCGATGAAACAAAGCCTATATGTTGCCCCGGAATTTGCGTATAAATTACACGAAAATCGGTTCAGTATCTTCGGAGATTAGCGTGAACAAACAGACAGACAGACAGACAGCCGGACAGACAGACAGACATACAGACAGACAAGAATCTTAAAAATTGCATTTATGTATTCTGCTACCGTTATTTTATGACCCCTCTTAATTTCTGGTAAAAATATTTAGTGAAGCGTAATTTCGATCCTACTCTTTTATTATATAAAAAAAATATAAGATACTATCTAACTAAACTACATTTTTTTATTTGTTCTGTTGGTTTTTAAACAGTTCTAAATTATACAATATAAAACTGTCAAGGAGATTCATGTTATGACTAAAATATTATAGAACTAAAATCGTAAATAAATCAGAAACGTTGTTCTACAATCACGACGGTATGTAAAGTTTATAGTATAATATAGGAGTCAAGTAAAAGAACTTTGGATTTTTTTTAATGCGGTAAAGTATTTTTAATAATAAGTGGCCCCGAGATACGTCCAACCAGATTTAACCATCGAGCGATGCACAAAAAATTTCATCAAAATCGGTCCAGCATTTTAGGAGCACTTCTGTGACATACATATATACATGTATAGAAGTATTAAATCACAGCTAATCGAGTCTTTGTATTTTTTCTGTTACTTCAATTCCGAGATTAAAGGCCCATTTACACGATGCCATTTTCTTGCCTGTTGCATACAATTAAATCGTAGCAATAAATGATTTGCTTGTCTGTAACATTCTTGGTCTGATTTACAAGTCTTGTTTCAATACTTTTCATCGACAACTAGAAATTCGACACTAGATACCTTTTATTCTGTAAGTTTTATTTAAAGCAGAATTTTAGAAAAATTCAATACTTAGCGATTTAAATAGAGAATACAAAGTCTAGAGTTAGGAAATAGACCAGGAGATGGTAACACAAAATATTAGGTCATGTACCAGTATGGCGGTTCTACAGGGGTCTAAAATGATGGTCATAGCGCTGGCACCGGCGGCTCAATCGCGTGGGCGTTAATCGAACGCGTCGGATTTCAAAAAAAATCGGATTTCGGTTTGGCAAAAAAAAAAATTACTCCTTTGCAGTGGTATGGCGGCCATTAGGAACTGTCGGAAAAGTATGGCAAGGTGATTTTCGTGAATGGCTACTCGACGATGCAAAAATTAGCCTGGTACAAATGGTTGAATTGTTTTATTTAAATTAATGTATTCGCGTCGGTATGGCGGGCTGTAAGTCACACCCGAGGAGTATGGCATTACGCTACCGCCTACTTCTTTTTTTTCGACTATCTGAAAAAACAAGCATTTTTGTGTCACCATCTCCCAGTCTAAAAGTAGTCGCGGGCAAAAGCATTCATTTATATAATACCTAAAAGTATAGAAATTCGTATAAAACCAGGACAAGACGTAGGTTATTAATCTAAGGCAAGGTTATTGCGTGAAGGATCAATACTGCGGTATTGAAACAAGGTGATATATGCATATCGGTTTAATGTTCAAAGACGACTCCAAACGGATATTTCTTATTTATGGTTACCATAAGGTACTCCGTATAAACGGGGGTCTGCGAATACATTAACGGCGTCATTAATAATCGAGATGACAGCTTGCAATTGATTTTACAATGTCAATTTTCTACATAGAGACGACCCCACGAATCAAGTCCCACGGCGAAGTCTGGAACTAAACGTGATAGCTCCGTAATCTTGTTGTTTGCCAGAAATGCACGATACGAGTTTATTACGCTCAAAACATTATTGAGAAGTCGAGAAATATCTAAAATCATAATAGTAGTTGGTGGGATGGAAGGAAAAGTTACACTTCCTACTAACAACATTTTAATACGCGACAGAGGTGCCGCGGCTATTGTACTTGACTTTAACGTAATATCGAGTATTTTGAACGAGTTTTTTGTACGTTTTGTTATCACATATCGTTCTCGGTCCGATGTCAGTCTTATAAAATATTATCAAGTATATGTGTGCATTCATACTATCCGTAAAGTTTCGCTCGAACCTCATTCTAGTCACGATTGGTTTCGAAGAAAATTTGGTTTGAGCGAGATCGAACTTGGGATAGAGATATTCTCCTTCCCTTTTTCGTTGCAATAATTGATAGCACCCATTTGATTCTTCCCCACGTCTGGTTATTTCGAGCACTGATCAGGTGGAAGCATAGAGCAACACGGGCCACCGGCGAACCGGAGGGGAGTAGCCATAGCGTTCGTTACCGATACCAAACAATCTGTCATTTTTTGCGGGGGGAAACCTGCGCTATGTGTGCGTACTCAAGTTCGCACACACAAGCAATCGTCTGTCACTACGAAACTCACACCGTGACAATTAAAAAATACACTAACAATTTCACACACACATTTAAACATTCCGTGTCATAACAGTATAATTAAATGGCGCAACTACACTGACAAGTCCTTTTAGCCGTAGTTGCAACAACTGTCGATACGCAGTATCGATAATTTCAAGAACTGGGTTTGGAAAATTAGTTTTATAAGTTCGACTTAATTTATTTATTTTAAAGATGGAGTTAATTTATTACGTAATACAAATGAACTTGTCGGGTAATGCGCACGTAGCAGGCCACGGAGAGTGGACCATGAGTTGGTACATAATAAAATCTTAGAAATAATTTGAAAAACGATAACGTAATTATATAAGCTATATAAATATTTAAACACATATTATGTTAAAATCGGCAAGACGGGCTTTTGGGCTTGTATGGTAGTCCCGCCACTGAGTAAAAGTAAGGTTATGTTACAATCAATAACTGACATATATATCATAAATCTGTGATCAATGATATTTGTAGTTGTCAAATCGTAACAATTCCTAAATGACGACAATCGGAAAAGCACTCAGACTCAAAACGTAGAAAACACGAAACGAATTAGCACAGAGTAAACAACTGTCATGCGGCATGCCAACGACAGACTAAAATAAAAGATCGATTTTAATCGATTATCATGCATATTCATTTTCTTTAATTAATAATTTATATTTTATTTAATAACATAACTGTAATTATATGCAATATATTGTATTTAAAGTGCATTTAATTACTTTTGAGTTAATTACCTTTTCCAAAGGTTTTTTTTGTGATTGTGTAATCGATTCAATTAATCGAGAATCTCAGGAAAACTATATTTCTCATATTTCTCCTCTCCCAGATTGAGAATTGAGTTGATTTTTTATATTATAAGATTAAAAATATGTCATTTTTTAGATCATATCGCAATTATTAAATTTGGGCCCACAATTTTCCATATCCTTTGGATTTTTAGGAAATAAAAAAAACATTATGGTTGAAGTTTACACTAAGTGATTTTAATAAATGTGCTAACGCGCGTAAGTATTATATTATATTTTAACAATGTATATTATCACAATATAATATTTGAATCAGAAAATTTAATCTCAAAACTGTCTCTGTATAGAAGACTCCTTTGCCATTTTTTTCGATAACTTAAAACAATCCGACAACAACACTATTGCTCGGTGACAGCGACTTCTCGGAAATAAACTCGGATCAGTCGCTCGACAGATCCGTGTATTGTATGAGGGCTCATACAATACGCGGATCTGTCGAGCGACTGTGTTGGTAAAAAAATCCGAAACAACACGACCGATAATATTGTAATATTTTAAGTTTTAAAGAAGTAAATAGTAATAATATGATTAAAAAATACCTACATATGAAAGGTAACGCTATCTTTTTGTAAATTTGACGTGGCAGATATTTTTTGGCAACAAGAAACACAAACAATTTGGCATTTTTTTAGGAGGTCGATTCAGTCGCGCATCTGGATTTAGTCTAGTGAAAAGTGCGGCTACAACTAGTTTTATTGTACGCATAGGACCATTTGGACTTGTACTTTGACAGAGGGGAACGCCTGCGTATGGCTACTCCCCTCCGGTTCACCGGTGGCCCGTGTTGCTCTATGGGTGGAAGGAATATCTATGGATTTCCGAATGCTTGAAGTAAAAAGTAGATCGACATCGCATCATCGCATCGCACATGACTGATGTTCTGTGGCTGTGTTTGCTGCTGCAGCTCTCACTTGTCTTCACTCGAAGCGGTATACATACTGATGCAGCTTAAGTATATATATTTACATAAAATATAAGTACAGTCGACTCTCGATAATTTGACACTCGTTAATTTGAATCTCTCGATAATTTGAAAATTTATCCGGTCCCTTGAAAAATACTCGATAAATTGAATAAAATCAATGATAATTGGTCCCTTCGGTAATTTGAAGTTGAAAAAGTATTATCTTGCTCGCCAACATGCGATAATTTGAAATCCAGGCTTCCCTACTCTCTATAATTTGAAGCGTTTATCATGCACATACCTGTCGTTTGTTGACATACATGCACAGACTTGTCAATTGTTTACATAAATGAGGTATGAGTAAGTTCGCATTCCAGTCTTCTTTGAAACGTTAATGAGTCACGTTAATGTTCGATTTGTGCTAAATGTATTTGTATTTGTATTAAAATGAATCCAAGAAAGAACAAATCGCTCATTGAATACAAAACTGCCACAAGTCAAACT
Organism: Anthocharis cardamines; assembly: GCA_905404175.1. NCBI lineage: Eukaryota > Metazoa > Arthropoda > Insecta > Lepidoptera > Pieridae > Anthocharis > Anthocharis cardamines. The sequence continues at coordinate 10,755,907 of FR989962.1, read as the reverse complement.
ACACTTTTTTACAAAAGGGCTTATGTTTACGTTTTTTGTTCTTTCATAAGCTCTTCTGTAAAAAAGTGTAGTTTGACTTGTGGCAGTTTTGTATTCAATGAGCGAAATGTCCTTCAGAATTTCCTTCAGTCGCCCCTCCCCCTCGTGGTTATTCAAACACTTGTTATTTTGAACTCTTGATAATTTGAAATTTATCTCTGGTCCCTTGAGTTTCAAATTATCGAGAGTCGACTGTACAATGATACTGAACGCTTATTTGAGATGACGTTAAAAAATGTGATTCCTCGTTGATTAAAATGAGGTGAACAGTTTTGATGTTATAATGTTATTTCGTGTACAATAATTAGGTCTGAGTAATAATTACGGCTACAGCTAAGCTTTTCTTACATATTATCGGGTAAAGTTAAAATGTAATCACAATTTTCAATCAACATGTAACAGCACTTCACGCAAGGCACACATAACTCAGGCACAATTTCTTAATACCATTTTTAATACATCTACAAAAATGCTAATGAACATTGAAATTTACTCAAGTTTTATTGACATTTTCGTTAACTTAGATAATATTAAGGATAGGATCATTTTAAGTTCTGAATTTTGATAACGCAATACTGTCATAGTATGCCTATTACATACATACATATACATCACACCTCTTTCCCATTGGGGTAGGCAGAGATCACGGAATTCCATATGCTCTGATCCTTGCATACCACTTTCTTTCATCAATACTTTCATACACGTTCGTCGGTTTCGAGTACTTTGACCTGGCCCTTTTGAAGAACGTTCCCGATCTGCTCGAGATACATACATATAACAATATATATACATTTTTTGGGAGACAATGCTTTTTCTCATATTAGTTATCAGCAAGCATGTAATATTAATCGATACCACTTTATTGATATAAGTACTTAGGCATGTTTTCAGAGAATTAAAATTCATAACTTTTTCAAACATTAGCGATAGTTCGTAAACAGGATTGAAGTTTGATATTGGATTCATTCCGTCGTAGTAACCAAATAAAGGGAAATATGTGTGTGTAGAAAATTATAAAAACAATCTGACTCGATGGAAAATGAACCTGCAGTCATCGCATTACATTTAAATTATCTGTTGTCAGGCCTATTATTCCAGCGTAAAATATTTAGTAAGTACTAGTGGACCCCGCAGACGTTGTTCTGCCACAATTTTGGCTTCGAAATTATATAATTAAACTTTCAAGCTAAACGTCACTTTTTTATTAAAATCTTATCAAAACTTTTTCGAATTTTTTTTTGTACAAACCTTCTCCTAAAAATTCTGAAGACAACAAAAAAAAAAATTAGCTCAATCTGTCCAGCCGTTCTCAAGTGATGCGAGTACATACATGCGGCATTTTATTTTTATTTATATAGATAGATAAGTGGTTTAGTTTTGACGTTGGAACAGATACACTAACCTGCCGTGCGCTCTGATTCGTCTGATTCTAGTCGTTGGTTTGAATGGGTTTGGGACGACGTATTTATAATTTTCTGTAAGAACGTCTTCCCCATGTCTGGTAACTTCGGGCATTAAATTAGTGAGAGAAATATCGAAATTCGAACCGGGTAACGAAGCGTTTCGGTTTCAGTCTATGAATTACCGAATGTTCGTAGAAAAAGTAGGTCGACAGCTAGACGCTGTGACACATCAAGTAAACCACATGCTCGTTTGTCGACAGTCTAACATAAAAAGTAGCAAATTACCATTCAGTAAATAAGTTTTGGTCAACAAGTTGTTTTGAATTTATTAAATAACAGTTAATGAAAATATTTTTTATTAGAATACGAATATAAACGGAAATTGAATAGACGTCGGTTGAATGATTTCTTCTTCAAGAAATTGTATTTTAAATTAATATCCCGTCTGTGAAAATCAAGATGGCCGCTATCAAAGTTATTATTATATTTATAATTACACATTTATTTATCGTATAAGTTTACTATTAAAACTAATTACTTATTTTATATTCAATTCACATATATATTATTTTGTACGTGAGTTTAGTAACCAACATAAGTAGTTTGTGTATTACGTTTTTAGGGTTCCGTACAATAATTGTGCAATAATGCTGAAAATAGCTCGGATGATTATGAAATTAATTCTCAAATTCCATTCATCGGGTTTTTTGCAATCGTCTTAAGATTTTCAAGAAAATTCGATTTTTCCAATTATCCTACGACATAATTTTATACAACGAAATGGTATAATTTAAATAGGCCTTTACTTTCAGTAGCTAGTCTTTCCTTCGTCGTAGTGTGAATGTTCAAAACTGCGCGAACTTATCCCTGCAACTAAACTAAATAACCTTCCACCTTGAAACAACTAAATCTATGGCCTTTTTGTGAAAACAGAAAATAACTCCTTGAACAATTGAAAATATCTAGCACGATCCGCGAGTAAAGCGTTCAACATTCGCAATAATCTTTGCAAAGGAGTCTCCCTATTTCAGTTCCATAAAATAATTATCTATTGTAAAATAGACAAGTACCTTTAGTTACAGTATAATTAACAAACAAGCCGGCTAATTAACTCCAGTATACATTCAAAACGCTCTCATGCAAAAATTATAAATATTCGTAGCGATTCGTAGCTCAGCATTCCGCCTCAGAACACGCGCCTTTGTCGCTTTAAAAATGATAAAAACGTTGAATGTCGCTCGTCATATAGCGCTGACTACGGCCCCGCGGGATTATACTGAATTACTCTTACCGTTTTAATTCCTAGCCTCGTTATTGCAATTCAATTTGTTACTGCTTCTTTCTGTTTCAACGTTCTGTTCCTGAGCAGGAGTTGATCACTCATATAGTTATAATAACAGTCTATGATTTCGACCGTAGAACAACGTTACTTCTGCATGACGCTCAAATATTTACGTTTGATCTTATTTTTTGGAGAAATTAACTGCATGAACTATTATTTTACTGCTATCTTAAAAAAATGATGTTTTTTTAATTTTATTTTACTAGAAAATTATATAGGTCAGTTTAGCCTCACAAATACAAATAAGCAACTTGTTATCATAATCATATCTGCCTTTGTTCTACGGATATGTCTATTTACGTATAATTGTGATATAGGCAAATATTTAATTGATCCGTTAAGTAAGTCTGTTACACTGCTAATGTCGTGTCCGTCAAACAGATTCTGAAAGAAATTTGGTATTTTTTATTAATCTTGAAGCTTACGCTTGACTCCAAATAAGCCCTACTATCCACGGACGCGTTGCTTCATAGACGCGTATTCGTTACTAAACGCATGGTGTACGCTTGCTAAAAGCTTACATAAAAAGCTATTAAATTCTGTCGACGGAACCCCTGCGTCGTTGCATGCAGGCTTCATGATGCCTGCTGTACCGCATGTCATACGCCGGGGCATACATCGAGCGAAAACACGTATTAATTTTTGTAAAAATGGCGGGAAAGGTTGCGAAATTTGTTCAGACGTAAGAAAAATACAACCTTGTTTGTACAACAATAATCATGCTGAATATGCTAGGAAAGATATAACTGAAAAGTCTTGGAGTGAGATAGCTTGTAACAATCTATAGTTGATGTTTTGTTCAATATAATGGTCATCTTTGCCAATGCATGAGCATGAGGTTCACTTGATGGTAGGTGATACCTCAGCCACAGAACATCAGTCAACGATGTGCCGTCGACCTACATTTTACTTCGAGCATTCGGAATATTCATAGACTGAAACCGGAACGCGCAATACGCACTTCACGGTTTTTCCATCTATGAATGCTGGTTTTTTACCCGATCGGAATTTCGATATTCCTCCCACCAGTTCAATGAAACCCGCTAACAGAAAATTATAAACATGTCGTCCCGGTGGGATTCGAACCCACGACCCATCGATGCGCACGCAAGTGTTCTACCGAACGCGCCAACGAGCCCGACGAATTCGTAGATTATAAAGAGATTAACGTAATGTCACGGACAAAGTGGAAAATAAAAGCTCGCGAAACCTTTTTCTTTAAAATAAAGATAATAATCAGACTCAGCGCTAGGTGCTTATTAACGACTTCGCTCTAATTGTAAGCCAAGATAGAGAAAAAAAATATATTTTTACCAAGTACTGTGGAAAAGAAATATGAATATATTGGAATGTGAATATATATAAATATAGGAAAAGTCCTATATATAAAGCGTATTTGTGCTTCTGAGAAAGCAGAATATTAAAAGTCTGGATGTCATAAATAATCTACCTTTTATACGATTTTGCCTTTCTTACAAAAACAATGCATCGCATCTTCAAATATACCTGTCATACAATATTATAACGTATATTGATAGTCATCATTTACTTTCTTTATGTAACTTTCAGTTAAGTGATTCGTTAAACATTTGAAAGTCTTCTTTGAACGTATTATTGTCTTGCGAACATAATTCCCGATTTCCAGCGAGCACCAAAAGATCCGATGTTTAAAATTATCAAACATATAATTGGTATATATGTATTATAACCTCATTAAGGGTATTAGATTTAAGCCTAGACACGTACGTACAGTCACGTTAAAATTAGACCTTAAGTCTATGAAATAAAGTTCTCTTTCGAGCACTAATAAGTATTTCGTGCAAGGATAGGTTTGAGGTCGCTGAGCTGTGAGAAATCCGTCCACATTAGCTTGACCCCTAAGGGTTCAACAATTTGGCTTGTTATTAAATGCTGGTAAAGGAAGTTAGTGAAAAGGAGGTCTGTTTAAATTGGTGTACAGAAGCGTAACGCTAATGGAGCGCAAATATTGGACAGCTGTTTGTTTTGAAAAAAAACGTATAAATTTTAAATAAATAGCTTACAAACTGATACTTTTACCGCCACTATATACTTCCCTTGTATTGCATATCTTCATCCTTTATAATATGTATTCTGAAACTTGCGAAAAGCCAAAACCGAATTTTGACTTCAAAGGTACACACGTTCCATTTGTGTCTCCAGGAGGCCCCGTGATGGATTTCAGGCGCCTCGCTATATTTTTTTCAAAATATTGATTTTTTTCCCGTTCACCGATAAACTTCAGAAAGCAAAAAACCGAATTTTGACTTCTTTGGTACACTATCCGCATATATAATATACTACCAAAAGCCGGGCGGGTCGCAAGTTATATATAAAATGTAACAAAAACATTGTACCGTGAACAATTTTTTAAACAAAAAGCATGAACGTGATCTAAACAAGCTTTTTTCAGTAATGGTTTCCAATAGCGAGTATATGATTATATTATAAAAAAGATAAATAATATTGCGATTAGCATTCGAGATGCTTTATCTTATTTTAATATAAAATTATATTTGAATCTATAGATATAATACTAATATAATATAAATTATTATTTATTTCATCAAGTTTTTCGTTGATATCGTGATATCCACAGAACAGAAGAAGTAAGGTCATATCTATGATAATTATCTAATCCTCAAATAATATAATAATGATAGTAGCAAAGTGATAACTAAAATATAAACAGCAAAAGCAACCTAATTACCGTAGACATAACGTAGACAATCGTAAACTTGGACTGTATATGCACCGTACACTTGTTAAGTAGTAATCAACAGGTTTATTGGCAAGCTGCATCTTCCGACTGAATCAGGATATTACCAATTTGCGGCACTGAGTTTGTTACTGGTATACCACAGACTATATGATTAATCTATACTAATTCTAGCCGTCCCCGCCCGCCCGCTTCGCTGGGCGAATTGTAAAGGATAGACGAATATGAAATATCCATATAAATTTAAAAAAAAATGGTAAAGGGTTGATGGAATTCAAAAAATGAATAGCCTAAAACCTTCTACAATTAATTCCGCGTCGAATGGTCATGGTATCATGCCGATCGGTCCAGTAGTATTCAAGTTTATCGATAACAAAGAAAAAAAAAGTTGCTTATATATATATTATATATAGATAATAAAGAGGAACGATTTGTTTGTCTACTACTCGACAGAATTTAAAAACACCAAAAAGTGCAGCGCGCAACTAAAACTGCATCTTTAAAAAAAATGGGCATCTGATAGGTAACTGCATCTGCACTTTCGACCAGCCTGCCTAATATGACCATCAAACGACTAGTGTGACTTAGCTAGTTTTGAGTTAAATAAAAACAACGAATTGAAAAAAAAATGTAACTGTGTGCACTGTGCAGTATTAAATACTCCATTCATTTGTGTGATTGGCGACAGTCGATCCGGTACAAATTATGACAACACAACTTACTTCTTCTATTCTGTGCCATCAAGAGATATCTCGCGGACAAGTGAAGACAAACTAAGATATAAGATATCTCGATATCGACAACTTTGGTAGATAAGATTTTTCGATTGACAAATATCGATACATTTTACATTAGAAGTCGAGTTTTTAGACAGTGTAAGTGTCATGCTAGACCCGGAACGCATAAAGAGATAATCGATCAAAACACGAGAAAACGGTCAAGAAAATTTTGTCGTGTTTGTCATGCTAGGCCGGCAGGTAAGATAGCGGATAAACACCTTCCTATTCATGAATAAAAAAATAACAAAGATACCTATATAATCTAAACACACATCAAAACCAGATTTGAATATAATTTGCATTGAACTAAAAGCCAACTCTAATTAATTCAAAATGAATTTAAAGCTAGTTCGTTAATTGTATTTAAAACCAATTACCATACACTAGAATCGGAACCGCAGCGATTTGCATGCCATTAGATGCAAAGAGCTTTTATTCATTAAAAACATTTTAAAACCTTAAACGGTGATGAGGTGGGGAATATTATATCTTTTTATATGGGCATAGAGTTTAGATTTGTTTGGGATGGATTTTGCAATGATGATGGTTGGACTATGAGATTGCATTCGCGTATTCCGTTCTACTGGAGGTCGCCAGGCCGTAGTCAAGAGCCTAAGTAGCACAAGTCAAAAGAGATATTAATTTCTAAGTGCTAATTAGAATTGTATAATACAAAAATTATAGTGTCAAAGCAAAACTAGGCTATATTTATAGTAAGTGGCCTTAGTGACATAATGAAGTTAACATTATCAAACATTTTGGGTATTTATATCTATACTAATCTATATCTATACTATCTATACTATTTACTATTAATAATATTATAAAGAGGAAAGATTTGTATTTTTGTATGTTATGAATAAACTTAAAAACTACTGGTGCGATTTTAAAAATTCTTTCACCAATAGAAAGCTACCTTATCAGCGAGTAACATAGGCTATATATATTTTGTGTATAGTACATCTACATTGCACCCGTGTGAAGCCGGGGCGCGTTGCTAGTATTATGATAAAGAGGAAAGATTAGTTTGTTTGTTTGTAACGATAAATCGTTGTGAGTTAAAACTCAAAAATACGACCGATTTCTTTCACCAATAGAAAGCTACATTATCAGCGAGTAATATAGGCTATTTTTTTGTGTATAGTAAACCTACATTGCACCCGTGTGAAGCCGGGGCGAGTAACTAGTTATATTATAAAGAGGAAAGATTTGTTTGTTTGTTACGATTTAACTCAAAAACTACTCGACCGATTTCAAAAATTCTTTCACCAATTATAGAAAGCTACATTATCAGCGAGTAACATAGGCATTGTGTATAGTACATCTACATTGCACCCGTGGGAAGCCGGGGAGGGTCGCTAGTCTAATAAAAAGACAGAGTTCAAAAACGCCTGTACTGTGTACCACAAGGTTCCACTCTGAAGTATGGCGCAAAGCATGAATACCAAAGCCCCTTCATTCAGTCGCCGAAGAAAAGGCTCGTTACTCGGCCAAATGGAAACTACAACCGAATAGCCGCTGTTACTTTTATAGGGAATATATTTTTAAATGAATCGTCCAGTGGGGCTTTTATTGCTTACATCCTTTTTCGATGTATTATCACATTTTATACCAGTTAACTACAAATCATATACTACTACCATATTTATTTATTTATATATTTACTGATTTAGATAGAAAGGTATGTTGAGGTGGTTTGGGAACGTAGATAGGATGGATGAAAGTAGGAAAATGAAAAAAAAAATTAAACTAGTGTGAGTGTAGAGTCGGGACGACCTAGGCGAACGTACCTCGATCAGATCGAGGACGTTCTTCAAAAGGGCCAGGTCAAAAGTACACTTCTTGCCTAGCACAACCACTCTGTGGAATCAGCTTTCGCCGGCGGTTTTTCCGAACCGATACGACTTGGAAACCTTCAAGAAGCGAGCCTACATCTTTCTTAAAGGCCGGCAACGCACCTGCAAGCTCTCTGGTGTTGCGGATGTCTATGGACGGCGGTGATCAGTTACCATCACGTGAGCCGCTTGCCCGTTTGCCCCTATACTAAAAAAAACAAAAAAGTACTCGAAACTGACGAGCGTGTATGAAAGCATTGATAAAAGTGGAAGAAGCGAAAGTGGTATGTAAGGATCGGAGCATATGGAATTCCGTGATCTCTGCCTACCCCAATGGGAAAGAGGCATGATATATAGAAGCCTCAGCTATTGTAGTGTATTATTGTTGTTTACTGATATCTAAATAAATAAATAATTACATTTTAATGAGAAAAAGTTAACTTTTCAATAAAATACTGTATACCGGGTTTCGTATGCTTTTCAGCAACCATGAAAAGCATTCGAAACGTCCGCGTCGGGATAAATAATTAATTTAAACAATATAAATAATAAATCGCGTTTTAATCCGGTATACAATATTTTAGTTAAATGTGTGATACTCGCGTTAATATAAAAGACAATATTAAAAGTTAACTTATCTAACTGAATTACAGTCCGTTGTTATTTAGATGTCTTGTAAATAAATATGGCGACTAAACAACCACAGACAGTAGAGTATAGAGTTGTAAAATGTAGAAGAAATGAATGAACGAACGTATCTATAAACCTGTTGTGAACTATTTTATAAAATTTTATAAAAATGAGACAACTTAGTGCAGTCAACATTTTAATCAAATAGTTTGAAAACATAAGTTGTAAACGAACATACCAACTATCTAATCACGAAATACTATTATTTTGAGATAGAAGAAGAAAAGAAAAACAATAGAAAAAGGAGAGCGCATCCAGACCTCTCTTTGTATGTTAAAGTCATTGACATAGTATATTGTTGATCGAAGGTTAAAGTATATACAAAAATATACATTTTTAGAGAAGGCAAGCCCAAGGTCATATTGTTACCAAAATAATTATGTAATCACAGCAATAGAAGTATATTTTAAAGATCTTTTATTAACTTTTTAATAAATAATCTTTTTTCTAACAAACTAATCAAAAATTCTTTTGAACGGGCTTCATAAAAATGGATTGGCTCTTTTAAAGTGAAATGGAGCAAAAAATTGGTATCGTGGGTTCTCTATAAAAAATACGATAAAAGCCCTCTTTTTAGAGTTTCACTGTTTGAAAAAAAATTTAAATCAAACCAACATTCGTTGAATATGGTTAGAGTTCAAATAAAATGCAAATACCTGAATCACATATTGAAGTGCTGGCTAATGTCAACGACTTGCTGCGGTTCAACATTTGTAATATTTAAAACATAGATACGATTTTTATTTACCACCTAAATTATACATAAAACATATTATATATGTAGTATAATAAATACACATAATTATGACCAAATTAGGGCAATTAGTATAGCTCATCAGGACAGTAATGACTAATATTGTTACACTGATAAGTAAGTAGGTATATCAAGTCTTCTCAATTTTTTTTAAAGAATGTCGAAAAATAACACTAAAAATCAACAGAAAATTCGGACATTATATAGGTGCGAGGAATTTGATATTCCTTTTTATTAATGATCCACCGTTCACCGTTCGGTTTCAGTCTATAAACGGAATGCTACAAAATAGGTCGAAAGCGCATCTCTGATTGAGTTGTTGTGACTAGAGTATTATAATAGTAACGCCACGTAAAAGATTTACTTGATGGTAGATGACACTCATCTGTTCACTGCGACCTTTTTAGCTCATGAAAGCTTCGATAGACATTAGACAGCGCTATACTCATTTTTTTTGTATACTTCTATATCTATACTATACTAAATACTTATGAAATATAACTTTATTGCACACCACAAAAAATCAGATATAATATGAATATAAATAATATAAAAAGCAATAGGCGGCCTTATCGCTTAAAAGCGATTTCTTCCAGGCAACCTGTACTGGCTAAACTGAGATAAATTTAGATGATAAGCTAACAGTAGGTCGTATACATATAGTTTTAACATAAGCATATAGTAGATAATTAGTGAATAGGTACAAGAAAAAAGTAATAAATTTGTCACAGTGATAAATAATACTTAAAGAGCATAGTTTTGAAAGATTGAAGAGTTTGGGCCTTTGTGATTTCAGTGGGAAGAGAATTCCATAGGTTAACAGCTTGCACAGTAAATGAATTGTTAAAGAAAGAAGTTTTATACTATATAATATTATATAAAAAAATTAAAAATATATTTTTGAATTTTTGTATTTTTGTATGTTATGAATAAACTCATAAACTATTGGACCGATTTTGAAAATTCATTTACCAATAGAAAGCTACATTATCAGCGAGTAACATAGGCTTGTTTGTGTTATAGTACATATACATTGCACCCGTGTGAAGCCGGGGCGTGTTGTATTAGATATCGACAGACGAGCATGAGGTTCAGAAATCCATAGACTGAGACCGAAACGTGTAATGTGCACTTCACGGTTTTTTCATCTACGAACGGTGGTCTCGGTCGGAATTTCGATTTTGTCTTTCAACCGATTATTGCCCGAAGTTACCAGACGTGGGAAATTGTAAACATGTCGTCCCAGCAGGATTTGAATCCGCGACCCGTTGGTGCGCAAGGTAGGTGTTCAACCAAACGTGCCAACGAGCCCGTCAGTTGATAAAATAACTAGCAACGCGCCCCGGCTTCACACGGGTGCAATGTAGATGTACTATACACAAAACATATCCTATCTCGCTGATAATGTGTCTTTCTATTGGTGAAAGAATTTTCAAAATCGGTCCAGTACTTTTGAGTTTATTCATAACATACAAAAATACAAAAATTAAAAAATACAAATATTTTCTCTTTATAATATTAGTATAGATATAAATTAAATATTTGCATGCAGTTTACCGTGTTCACTCTATCAATTACTGTTCTAATTGTATAATGGACGGCAAGCTACATGGAACAAACAAAATTTGTTCAGGACGTAATTTTGTTACCTCCAACCAGGCTTAACTAGTTTTAAACATCCAATTTTGAATCACTGCATTACTTTAAACAATTTATGCTTCAAAACTCATATTCGTTTCTATTTTCGTCAGTGTTTATAATTTATTACTACCTATTGGTTAATATGCCTATGTTTTAATTCCGACCGGGTAACGAAACACCGTTCATAGATGGAAAAGCCGTGAAGTGCACATTGCGCGTTTTGGTTTCAGTCTATGGATTTCCGAATGCTCGAAGTTAAAAGTAGGTCGACAGCGCATCATTGACTGATGTTTTGTGGCTGAGGTGTCACCTACCATCAAGTGAGCCTCATGCTCGTCTGTCGATATCTAATATAAAAAAATGTTACTCGCAATGTAGCTTTCTATTGGTGAAAGAATTTTTGACATCGGTCCAGTAGTTTTTAAGTTTATTCGTTACAAACAAAAATACAAATCTTTCCTCTTTATAATATTAGTATTAATACCATTACATTTCCGCTTGCGTTCCTTTATAATTTGGAGAAAGGAATGTGTACCTATTTTCAAACTCTTCGATCATAGAACTCCGAGGTATTTTAAAGAAAATGTTCTCTTTCTCAGCTCCAACAGCCTTGAATCAAGATCCTCATTTAATCTTTAACTCCTTTTAAAAAAAGATATAAATTTTGACTAAATAATTAAACATTTTTTACTCGGCAATCCATTCAACATAAATGTCTCCCAGTATATTATCAATTGTTTAATTTGTCTTGTATCTGCTTATCTATTACACACTAGCAATAAATTGTTCGAAAGCAATTTCTTAATAAAATTTTCTACTCAATTTCATACCCTTCATGAGAATGTGTAATAGGAATTAAATCATATAGGATGATCCAAATTTTTGAAGAAATGTAAAACTGATTCTTTCTCTAATGGATAAACTTAAAAATAACTCTGAGTGAATTTTATTAAATTATTTCTCTTTGAGTATTTCTTAAGTGAATTCTTGATTAAAAATGTACGGAGCATTTTTGTGTATTACCTACTGATCCTTTTTCTTAGTAACAACTAAGGTTTTTATCTTGTTTCCCAATTGCCTGTGATTTCCTGTTTTAAATGCATCGCGTATGTCTTTAAACTTTTACTTTTCCATTACATATACACATACACACACATTCACATACCACATTCCTTCCTCACCGTAAACATTCATCAATAAATACAATATTATATAATTACATCTAGATTGTTATTTTTCATTTTTAAAAACAAAATTGTAATAAGGTAAGTTTCATTGTACGAGTATATTACTTTTCATTTTGTTATGGAAGATCTGAGCATTTTTATCATATCCCTACTAAAATAATAAATGTGAATGTAAGTTTGTTTGTTACGCTTTCACGCCAAAACTACTCAACCGATTATCATGAAACTGTGTACATATATTCTTAGAGCACATAGAATATATTTTATTAAAAAAATATTTTTATACGGAGGGTAAAAAATATTTTAGCAACAATGGACCCGTGCGAAGTCGTTTCGCTAGTAATTAAATAAACAAACAAATTTCAACTGGGTACAGTTGTTCCAAAGATAATCCATACCATATAAGTGTCCACAACATCCTGTATTTCAGGCTTTAGTGTAACGTCTTAGCCGATCCTCATTATTCTTAGATGTTTGCTCCTTGCTTGTTTGTGCCGTTAAACGTAGTATGGAAATCGAATAACGCCGGAAAATGAGCTGCTTGCTTCTTATAATTTCATGTTCGCCACAGCCAGAGTTCATGATTATTTTGAGATCACAAGATCGCGGGTTGCATCATTCTGGAGTCACATTAATATGTCTAAAAATGATGTCATTGCAAGTCTGTCCGAGTACGCGAGCAATACTATTTTGAGGAACTGGGCGACAGTGCAGAGAGAAATCGGAAAAAAAATCAGGGCTTTCTCTTCCTCAATTGTGTAACCTCTTCTTTTACCTTCTTATTTATATCGGTATTATTATCGTTTCTAGGTATACATTTTTTTCTTAAATTTCCAAATGGATCAGCATTTGATCACTGTTTCCAATGGACTGAATACGAGGTACCTTCTTAAAATGTCTTCAGTCTTTCATTTTACCTTCGTAATGAAAGGGTTAGAGAATTCGGCCGATACAGTAATCAAAAATAGTTACTCTATGTACCTATGCCACATTAATCTGCTAGCAAAGTATATAGTAGTTTAATTTAATTTTAATAAGTTAACTTAAAACTAAAGGTTCTTGACGCGAGAGGGGGGAATTTTGTTACTTACTTAGTTTTTAAGCTGTCAAAAAAAATAGCATGAGTTTGTTTTAAGCTGGCAAAGAATTAAATAAATAGCATGAAAAATTAAATAAATGGAGCAGCAGAGGAAACTAAGATAGGGGTCTCTATATCCACATTGTTATGTACTTTTATAAAATGTCAAAAATATTACTAATTTTCGGAACGTTAAAGAACCCACTCAACAACTTATGTGGTTTTCTTTATTGGCGTACTTAATTCAATTACTGTATTTATTTAAATGCAGAACAGATCATAAACCTTATTAAAAAAAAACAAAGTAACAGTTCGCGAGGAAAATAACGCAAAAGCTCAAAATAAATAAAAGAGCAGTATTAGGATTGGCGTATACTGCGTGTCTCCGACAAAAATATATGTAACACTACTGTCTTTGCTAACAACACTTATTGTATGTCACCACTAGCAACACCACTGTCACCACCACCCCGGCTTTGCACGGGTGCTATGTACTATACACAAAACTCTTGTTACTCGCTGATAATATAGCTTTTTATTGGTGAAAGAATTTTTTAATCGGTCGAGTAGTTTTTGAGTTAAATCGCAACAAACAAATAAATCTTTCCTTTTTATATTATTAGTAGAGATAAAGCCTTGTTAGGACATGTCAACATAAGTATTTACAAGTTCATACGAAAAATAAGATTATAGATTGAGTACAACTGATCCATGCCCATTTCGCTTGTCGAAATAGCTCTCAATTTCCCTTGACAACCATCGTTATAATTTTGCAAATTAAATCATAATCGTTATAAGTTATAGCTTATATATTATTCTGATATATAAACAATATATATATAGTTTCACCACAATCCGTTCAGTAGTTTTTGAACGAAAGAGTAACAAACATCCAAACATCATAATATACGTAGGATTTTATTACACCCACCCACACACATATTATACAATACATGTCCAATCAAATCTGGGGCGGGTAGCTAGTTATATATTATCCTATTTATTTACTAATAGTTAGGAGTTTTGTTGATCAAGTTTTTAAATAAAGATCGTGAAGTGTACGAGGCACTTTATCTCAAGTTCTGTTTTAATTTTGAGAGTGTTTCATCTTTTTAATTCAAGTGAGTGTGGTGCAGATAACATGCCATTTCTACTTAGTATATTAGTTAGCTAGTTTTGATATCGAATAAAATAGACAGTGGTCATGAATTCATGATAGCTTAGAACATTTATATTATACCTAGCTTCTGCCCGCGATTTATTTGCGTAGAATACATCTCTGAAAAATAATTTTATACATTCATTTTTTTTTTATATTTACAATTAATAATTATTTTCCTTCCTTCCTTTTTTCCGAAACTCCTTTTTTTAAAAGTCGGTTGGTAAAAATAAGAAAATCTTCGGCACGGATGTCACCGCGAGGAATTGCTAATATTTAATAGAACTAAGTTTTTTACGATCTCTCCACAAGACTACGAGAAAGGTCGTAAAAATGTGCATTATTGTAGAGACGAGAATAAAGTTATAAGTTTACGGAGTTTCCGTGTTGGAATGCTAGAGTTCTTCTATTATGGAAAACGTTTTCTTTTTATTATGAATGAATATTGTTTAGCTAATACATACATAAATACATGTATAATATTATCCTATGAAGTTAACATAACGTATTTCACATACATATACAATATACATCATGCGCCTTCGATATAATATAATATTTTAGTGTATTGAGTTCCCGGAAACCATAATATGGTTAGTGGAAAGGAATAAATGCTAAAGCGCCAATTTGTTTATATATAAATACATAATATAACGTTATTATTTTTAAATAAATAAATCAGATTTCATCTTAAAAAAAGAAACCAAATCTCATATCCCAAAACTTCATTTCGGTGCTTTAGAAATTTTGCCTTTCCATTGACGATATAATATGTATTAACAGACGGTAACGCATCCTCGAGACCTCTTATATTGCATTTGTCGACGATAATCGTTTGTATCTATGTATTTGTCTATAATATAGTGTCCGTCTCCGTAGTTCAGTGGTAAGTTAAACCAAAGTCATTATATAAGACTGGTTATCAAAGAACGTGCTTGCGCAATTTTTGATTTTTTTAATTATTTATTGGTAAGGTAGTCATTATGTAAGGCCTTGATGACAACGAACGTACCTCGTGCGATTTTTGTATTTTTTTAAAACTCTTTATTGCACAAAAAAACGTGTACTAAAGGCGAATTGCCTAAACGCATTTTCTGCCAGTTAACATTAGCTTTGTGGAGAGCTGTGTTGGTTGCCTACCTATAGTAGAAAAAAGTGAAATGAAAATAAATTTAAATTATTTTTCTTGCATAAAAAACAGAAACCAAGAATTTTATAATATTCATGTTTGAATATTATAAAACTTCATTTTTAATTTCAATTCCATGATATTCTAGAACAATTTAGATTTTTAATTCGTAATATATGCCGAGATACAGCCTGATTTAGAGCTTCGACGTGTCTATTAACTCATAATAACATAATAATAGTATTATGTAATTTGTTGGTATGAATGCTCGAACTTTTAATGATATAAGTTCCGTGTCGGCTCATATTGCTGCAGGCGTTCGAGTTCAATAATAATTGTGGCTCTGACTATAGAAGTTCTAAGACTTAAGTTTAGAACAACCTCCAACATAACCATCTAACTACAGTGTCACGTGTCGTTTATCGTGAGGCTTGTATCAGAAGCTGTGCTACGCAAACAGCGCGATTCCTGAGACACTTCTTGCCTCGCACAACCACTCTGTGGAATCAGCTTTCGCCGGCGGTTTTTCCGAACCGATACGACTTGGAAACCTTCAAGAAGCGAGCCTACATCTTTCTTAAAGGCCGGCAACGCACCTGCAAGCCTTCTGGTGTTGCGAATGTCTATGGGCGGCGGTGATCACTTACCATCACGTGAGTCGTCTGCCCGTTTGCCCCCTATACTATAAAAAAAAAAAAACGTTTACTATATCAGATTATTACCATAGAAAATAGGTATACATAGAAGAACAGACCCATACCAACTTTTGGCACAGAAGAAATAGTTAGTAATTATTATATTATTCGGGACATAGACGAATCCAACAATTAATAAGATATCATTAAAATTGGTGCTGCCGTTCTTGAGTTATAAATGGTGTTATTAACACGACTGCTGTTTTATCCCTATATAAAATATAGATAGAGCACTACGTTCATTGATTTGAGGGTCAAGAAGGGTTTACTAGGTATGGCACTTCCATCTTTCTGGATAGACCTCGTGCATAAAAACTACAGGAGGCTAATCTCGTTGCTAGTGGAAATAAGGAGTCTTTTTCCCCCTCTATAAAAAAAGGAGCTTGGCTCTCCATACGATCCTATACCTATTTTTTTTTTCGAGGGGAATGCGTTTGCGCACTGGGTACCCCCCCGCGAGATATACGATCCTATACTTACTCGTCTTAGCGTTACCTACTTTACATGCAAATATTTTTGGTGATATTTACATTTCCTATATAAAGGTGAGTAAATTATGAATCTGATGTAGTGTGATGTCTTGTGATTGAATTAATACCTACAATTTAATTAATTTATAGATCATTTGTCAATATTCAAAATTAAAATTACACTATAGTTCCCTACAATTTCACAGTGAAGTAGCATTCCATTCAAGCAATACCAAATAAATGAACAACAATGCAGATAAAAAGTAATACACTCGTCGAAAATCCACCCATTCATACGTAGCGCGCTAGTTTTGAAACAATGAGGCATCACTGAATGAATTTCGCGGATAGGGTTGCCACTTGGAAATGCTAAATTCTTTAATAATTTCTGTAAGCATATTTTCTTCACGTCTGGAAACTTCGGGGATTGATCGGGTGGGAGGAATATCGAAATTCCGTGAAGTGAATATTGCTTGTTTCGGTTTCAGTCTATGGATTGCCGCATGCTTGAAGTAAAAAGTAGGTTGACAGCACATTATAGGCTTGATGTTCTATGGCTGGGTCACCTACCACCTATCATCAAGTGAACCTCATGCTTGTCTGTCGACATCTAACATAAAATATGCAAACAAAAAAGTGCAAACTGCAATGTAGATGTAGTAAAGGCAAAAAATAATGCCAATAGCCTATGTTACTCGCTGATAATGTATCATTCTATTGGTGACAGAATTTTTAAAATCGGTCCAGTAGTTTTTGAGTTTATTCATAACATACAAAAATACAAACATTCAAATCATTCCTCTTTATAATATTAGTATAGATAAGACTTGTGGCAAGTGGGTTATATATTCTGCCATTTTTTTAACAACTTAGCACTTAACAAGTAGGCACTTCTTACGAAATGAGGACAAATTGGCCATTGGTTCACCTGAGTGATAACCAGCAACCATAGGCTGTAACACCAGAGGAGTTGCAGATGTATTGCCGGCCTTTAAGAAATCATTAGGCACTTTTTGAAGCACATGCAATCTAGCCATATTAGGCTAATAAATAAGCTAATTATAATCTTTCTTACCAAAATAGTGTTCTTACCTACTATTCTTAATGTCTCTATCATAGGGGACACATTTTTGTAGTGTTCCTTGCACAGCACTAAACATTTTCACTATCACTACATACTTACTCGAAGGGTTTTGTCCTTTTAAGCCTTCGCACTTAGTCTGTGGATCACATCACTGAGGAGCTTGATGGCCTCGACTATGTTGAAATTGGGTCAAATGGGCTGTATTATGTGACATCTTATCTTTATTGTATCTCTTGATATCACCTGATCTCTCAGATATATCATATCAATCAATTTAAATACTATTTAATAAACTTGTTTTCCTGCATACTTTATGTAGAAAAGGTACAAAGGTACTTTCTTTACTTTAGTTTAGCCATTCAAAGGGGGGACCCTGCTAGTACCTTCGGAACCTTGCCTAAAGGGACTCCTTTTAATAATATATTTTAGTTTTTATAATATATTTTTAAGGTTTTTAGTTTTAGGTTCTTTGTTATTAGTTACGTATATAATGTGTTAGTGTGTTCTATAATAAATATTCTTTATTTAAACGTATGTAGCGAAACTAATATAAAATTCCAGTCGAGTAATGAACCAACATTCTTTTATCTATAATGCTGAAAAATGCGGAAAAATGTCTATTGCACATTTTTCCGGTTTGAGTCCATAATTTCTGAATGCTAGAAGTAAGAATCTACAGCGCATCATTTATAGATGTCGCTGAGGTATCATCTACCATCGAGTGACTTAAAAAATAATTGAATAATTATCATGTTAACCTTGAACCCAATGTTCTTATAGTTTTGAGTTTTTTTTTAATGAGAGTGTTACAGTATATATCTCTATAGTATAGTATATGAATATAATCTTAAGGTTGGCAACCCTAAGTATGCAACGGATATAAATGAACCGCGTGCACGTCCACATGAATAACTGTATACAAATGAAGAGTATATTGAAATATTTTTTTATAATAGCGAACATTATTATCGGCTTTTAAAAATGAGGTACATCGTATATATGTTTTTTGTGAAGAATAATTAGAATATTCTGCTATATCAAAGTGTTGAATGATTGGTCTAGTTATTTTTTTAGGTAAATCGTTCAAGAAAAATAAGTGATGTTGATGACAAAATTTATTTCTGAAGGTGCTAATATACATAAAAACATTTTTACGAAACTGCTTCAAACCAAATAAGAATCAAAACGTCCGCAAAAGTCAAAACGCGAATTGATTGAAAATATATTTAAAAAAATACAATTTAGAAATTGCAATACAATAATTTCAGATGGGTTTGTTGGCGCCATCAACAATCAACCTTGCGCATCGATAGGACGGGCATATAATTTTCCGAAAAGTAGGTCGACAGCGCATCATTGACTGATGTTCTGGAGCTGAGATGTCACTTACTATCACTCGTCTGTTGTGTTTTATTCAAACTATAAATATTGAATTAATGTTTTATTATAATTTGTATAGATGATTTACTATGTTTCATTTTGTATGATAAATTCCATTCAACTGTTTTTGAAAGTATGTGAAAAATAATTTAAAGTTGAATACAAAACTCTATGTGTGTGAGATAACTGAGTATTTTGTAATCAACGGGAGTTGATTCTGCAGTAGGTACTGATGTATCTCATTAATTACTAGATATATAATAATATCAAGAGTTTGATAATTATCCTTGTTGAATAGAAGATCTAAGCCGAGTTAACTAACATTGTGTTTAATTACTTAGAATAGTTGTAACACAAATTAACAACATGTACAATGTACATGAAACCCTTGCTTTTATGATGTACAATAATTTATTATATTTATTAGGCGCACCTCGATACTGGTGTATAAAGTATAATACTTCCAAATTATTTTAGAGCATAATATTATGCCTACGTAATACAATATATTTTGTCTGTCGAAGGGTGAATGTCTGTTGGTTACATACAGGTACCGACATCGGTGTGAGAAACGCGCTTGAATTTAGATATTTTTGTGCGGATTAATTTTTGCGATAACTCCTAAGATATTTATTTCAATTATATGGTGTAAAATATAATAATACACTATGCATTGTTTTGATATATCTCAAAGGGAAAGGCTATTTTTTGTGTATAGTACCTACTTTGCATCCGTGCAAAGCAGGGGCGTTTCTATATACATATATATAAATAACGCTGAGTATAGATATAAAGGTATACTCAGCGCTCGGAGAAACTTCAGATTCTTCGATTCAGGGTTGTCGCTCTCTTTGTACTGCTTGTAGCCGCAGTCTTATTTAGCTCCCTAAAACATTGTTTTGTATTATATTTACTACTAGCAACGCGCACCAGCTTCATAAGGGCGCAATGTAGATGAACTATACACAAAAATAGCCACTTATATAGCTTTCTATAGGTGAAATAATTTTTAAAATCGGTTCTTTACAAATCTTTTCTCTTTATAATATTAGTTTACATATAGAGGTATAGATAATTTGTTCGCGCTAGTAATGCCAAGCTATATTTCGATACTCAATGTAATAAATATATTAAACAGTTTGTAATTAAACGTGCAATGATTAACCACCATCATATCAGAATACATATTGATAAATTACGCAAATAACGTCCAGTCAGGGACAGATTTAGAGGCCTTGGGGCAATAAAGGATTAAGGTCCCGAAATTATTTTCCAAATAAAATGATCATATTTTTTAACCGACGAAAAAATGGAGGTGGTTGTCAATTCAATGTGTATTTTTTTTATGTATGATCACTCATAAATTTTTTACAGAGTTGTCCGATTTTAATAATTCTTTTTTTATTGGAAAGGGTATACCCCGAAGCTAGTCTCATATAAGTTTGGAAAACAATATTTGGTGTCGACTTAAAATTAATTAGGTATAATTACATTAGTTTAAGAACTTAGTTATTAAGGTTAAATAAAAAACGTTTATAATTTTTTGCTTTCCAGTTTTTTTGGCAGTTTATTTTTTTTGTTAAAAAGTTTTTATTAATATTTAAGAACAATATTATCATGTTAGTACAGAGTACAGTTATAAGTAAAAAACAGCGAAAAAAATCAAATGAAACCTTGTTTACTAGTGTTTACTTGTGGAATTTTGAAAGATTTTTTCTGAAGTCTCTATTGTGGAACCCTCTTTTGTGAAGGGCCCGGGATTGTAGCCCCAGATGTACTCCCTAAAATTCAGCCCTGCATCGAGTCTGCATTATCCACAGAATGTGAACCATGCGCTAATTGCAATAGCCTGGATTAAATACCACATTGTAACAGCCATTCACATCACCTTTAATTCCTAGAGCATAAAGATTAGTTTTCTATACCATCGGTAAACTAAATCTTAGTCCTACCCTAAGTTATGCTTCCATTTTGTAGTTGTAGTGACCCGTAATGGTGGTGAATAAGGTTTATTATTGTTTGTTTTAAAAAACTGTTACCTTGTTATTTATATCGAGCGACTTCGATTGCAAGCTTTCGAGGATTAATTAAAGTTGAAAAATTACGCATTTATTATAACAAAATGTCGCATAATCTAGAATGTATTACAATTTTGTATAGAGATTGGGCTAATATGTGTACATTTAAAATATTGAAGAGTGATGAGAGACGAAATGATGACACATTCGTAACTTTGCAGAAGCGAGGCTACCCACCTCAAAAGCCGGCAACACAATCGCGACTCCTATCCTGCGGTGTCAACTAGGACTCCACTCAGCATAAGTTGTGGCCATAATGGACACAACACTGATTTTTAGTGGGCCCCATGCAACTGCTGGAGAAACAGTACTCTATTGCAAAATACATATAATTCTATCTAAATATATAATATAAAAATAATTACGATAGTATAAAAAATATATATGTAATATACAAATAACCTACACTATTATATTTGTTGTTTACTGGTGTGTCCTCTTGTATAGTGCAACTAAAAACTAGCTTTCGTTTGTACACCTACAACGATTGCATCTACAACGTAACACTGCTGTTGAATCGATAGCTCTATCTATGAAATCCACTTCAATATTGCACACAAATACATTCCCACACGCTTAATGAAACATACACATAAGTATAGAGAAACAAACACTTGCTGTTATGTAAAGTTTTGCTGCAAAAAAACTGTTGTTTGTAAAAAATTAAATAACTTTTCTATCACGTCAACCATTGAATTAGATTCCCTACTATTATAAACGTGAATGTAAGTTTGTTTGTTATGCTTTCACGCCAAAACTACTCAACCGATTATCATGAAACTGTGTACACATAATATTCTTATAGGTATTAGAAGGACATAGGATACTTTTTATTTAAAAAAAATATTTTAGCAGAGAGAAGCTTGCTCAAAAGCTCAGTTAAGATGAAGCCCACGCGAACGAAGTCGCGGGCATCAGCTAGTATTAAATAAATCGTGATAGAAATAGATTTTCTGCTTAGCTATGAACGTCGGGTAAACAAATTAAACAGCAGTTCACAATAGAGTCACCCGTCAAGGCATTGTCGTTTGACAGGGAACGACATTGTAGTCTACGTTACAAGACATAAGCAATAAGCTTATACAATATGTTTATTATATCTGAAAAAAAAACCTTAATTACTTATTACTCCATAGACTATTATTACTTTCTGCACTGTCTATGGAAATTGGGTAGCCAGGAAAAAGTGTTGGTAAATTCCAGGTGGTTTGAATAAGCGTTTTAGAACCACTACTATCAGAAGATATTGTCAAACAGCTGGCTATTTATGCTATATAAGGTATCAGATTGGGGACAATTTACAAATGGACCATGTCGAAAGTACGCAAAGCTTTGATGGTGAAGGAAGCAAACGTGGTATTCAAGGATGGGAGCATATGAGCACTTGACCTCTGCCTACCCTAATTGGAAATAGGTGTGTTTCTGTGTGTATGTTTCGTTAGTAATTTTTATGTTAGATATCGACAGACGAGCATGAGGCTCACTTGATTATAGGTGACACCTCAGCCACAGAACATGAGTCAATGATGCGCTGTCGACCT
This sequence comes from Anthocharis cardamines, assembly GCA_905404175.1. Taxonomy (NCBI): domain Eukaryota; kingdom Metazoa; phylum Arthropoda; class Insecta; order Lepidoptera; family Pieridae; genus Anthocharis; species Anthocharis cardamines. Next base: position 10,732,883 of record FR989962.1, on the reverse strand, counting down.
ACTTTTTATTTTGAGCATTCATCCATAGACTGAAACCGAAACGCGCAATGTGCACTTTACGGTTTTTCCATTTATGAACGGTGATTCGTTATCCGGTTGGAATTTTAATATTCCTCCAAACTATAAACATGTGTTGCCGGTGGGATTCGAACCCACGACCCATCGATGCGCACGGCAGGTGTTCTACAAAACGCGATAAACTCAAAAACTACTGGACCGATTTTGAAAATTCTTTCACCAATAGAAAGCTACATTATCAGCGAGTAGGCTGGCTGGCGATCAGGCTGTTTTGTGTATATTACATCTACATTGCACCCGTGTGAAGCCGGGGCGTGTTGCTAGTTCGCTATAAGTTTGTAACTTGTAACATCTATCATCACAATAGTTCCTCGTTCATGACAAGCCCTATCTGAAGTGGGTAGAACTAGAAAATATATCGGTGTAGACCTTAGGACGTTGTCACATAGGTAACAATAGGAATTTATTAGATAAAACTCCATTAATTTTTGCTGTATTCTTTTGACGAGATGATTGTTTTTATGACGGGTTGTGGTTTCGATTAGTGTTAAGTCAGAATTGTTTTTATTGTCGGTAAATGAGGTAATTATGTAACTATGGGCATAAATTGATTCTTGAGTCTTGCCCGGCTAGCATGACCATTACGAAATATCTCGCGGATGAACGAAGACAAACTAAGATATAATATAATGAGAAATATTTTATCTCGACATCGACAACTTTGATAGACAAGATATCTTGATCGATAATAATCTCTACTTAAGAAGTCGAGTTTTAGGTGTAAGTGCCATATTAGACACGAAGACGAAGATATACTCGATCAAAACATGAGAAAACGGTCAACAAAATGTTATCGCAGTTGTCATGCTAGCTCGCTGTCTTGCTTCTTATAATATACAAAACGAGATACTTTAGATTTTGAAACGAAATTTTTGTGTGGAAATAATATTCAGTGCATGAAATTTATAAATGAATAAAGAGAAACACTGAAAAATCATTAACGTGATAACATCAAATATAATAGAAGACATTTATATTACATTTAAAAATACTGTTCATTCCTCATAATATCATTAGAGATATAAAGAGACTTTAAATCTATGTATTTACAATTTTTATTGTCTGTTTCGAACAATATAGATAACTGTATAATATCTTTTATGCACATGTAATTATTTATGTTACATTATTTACAATTGAGCTATTATCGACTATTCTTAAAACTATAAATTTAAGTTATTTTGTATATCTATACATCGAAAGCAATAACTACTTAACCGTTAATATTGTCTTATTTAAAAGCTAATAATTTATGCTTATTTTAGCCCCGTGTGAAGCCGGGGCGTGTTGCTAGTTCGCTATAAGTTTGTAACTTGTAACATCTATCATCACAATAGTTCCTCGTTCATGACAAGCCCTATCTGAAGTGGGTAGAACTAGAAAATATATCGGTGTAGACCTTAGGACGTTGTCACATAGGTAACAATAGGAATTTATTAGATAAAACTCCATTAATTTTTGCTGTATTCTTTTGACGAGATGATTGTTTTTATGACGGGTTGTGGTTTCGATTAGTGTTAAGTCAGAATTGTTTTTATTGTTCTGGCTGGTCATCGAGTATTAAACGGATAGGACAAATATTCCATCCGGGAATGCCGTTATTGTGTTTCGATTCAATCGATGTTAAAAGATCAAATAAATCAAGGGCACATAATTTATTGTATGTCTGAGGATGAGAGAGGTTCACACTCATTTGTCGATATCTGATATAAATAAATGAACGAACGTACCTCGATCAGATCGGTGACGTTATTCAAAACGGCCAGGTTAAAAGTACTTGAAACCGACGAGTGTGTATGAAAGTGGAAGAAGCGAAAGTGGTATATAAGGATCAGAGCATATGGACTTCCGTGATCTCTGCCTCCCACAATGAAGGGAAGAGGCGTTGAATAAGGGGTAAAATATCAAATCCCACAATGAAATTTGACCTTTGTACTATTTTTGCAAAAAATATTTACTTAGCTATTATAATAGATATATGTATCCTCTCAAATATGGATCCCCCTGAAAAATATAGTATTATTATGTAAAGACCTTTAGCACTGAGCATTGTCCTTGTACTTCCGGGCCCGGACATTCACCAAACTAAGCTATTTTATAACGTCGCATGAATTTTAATGAATAGGTTATATGGAGAGACGAATGTACGTGTTAGAATTAGTGGGGTATGCGGGGGACACATTTCCGTGTCTGTCACTTAGAATCTTTGTTCTTTATAGACAAGTGCTCTGCCTGACCGAAACAATTTCTTCTGTTTCCACGGGTTTTGCCCCCGAACTTCTGGTACTAAATGAAACGCCCATACTACTGATTAAAGTGATCACTTTGGTGATGACTAGTTACTAATAGTGTAGAGCCGTTTCTGTCTATTACACTGATCATTTTTCTTTATAAGCAAGTAAGTGATCAGCGTACTGTGCCCTGCCCGACCGATATTTTTTCTCTTGTTTCCCCGGGATTTGAACCCAGGAACTCGGGTGCTAAACCCATCGCCATCGAGTCATGAGTCTTACCTCTGAGTCATGGAGGCGGTCAACATATGAGGTCTTAGCAAGAATATAAATACATACCTACATACATATACATCACGCCTCTTTCCTATTGGGGTAGGCAGAGATCACGGAATTCCAAGGACAATCTGCGAGAGAGTATTAATATCGTCAGTCTGTCAGTTGTACGATAAATTATTATTATTAGAAATTGTATAAAAAATTTAATTACGTATACTTTCTCGCAAGCTTTTCGTGCTTCCTTCTCGTGGTAAGTGAACACCGCATATGATGGGCCATGATAGGACATATACTTTTTTGATTCCTGACTCACAATCAGATGGAATATTAATATTCCTCCTACCACTTCTAAAATTTGATGTTTAATCCATATTATATGATCGGAAAGTAGGTATATTAACCGAGCAACAAGAAGTCTGCTGCCTCAATATATCTAAGCAAGGAACAACTTCAAGTAAAAAAAATCTTTTAACCTTTAAATTCACAATGTAGGATGTAGACTACATAATATCGATGACAGAATGACATGTGCCTTTGTCTTAAAAATTAAAAATGTCATCTGTCTACGTTTATTTTTAAATAATAATAAAAAAAAACATGCAATTATGAGTTAAGTGTTCTAAAAGAAAAAAAAAATATGTTTAAAAATCTAATACAGACCAAGGATACTTAGGAATTCACAATAACAGTCAAGTCTCATTCATTAATTCATTTATTTCAGTAATTTACACAAAACAGGTCTTATAATATCGTCTAAAATACATACATACCTACAATTAAATATATCTTCATAAGAACAATTATTACATTAGAGTAGATAATTTGACTTGTACAATTATTGATATATTATGTTCAACTTCAACACTATGAATTACTATTTATGGTTTATGTAGCTTACTATTACGCAAAACAGCTATTAGTGATAATATGGTGGTAATAAGTGATAATAGCTAAAAGATGGGAATTATGTATGTAAAATGTAGAGTCGACGCTACGAATCAAGTCACACGGCGACAGCTCCGTACTCGTATTGTTTATCAGAAATGCACGATACGAGTTTATTACGCGCAAAACATTATTGGGAAGTCGAGAAATATCAAGTTGGTGGGATGTAAGGAACAGTTACGCTTCTTATTAACAACATTATGATACGCGACAGAGGCGCTGCGGCGACTCTACATGTAAGATACTTACATTTTAAGACAGGTTAATAGTCAAAATTCTTTAATAACCTTCTTTTAACATAATTAAGACCTAAAAGATTTTTCGTTTCAATGCTCACGTTTTCATTAAAAATATAAGAGAATTAATCAATTTGATGACTTTTATATGCAGGTCTTCGAGTTGATCTTTGAGCGCTTAGACAAACGACTATCTACATATTATATGATGACGATAATGTCTTTGAATTTTTGTGTCACGATATGGCATATTGAAAGTACTCACGTTGTAATTAAACGTAGTAGTAAGCTACACTACAGCCTTTACACTAATAAAAGGATCACAATTTTGATACCAAACTTTCGGTGTGCGTGTTGCATTATATCAAGACAAATCGACACCAGCAACTAATACAACGCTAACTTGAAAAAGTTTATTTTACGCCAGATTTCAAAGAAAAATTGCGATATCTGAAATTATGAATTATATAGTAGTAGTAGAATATTATAAGATGTCATGTGGAATATGGTTAATGGTTGCAGCGCCTTACAAATATTTTGTAAAAAAAAAAATTGGCGATTAAAAAGAGTGACGAAGAGTTTCCTGCCAGTTCTTCTCTTCCGTTCTACGCCCTTGATTTGAGAACTGGCGGTAAATGTAAAATTAGAAGCATTTAATATGTATTTTTTACTGACGTTCATAAGTGTACATTGTGTTACCTAAATTAATAAATGATTGTGAATTTGAATTTAAGATAATTTAATTTTTTTAAAAATAATTTACAAGTTATAAGTACATAAATTATAAGTTAAGCTATATTGTGATAACTTTTAAATTATTGAAGATAATTAAAGAGTTATTAAAATTTTGCTTTAAACTGCACTAATCTACTTTTTCAAGTTAGCATAGTATTAATAGCTGGTGTCGGAATTACTTTGCTCATTTTTTTCTTACATTTTGTTATAAAAAAGATTTTATTGTAATAATTAAATATTGGATTTTTTTTAAATGTTATGACTAAATTTTGAGTTTCATTTTGGATTATGCGATTTTAAACATTCAATATTCTTTATTTTAGTACTAAGGAATACAAAATATTATATTTGTTCATTTTATCAACATAGATAATTTCAGTATGGTAAGTATCCCCTTACAGATCAAAATTATATTACGTCAACAGTTTTAATTATAATACACTAACCTGACATTCATTAATAATAACAAAGATTTATTCAATTTGTACTATATCTATTTCACCTAATATTATTTCACTTTCGTCTTTCATCTATATCATCAAAATTGTCTAGAGCTTTCTGAAGCTATTTTCTATTAAAAAAGGGAAGCTTTTTGCGATCATAGGAATTTTACCTTAGTTTCAACATAAAGAAATTCAAATACGAGTATAACAAGTGAATATTGGAAAAACTTAATTAATTTTACGAGTGCTTTTATCAAGTTTTGGGTCAACTACGTCTTAAATTATAAAGTTATTTGAAATAATTGACAACGTTTAACGCTCAAAAACTTTAGCTGGGCTCAACGCTTTAAGCTTTCAAGCGTTTTAGTTACGAATAGGGAATAAATTGACAAATAAATCAAACTAGACTAAACTAAACTACCTGATTGTTGTCCTTTTCACATTGTAGTATAAAGAGCAAGACAGTGAAACATTTACATATATCAGATTATTAAAAACATTAACTGTCAATATAGTAGATAAACATTGGTTATTACCCTATGAGGTAATTATGTAACTATGGGCATAAATTGATTCTTGAGTCTTGCCCGGCTAGCATGACCACTAAGAAATATCTCGCGGATGAACGAAGACAAACTAAGATATTATAATATAATGAGAAATATTTTATCTCGACATTGAAAACTTTGATAGACAAGATATCTCGATCAATAATAATCTCTACTTAAGAAGTCGAGTTTTAGGTGAAAGTGCCATATTAGACCCGGAAGACATGAGTTATCTCGATTAAAACACGAGAAAACGGTCGACAAAATTTTGTCGTTTTTGTCATGCTAGCCCGCTGTCTTGCTTCTTATAATGCAATGATACAATGTACAAAACGAGATACTTTAGATTTTGAAACGAAATTTTTGTGTGGAAATAATATTCAGTGCATGAAATTTATAAATGAATAAAGAGTAACACTGAAAAATCATTAACATGATAATATCAAATATAATAGAAGTCATTTATATTATATTTAAAAATACTGTTCATTCCTCATTTATAATATCATTAGAGATATAAAGAGACTTTAAATCTATTTATTTACAATTTTTATTGTCTGTTTCGAACAATATAGATAACTGTATAATATCTTTTATGCACATGTAATTATTTATGTTACATTATTTACAATTGAGCTATTATCGACTATTCTTAAAACTATAAATTTAAGTTATTTTGTATATCTATACATCGAAAGCACTACTTAACCGTTAAATATTGTCTTATTTAAAAGCTAATAATTTATGCTTATTTCACAATATAAGATACAATAATTAATTGGAAATTAAAAAAATATATATTAATAACAAAATTGGTAATAATGTTGCACAGTTTTATCTTTCATTAAACGTATATAATATATATAGGATGGCAACGTGATTTTATATAAATGTATTGTAAAATATGTTCGATCGGACTTAAAAATCACGTACAAACTTTACGTTACATGGAAATCGCCTTTCAAAAGTCTCATAAAGGTTTTTTTGAACTGCTGGTTAGCTAATGCATAGCAAAATGGATTAATAGGGCTATTTGCGTAGCATAAAAAATAGGAAAACATATACAAGTGTTGATTTATACACGGGGGATCCGTACAAAAACCTTCAACTAGTGCTAATACGTGATATGGAGTCCAGCAAACAACGAATGCTCCTAAAATAAACGATATGGTTCTAAAAGCTTTTCTAGCTCTATTCTCCGACTTTGACTTTTGACGACCGATACTAGGGAATAGCCCGTCTCGTTTGGAACGTCTAACTTTAAATTTTTTGCCTATACTTTTAACAAATTCTTTTCTTGAATCCCCTCTACTAGGTCCACTGACTGCTGGACTCGAAACATCGCTGCTCTCAATTGCAGGGCTTAAAGCTATATTTAATCTCAATGGAGCAGTTCTAGTGTCCTTTTGTTTTGGTGTTTGAGACTCATTATTATTGGAAGACGACGACACAAGGGTGATGATGGGTTTTGGACACTCTCCCGTTGTTAAACTTACCTCTGTGTTAACTTTTATAGGCTGTGGAGGAGTTTGGTTTGGTTTGGGTGGTGTTACTTGTGCTTCAGCTGTCGCTCGAATAAGAGCAGCCTGCAATAAGGAAGTATTTGTTACATTACCAGAGTTTTGTGTGGGCGGGGATGATGGTTCAGTAGCAGTAGGAAATGTGATAGAAGATGGAGGGCTTTCATTCTGAGGTGTAGGTACAATAATCGAACTTTCATCCATGTATCGTAAGTCAGCACCATCTAATCCTAAAAGGAAATCGTAGCCACTTCCATCACATTTAACTAATCTAAAAACCTTAGATCTAGATGACTCCGAATGAGATGGCGGACTTTCTGATACTGTGGGGCTACATCGGAACTCTGAAGGAGGAGGAATGATTCTTTGTGCGATTGTAGTTGATACTTCTCTTTCTAGTAATGTGTCTACTCCTGAAGATGAAAGCGATATGTTGCTAGTGGATGATACAGGCACACTTACTGCTGGTTGTCCATTCTGAGATTGTAAATTATCAGTATCAAGTATGCTCTTTTCCGATATTTGAGATAAAGATGTTTTAGGTTTATCAAGGTGTGTTAGTTGAGACGGTTTTAAGTCTGGTTTCATTAGCATACCACCATTCAAACGCATATTGCTCAATAATTGCATAGCACCAGTCTGCATTACCAAATTAGCGACGGAAGGCCGCTTTTTTATGTTTGATTGTGTTGTGCTTTCATCGTCTGAATCAAATGCTGGGCTGCTAGACCTTTCTGCTTCAACCTGTTCATCTTTTTTATCTCCATCTGATTCGGCTGTTGTCGAAGTTCCCGTCGCTGTAGCGCTACTTTTATGAGCTGACGATTTTTGACTAGAATTTGAATCTGAAGAACCACCCAAGTTCATTAAAGGCGCAGCTAAGGACCCTTTTGATGTTGATTCTTTGCGGATAGATTCGGATACCTTTATCTGATCCTCACTTGATACTGTGGCTTTCGATATTGTAGACATGCCAGCTGCCCTACCAGCCATTCCTGTCATGACACCTGCACTCAACGCTACCATAGACTGCATTTTTCTTTGCTTCGCTTCACTTTTCTTTTGCATATCGTAAGCAGTTTTAAAGATACCCGCATATAAAACAATTAACACTATAAGGGTTGTCCAATAATAAGCTATTATTAAAGCTGTGTTAAATACTGGGTCCTTTAAAAATTGTACGGCACACTCTCCTTCTTGCAAATCTCTGTATCCTACAAAATGTTCCCAGCCAAAAATAGTTGTGAAAAATAACAAAGCTGGTATAATCCAGGTAACAGTGACCATCCATATGACTCGGTTCTTTGTCCTCCAAGCTCGGTATCTTGCAGCTATTTTCACACTACAGAATCTGTCAACCGTTATTAATAGGACAGTATATTGTGACACAAGGCATACTGTGTAATCAACGGATAACCAAAGGTCACATAATAATGGTCCTAAATGCCAGTAACCTTTCAAAACGTAGTCGGTGTAGAATGGCAGGGACAATGTACCTGGTGACAAGGAAATCCCATTTAAAATTTAATTATTCGGGAGCAATGTAAATATTAAGAATTAAATTCGATGAATGATAGTATTTGCCTCCATTTCGCCGTGATTAAAGTTTGCGGGCTTTATTACCGGCACAATAGTCACAATGTTTGGATAAAACAATGTTAATTAAACACTTTGCATTGCAACTGTTGAGATAGCGACTAAGAGACGAAAGATTTACATTTTAAAGCAAGAATATTATTTGTTTATACTGAGTAAGACTTTGCTAATTAAAAGTGACGGGCGTATAAAATGCAACTTGAGCGTCAAGCATACTAATTGATTATTTTCAAGCGAGAACATATTAAATAAAATACGGTATAAATAATAAAATTGATTAATATGAAACTTAGGCGTCTATACATTATCCTTGGTAGAGATTCATATTTGATATATTTAATAAAAAAAAATAACAGTTTTGTGTTATGCGGTATGGCTGCTTTTATGGAAAAAATGCGAGTAAATTCAGTATGATTAAATATAATTAATTATTATTATGATGAATTTCAAGTTCTATCAAATGATTTACCATACAAATTACCTATCAACAGATCCGTAGCAGCGAGTGAAGCTATGAAGTAATTGCTGGGCTGGCGAATGGTTCTGTCCACAAGAAAAGCCAGAAGCACCAACACGTTGCCACTGACGGTCAGTAAGATGACCAGGACGAGACAGGTTGCGAAGATGGCAGCCAGCCAGAGAGGAAATGGTGGTAATACTGGTTGCTGTAAGGAAACTGCTATTATAATTAATCCTATTATTTAATAATTTATAAACATCCTCCGTGTTTTAGTTGTATGCGTATTGCAGTACCAGAGAAACAAGATGAAAAATAAATTGTTTAGTAGAGCAGAGTACAGAAGATTAATCACCTCCTTGCCTGTAAAGAAAAATGATCAACGAAATAGATACAGAAAGGGGTGTGTTTCCACACACGAGAGGATTCGGGAATTAAATTAATAGGTCACTGTTGCAATATATCTATGCCTTTAATTAATAATAATAACTAATACCCAACTCTAAAAAAATCTGAAAATTCTCAGAAAGACACAGCTACAGCAGTGAATTTAAACACAGGGGTTTTCAGTCACCCCCTTGGTTACACATTTTATTATTAATAGATGGTGTTTTATAAAATTACAACTAATACTGTCACCTTACCACCTTCCTTGTAAAGTACATACTCAAAATATCCTTTTTTCTTCCTGGTTTCCTTGAAAAAGGACTTTGAAATAAAAGTATCTGTGGCCCACCAGGGACCCTTGATTCAACGGGTCTCATACGCTCGCATTGGGTGCAATACCATGGCTACGCCAATGAGTATAGTAGTAACTGATCACGGGTGCAATGTAGATATACTATACACAATATAGCCTATGTTACTCGCTGATAATGTAGCTTTCTATTGGTGAAAGAATTTTTAAAATCGGTCCAGTATTTTTTGAGTTTATCTATAACATACAAAAATACAAATCTCTCCTCTTTATAATATTAGAGAAGAAGAGAAGAGATTATAATTGTAATAAAGGCTGTTTTTTTATAATACAAAGTCAAAAGATATAATTGAGTTGACTAAAATGTAGGATAAATTATTGTGGCGTGACCTCAAAGAAGATGCAACCTGCAGTAGTATGATAGGTAAAACTGTTTGAACTAAGCCAGCAATGGTGCTCTTATTTCCAACAGCTGTTTCAATTTTCAAACGACCTTTTTATACTTTTATTTTTATCGTTATAATCTCCGATGTGATCTAGTTTTTAACGGCTGCCATTTTAAAATGGCTATTGCTTTTCATATAGAATAAACTGTTTCAAATCGGTTTGCTTGAACTAACACAGTTTCTGATGTATATAACAGAGGGCTTTATAATATTATTATAAATTACTAGCGACCCACCCCGGCTTCGCACGGGTCTAGATTTTTTGACAAAAAAAAGCAGGGGTTGGTAATAGAAGAGTGAAAAGATAGGGTTGTATGTATTTTTTAATGCCACATTATAAAAAAATAAAAACAAAAAATTTCGTCCTAAATTTAAAAAAAAAAAAAATTAAGGGTGAACAACCCTTATCACTTAGGGGTATGAAAAATAGTTAGTAGCCTATTCTCAGACCTACTGAATACGCATATAAAATTTGGTAAAAATCGGTAAAGCCGTTTCGGAGGAGTACGGTAACTAACATTGTGACATGGAAATTTTATATATTAGATAAATTAATTAAATTACAAGCGATCTGTATGGGTAACGTTTCTATATGAAACTGGTTTGTTTTTAAAAAAATGTTTGCTTGAGTCTATAGTTTTCGAGAAAATATAAATATAGTTTTGGCAAACCAAATCATTGAAAAATACAAATAGCCTCATGTAAGTGTAGTTCAGACATCGAGGTCACGATATTATTGATATACATGAAAAAAAATCGAAAGGGTACGAAACGTATAAAAGTCATCGAAAAATCGCGACATTTTTGCGAATTTCAATTTTTCTATGGTTTAATATTTACTGTCACAATTTTCACAATCACCATGCGAAAGAGAAATTTTGAAAACACAGGAAACAGTCGTTCCCGATTTTTTTCTGTTCGACATCATCACATGGCAACAACTCAAACTTAGATGTCAAAATTGCGTCCTCTGGTCGCTAATGGATAAATAAGAGTAGTAGATAATATTTAAATAGTCCTCAATAAACATTACGTAGCCAATACCCCGGACTATACACTGTGAAAGTATGGATTGAGACTTTGAATCGATTGAAACGAAATGACGATGCAGTAGGCACGCGTTGGCCCTGACATCGTAGTACATCGATTACCTGTCACCGCCTTCCACTCCCATAGTCTACATTGAACATACAAGGAAAGGTAGACAATGTTCTTTGTATTGTTGAAAGAACATGGGTGCAATTGAGTCCAGCTGAAGACGTTATATATGACTATTATTATTTATTCAAAAATATAAGATACACAAAAGATTCATTGGTTAGTAATTATGAGTTAAAAACTATGTAAATAAGATTTTATAATTAAAGAGATAACATTAATTTTTATTATTAACGATATGGAGGTGAAATAGTTGTCAGAAAGTGGTTATGTAAATTATATGTACATATTATACAATATATTTATTTTTTTATAATATATTATATTTTATTTGATTTTTAACTATGAGTCTTAGAATTTATTTTTTGAATTGATGTGATATCGATTCAGTTTGTCATTCTGAATCGAATTGTATATTTAGCTCATGTTCACTAAAAATGTACGTTACGACATATAGGCCCATCGATATAATGTTTATGATATAAAGTGTTAAAAGGTCTTTATTTTATAAACCAATAAAAATATAAAGTTGTTGTCTTAAATAAATGTTAATATTACAGTCAGCTTTAAAAACTTTATTCTCAGATATGATTTAAAAAAATCACTTAAACATGAGAATTAAACTTATCTAAACTTTTCAATAATATACATTTACTGGATTAAAACGCTATTTATTAATTATGTATTTATTTAACAACTATATTGCATAATACATATACAATTACATACACATAACATTATATATTCTATCACCGTACCACACGTCACATACAACTATTTCATCCGCATCACATTGACATTGTTTAAGTAGTCTATCATTTTCAAACGTGTATGAAAACGATGATGCTGACGTAGCTTATGAATTGTTTATAAATGAAATAAGCAGCTTCTACGATATCTGTTTTCCCTACAAAAAAATTTTCATTAAAAGGAACAAAAAGCCAAAGTGGATTTCTAAGGGGTTAAAAAGATGCAGCCGGAAAAAAATATCTTTACTTTGGCAATACAGATTGTCACCAAATTCAAACAATAAAAATCTATTACTGAATTATACAAAAACTTTTAAAAAAATTATTAAATTAACACAACGCGCCCAAAATTCATACTATATACAATCATCTACTAATAAATCAAAAGCCACGTGGGATGTTATAAATTCAAATAAAACAAATAAATTGCATTTAAATAATATTACTAAAATTAAACTAAATAATACTATTATTACAAATCCTTTAACAATAGCTAATTCTTTCAATAATTATTTTATTGACCGTATTAGAATATATAAAAAATCTGATACTAGTTTGCAGAGTAACTATACATCTCACAATTTCCATTCTGATTCTTTCTTTATGCCCCCGTCTATTCCACAAGACATTTCAAATATAATAAAATCTCTAAAAAACAAAAAAAGCATTGGTTATGATGGGATATCAACCAAAGTTGTAAAGTTTGTGGCTCAAGAAATTTCTTCCCCACTTAGCCATATACTTAACCTTTGCATCACAAATGGAGTATTTCCTAATCGCCTTAAAACTGCAGTAATAATACCACTCCACAAAAAAGGCCGTTTAGATAATATGGAGAACTACAGGCCAATCTCTCTACTTTCAGTCTTTTCCAAAATTTTCGAGAAGTTCATTTATCGACAACTTTATACATATATAGAAAAATATAAAATACTTAGTGATGCCCAAAAGGGCTTTAGACAAAACCAAACTACTAATATGGCTATATATGAGTTTATTGGTAATATAATTAAAAAAATGGACGGTAAAAAGCCTACCTGTGCTATTTTTATGGATATTCAAAAAGCATTCGACTATGTAGATCACTCCATACTACTTCAAAAATTAGAGGCCTGTGGCATACGTGGTAAGATCTTAGCTCTTTTTGAATCTTATCTCAAAAATCGGAATCAGTTTATAGAATTAAAAAGAATTTGTACAACTTCAGCCCGTGAAAAAATCACACGCTCTAAACTACGTAATATTACATATGGAGTACCTCAAGGAAGTGTTCTAGGGCCTTTATTATTCCTGATATATATAAACGATCTTCCGAAGTACATTAACCATCCAATTGTATTGTTTGCAGATGATAGCACTATAAGTATAACTAGCACAAATCGTATTTCAATGGAAAACGAAATTATTTCAACGTTAGATAGAGTTATTGGATGGTTGGAAAATAATAACTTAGTAATAAATCTACAGAAAACACACGTGATGTTTTTTTCAAATCGAGTCCTAAAAAAAAAAGAAATAAAACTTAAATATAAGAGCTCAGAAGTAACAGAAGTTAAAATTGCAAAATTTCTAGGAATATCCATTGAGAATAATCTGTCTTGGAAAACTCATTCTGAAAATATAATTAAAAAACTACATCAAAGTGCATATGCACTCTACAAACTGTCTAAAATATCCGTAATGAAAACTACTATAACGGCGTACTATGCAACTGTTGCTAGTGTGTTGCGGTATGGAATTATATTCTGGGGTAATTCTAGTTTAAGAGAATCAGTATTTAAAGCACAAAAACGATGCATAAGAGCTATGGTAGGTATATCTTCAAGAGACAGTTGTAAACCCTATTTTAAGAAACTTAAAATATTAACGTTTCCTTGTCTTTTTATATTAGAAGCAGCTGTCTTCGTTAAAAATAATTTGGACAAATTTGAAATAACTTTGAATAATCGTCCAGCTAGAGACCCCTACCGATTACAGTTACCATATTGTAGAACTACTCTTAAACATAAAAGCATTTTTTTTCTAGCGCCTAAAATATATAACAAATTACCTTATACCATTAAGTCCCTTCCTTTAAAACTATTCAAAAAGAAACTCAACAATATATTTAGTGATAAGTGTTATTATAGTATAACTGATTTTTTCTCCGATGAATGTATTATATAATTTAGTTGTGATATTTATTATTTTAAACTCAATATAATAGATTCATTTTTTTGTTTATTTTAGAAATAAGTATGTATGACTAGCTTTAATTATTAGTTAGTTAAATTAATATTTGCATGCCATAGCACTTGGCGGAAAATCATGGATCCAATATATATAATAGTTAACACCACATGTACTGATTTTCGCAAATAAAGAATGATTTGATTTGATTTGATTTGAAAGTCGAGCACCGTAAGATTCGGCAACTTCATTCCACGTACAACAAAATTGTGGAATGAATTGTCACCTTCAGTTTTTCCAATTAATGTTGACCTCACTGGTTTCAAAAAACGAGCCTATAGAATTCTAAACGGCCGATAACACATCTGAGACTTTCAAGTCGTAGATGTCCATGGGCGGTGGTGATAACTTACCATCAAGTAACCCACTTTCTCGGTTGTTGCTCTGAAATAAAAAACAATAGACTTACGGTAATAAAATTTATACTAAAAAGGTGGCCATATTGCTACAATTCAGCGATCTATATATTATTTAACCCGACGCGACGTTTCGAATGCTTTCCAACACCTGGGATCCAATAATTAAAAATCTAAAACCCCAAGTCAACATACTAAAAACAGGAGGACACTGTTAGCCAATATTATCGTAATGTGAAAAAATACAGAAAATATTAACTCTGAACGAATGAATAGATGACTAAACGAATAGTATGGCAAAAATCAAATCAGTTCACCATTCAGTTTGCCCGTGAAAACGGTTGCTGAAAATCACTTCGGGGTAAATAATATAAATAATAAATCGCGTTTTAATCCGAATAAAATACAATATTTACTAAACTTATGTTGTCGTTGTCATAGCCGTGATCATCCACCCAGTGCATTCAAAACCGCCCCTTTAAACATTCACATTCAAGTATGTGTTATCTTAATTGGGTCTTGAATACTTTGAACATTGGGTAAGGTTATACGAGTACTTTTAATATAGAATGATATAATTTATTTTAAAGTTATGCTCCCATAAAAATCCATAATTAGTTCTTGTCTTCCGTAAGACTAATGGCCGAATTCTCGAACGCTAATCGACATTGAGGTGTACTTAAAAGTATCTCTAACTCTTTCATTACGAAGATAAAATCGAAGACAGAAACATTTTAAGAAGCTCTCAAATTTTGATTATCGTTTCAGTATTATGCGGTAATTCTATTATTAATATTTCCTCTCTTATCATATTATTTTGTACTAGCGACGCGCCCTGGCTTCACATGGGTGCAATGTAGATGTATGTTACTCGCTGATAGTGTATCATTCTATTGGTGATATAACTTTTAAAATAGGTCCAGTAGTTTTTGAGTTTATTCATAAAATACAAAATAAAAATCTTTCCTCTTCATAATATTAGTATAAATTACCTTTTAAACCTCGTTTTAGACATAATAACTAGCTCGAATACTTTGAGGCCACTTCAGTATGAAAATGTTGTAAATAGCAAGTGAAATAAAAATGTGAAATTGAGTAATATTCTGCTATTTCAAATTAGGTCGGAGCGAGCGGTCGAGTGGGAACAATTTAGGGAGGAAATGAGGGGCTTAAATGGATAAGGGTATGGATTTGACCCCGAAAACCACAATTCATGTTTGGGGGCGAAAATAATATAAAGTATCGTTTAATAATATAACAAGTTGCTCATATAAGGAAATAGCTTGTGATAATATTCTCCATGAAGTACAAGCTTAAATTAGCAAAATATATGTATTAAAAAACATTTAATTTTTTGTATTTTTTTTTTGAATTCTTATTTAAATACTCGATATATTCACTCATAGATTAAAATTACTTGAAATGTAAAGTAATAAGCACAATTCAAAAGAAATATCTAGTACAAAGTCGAATCTTTGAAAACTTTTGACACCTAAAAATCAATTTATTTTTTAATTATATTTTATGTAATGGGTTAAGTTTTACTGTACTGACATTTATGACTGATGCTAGAACATTGGTGAGGTTCTGAAAACCAGTGCTATGCCAAGAATGTTGACATAGCACAAGCTGAGTAACCTCACCATTTAGGCAGCAAGTAAACAATTTTTTTTTTTTTTTTTTTTTTTATGTCATATATCGACAGACGAGCATGAGGTTCACTGGATGGTAGGTGATACCTCAGCCACAGAATATCAGTCAATGATGCGCTGTCGACCTAATTTTTACTTCGAGCATTCGGAAATCCATAGACTGAAACCGAAACGCGCAATATGCACTTCACGGCTTTTCCATCTATGATCGGTGGTTCGTTACCCGGTCGGAATTTAGATATTCCTCCCACCCGATCAATGCCCGAAGTTACCAGACGTGGGGAAAACATGCTTACAGAAAATTATAAGCATGTGCTCCCGGTGGGATTCGAACCCACGACCCATCGATGCGCACGGCAGGTGTTCTACCGAACGCGCCAACGAGCCCGTCAAAATTATAAATATAAATTAATATATAAATTAATGTTTCTTTTATATATTTTTTTTGTGGGGATGTATGGATGGAAGGATGTTTGATACTCTCTCACGCGTACACTTCAGAAATAATACTGTACACTAATTTATAATTTGTAATGAATTAATTGGCCAAATTATAGCGTTGAATGCCAAGTAAGAAAAAATCCTGCTATCTAACAGCTATTTCGTCGAAGTGGATACGGGTCAGCTAGTAACTCATAAATACGAGTATCTATATGTCAAAAGACAACTAAAAAAGTTATTGAATGTTAAAAAAACTCATATAAATTTATAGTTCAGTTGTTGACACAATGGCCTTTCTTCTGATCTTATACTTTACGGTCACATAAAAGGGATGTATCGTAAAATAGCACTTTGTAATCTCCTGTGAAATCTGTGTTTGGGTTTATTACTTAAATGTAATCTAATTGCATTTTAAGGCCAAGGCTATTATGGAAGATGAGAGGAAAGGGATCTGATGTGAATTACTTAACAATATTTGTAGTGGCTTATAAATAAAGCTTTTTTAAGTTCTGTTGTCACTTAATATCACGGTAATTACATAATTCAGTCAAGTAAAAAATAAGAGAATTTTACAAAAAAAAGTGGTATATTATATATATATATTGCTAGTGGCTTTTTAACCGACTTCAATCAAGGAGGAGGTTCTCAATTCATGTAAGGTACACATTTTTTTGTATGTTTGTTACGCGATAATTCCGCAAGTTATGGATGGATTTGAACGATTCCTTTTTTGGCTAAAAAGTAAAAAATAATATTTTAATTACTTCAAAGCATTATTTATTAACAGTTATTTTTGGAGTGCATGCCAGCCAAGAAGGTCTGTTTAATCCTGCTTTTGCAACAAATTTTCGAACTGTACAGAGCGGCATCGGTTGGGTGGCACCGACTTCAAAAATATCTGTTAATAAATAATGCTTTGAAGTCAATAAAATATTATGTTTTACTTTTTAGTTTAAGTTTGTACATACTATATATAGTTGTCGTTTTGAAGTCGGTTTTTGTTTTTTGCTTAAAAATAATTTTTAGATTTAGTTTTTCAAGTTCTGTTGTAACTTAACATCACGAATGAAAACATAAAGAAAATTTTACAAAAAAAATAAAAAAAGGTCGTGCCAGAAATTTCTATACACTCTCTCGCTGCGATAATATCGCCGTGACACATGATAATAGTCGCAAGTACATTCTCGCAAATCCTTCGTTCTAGACCCTCTAAACCTAAATATTCAGAATCAGTCAGATCGATTGGTCACAATAATAATAAAGTCTTACCATTTGGTCGCTAGTGATGACATCTTCAATGGTCGTGTTGAAATAAAAGACATCGGTGTAGTTGGTGACGTTGGAGATTTCTTGGCATTCAGGGTAGCTGGATGTTGATAGACAGGAACGCTGCTTTAGTTTCTGGAGTTTCCTGATTCAATAATAAAATTATTATAGTACCAATCAGATATTTATAATAACACTAACGTTCCGCCCTGGCTTCGCACAGGTGCAATGTACACAAAAAAAAAATACTCTCTATTACTCGCTGATATTGGTGAAATAATTTAAGAAATCGGTCTATTAGTTTTTATGTCAAATATCGACAGACGAGCATGAGGTTCACTTCATGTTAGGTGATACCTCAGCCAAAGAACATCAGTCAATGATGCGCTGTCAACCTAATTTTTACTTCAATCATTCGGAAATCCATAGACTGAAACCGAAACGTGCACGATTTTTCCATATATGAACGGTGGTTTGTTACCCGGTCGGAATTTAGATATTCCTCCCACCCGATCAATGCCAGAAGTTACCAGACGTGGGGAAAACATGTTTACAGAAAATTATAAACAAGTCGTCCCGGTGGGATTCTAACCCACGACACATCGATGCGCACGGCAGGTGTTCTACCGAACTCGCCAACGAGCCCGTCAAAAATTCGAGTGGAAGAAATATCGAAATCTCTACCGGTAACGAACCACCGTCCATATGTAGAGGGAAAGACGTGCACATTTCGTGATCGGAATCTCTACCAAGCGATGACTCGATACATTTTTGATGAACTAATTTCCTCTTTTCCAGAATCGAAACAATTTACCTCCGAATTTCCAGTAAAATTGAACACAAAATTGAATGCTTTGCTGTTTTATGTCCGATATTAATAGAAAAGGTATGGTAGTATTAGACATTGTTATAACAAGCCTATCAATTTTTTTAAAAAAACTTCTGTAACTCTTTTGTGCTCTCCCAGAGTAATGAGATATTTAATCTACCATTATTTTGGGTGTTTTATGTGATTTATTCAAGTTAAAATTTAAGAATGTTTGAAATTACCAAACTTGAGAAAGACATGCTTATAGAAAATTATGAACGTGTCATTTCGACGGGATTCGAACACGGGCCCACCGGTGCGCAAAGTAGGTGTTCTACTAAATGTGCCAAAAACCTGTCAAAAATGACTCTGCGCATACAACAAACTGTAAATAAAGCAGCCTTACCATTGAGTAATGAAGTTAGTTCCAATGGTGTAAATAGGCGTGGATCTGTTAAAATCGAGGTTGGGTTCCGTAGCATTCATAATTATCACTCGCAAGGCTGGTGTTATTGTCTGTGTTCAGCTTGATCGCTGCTACTGCATCTATGGGACAGAAATTAATCTTATATATAAAATTTCCATGTCACAATGTTAGTTACCGTACTCCTCCGAAACAGCTTTACCGATTTTTACCAAATTTTATATGCGTATTCAGTAGGTCTGAGAATCGGCTACTATCTATTATCATACCCCTAAGTGATAAGGGTGAACCCTTAAATTTTTTTTTTAATTTTTGGCCGAAATTTTTTGTTTTTATTTTTTTATAATGTGGCATTAAAAAGTACATACAACCCTATATTTTCACTCTTCTATTACCAACCCCTGCTTTTTAGAAATTATTTACATGGCAAATTAACGTTTGCCGGGTCAGCTAGTATTAGTATAAATCTCACCTTCCATTTGGCTATGAATGATGTCAAGCATGCACGTATACATTGTTTTAGTGTGCGTAATGTTTTAATGAAATGAAATGATATTTATTTGTGACAAATAGGAATACGTAAAAACACATAAGAAGACATTTTACATACAAAAGTGTCACAAAAAGGGCCTCAACTCAGCATATTGCTGGCTGTTAACCAGCGCTAATCTTCCGTTGGGACCTCTCGGTTACGTCACGGCACACAAAATAAAATAATAAATATGTATATCAACTATACCCTACTAACCGTATATAAATTAACTATAAGTACATACTGAAACCAAAAAGAAACATACAAATTTTATCATAAAATAAAATACCTAAATAAACATGAAATACTCAAATAACGCTTGTGTCATGTGTCTGTGCTTCCTGACTCTTTTGATGTTCACTTATAAATTGTTTAAGTTTTAATTTTTTACGTGCGCTTCCAAGATTACGCACACTAAAACAATGTATATGTGACAAACAGACTTCATGAGAAAGAATATCTATAGTGAATTCCCGAGGCCCCTACTGGGGCATGTGGCAGACCGATTTCTGTCTGTTTTATTGTTCATTTTTCTTACAGGCAAGGCATCAGCCGTCTGTGTCCTGCCCGACCGAAACATTTTTTATAATCATGTTTCTCCGGGATTCGACCCCAGGACCACCAAAGAGACTCATACAAAATTAATTAATTACATATCCCAATATGTTATGATGTATAAATAATTATACTGTGAAGTTTCATCAAAATACGTTCAGTAGTTTTTGTGTGAAAGAGTATCAAACATCCTCAAAAACATAATACCTACTAGTATGATTATATTTATATTTTATTGTGATACTAATGTTGTTTTGTATAAAAAGTTATTAATTCGTATACGAAGAGATAATAGCTAATAGATCTCATGATGGTAACTGATCATCATTTAACATCTTGTAAGTGCATTAATGACGTTTTCTTCATTCAAATCATCCGAATTCAGCTACCAATTCGTCAGTTTCGTCTGTAGTTAGATTACTAACCGTGTTAGATAAGGCTGGAAGCACACATGCTCGTAGTTCCTGGAACTTGTGCTAGATAAGGCTAGTTGCACATCAGCGCGTCCGGCGCCGGCCTGCTATCTTGGCGCTGTCCATGCGGTTATTGCTTTATTTCATCTGAAATGAACCATCTTGTTATTTCTAAAATTAAAAGAAATTACGTTGGAAAGAAATAAATAAAAATATTTGTTATACATAATAGTCATATGATAATAAAATCTAGATGAAAAATTAATAGAACTACGATTATAATAAACTAGCAACGCGCCCCGGCTTCACACGGGTGCAATGTAGATGTACTATACACAAAACATAGCCTTTGTTACTCGCTGATAAAGTAGCTTTCTATTGGTGAAAGAATTTTCAAAATGGGTCCAGTAGTTTTTGAGTTTATTCATAACATACAAAAATACAAAAATACAAAAATTCAAAAATACAAATCTTTCCTATTTATAATATTGGAATAGATAAAAACCAAGTAATATTAATGGAGTAGATACAGAAGCAGAGCTGTGTCTAGATTCACTTAATTTCAGATTTATAAAAATAAATAATAATGTTATGCTTAACATAAATAATAATTGTTTTATTACATAAATGTTTTAAAAATATATTATAACGGCAGCATAACTGTTTTCTCATTGATCCGTCGCTACTCAGTCAAAATTTCGAATTTGCCAAATGTAGGGAAAAACATATTAATAATAAATTTTCTTTGATATTTTTACAAAATATCTAATATATAAAATTTCCATGTCACAATGTTAGTTACCGTACTTCTCCGAAACGGCTTTACCGAATTTTACCAAATTTTTTATGCGTATTCAGTAGGTCTGAGAATCGGCTACTATCTATTTTTCATACCCCTACGTGATAAGGATCGTTCACCCTTAAAATTTTTATTTTTATTTTTGGACGATTTTTTTTGTTTTTATTTTTTTATAATGTGGCATTAAAAATACATACAACCCTAAATTTTTACTTTATTATCACCAAGGCAGGGGCCTTTTAGAAATTATTCACATGGCAATTCGACGTTTGCCGGGTCAGCTAGTAAATGTATAAGTCGTGGTCGTATTATATATAACAGTATTACGGCTTACTTACTTACTAGTAAGTATAGCAGCAATTATTTATATTATGTCAATATCGACTATCAGTGCTCTCTTTATCAACTCCGTATGGCGCGTTATTACCTAGGCTAAGGCAAATTTTGTTAAAATAGCAGCAAATAATTTCCAGCTAGACGTTCCTAAGATCGTGACTATCTATACATATAATAAAAGAGTAGGATCGAAATTACGCTTCACTAAATATTTTTACCAGAAATTAAAAGGGGTGATAAAAGAAGGGTAGCAAAATGCATAAATGCAATTTTTAAGATTCTTGTCTGTCTGTCTGTCTGTCTGTCCGTCTGTCTGTCTGTCTGTCTGTTTGTTCACGCTAATCTCCGAAGATACTGAACGGATTTTCATGCAATTTACACAAATATATTAAGTAAAGCCCAGGGCAACATATAGGCTTTGTTTTATCGAAATCGGTTCTCAGAAAGAAAAGTTATCATCATTTAAAAATAATTTTAAAGACACCATATCACCAAATTGCAATGCAAACTGACTCGCGTTGAACTTTTTCGAATTGTCAGATGTCAATCACAGTTTGATATGTAAATGAAATACTTTGTTTATTTCGCCATTTCCGATATATGTAATCGTAGAATAGTGGATATGCAGGCCCATTGCGTTACTTCAGATGCGAGTTCGAATCTGAAGTTGAACGGAAATATTTTTTTTTGTATTTTTTTTTTTTAAAGAACTATATTATAAAAAAATAGAAAATGTATTATTGAAATATTATATGAAAAAGTATTTCTTATGAGATCGTTTATTTCACCTTTTCATCCATCCTTTCTCTACAGAATTACGATTATTCGACAATCGACATTGTTTTTATTGCTTCTTAAGGACTGTCTTCGTATCTTAGAGGTTTCCGCATTTAGCACCGGAAACCCGAGTAGGAATCCCGGGAAAAGGGAATTTAAAAAAAATGACTCAAAATGAAAATGACCAATTAAATGAAATAAATATCGAGGTGGATACAGTATCGTCACCACTAATTAAATTTATGAAAAAAATAAGTTAATTTTATTAAAGTCAGGTTCATTTTTTCAACAATGGTATTTCTATTGAATTTCAAATCATACTTCGTACCCCAATCTCAACCACCATTAAACGTGTCGATAATATGATGCAAAAGCAACCGTCAATGACTAATTTGATAGCTCTTTCCCAAAAGAAATCACCAAGTACAGAGGATGGAGGATATGTCATTTGAAGAAAGCTTGCTCAAAAGCGAACCCCACGCGAACGAAGTCGCGGGCATCAGCTAGTGTACAATAATTCTATTAAAATTACAAACTTATTACTTTTTATTAAATCAAATAGTATTTTTCAAAACAAAATATAACGTTTATATTTATAAAAGCTGCTTATCGATACCCCATATTATGTATCGTCTATAACTACAATCCCAACTGGCAATTTGTATTCTGTGGCAGAATGCTGGTCACGTTTAGTTGGACGAGGGTAACGTCTTAACAGATCAGGAGAATTCAGAAAGCAAAACGCGACTTGAAACTATTCTTAACTCAAAACGTGATTCACTAGAGACGTCAGGAATCAGTTGAAAGAACCGAGATATCTTGGTCTAGAATCTGTCTAAGTCGGGATAGGCGGAGATTACTTCCATATGCTTCAATCCTTCAATTTGAAGGGCTCATTGGCGCGTTCGGTAGTCGTGCGCATCGATGGGTCGTGGGTTCGAATCCCACCGGGACCACATGTTTATAATTTTCTGTAAGCATGTTTTCCCCACGTCTGGTAGCTCCGGGAATTGATCGGGTGGGAGGAATATTGAAATTGCGCGTTTCGATTTCAGTCTAATATTCTACTTCGAAAAAGTAGGTCGACAGCGCATCATTGACTGATGTTCTGTGGCTGAGGTATCACCTACCATTAAGTGAACCTCATGCTCGCGTGTCGATATCAAAATTAAAAAAAATTCTTTCACTTTTATCGATGCTTTCATACACTTTATTTACTTTTGAAGAACATCTCCGATCTGATCGAGGTACATTACGTCTAGGTCGATTCCATGGTTACGATTTTAGGAAATTAATTTACTTAATATAATGCATGAATACCGACATACCAAGTACATTAGGACAAGCACGCTCATGCGCAAACTCCTAAAACAGCTATTCAAATTGCAATTACACCAAGTTATTAAACTAATGCTGTCGAATACTATGGAGTTGATACTAACCACATATATCGAAACTATATTTCTAAGTATGATAATAATACTACAATATATGCAATTATTTATCTACTGTCTACTACTATATCTTCTATCTATCTATACAATACATGTAATAAAACATTTATTTGTTTTATTTGTCGATCCAGATATTTTGTCTATCAAAGTATCAAAGCGGGCAGTATACATAAAATCATTTTGAACATGTTTATGTTTCCGTCTGTTTGTTCACGCTATTCTTCGATGATACCTGAACTACATAGTTTTCATGTAGCTTGTTTAAAGATTTGAGGATTTATTTATTTTGGGTGTATATTATTAATAGGACATTTTAGTTTTTTATTTAATTTAGTTTTTTATAAATGTAATTTTAGTCTATTTTATGTAATACATATAATAATATATTCCTTGTCATTTTTCTTTGTCATTCTTCTGCGCATCTTTAGATTGATATATAACGTTAACCTAATTTCACGAGTTTTAAAATTATCTACCTTGTCATAAACTACTTTTTCTCAACATAGAACCTATTTTCACCGCTTTATTTTTCTTAATACCGATTAAATATATCGTTGTTAAAAGATAAGGTTGAAAATCGCGTGCTCGATGAATGTGTTTAATATTCTCAGCTCAGTGATCGTACTTAGTGAAATGGAAATGTAGGGAGGTTACTATTGTCTTACATTATTGATGATTAAAACAGGATACTATGAAAGGTGTGTTAAAGCTGTTTGTTCCTACTTTTATAAAAATATTGATGATGTAACTTCTCAGTTACTTCCTCGATGTAATTTACTTGGTGTTTCTTAGGTTATTGATCTGGGGTTGTTAAAATAAAAACCAGGTTCTTTAGAGCAGAATTATTGCATTCTTACAATACTAGATAAAGCTTGAAGTAAAAAATAGGTCGACATCGTATCTTTGACTGATGTTCTGTAGCTGAGTATCACTTGCCTGTCTGTTGATATCTGACGTGATTCATATCGTACGTAAGTATCGGTGATTATATTTCATAAGATATCTACCACCTTAGATCCTGTCATTTTATATCTACGTGTCTCAGTAGCACATCACCAAAGATACAATGTTTGAAACTTGGAGAAAAAATCCCAATCTATCAGGGCATAGAATAATGATTACCTACTTGCCAGAAAATAAAAATGTTTGACACAGAAATGTGTCTGCTCCGTGCGTATCCCGTGTACTGCATCAAGAGATATCTCGCGGACGAGAGAATACAAACTAAGTTATAAGATATCTCGACATCGATAACTTTGATAGACAATATCTCGATCGACAAATCACTACTTTTGACATTAGTAGTCGAGTTTTAAATTGTCATGTTAGACCCGGAAGACATAAACAGATAATCGATTAAAACACGAGAAAACGGTCGAACATTTTATCGTGATTTTCATGCTAGGCCGGCAGCGACGTAACTTCACTTTACTTTCAATTGATTTAGGTACACATAACAAGAAACAATTTTAAAGATACATAATAGATAGCAGTATAAAGACAAAGTGTGATAACTTCTTAATTATCTTAAATAAATGAAAAGTTATCACAATTTTTCTTTGAGATCCATTGCCGTAAAATATACTTTTTCAAGTTAGCGTAGTATTAATTGCTGGTGTCGATATAGTGTACTGTATCTATGTATATTGATTCTCAAACATATATATACACAAGGGAATAACAGTATATACCTACGTGAATTGAACATCAGCTGAAAACTAAACCTAAACTAATGTACATATTATAAAGGTGAAGAGTTTGTACGGTTAAACGCGCTAATCTCAGGAATTACTCGTTCGAATTAAAAATATATTTTAGTGTTAGACAGCCCATTTATCGAGGAAGGCTATATATTGTAATATCACGCTAAAACCAATAGGCGAGGGGTATCAATGAAATATGTTGCAAAAACGGGAAAAATGTATTCCTTTTGAGAGCTTCCATTGCGTCCGCTTCGAGTTACGCAACAATTGAATGATAGGCGCCGAAGTTCGAGAGGACAGCTAAGTAGTAACTAAATAAAAATAGTGGCAGAGTTTTTTTTGAAATAAAAACTTAAAAATTACAGAAAATACTAAATAAAAATAATACAATTTTGACGGGCACTGATTTGAACTGATTTGAACCAAACTATATGAAAAAGGAAGATATTTGCTACTTGCTACCTTAGAGAATATATCATACTCTATAAACGGAAGTCATTCAAGTCAAAGATATACTAGCTATATTAACACAACATATAGCACCATCCGGCACCCTTCGTTCCGCCTCTTAGGCAGGCACCGAAGCGTTGCCTCCAAAAATGGGTAAAGGTTACAGGCATACGACCGGTTGTCACGATACAGTCGATAAAAGTATCTTGTAAATTGATGATAACTATGTTACTGGATGATAAAAATAAAACTTAAGACATATTTAATAGCACTGAAATTGAATTAAACCCATAAATGCATTATTTTTATTAAAATAATATGTAGGTATTATTGTCTTTTATTAACGCGAGTATCACACATTTAAATAAAATACTGTATACCGGATTAAAACGTTAACTAAATTAATAGATTATTTTTGAATTTAATTGAATTAAATATGGCAACTTTGTGACATTTCAAATATCAGACAACTGTCATCTTTCTGTCTCCCCGCGACCACGGTTTCTGAAAAGCATCCGAAACGTCGGGATAAATAATTTAAACAATATAAATAATAAATCGCGTTTTTATCCGGTATACAGTATTTTATTTAAATATGTAGGTATATATAACAAACTATGGAATGAATTACCACCCTCTGTTTCCATCCGACTACGACCTCGTAGTTTTTAAAAAGCGAGCCTATAAACTTTTGAAAGGCCGACATCGCATCTGAGACTTTTAAGTCGCGGATGTCCATGGGCGGTGGTGATTACTTACCATCAGGTAACCCACCTGCTCGGTTGTCCGTTCTGTTATAAAAAAAAAGAAAAAAATGTAGGTGACAGGTGACATACTTTTGTTTTCTTAAGACATTCTGTCATCAGAATATTATGAAGTCTGTATCCTACATTACGAAATTAAGGGTTAAGAAACAATTACAACTCTACCTCTTCTGAGCAATTCACAGATTGTATTTTTTTTTTTATGCCAGATTTCGACAGACGAGCATGAGGTTCACTTGATGGTAGGTGATACCTCAGCCACAGAACATCAGTCAACGATGCGCTGTCGACCAAATTTTTACTTCGAGCATTCGGAAATCCATAGACTGAAACCGAAACACGCAATATGCACTTCACGGTTTTTCCATCTATGAACGGTGGTTCGTTACCCGGTCGGAATTTAGATATTCCTCCCACCCGATCAATGACCGAAGTTACCAGACGTGGGGAAAACATGCTTACAGAAAATTATAAGCATGTGCTCCCGGTGGGATTCGAACCCACGACCCATCGATGCGCACGGCATGTGTTCTACCGAACGCGCCAACGAGCCCGTCAAAGTGACCGATTTTTCTTTCACTATTATCAGCAAGTAACATTGGCAATTTTTTTTCAGGGGATTGCTAGTAAAACATAATATCGAAATTTCGATCGGATAACGAAACAAAGTTCATAGATGAAAAAGACGAAGTAAAACATGTGTCGACAGCGCATCGCTGATTTATAATAACTAACTTAGCATTATGTAAGCCTCATAATGTCTATCAACATCTGACATATTTTTTCTTTTTTTTTATTTGAAGTATAATCGAGAATATATAAATATAGTATAATATTAAAATAATATAAAGTTCATAGAAAATATATAGGTTCAGATCACGTGAATATTTTAACAACATTCTTGTGAACTAATTTTAATATGGAGATGCTTGTTGAAGTTCGCAAAATATGCAGTTTTCATACTTTCTTTGCCTTGAGTATTATAAGATTTTTTCATTTAGTTCTTTAATACGTGTCTATAACTTAAATTATTATTTTTATTATATTGTTCTGTTCTTCATAATTAAGTTGTTAAAATGTATATATAGTCTTATGTGTTATTAAGGTGGCAAATTAAATATAATATTTTCAATAATATATACATACATAGATATCGACAGACGAGCATGAGGTTCACTTGATGGTAGGTGATACCTCAGCCACAGAACATCAGTCGATGATGCGCTGTCGACCTACTTTTAACTTCGAGCATTCAGGTAGGACTGACACCAAAATGCATTTCACGATGTTTCTATAACGTATATGGTGGTAAGTTACCCGTTCCAAATTTCGATATTACTTCTACCGATTTTACCCCGAAGTGACCAGACATTAGGAAGATATGCTTACAGAACATAATGAACATATCACATCCGTGATCTATCGGAGCACAAGGTAGGTGTTCTACCAAATACGCCAAAGCCCGTAATATGTATATTATAATTATTGGAAAGAGTTGTACACATAATATTATATAACCCATATTCACAGCATTTTGTGTTTCATTTGCGGAAAAAGTATCTAAAAATGTTTGCGTTAACTGGATCGCACGATTTAAAACAATTTGGCTTTAACCAATCGTAAATACTAAACTCAATACTATTGAAACGAATTCAATATTGATTTCACTTGTATTTGGTCGATTCGAGCAAATTGTACAAAAGACTAGTGTGTCAACGTACTCAGAAAGTTTGCAAACAAATGCTGTGGTTTTATTTCTCGTTACTCTGCTACTAGTTTTATCAAAGTGGAAAACTAAAAGTGGAGTAAAATTAAACAGTGAGTCCAATCCCGTTTCACAGGTATTCGGCCATGGGGCAGACGCATATTTATGTTTTATAACATAATAACATGTTACATTTTTTGGGACATTATTCAAAATGTCCAAGACTATTACCAAAACAAAATACGAAGTTTCGGCTGGCGGATCGTACATTTTCCTATAACGAATCCGATGATCGATCCGTCGTTCGCAATTTCGTTTGACATTACTATGATCGTTAATAGAATTGATTTTTTTTTCTTTATTAGTTTAAATACGAAGTTGTTTGTTCTTTTATTTCGTTCTGTTCGATTTTGGTAATATACCAACAGATTAAAAGTACTCACAACCGACAAGTAAAATAAAAGTGGTCTTCCACGGCGAAAGTGGTATGCAGGAATCAAAGCATATGAAAATTTGTGATCTATGCCACCCCAATGGGAAAAAGGCATGACTCATATTAATGTATTTGTACGTCTTTAAGATATTTAAAGTGGGAATTAAACGCCATGTAATCAGTAATAGCAAGCCATTGAACCAAGAATCTTGTTGGAAAATTTCTAATTGCCGTCCAAGTTTAATTTCTCTAGTTACGCTGAGCCTAAGGTTCAGAAAGGGACACATTTCACCGTCATTTGATTTATGATTACGGCTATTCTGGCTGAAGTAATCAAGGATAATCCCCTCGTGAGGATGGTACCACTCTATCAATGTGTAGTTAGAGCAAAATGTATGTAATTAACTGTGCGTTTATAGCTAAACTTTATGTACGTAAGCTACGGTTTTAGGTATTATATTTAAGTCTTTCTTATATATTACTAGCTGCCCGGCTTCGTACGGTTATACTAATGAAGAAATTGATGAAATGAAATGATTCAAAAATTGTCAAAAGAAAAAAAGTTGGATACTGACACCCTAATGACCTAGGAGTATAAAATATACTTTACGACCTATTCTACCTACTTACCAAATATACATAAAAATATAATAATATAAAATATAATAATAATATGTTTTAAAAAATAAAAATAAAATAAACTATCTACGAAAAAATGGAGTCAATTCTTATATACGAGGGTGAATCAAAAAATTCTTGGAATCAATATTAAAAAATGCAAAGATTTAAATAATAATATTTTATTTTTCTACATAATCTCCCTCCAATGCAATGCATTTAGAATAACGCGTTTCTAACTTCCTTATTCCTTGTGAAAAAAAATTATTTTCTTGACTCTCGAAAAAGTCCTCTACGGCAGCTATAACCGCGTCATTATCGTGAAATTTTGTTCCACGAATTTCCTCTTTTAATTTTGGAAATAAGTGAAAATCACTTGGGGCTAAGTCCGGAGAATATGGTGGGTGGTCAAGGAGATTGAAGCCAGCACAGCGGATTGCGTTGAGCGCAACTTCCGATCGATGAGCAGGAGCGTTATCTTGAAGGAACAACACGCCCAACGACAGTTTTCCACGACGTTTTTCTTTAATCGCTTCACGCACTTTCGGGATTAAATTTGCATGATAGGGTCCAGTAATCGTCTGGCCTTTTGGCATGTAATCAATAAAAAGGATTCCTTCACTATCCCAGAACACAGAGGCCATAACTTTGCCAGCGGTAGGAGCAACTCGAAATTTCTTGATGGATGGAGAGGATGGTCGTTTCCAAGACATGCTTTGTCTTTTAGTTTCAGGATCAAAATGGTGGACCCACGTTTCATCCATGGTGACAAGACGACGGCAAAAATTATCCGAATCACGCTGGAACATTTCGAGATTACGCTTGGAAATTTCCAAACGTCGCTTTTTGTTTTCGTCGGTTAACATTCGTGGCACCCATCTTGCAGACACTTTTTTGAACCCCAGTGAATCAATTAAAATGGATTGAACGCTACCAAAAGATATCTTTAGGATCTCAGCTATATGTTTTATAGTCATTCTTCTGTCTTCCAAAACCAGATTCTCAACCTTTTTGACATTTTCTTCTGTAACGGAGGTTGAAGGCCGCCCAGAACGCGGGTCATCTTTACAGCTTGATCTACCTCTTTTAAATTCAGCCACCCAGTACGCAACCGTAGAATAGGGTACAGCATCACCCCCTAATGTCTGCTGAATGTCCAAAAAAATTTCCTTCGTAGACATTTTTTTCAAACTGAGATATTTTATCACCGCACGTAACTCACTTTTATCCATAATTTTGACTTTTTAGCAACTCGTTGCACAAAAAAATTTATTACATGCGAACGAACTGACAAAAACAAGTGACAGTCTGCATAAATATAGTGTGATAGACACTCTTTAATTTGAATATCGAACTTGATCCAAAAAGGTTTCATATATATGCACTTCTAAGAACTTTTTGATTCACCCTGGTATTATGCTTAGTTTAGTTTATCTTTCATGGCGGTATAAATATCTAATTCTGTTTTGTTTTGTATCTGTGCCATATAGAATAAATTAAAAAAGAAACAGTTTGTCAGCACTTCATTGATTAATATCCCTTGGGTAAGGTATCACTTACCACACACCGAGCCTCATGCTCGTCAATCAATGTCTGATATAAATGTGTGTTCATTTATTTATTGAATTTAGGACGAAAAATCCGTAATCCGCTTATTCTACATAAGTCCGGATTATCCGTCTTTAATAATCTTTATTGAGTCACCGTTCTATAAACGGAGAAATCTAAGAAATATACTGATTCGATATTATCTTATAAAGACTTATACTATGTGTATATTTGTATGTTTAAATACAAATATCCACATACTTTGATGCCGATAAGAGAATTTCTAGACTTATGTTTCAATCAGTATACAATTCTATCAAACATTTAAGTGTAAATTATGTGCTGATTTGGTTTGAGGAAAGATAATATTGTCTAATATTGTTTATTAACGCGAGTATCAAATATTTAAATAAAATACTTTATAACGGATTAAAACGCGTGGCGACAGTCTGCCGCGACCACGATTGCTGAAAAGCATCCATATCGTTGGCATAAATAACATAAATAAAAAGTATTTTTTTTTTAATTTAAGAAAGAAGACAAAATCTGGGGATATATTATATTGTTGCCGACTTCTTTTTATAAATATTCTTTATATTTTTATATAAATAAAGAGGAAAGATTTGTTTGTTTGGAACCCAAAAACTACTGGACCGATTTTAAAAATCCTTTCACTAATAGAAAGCTACACTATCAGCGAGTAACATAGGCTATTTTTGTAGGTACATTTACATTACACCCGTGAAAAGCCGGAGCGTGTTGCAAGTACAATATACATATTACATATGTATATTATGTAACCATTTTTTTTTATATATATTAGTGGAGGCAAATGGATGTAGGCGGCTCACCTAATGGTAAGCGACTACCGCCGCCCATGCGTTGGTTGAGTTTCTTTTCATAATATAAGTAGAAGAAAATTACAAGTGGCGAAATCGCCTATGCAATCTTTTAATTTCAATTCCAGTACAATGTCAATAAAGTGTTTTAAAGCAAACCAATGTTTTTTCACTTGATTGTACGGATTTGTAATATAATATTGTCTTTTATTAACGCGAGTATCACACATTTAAATAAAATACTGTATACCGGATTAAAACGCGATTTATTATTTAAATTATTTATCCCGACGTTTCGGATGCTTTACAGCAACCGTGGTCGCGGGAGACTGAAAGATGACAGTTGTCTTATATTTGAAATGTCACAAAGTTGCCATATTTAATTCAATTAATTAAAAAAAACGTCGGGATAAATAATTTAAATAATAAATCGCGTTTTAATCCGGTATACAGTATTTTATTTAAACGGATTTGTAATTACAAAAACCTTAAAGCTAATATCACTCAAACTCGCTGAATGAAAAGTTTCCAGCGGCCAGTTTCATTAGCGTGTTCTTTTTTCGAAAATTAAATACGGATAAGTTGGTATAACCAAGAAGTGGGGCAATTTCTAAGTATCTCGCTTTTCGCTGCGAAACTTCTACGGTAATAAAACTAAGTTTGTTGCCCGCTACGGTATATAACTCCAGAGTTGTGGATTTTCATGTTAATATAGCTACTCCCAATGAAAAGCTTTGAAGTGTTGATGCCATATTATAGAAGTTATATATGAGAGCTCTTATGTAACTTCTATAATACGTATAAACGTAGTGATATGTATATAATCTATACTAATTTTATATAGTGGAAAGATTTATTTATTTGTTACGATTTTACTCAAAAACTACTCGACCGGTTTAAAAAAATCTTTCTCCAATAGAAAGCTACATTATCAGCAAATAACATAGGCTATTTTAATATATTACATATACATTGCATCCATGCGAAGCCGGCGAGTTTTGTTAGTAGGTATTACATAAAATATACATTAAATAGAATTTAAGTTTTATAAAAAGCTACTTAATCCGATTTTAATGTTAGATATCGACAGATGAGCATGAGGCTTACTTGATGGTAGGTGATGCCTCAGCCACAGGATACCAGTCGATGATATGCTGTCGACCTACTTTTTACTTCGAGTATTCGAAAATCCCTAGACTGAAACCGAAACGAGCAATGTGTTCACGGTTTTTCCATTTTTAGAAGAGATAGAGAGAAAAATGTATTCAATGTATTACAAATTCAATGCAATATATTCTTATTATTCTATTATTTATTGTCAGTTAATAGAGTACAATAGACTTTCGTGGTTCAGTGGTAAGTGCGTTTAGCATCGAGGGTCGTGGGTTCAATCCCGGGAAAAAAATTAAATTAATATTTGTTTTGTTTGGACAGGCCACTGAAACACACAAAAATGGGTCTGCCATGCCCCCAATCGGAAAAACCACGTCTGGTAACTTTGGGCATTGAACAGGTGGGAGGAATAACGAAATTTGGACCGGATAACGAACTACTGTTCATAGATGTAAAAATCATGAAGTGCATATTGCGTGTTTCGGTTTCAGTCTATGAATTTCCGAATGTTCGAAGTAAAAAAAAAGGTTGACTGATGTTCTGTAGCTGAGGTGATATCATCTCCATCATCAATCATCCATCTAACATCAAGTCAAAATCAAAATCGAAAGTTTTTTATTTCAAATAGGCCTTTGCAGGCTCTTATGAAACGTCTAGTTGCACGGTTCCAAAAAGTGGGCCTCATGGAGAAGAACCGGCAAGAAACTCCATGGAAACTCTTTTCAACAATGGTTTAGCTTACAAAGACTCGGTTACAATAGTAATAAAGTGAATCTCATGCTCGTCTGTCGATACCTAGCATAAAAAAAAAGATTTGTTACTTTATAGTCTACAAAAACGAGCCGCTAGCGAAAACTTACTGCAAGATATAATCTTTAGACCAACACAGTTTGATATTGGAAACTGGTAGATATTAGTCTGTGATAAAATCGCTTTTGTCAGAGTTTTTAATGAACTAAAGACAATGAAACATTGATAGCTGAGATAGATGGTACCCGTAGTAACCGGACGGACAACTTTAATTAAAATTTACAATATAAAAGTTTCTCACAAGAATTGGAAAACAACAAAAAGCCGATATCAAAAACTTTATTAATATTTGAGATGTTATAAAAAGTCGCAGTTTTTTGGTAGAGATCTGGCCTTTGATATAAAAGTTAATTCCCGAGTCTCCTAGTGGGGCATGGGGTAGACCCATTTCTGTGTTTTTCTGTTTCACTGATCATTTTGTATTTACAGACAAGTAGGTGATCAGCCTTGCTGTGCCCTGCCTGACTGAAACAATTTTTTTTCTCTTGTTTCCCCGGGATTCGAACTTAGGACCACCGGTGCTAAACGCATCGCTTACGCCACGGAGTTGGTCATTGATATATATGCCCAGTTCCTACCTTAAACTAAATATTTTAATTAAAATTGAATGAGATTGTTAAGGATCCATTTTTTGGAGTCAAAAGTTTGTCTTGTATGAAAATGAAATGGGAACCAAACTTATTTTTATATACATAAAAAAATAATTAAAAAAAGACAAACAAAAAAAGAAGAAAAGAGAAAATAAAAGTCTGTACAAATGGTAATGAAATGAAAAAACATATATTTTTATGTAGGTACACTAAAAAATAATTCAAAACAGAACAATGGAGAATAAATGTCAGTAAAAATGGCGGCTTTATTACTAACATGTGTGTATGTTTTCTTTACATACAAAATTATATCAGTCCTCTCTTTTCCGCCTCACAAAAGTTCTTTTACGCCTCTAATAAGCATATAACTTAAAACCTTTCCAGGTTTTAATATCGTGTTGCCTCTAAGCTACCATTTTATAAGCGTAAACAATCTAATTAATTTTGTAGCTAGTAGGAATATACGTAGAGATTTGATTATGCTATCGTAATTTAGGCGAATTGAATTCCTAGTCAGGACGGTTCAAATAAACCAATTATATAACGCTACGATTTTATTATATTAATTGGTTTTATTGCCACGAGTTTGTCACTCATCCAAATATACGTATACAAGAATCATGATACTGTGTTGCTTCGTTTCGCCATAATAAACTTAAGAATAAATAAGTAAAAAATACGATTATATATTTTTTTATATCATATAATAATAGCAGAAAAAATTACACAGAAGGCTGTCTGAGACGTGTGTATATCAGAAATAAAATACACAAAAAGAAATGAAATTCATCATTGAAATTAATACTTATATATTATTAATATTGTTATATGTTATTAATATGATTAACATATAACCATTAATTGGTGGATATCGATAATAATAATATCAAGTCACTTTATTGTATTTGTAAGGCTAAACTGACCTATATGATTTACGAGTAAAATCAAAATTAAAAAAAAATATTATTAATGATTATATATATAACATAGCAGTCAAATAATAAGTTCATGAAGTTAATTTCTACAAAAAATAAAGTGTAAAATAGAGCGTCATGTAGAAGTAACGTTGTTCTACGAATACGTCGATATGTACGTTTTTTTATTTAAAACAAACTATAAAAAGTGGTGGATGAACCTAAAAACATTCAAATATATAAAGGAAGAGTAAATTCAATGTATACTAAGCACGTTTATAATATAAAGGGTAAATAAATTATGTCACCGTGAAACCGTCAATAAATATTGAACACACCATAAATTATTTTTTATTAATTATTATTCAAGCTTATGTTTCTAGTATTTGATATGAAATCAATACAATTATATTTTGTAAAATATATGAAAATAAGAAAAATATTGGATAAAAAAAGTTCAATATGATATTAAATTCATTTAGAGTAAATGGAATAAATATCTGTAAAAATATAGCTATATCAATTATAAATAATTGAAAATATAATGAAATGTTCCCAAAAACATTAAAATTTTAAACAATTTAAGAAAATTATGTAACCATTAAACTTTAAGTAAAACTTACCTCAAAATAACACAAGTTCCAACACACATTTTTATAAAAGCACCAAATAATTGTCTATGAATTAACAATAAACTATTTTAACTTTAAATATTCGAACGTTCGATTTTTAATTCAAAATTTCCGTTTCAGTATCAAGTCAAGGATTGTGGGACCGCTACGAGTTAGATCTACGGCGCCTACGAGAGAACTGCTACGGCTACGGCAAATCGCGGTGTAGCGCTACGACGCAACAGGCTATGCTGATCGGTTTAGCCATCGAAGCGAACCAACTCATTTCTCTTGGCGTCATGCCAAGACTGTAAATTGTTCTTTTTTTTTAATTACAGTCCACTTGGACCTTTTTTTGTTGTTTTGAATTGTATTTACTATTTTAGTG
This sequence comes from Anthocharis cardamines, assembly GCA_905404175.1. Taxonomy (NCBI): domain Eukaryota; kingdom Metazoa; phylum Arthropoda; class Insecta; order Lepidoptera; family Pieridae; genus Anthocharis; species Anthocharis cardamines. The sequence continues at coordinate 10,696,237 of FR989962.1, read as the reverse complement.
CTAACAAGGAGTTAAATTATTTTATTGTCAATATATTTTAAGTTAATGTATTGTTATGTGTTTGTGTTGCTGACTAAAATAAAATAAAAAAAAAATATTTTTTATCATCCTTATCTTAATATGATTTTTATGTACAGGACATATTATAATAAAACAGGAAAGAGTTCAAAAATAAATCAAAGATAAATAATTTTTCGTTTATTAAGCCATTTGAAAACAAGTCTTATACGTATGTAATTTACAACTGAAAAATATATTTTTATGGCATTACGAAATTTATGACCATAGTTTCATTTAATCCAAAATTACATTTCAAATGTGTTAATCGAATAAATAATGTCCATGTATTATTATAATTATATTACCAATATGACGTCCGCACACAAAACTCGATTTTGGAAGATGATCATATTCCCTCTTCAACAGGGTACTGAGACGAAATCATAGTTATTACGTAATATTTCATGAAATTCCGCTTTATTTTTTTAATTAAACTGTTTTAATAAAGTAAGTAAAATTAGGTATTTGTGGAGCACTCAAGCTCCAGGTACGACCTCGGTGCAAGATTGCCACTTGAAAATAAGATTTGATGCACATCGAAGTATTTACCCTTATATGTGGCAACATTGAGAACTCGTTTAAGCTTCATGTTACAATTGTAATCAGGTTAATTCGCTATTTTAATTAAAAATTCAATTTGCGTCTGGATATTTTCTTAGTAAAACAATATTCTTAATTAATGGTCGTTAATACCTGTCACAGGACATTAATCAATAAAACGCTGACAACCATTTTTCCTCCAAGCATTTAGAAATGTGTAGAACAGAAGTGGTTTTTGAACAGAAAAAAGGTTTCGCTAAAATCTTCTCGACATCAACCACTTTTAGACTTGAGATTGAGATTTGTTGATATGAGTGATTGATATTATCGTCGAACACCATACGTACATTGATGAAAGTGGTATGTAAAGATCGGAGTATATGGAATTCCGTGATCTCTGCCTAGTCCAATGGGATAGAAGCTTGATTATATTATGTATATATTTTAGCTTGATGCAATCACGATACTATAATATTTAGGGCGTTATTTCTACAATCAAAAGTATCCTTAACTTATTCTGTGAAGTATATTTTCCCAGCGATGAACGATGTTCAAATTATATGTCAAAACGTCTCCGTCGCGCGTAGAGGGAAAAGTATCGAAACAAAAATATCCTGCTTTATGCGTGAAAATGACGGAAGAGATCGCCGCGGACGTCAGGAAGACATGCTTATTGAAAATATAAACATGTCGTGCCGGCGTGATTCAAATCCACGACCCACTAGGTTAGTGTTTAACCAAACGCGCTAATGAGCCCGTCGAACTTTACATGCATAATATTCGATATTAAAATCTTCCGGGTAAAAATAGGCTGAATCATTTATCAGCGACATGCTATTTTTTGCTGGAATGCAATAATAATAGTTGGAACGTTATATTAACGACAATATTGTCGTTCAGCTTTATTTATTTAATAGCTGGAACCAACGGCTTGGGCTTCATCTTAAACTAAGTTTCTAAGTAAGTTAAAATGAAGATAACTTTGATCGGATTTCGTTGAAACAAAGTTTTGATGTTACCCAAGACTAAGCTCAAACTTTGAGTCAAAGATTAGCGTGAACGAGCAAACAAACAAAAACCATTTTTATGTACATATACTCCTTCCCTTTTTTAATCGTTCACTCTTCATTTCTGATAAAAAAATGTATGGAAATTTCGATTCTACCTACTGTTTTATTATATGTCAAAACGTCTCCGTCGCTCGTATTTCTCTTATAAATATTATTACAATAATTAAGATTGTTCGTCCGTACTTAAATTATGTGTTAGCAGCATGTTAAATATAATGAATGAATGAATGAATGAAAAATACTTTATTGTACACCAGAAATTAAAATAAACATAAAGTTAAATGACAGAAAAAAAATAGTTTGTAATATGAGAGAAAGGGGGTAGAATTAGTAGAGTACAGACAGTATCATGTCTTCAACATTTTATTGTATAAAACTAGATATAAGTCATGTATTACTAAGATGGGAAATAAAAGTCTTATCTGTCTATCTATTTATTTACTGTTAAACATTGATGTAGTATACATATGTATGTCAATGTTATCAAACGACATTGACGGGCTCGTTGGCGCGTTCGGTAGAACACCTGCCGTGCGTCGATGAGTCGTGGGTTCGAATCCCACCGGGACGACATGTTTATAATTCTCTGTAAGTATATCTTCTCCACGTCAGGTAACTTCGGGCATTGAACGGGTGGAAGAAATATCGAAATTCCGACCGGTTAACGAACCACCTTTCATAGATGGAAAAACCTTGAATTGCATATTGGGCGTTTCGGTTTCAGTCTATGGATTTCCGAATGCTCTAAGTAAAAATTAGGTCGACAGCGCATCATTGACTGATGTTCTATGGATGAGGTATCTACCATCAAGTGAACCTCAAGCTCGTCTGTCGATATCTTACATAAAAAACTAAAGTAACCTAAGGGATAATATAATATCTAAGAAATAGTGTAAAATTTACATAATATTTTATTTAGCTGTGCAAGTTAGAAATTAACATAATATTGTCTTTTTTAACGCAAGTACACACATTTAAATAAAATAACTTCAATTTTTCCATAATTTTCCATAATGCATGCGGACAAGAGCGTCCGCATGCATTATGGAAATTCCCCACCATCGGACGACGGCTTTTAGAGGAAGCTTCAGGTTTAGTGCCTCTAAATGCTGGAATGACTTACCCCCACCTATTCGCAATCTCAATAGTATCCATAATTTTAAATATCAAATAAAAAACGTTTTGCTTAATTGACAGAAAACTCAATTTCCTTCTTAACGGTTCCCTTATTAATATAATTTATTATAATGCTAATTTACATAACATGCCTTCAAGTTACCTCATTAATTCACCATAATCACTTCACCCACCATATTGTATCTATATCCCTCATATTTATTTATTTATTTTCTGTACTGATTGCCGATACTAACTTATTAAATTTACATTATTTATATACTTATACGAGTATATATATAAATCTTAAATATAAATATTACTGTTTTCCTTTTCACATCTTGTAAAATAGACAGGACACACCGTTCAGCCAGGAAGCTACTGAAAATCAGTGTTAGAGGAATACTCCCTAACTTAAACTGAGTAGCCTTCCTTTTCATGGCAGCACACTGCCGCATAGATTGTTTGATTGTAGAAAATAGGATTTAGTTCTTAAACTTTATAATATGTTAATTTTATTTTTAAATTTTCCTTTCGTCCTTGATGTTTGTTCATAGTCGTTATATTTGTATGTGCGTGTGTTTGCTGTGAATAAATGTCTATCTATCTATCTATCTATCTATCTATCTAACTTCCACCGGATTAAAACGAGATTTATTATTTATCACGATTTCAGTCAGACAGTCTGCCCATGACCACGTTTGCTGAAAAGCACTCGAAACGTCGGGATATATGTATAATAAAACGAGTTTTAATCCGGTACATGTTGTATTTTTAGAAATGTTTTAAATTTTGAGAAACATATAATACGGAATTGAATTTTAAAATATTGAAATTTTATAACTTGTTTTGTAGTCAATTATATACATATGGTTTACAAAGAGAAGTGTTAATTTACATTCAGATTATAGATAAGAATCTTTGTTGTTTTTTTAGAAACCGCTAAACCATTTTACAGAAAAAAGTCGTGTCTTCGCAACATTAGGGAATGGACGGGAATCACTAGTGCCGCTGAACTGTTCCATACAGCCAGGGACAAAGACAAAAAATCGCTGACCTTCATTAATTGGAGAGGCACCTGGAGAAGAAGAAGAAACCATTTTTAATAAAATGTAAGTTAATTTTAAAAGCATTTGTAAAATGCATTTACCACCATTTTGCATTTTTTGTGGTAGAGTCGGGAGTGGTCGACCTAGGCGAACGTACCTCGATCAGATCGGGGACGTTCTTTGAAAGGACCAGGTCAAAAGTACTTGTAACCGACGAGTGTGTATGAAAGCATTGATGAAAGTGGAAGAAGCGAAAGTAGTAAGGATCGGAGCATATGGAATTTTGAGATCTCTGCCTACCCCAATGGGAAAGAGGCCTGATGTATATGTATGTATTTGTAAGAAGGCATAAATATATTTTATGTAATTTACCTTAAACGCGTTTAATATTTGACAGATATCACTTTATTCATATCACGGCACAGAATCACATTTAATAACGTGGGATCATGGAAATGAGCCGTCAGCGTCACTGCGTTGAATGGCTGCGGGGTCCAATTTACTGCCCTCTTGAGTATTGAAATCTTTGTGAGATTACTTCACTTTCCATATTACATATAATAACAAATATTAAAATTCTTAATCGTTTGGTTGAATGCGTTAAATATATTTTTGTTTATCTACTCAAGCGTTACTCTTCGTTGACTTGTACCTACACTTTAAACGAAAAATCTTTGAAAAGTTTCATAGATTGTACTGTGTCTGATTTCAAGTTATGATGTTGTTTATTAAAAGATAGTATAAATCATTAACATTTCTCACATTCGGACATTTGAGTGGGATAAATTGATTAAACTTAATAATACAATAGATTTGCCATAGGACATCGCGTCAAAAATACCGCATACCATCTCGATGTCTGGAAGTCCACAACTTCGCGATTTCTAATGAAGGTAATTTTTGTACTTGTGAAATACTGATAAAATAATTTATAGCAGAAGCTTAGTTGCGTTGCATACATTGACATAGTATTTAATGTTGATCGGAGGTTGTATATATATATTATAATATCATGACAGTATTCTGAACTCCACACAACAAACACAAATACAAAATTACATACTCACAATTACACATACATATACCTACTGCAATGACAGCCCCAGTTTACTTGTTTCTTTTTAGGCAATTTACGTTTTTTTTCTTTATTTTTAGTTAATGTTTTAAATTATTATCTGAAATCCAACGCTATGCCAAGAGTATTGACATAGCACAAGCTGAGTATCCTCACCATTTAAGTCGCTATGCAAACTGTTTTTTCTTTTATATTTAAATGATATTTTAAAAACAACCATTTACTATACAAATTTTCAATGACCATCTATTGGAACGCTGCCGTGAAACTTCAATTGGTCACCAGATAATGCGTCACAAGTGGCCATGGATAGGTCACACGCTTAGGAGGGATTCCACACTCATACCCAGGCAAGCCCTGGAACCCCCCAGAGAAAGAGAAAGCGTGGACGTTCCATGCAACCCTGGTGACGCTCCGTGACGGCTGATGTAAAGGCAATAGAGTTGACGTGGCCTCAAGCTCGCAGCTCAAGACCGAACGCGATGGCGGAGCACTGTGGACGCTCTCTCACCTAGGAGATTTAGGACTTTAAGTCAAAGTAAGTCATATTGATGACTTTATGAATTTCCAGTCAGTCATAAACCGATAAAAAAAAAAGAAAAAAAAAGTAAAGTAAAGTAAAGTCCGTAAAGTAACCGAGCAGTTGGGTTACCTGATGGTAAGTAATGACCACCATCCACGGACTTAAGCGACGCAGATGCGTTGTCAGCCACAGAACATCAGTCAAAGATGTGCTGTCGACATTACTAATGTCGATTTACTTCGAGCATTCCGAAATCCAGTTGGGATAAGACCCGCGTACCTATTGCACGGAAAGCACGCTACTAATTATCTATGTTTAGATATTTCTAATCAAAGTACTTGATTACATTTGGATAAAAATTATCTTTTGATATAAGAATATTAAATTATATTTACACACATTCATACAAGTAGGCATGACGGTATTTATGTTATCTATAATTACACGTAGAATCCATGATTATATAGTGGTGTAATCCTGTTTGTCTGTTCATGATAAGCCTCTTTATAACAGACCATTGCTACTCATGGTATCGTTGATATTCTAGAATACTTCTGCAGCAATACTGGCGGTATTTAGCTTCTTCATTACCAGTTATGTGGCTACCATAGAGAAAGCTGGGGCCCCGAAAATCAAAGGGCCCCAAGGTTTTAGAAAGCAACAACCTTTTGAAGCTAGAAAAGCTCGATATGGTTCTTTGTCCTTAACTATGACTATTATTCTATACCCATTAATCTATATTAATACAAATCAAGATGTTTGTCCTCTATGCATTCCTAAACTTCTCATTCAAATATGATGAAACATTGTTGGGTTGTTCTGCATACTCCCGCGTAGGTTCCTGGCCGTATAAAATAAAAAAAATTCTCTAGATAGCGCTGCTCACTCACCTTCTTTACCGATCCAATTAGCCAAACACTTTTAACGTGGCATTGTAACGCATGCCGGGTACCTAGAGCTAGTATGATTTACAAATGATAAAAGTACGATTATAATATAGATAAGAAATTAAAAACTTTGGCTTTAATACTTTAATCATTTAGTTTTTATTTCATGTGTAGTTTAAACGTGAATACATTTAGGTAAGTAAATATGTACTAGTTATTATGATATGCGAAAAATGCGAAAAAAATTATGCAAATTTAAAAAAAAAAAAGATGTTTATGTAATAATATTTTTTTGATTTTTGATTATTAATTTTCCAACTGTACTGTCTTGATTAACTTTGCCTTAAATCTGAATAATTAAAAAATAACTTAAAAACCTTAACAAATCAACTATGATAAAAATGAAATATGCTGTGACTAGGGAATACGAATAGGGATCACCCGATCACCTCATAATATCATAATATTGTATGACATACACACAGAACAGGGAAAGTCTGTTCTGTGGACATACATATAAACTACGAAGCAGGCTTGGAAGTCAAACATTTCATTTCAGTCAACATCAACGATTTTATTTTATGTATTTTAAAATTCTAAATAGTTTTTGTATTGTAATTTTGGTTTCTTGCAAAAATTTAGTTTTTATTGTTTGGTCTATTTTATTTTCTTACTACGTTTTGTTAAGAAATTACACATTTTTTTCATTTGAGCTGAATTAGAAACCAAATAGTCTAATCCCGGGATAGCCCCGGGATCCCGGGATTACACATCAAAAATCCCGTAATCCCGGGATTGAAAAAAATGCTCGAAATTGTGTTCCCCAGCTGTGACCTACTCAAAAATATATAAAAAAATTCATCAAAATTGGTCCAGCAGCATAGGAGGGGACATAATCACGTACAAATAAAGTGAACAGTATGTACGCTGTCCTTCTAACTAAAATCCTTCACGGTTTATCGATTTACATAGGAATGGTTGTTAGCTGGGTGGAATTTTGATATTCCTTTCACACTTCCACCCTTTAAATTCTTGAAGTTCTCCCAGACAGAATTATATTCCATAAAATATTTCGTAAAGTGGTATAGATATATGTATATGTAATCCGACGAAATTAGACCATGATATCATTTCACATTCAGCGGGGCTTAACCGATTTTCATGATATCTAATTTTTTAGATTTTCGTATTTGTCCCGAATAATAGAAAAACGGTTAAATTATCGGAATATTTAATTTTTAAATAAATTAGGTTCGGAATTTCGCCATCTTACGCAATAATTGCACTCACGTCACGCATATTATATACGTATTATATTCGTGACGTTAAGTTATTAATATCCACTGTAAAATCTATATACCTAACAGAAGTGGGAAAATAGCATATATTTAAAGCGAGAAATATTTTATTTTTATTTTTGAATCCAACATTCTGGCAGGAAGTTTGTCGGGTTCGCTAGTAAAGTAAAACAAATTAATACATATGCTGAAATTGTCACTGAAAATCAGTGCTGTGACACAATCATGGCTGTGACCCATTTCCTGTACTGGTCAAGAACTACTTAATAATTATTATTACGTCTTTATTACATTTTTTAATGTTAGATATCGACAGACGAACATGAGGTTCACTTGATGGTAGATGATAATCCCAGCCAGAACGTTAGTCAATTGTGCGCTGTCGAACTACTTTTTACTTCGAGTATTCGGAAATTCATAGACTGAGACCTAAACGCGCAAAGTGCACTTGACAGTTTTTCATCTTTAAACTTTGGTTCGTTACCCGGTTGAAATTTCGATATTCCTCCCAACGTTTAATGCCCGAAGTAACCAGACGTGGGAGAGACATGCTTATAGAATATTATAAACACGTCGTCTCGGTGGGATTCGAATCCGCGACCCATCGATGCGCAAGGTGTTCAACAACGCCAACTTCAAAGTAACCGTCAAAGTACTTGTCTATACTAATACTAATATACTAATAAGAGGAAAGATTAATTGTATTTTTGTATGTTATGAATAAACTCAAAAACTACTGGACCGATTTTAAAAATTCTTTCACCAATAGAAAGTTACATTATCAGCGAGTAACATATTATTATACTTAGGCTATATTATAATACATCTACACTGCACCCGTGTGAACCGGGGCGCGTTGCTTTTTTTTCTTATATTTATTTCAGAAATAGTTTTACGAAATTAATGGTTTCTTTATTTCTTCATTTCTAGCGTTGCAATTTTAAAAAAAGGCATATTCTTTCTTTTAAATTTTAATCACTAAACTAAAATATTGAATTAATATTGTATAAAATATTGACAACATTGGATGAAATTCGTACAAATGTGATATAGTGTAGCGATAAGATAAAGTGTAACATTATTTAGATATCATTTTGACAGATGAAGTTTATAACTGATAAGGTGATAAGTAAATTCCTATTTACAAACTAATAACTATTGAAAACTAAAGTAGGGCCATTTATAAAAATCTACTTAAGAATAGTTTTTTATATATGTAAGTTACTTTAGAAAATGACAGATAATACTTAAGAAAGTAATAATATACTTATGAGTAAAGCCAATGGAGTTACTCAAAACTTTATAGTTAAGATAACTATAAAGTTTTTCATCATTAAAATTATTATTTGCAAATTGTTTTGTACAATTGGATTTCACGAATCACATGTGATTCGTGAAATCGTGAATCGTTTCGGTTTCAGTCTATGGATTTCCGAATGCTTGAAGTAAAAAGTAGGTTGACAGAGCATCATTGACTGATGTTCAGTGGCTGAGGTATCACCTACCATCAAGTGAACCTCATGCTTGTCTGTCGATATCTAACATAAAAAAGGGTCTATAAGTGAGAAACGTTTGGAGACCTTCGTTCTAAATCATCCCCATATCACGATTGAAACCACACGTATTTTTCGCACTGTCAATTGTACTTAAATCTATTTATTTGTTTCAGACATGTATTCACTGATAATACTAGCACTGCTAGGTGCAGTACATAGCATCCCTCTTAATCAAAATACATCCATGCTCTATGGCCACTACCGTTTACCCGGCGAGTCCCATCCGACCCTGTACGACATCCGGCTCATCATAGACCCAAGGAAAACCGATAATTTCAATGGCACAGTCACAACACGCATCATTCCGGATGTAAATACACAAGAAATCGTTCTTCATGCCATGGAAATGAGGATAGACAGTATTCAAGTGAACACTGAGTTAGATCCAACAGTCAATATTTTTGATAGTTACACTATAGCTACGGATGATACTCACTTCTTACGGATTAGAACTACCCGCGAGATGACGGCACTGATGCCGATTGTAGTAAACATCAGTTATGTATCGAACTATGCTGATAATATGTTTGGACTGTACGTCTCAACGTTTGAACAGCCAGGCGTTGGTCAAGTGTAAGTAATTTTTATAGTACTATCAAATGAGCTGCGGAAATTGTTGTTTTAATAATAGCATACACTATACCTCGTTATAATATATGGCATTCAATGATAGTGTAGCGCTTTTGAGTATAGTAATGTTCAAAATTCTATCTATATATGATTTTCAATTTCACCAAAAGAATTAACAAAAAGTCGCTTTTTTTATTATACATATTATTATTATATTAAAGCGCTTACATAACTAGATAATCCTACAAATATCGGATACTGAAAATTATTTGTAGGCACAGATTGTTGATGCGTTACGTGACCAAAGCATCCAGCTTGTTATACCTACTTATGTTTACTTTCAGGAATCTAGTGACGTCACAATTGCAACCTACCTTCGGACGCCGTGTCTTCCCTTGTTATGATGAGCCTAGCTATAAAGCAGTGTTCAGGATAACCATATATGCTCCATCACAATATCCTGTTGTTAGGACAAATATGCCTCCGAGAACTGATCTTTCCAAGTAAGTATGCGTCTGGGAACAGGCAGATCAAAGATAGAGAGAGAGATAAATATTAATTCACTGTCACAAAAAGGAGAAAAATAAATTACAATAATTAAATATTTAGTGTGGAACTTACAGTGAAAAGGCAGAGAACTCATTTTATCGTGGTATTTTTTTTACTTAACATCCTCGATTTTAACCTCTGCCCTAAGCCTACGCGCAGACTAGAGCAACCGGTGGCCACCACTAGAAGCGGCCTCTAGACGCGGCCACCGGTGGCCGCGTTTCAGCCACTGTAAAATGTATGAAATATCGCGCCCGCACGTTGTGGCGGCCACCGGTGGCTAGAAGCTCGGTGGCGGCCACTCGAGCGCCGTGTTTGCGCGGATGCCCTAAAATGTATGTAATATTACGCCCGTAGCTTGTGGCGGCCACCAGTGGCTATGCTGTGGTCGCCACTAGTGGCTCTAGTCTGCGCGTAGGCTAAAAGTAGTCATGCAACGGAATGTCAGATGTAATATCGGACTAAACATAAAATCATAATAGAAAAGGAATACTAAAAAGAGAAAGCGAAGTACACTATACAATTATTATGATAGATTAAAAAGCAAAAACAAAGGCAAAAACCTTATATCGACGCTAGGAAGCATAAACATAGTAAGCTGCAATAGTGATAATGTAATTTACCACGTTTTTGCTTTCCAGCGTCAATATTTAGTTACACTGCTGCTGCTAGTAAAGCATAGAAGGTCTATACTACCTACTATTGGCAGAAAATTGCTCTTTTTATCATTATATACATAAGGAATGCACAGTCGCGACCATAGGGTATCCTCAATAGTGGTCAGTAATTAGTAGATTTTTACAAAAGTACTATACTATATATAATAGTATTACTAATAGTAAGTAGGTATATCACACACCTCGCCACGCTCGGCCGCAAATTTCACGCCGTGCAATAATAGACAACTTGTAGTCACCAGTATCGTATACTATTTTATAGTAGGGATGTTACGGAAGTGGTTTTACCGGAACCGAATTCGGAATCGGAGTTTTTGAATTTGGTTTATCGGAACCGGAATCGGAAGCAGAGGCAAAAGAGAGATATGTAATAAATAAAATTACAAAAATTATTTATCAATTTCATTTATATCAGTTCAAAAATTAAAACATCTTCCTGAGCGGTGAAAATAAAAATAAACGAATTTTCTTAAATTTTATACGGTAGTACATTAAATCAAATAGTGCTGACCGCGGCCACTGCCGCCGCTGCGCTTCGACTTCCGATTATAACCTCCGATTCTAATTTATCGGAACCGAAATCCGAAACGGAGGTGCAAAATCGATCGGAAGTTCCGACCTTTCGGAACCGGAACCGAAGCTCCGTAACATCCCTGTTTTATAGCACGTGTGACAAAAATCCCGCATTTTACGCACGCTCTCCCGGTGTGAAAATATCACGAATATAATATTTAGATCACGAAAAAGCGTGTACATATAAATAATATTAGAAAGAATGAGACAAATCAGTTTGTTTCTTACCGATATTAAAAATTACAAGTAATTTCTATTAGAACTATATCAACTACTTAAATATACTTTGTACCTATACTGTTATAATTATTTCGCTGTACTGACAGTTTTGTTGTGCTTCCCACAACACCCAATAATTTAAAGTTTCTTCTTTTCACAGACCAGAAATTACGGGCTTCGTAAAGTATGAGTTCCAAGATACTTTAATACAGTCCAGCTATCTTCTGGCTTTCCTGGTTTCTAACTTCGGCCACGTCTCCAACGAAGGGAATGCCATCTACAGTGTTCCTTTCAGGGTTTACTCCAGACCTGGTACCCAAACTAATGCAGGTTTTGCTCTGAACTTCGGCCAAAGGAATATGATTGCTTTGGAGGATTACACAGAGTTCAAATATGCTTTGCCAAAACTGGACAAGGTTGCTGTACCTGATTTTGCGGCTGGAGCTATGGAAAATTGGGGCCTTGTTATTTACAGGTAAAACACTAATTAATCAATCTTAAAAGCCAATTGTTATTTTGATTCCATTTCTCAATCTCATTACATCAATATTTTAAATATACTTACCAAGTGAACCTTGGTCTTGTGTTTCTTAGATATGTGATTAAAAAAATATAATTCGAAAATATGCAAATATTTAAAGTTACAGTTAAACTAAAACTAATGTATTTTTTTCTATTTTGAAATTCTATTTTCTTTAGTTTTTTTTTTTAATTTATTTATCGATATAAAAGACAATTACAAAATTTTATTTAAATAGCTTTGAAGACAATTACAAAATTTAATTTAAATAGCTTTGAAACCTATTATATATTTGGGTATATCTAATGCTGTCTTAGCTGACGGTCTACAGCTCGATTAATTTATTTCCAATCTAAGATACAAACTATACGATCGCTAAGAAAATAATAGAATATTGTTTAAAGAAGATAGTATTATAGAAAGTAAGTAGATATATATACAAAAAATTCCATGCATATTCTATACAAGTATATTTTACATGGAATAATTACACTGTGTGGGAATGCTAGTATTTTGTTTTATTAATCTTTTCTAATCTGAGTAATTTGAAATTTAAAAAAGTGTAATTTAAATGTTTATTTTATTAATATTATACATGTTTACATATATCACACAATCCACTTTACAAATCATACGCGATTGAAAGTATAAGTTTTTTCATCCATTTAATTACATACACATACAGCAACGGAATTCTAAAAGTAGATATACTTTAGGTAAAATAACAACAGTCATACTTCTGTGTTGACGTCCTTTCAGTCAAACGGCTGCGACGAATGATCCATTAATTCAAACGAACTGTACTGATAACAACAGATCTCATTTAAAGGGCAATTCGAACAACGGGCAGACACTAAATTAACCTAGGGAGGTCCTAATGAACAACGTTACCTTTTGTGACAGGACAGAATGAGCCTCTTACATTCAGATAAAATTCCCTTTATACATAGCTAAGGGTTTTAATATTGTGTATTAATGCTGGTAATTAAGGAAAATAATGTTATCTGGCAAATTATTCCTTCCTTACGTCAATTTGCCTTTGATTATCTAAACTTAATATTCAGTATATTTGAGCTACCAACTTTTACCTTTTCTAATATTAACATGGATTGACAAGAACGTAGGTCGACACCGCATCGTTGACTGATGTTCTGTGGCTGGGGTATCACCTACCATCAAGTGGTTCACATGCTTGTCTATCGATATCTAACTTAAAAAAAGATAGTTAACAAATTCAAATTCAAAATCATTTATTCATTTAGGTAACACAATGTAGACTGATGAACGTCAGTAAAAAATACATATTAAATGCTTCTAATTTTACATTTACCGCCAGTTCTCAAATCAAGGGTGTAGAACGGAAGAGAGTAACAGTAAAGTTTTCGCACCATTAATCGCTTTGGTTTCATCCTACTTTCAGAGAGGTTGCTCTGTTGGTAACAGAAGGCGTGACCACAACATCGACACTTCAAAACATCGGCCGAATCATCTGCCACGAGAACATGCACATGTGGTTTGGTAACGAGGTCAGCCCGCAAAGCTGGACTTACACTTGGCTGAACGAAGGTTTCGCTAATTTCTTCGAGAACTTTGGAACAGACTTGGTAATTTTTATTGACGTATTGTATGAAACTGATTACATTCTAGATCTTGTCATCTACTATCTGTCTGGAAAATATTCTTAATGACGGATAGGAACTTTAAATACCCGTTAGCACCTGTTTTTCTATCTATTTTTGTCAGAAATATTCTTAAGCAAGAGTATAAAATGCTTAAAACTGTACATAAAATGAGCCTCGAACTAATGTTTATCCATTTAATCAAATGCATACTAAATGCAATACAATTCAAGAAATCTATTCAATTATATAATTAATTTTAGAAACACTATTTATTTATTGAATACACGGTGCATTTATTGAAATGAAATGATATTTATTTGTGACAAACTAAAAAACAAAAACACATAAGAAGACATTTTACAAACGAAAGTATCACAAAAAGGATCTCAACTCAGCATTTTGCTGGCTGCAACGAGCGCTGATCTACCGTTGTGACTTCTTGGTTACGCCTCGGTTATTGTATTGCATATTTAGTTTATTCCTTGTACTCGTAAATAGTGCGCTATAGTTTTGTTATGACTGTATAATATTTATTTGAAAAGGGGCGTAGACGACAAAATAAGTCTATCGGTATATTAAAATTTATAACATCCTAAATTTTTATGAATCGCAAAAGATAATGCCTAGGACATCTCTTGGCAACCACGACATACATCTGTTACTAAATAAAATTATTACTCCAATATCGATTTTATCTTAACTAACTAAAGCTCAAAATAGCATAGCCTTTCCGTTGTTAAAACCAATGTCTCCACAGGTGCTCCCAGAATGGCGTATGATGGATCAGTATGTATTGCTGGTTCAAGGTGTTTTCCAAAACGATGCTGTGCTTAGCGTGAACCCTATGACGTACCCTGTATATACTCCATCTCAAGTCATCGGAACCTTTAATGCTGTCGCTTACCAGAAGTGTATGTATTTGTTCACGTGTAATTAGTTTTTTATAGTATAGGGGACAAACGGGCTGGTGGTTCTCGTGATAGTAAGTGATCACCGCCGCCCATAGACATCCGCAACACCAGACGGCTTGCAGGTGCGTTGCCGGCCTTTAATTCATCAAGAGATCATCAAGAGACCACCAAGAGATATCTCGCGGACGAGTGAAGACAAACTAAGACATCTCGATATATTATATCTCTACATGGACAACTTTGATAGACAAGATATCTTGATAGACAAATAACTACTTTTGACATTAGAAGTCGAGTTTTAAGTTTAAGTGTCATGTTAGACCCGGGAAACATAACCGTTCTCACCTATACCGGAAGTCAGTGATAGATTGTAAAAAAATATTTTAATAATTTTAATGGGAGTTTAACTAACAATTTTTTATGTAATTTATTTTCCATTATTATCTGCCATTATTTTGTGACTTTTATTTAACTTGTGAAACTATAGACTATAGGTGTGGAATAAAAAAAAACAATATTAAATCCTCTATAGTCTATATCTATGTTATTTTGCAGCTGGGTCTGTTATTCGTATGATGCAACACTTCCTCACGCCTGAGATCTTCAGACGTGGTCTTGTCCATTATTTGAGAACAAAGTGAGTAAACTTTCTATTTTTCTCAATATATGTATAGATGGTGAAGTATTAAGATTTGTTAATAAATACAAAATATTTGTGATCATTATCTTTTTTAATGTAATAATTTCCGATTGAATTGAAATAATCAGCAAAATTAGAATTTATTTATTTATTAAGGAAAACAAACAGATTTTTTTAATACAAATAGATATCATCTATATACATATAATAAAATAGTAGGATCGTAATTACGCTTAATTAATATTTTTACTAGAAATTAAGAGGGGTGATAAAAGAAGGGTAGCAGAATGCATAAATGCAATTTTTAAGACTCTTATCTGTCTGTCTGTCTATCTGTCCGTCTGTCTATCTGTCCTTCTGTCTGTCTATTTGTTCACGCTAACCTCCGAAGATACTGAACCGATTTGCATGCAATTTACACAGATATATTAAGTAAAGCCCGTGACAACATATAGGCTTTGTTTCATCGAAATCGGTTCTCGGAAAGAAAAGTTATTATCATGATATTGTATAAGACATTTAAATAGTTGTACTAACTTGGAGGAGTAGGATTTATTTCGTTTGTGTAGCATGCCTTTAGCATATACATTTAATTTTAATACGTGAAAATTACAAAATAAGAAAGTATCTACCGCTGATAGTCCGGAATGAGAGTAACGCATTTTTTAATGTTGACATGAGAAGCCGCGACACACTTTTCACAAGTGTGAAATATAAATAACGTTTAAATAAAATACTTTGTACCGGATAAAAACATGATTTTAATTTATCCCAATGTTTCGGATACTTTTCAGCAACCGTCGTCACGGGCAGACTGAAAGGTGACAGCTGTCTGATTTGAAATATAACAAGATTGCCATATTAACGCCATCTATGCCTACGGAGTTGATACAACTGTCACCTTTCAATCTGCCCGTGACCACGGTTGCTGAAAAGCATCCAAAATGTCGGTATATATGATATCTATACTAATTTTATAAATAGGAAATATATGTATTTTTATAAAAACTACTGGAACGATTTTAAAAATTCTTTCACCAATAAAAAGCTACATTATCAGCGAGTAACATATATATTGTGTATAGTACATCTACATTGCACCCGTGTGAAGCCGGGGCGCGTTGCTAGTAAATAATAAATTGCGTTTTAAACTGTTATAAAATATTTTACTTAAATGTGTGATACTCGCGTTAATAAAAGACAATATTAACGTTTATTCCAGTACCCGTAATGCTGTGACACCTCCAGACCTATACAGATCTCTACAGGAAGTGGTTAATAATTCCTCCCTTACCTTGCCTTTCTCAATCGCTACGATTATGGAACAATGGACTACTCAAGGAGGCTTCCCAGTTCTCACTGTGGAGAGACAAGCTGCTACTGCTCAATCTATTTCTATTGCTCAGGTAAAAATCGTTTTAAATTAATACGATTTTTTATTTATTTATTCATTTGGTTCACCAATGTCCGTTACATTTATTAACACAAAAATATATTGCCCTTAAATAGATAAATAATTATTATATCCAGTCTCAAGTTCTGTATCTAAAGCGCAAAACGTTAGGATAAATAATATGATGAATGCCATGACGGGCTCGTTGGCGCGTTCGGTAGAACACCTGCCGTTCGCATCGATAGGTCGTGGGTTCGATTCCCACCGGGACCAAATGTTTATAATTTTCTGTACCTAAGCATGTTTCATGCATCGAATTAAAAAGTAGGTCGACAGCGCATCATTGACTGATGTTCTGTGGCTGAGGTATCACCTACCATCAAGTGAGCCTCATGCTCGTCTGTCGATATCTAACATAAAATAAAACTTTTTAAACTCCATTTTTCTTGAACTTACTGCACGACTTTTTCTACAATATCGAGCTATAGTAAAAGTCGTGCAGAAAAATGAAATACTGGAATATAAAATTAATTAAAAGTGGCCATTTGATTCGCGGTAATAAAAGACAATACAAGCATTGTGATATTGACTATTTAAATATTCGTTAATATTCTAGCGTCGTTACTTGGCTGACCCCGCCCTATCCTCTACTGACAACTGGTATGTGCCAGTCAACTGGGTTCTGTCTTCGAACCCTGACTTCTCAAACACTAGCGCTCAGGAGTGGGTATTACCGAACAGGCCAGCGCTGGCTGTGGACATCCCCGGACTATCTAATGCTGAATGGTATATCGTCAACAAGCAACAGACTGGTAAGCCCTAACACAGATTTTTGCTTTCTTTTTTTATATTATACAGATAGATGAGTGTGAGTTTCATTTGATGGTAGGTGATACCAGTGGCGGAACCACCATACAAGCCCAAAAGCCCGGCTCTTCCTACATAACGTACTTATATAACGTAAATGTATGGTGATCTCGCCACTGGGTGATACCTCAGTTAATGATGCTCTGTCGAACTACTTTTTACTTCGAGCATTTCCATCTATAAGCGGTGGTTCGTTACCCGGTCGAAATTTCGATATTCCTCCCACCCGTTAAATGCCCGAAGTTACCAGAAGTGGAGAAGACACGGTTACAGAAAATTATAAACATGTCGTGCCAGTGGGATTTGAACCCGCGACCCAACGGAGTGTATGATAGGTGTTTTACAAAACGCGCAAATAAACTCAAACTGTAGGAGTTTGTATTGCTGCTCTGTAATGTGTAAATTTGAAAGGGTAAAATTTTATGCTGTAAAAGCACTGTAGATATCTAATTACAATGAACTTCCAGGTTACTACCGTGTGAACTATGACCTGCAAAACTGGCGTGCGTTAGCCAATGCCCTTCAAAGTTCTCACAACACTATCCATCTGCTAAATCGTGCGCAAATCATAGACGATTCCTTCAATTTGGCCAGGACTGGACTACTTGTATGTATTTTTTTTTAAATTAAATAATTTTTAACTTTTGTACATACAATTTCATATCATGATATTTTTTATTTAATGCATCGGAAGGAATAGTAGTATAACAGAGTAAGTAAAAAAAAAGAACACGAGAGTGAGTAATTGTGTCCGAGAAATATGTAACAAAGTATTTTCATACAAACCTGTTGAAGAATTGACATGTTTTGCATAGGGATAGTTTGACTTATGAACTATCCCTTTGCAAAAAAAAAACCGGAAAAATATCCTACGTTTATTCATGCTATAGGGATACGCAATTTTTTATGCGAATGAAATTAATTTTTTTCATGCAAGTAAATCCTTGTAGAGAAAGTCGCATCAAACAATAGAAATAGTAATTTGTCAAAAAGTAACTATACTACATGGTACATACATTGTACATACATATACATCACGCCTCTTTCCCATTGGGGTAGGCAGAGATCACGGAATTCCATATGCTCCGATCCTTACATACCACTTTCGCTTCTTCTACTTTAAATACACACTCTACATGGTATACTACATTATATACATAATCCAGCGGCTCTATGTTCCAGTCAATTAAATTTATTTAATTTATCAATGAGATTAGAAAAAAATATGAAACTAAAATTAGTATAAGGGTCATGATCTTATGGATCCGCGCTTCATATGATATTTGTTTGAAATATCCTTCTACTTGAGCCTCTGTGAGGCGTACTAATGTCACAAAATTATTTTAACTTTATTATATTACATAAGTGGCATTAGTGTTAATTATAATTTAACTCACTTGCCTATCATCATATTTTTGTATAGGATTACGAGCTTCCGCTAGAAATTTCCCGATACTTGGTGAACGAGAGTGATTACATCGCGTGGGGAGCCGCTAACAACGCCTTCTCCTACTTGGACGTCGTTCTTACCGGAACACCAACATACGCCCTCTTCCAGGTAATTCTTTTTGGGGAGAAGATATTTTTTTATTACAAGAACTGATCAAAATATTCTGTGCTTTATGATTCAATATTTGTAATATTAGTTATATGTATTTAAACAGTACTAGCTAAAATTGGCATATCACGTAAATAAAAAATATTTTTTGGGCCAAAAACTTTGAATGCAGAACAACTCATGAAAGTCTCATCATAATCGGATGAATAGTTTAGGAGTGTATAGAGAACAAACATCTTCACGTCGATTTTTAATAGATGTATGAGTATAGTATGCGATTGCAAATTGAGAATTCAATATCTATACTAATATTATAAAGAGGTAAAGTTTTTGAGTTTGTTAGGTTATAGGGGGTAATCTATGAACCTCTTTTAAAAATTATTTCACCAATAGAAATCTACATTATTAGCGAGTAACATAGAATATTTTTAGTATACATTGCATTCGTGCGAAGCCGGGGCCTATTATTATATAAATTGAGAGGAAAATTCTGTTAAAATTATTAAGAAGCAAAATTACCGGATTGTTCTTTAAATAATTGGTTTTCAGTCGACCAATATTAATTATCTAAGTAGCCGGGGCATGTGGTTTTAGGCAATGAAATCATTTAAATATAGAAAAAAAATATAAAAGTTCTGGTCTGTTTCATAAATTGAATTACATTCCAGCAATACGTTCGAGAACTTTCCACACCGCTGTACGAAAAACTTGGCTTCGACATTCAAAGTGATGAAGAGCACGTAACTGCATTCCATCGGAATATTATTTTGAACTTGAACTGTCGTCATGGCAACCAGCAATGTGTGAATGAGTCGCAAGTTTTATTACAACAGTTCAGAAATAATCCTGGTAAGTAAACTTGATAGCTGTAAAAAAAAGTTTCCTTTGGTAAAGCTGCACAGAGAAAGAGTTATCTCGGGAACTTGAGATAATATGAGATTGTCTTATTTTTTTTAATCAGGGTTTATATTAAGCCGCGTAAAACAATCAATTTTCTAAAGCCACCGGCCTCTAACAGGTAGGGGGGGTGATGCGAATCATGCCGATTTGGACTTCTAGACATCTAGACGTGATAATATTTTTGAGGTGATGTCTGATTTGATATTTTAAAATATCGTCCAACTTCCAATACTACTTAACAGCGTTTACCGTATGCTAGCTCTGAGGCCCTAGCACGAATAAGTTGCGAGAAAGTATTCGTATCGTCGAGCTGTCATTTGTATAACAAGTGGAATAATTTCTCATATAACTGATAGTTCAACGATTCGAATCCTTTCCCGATAGTCGTTCGTGCTAGGGTTTCTGTTGGGTATTGCTATTACTCCGTGTTGTAATGGTCAATAGATCTATATAGATCAATGTCGTGTGTCCTGAGGGTCTGTCATGAGCAAAAAAGTATTCGTATCGTCGTGCTGTAATTTGTATGAAATTTCAAATGATTTCTCATACAGCTGACAGATGGACGATTCGGATACTTTTCGATAGTCGTTCGTGCTAGGTCCTCTATATCGTAATTAAATTTCATATTTTACGCAATGATACAACGAATGATGATTTTATGTATAGTTACCATATAATATTATTCTTATTCAACTAATCTCTGATGTCATATATGGTTTTTCTCTTTAAAATCTGATTGTGTACTCGATAGTGAAGAGCCATTGTTCGATATTGAAAAGTCGTGCCTCTTGCCCGAGATAATTAGAAAAGTTGAAGCAAATGAAAAGTGAGTTGCCTTGAAAATGTTTTTGTAGTTTCCAAACATTTTAATTGGCAGTTAAGTTGGTATTTATAAATAAGAAAATGAGATTGAAATATTTTAGTATGTGTTTCTTTCCTCAATATATTGTAATTTCTCATTTATATTGTATTCATGTTTGTCACTAAATTCATTAATTTATTTGTAATATCTACTCGGTGACTATTTGATTTATTTTTATTAGTGTACATAAATTCGCTAATTAGAAATAGGTACTTAATATACCTACTCGTATTATTCATAAAGTTTAATCGTCTTCGTAGAGGAAATGGTTTTAGTGGCTGATGCCTGTTCTCTAATTCATAAGGGAAATAACAGGATTACTTGCTATATTTTTATAATTCAATTAATAGGTGGTTCGTTACTCGTTCGGAATTAAAATAGCATACAAAACACCGTAAAAATCATTGTTATTATTTAGACGAGGCTCCAAACTCTGACATTCAAACCGTGGTGTTCTGCTCTGGTCTTCGCGGTGGTGATGTGGATAACTTCAACTTCCTGTGGGAGAGATACAGGGCTAGCCAGGACTCCAGTGAGCAGTCAATCTTACTCAACTCTCTGGCCTGCACGTCTGATCCTGAATTGCGAAACTTGTAAGTACTTTCTTGTGTCCAAAAGTTCGTGTACTTTCCTTAGTAGCTATGACTGACATGTGGAGTAGGGGCACCTTTTATGTGTGTATTCTGTTTATTTGTTTTGTATTTCAATTTTAAAAGTTTAGGGACAACATTAAGATATATAAAGAATATTTATATAGAAATAATAGACATATATTTATTCAAACAAACACAAACATCAAAATTAACTATGGACAGACATCAAGGACAAGAAGGATATTAAAGAGCACAATTAATAACT
This sequence comes from Anthocharis cardamines, assembly GCA_905404175.1. Classification (NCBI taxonomy): domain Eukaryota; kingdom Metazoa; phylum Arthropoda; class Insecta; order Lepidoptera; family Pieridae; genus Anthocharis; species Anthocharis cardamines. Next base: position 10,674,344 of record FR989962.1, on the reverse strand, counting down.
TAAAGTAGGTATGTAAACTTAATTCTACATTTTAAATTAACAAACAATGTATGCGGCAGTGCGCTGCCATGAAAAGGAAAGCTACTCTAATAGTATTTATATTTGTGATGTGATTTAACTATGTATCTATAATCTATATAAAAGAAAGTTGTGTTAGATACACCATAACTCAAGAACGGTTGCTCTGATTTTAATGATATCTTATTTGTCGAATTCGTCTATATCCCGAATAACAGAATAACTATTAAAATAAATAAGGTTCGGAACTCCGCCATCTTCCACAATTGACAATTCATATCACACACGCTTATAAATAGGTTTATGGTAATAATTGATGTTCATTTCAAATTTTCCAATATTAACCGATATTCTGATAGAACAACGTCTGTCGGGTCCGCTAGTTTTTTATCTATGTTGTAATTTTGTCTCTAAACTTTTTTAATGAAAAGCTTATTCACTATTCGTTACTGTAGAAATAATAGCACTCGTATGTAACTAAAATCGTTACATGTAATCACGGCCATAACTACCAGGCAAAATTTGTATTCATACTGTGATATAAAAATCTATTCGTTATGAAGTAAATTAGTTTTGACACTATTCTTCCAGCTTCCTCAATCAAGTGATCAATGACACGTCTCCTGTGCGTGAACAGGACAGACATACTATAGTGGTTGCGACCATCAACTCGAGCCCCGAGGGTATGGAGGCTGCTTTGGACTTCGTCGTTGAAAACTTCCATCTTATTCAAACCAGGTTCGTTGATCGTATGTCGTATTGTTCATTCATTCAAATTCAAAATCATTTATTCATTTAGGTACCATAATGTACATTTATGAACAAAAAAATACATATTAAATGTTTCTAATTTTACATTTACTGCCAGTTCTCAAATCAAGGGCGTAGAACGGACGAGAAGAACTGGCAATAAACTCGCCGCCACTCTTTTTAATTGCCAAGTTTTTTGTTTTAATTTTTTTTTGTAAGGAGCTGCAACCATTACACCATCTTAACCTTACCTGCTTATGGGCAGACATATTTCTGTATCTGTTTCACTAGCAATTTTTTTAGCAAATATCAGTCTTTAAGATCTGCTGATTGATTAAATTTAGTATTGTTTATTATGTGTGTTGTTTATAACATAAAAAAAAATTTTCAACACTTTCATTAAAAAATATAACTCCTTGATTTTATTATATTTTAAGAGAACGTTTTCTTTACCATATAATTAAAAAAGTATAATGACCCATTTTAATATGAATAAAATAGTATCCCAGAACATACTTATATCTCTATTTGTATATAAAAACCTCATTTATTCGCAGAGTACAAGGCCTTTCTGGAACCTCAAATATCCTTACTGCGTTTGCCAGAAGATTGACAACGAGATCACACGCTGAAAAGGTAATATTACATGAGTCAGATTGAATTTTTTTGGAAATGTCCCTTTCGAAACACTACAATTTTGTCTAGAATAGTCTTAAAATAAATCAATAAATCTTTTCTGAAGTTATTGTAGAATCTCAAAGTTAAACTCAATAATATGAAAAAAAAAATAAAACTTAAAGTTATGAATAAATATGTAATAATTTAAAATTGTAAAGCACTTCAGCCAGCCTAGCATGACCAATGACCATCAAGAGATATCTCGCGGACGAGTGAAGACAAATATATCTATTTTTGACATTAGAAGTCGAGTTTTAAGTGTGTCACGTAAGACCCGGAAGATATAAAGAGATAATCGATTAAAACAAGAAAACGATCGATAAAATTTTATCGTGGTCTAAATTTTGTCGTTGCAAGGCCGAATGAATAGCTTCTTTAAAAATTAACTTTTTTACTTGTACTTTCTAGATCGACGCACTAATCGCGCGTCACCAAGCGATATTCTCAGCTTCTGAGGTAGCCGGGATCGCGGGCATCCAGGAGAACATAGCATCTTCCATCGCCTGGAGCCAGAACAACTACCAGAGAGTCAACAGCTGGTTCAACACATATTATCGCAATAATGCTATCGCAATTAGCTCCAGTTTAATCATCCTCATTTCTTTCTTTGTTACCGTATTTAATTATTAGACAATTGTATCAATACTAGATTAGATACAAGTTCATAGAAATCTATTTAGTTTCCAGGAGTTGAGGAGAACAGGCTCGGGTATAAATATATTAGCAATACGTCCCGGCTTCGCACGGGTGGTGGTAGATGTACTATACACAAAAAAGGCCAAGTAGTTTTTGAGTTAAATCGTAACAAACAAACAAATATTTCCTCTTTATAATATTATTATAGATAACTACATATATATATGGTATAATTCTAAAATCCAGTAAGTATGAATTTAGAAGTTGTAAGTTAAATTCAATTTTAAAAGTTTAGAGACAAAATTACCTATTATATAAAGAAAGTATCTCATCACAAATTTTAATTACGGCGATATTCTTTGTATATATTTGATAATTTTGTCTTTCAAATTTTAAAATTGAATTTAACTTACAACTTTTAATTTCATAATTTCCCTTGATATCAGGATCCAGGGAAAGAGATTTGAGATCTTATACTCTGGTACAAAAATGAATTTATATATTTTGTAAAATATGTACAAATTTGTAAAATTAAATATATTTTGTAAACATTTGTATGTGTTTTTTTCTTGAATTCGTGAGCGGAAGTTAATAATGCTTAGCGTATTCAACATGATTATCTTATCTTTGAAAAAACCGATAGGGATGTATAATGTGTACGATAAATTTTGACCGACTGATGAAGTAGATATGGTAAATTTATAACATGACAATATTTTAAAACTATTTTAGTTAAATATTGATTAGTTAAACCTAATCTATTAACAGTAACACTTTACTACAAATAACACAGATTTCACTGTATTTTATTTATTTATTTATTACACTTTTTTGACACTATATTAACAATATAGAACTTAAATACTAATATACAGATAGAATATGGTGTAAATGGCGGCCTTATACAGTGATCTCTTCCAGACAACCATTTGTTATACGAATAAAAGAGAAATAATACATTAAAAGGGTAAGATAGTGTCAAAAATATAGGTACATAAACATATATATACTACATATACAAATCATATTCATATAGATATACTTATAGTAAAAAATAGTTAAATAAATAAAAATGACAAAGAATACATATATATATAAAAAAGTGACAATAGTTTACATTCCTGATATTAAATTAATGTTGATGGATAAAACACTTTATATCATATAGAAAATAGATAATAGTTTCTAAGTAGATTTTTATTATGTATTATAATAAAAAATAAAAAGACTTGATATATAAATAACAAATCAATCTAATCTTACAAATATTAATAAGAAAAAACTTATTTACCTTCTTAAATTATAATTTAGTGAATATAATAATAATTGATTTATTAATTTGAAAGTGAAGGCCTTCTTCCTTCGAAGAAGTCTTCACTGTATCATAATGTAATAATTTGTAAGCTTTTTTTCTGTAAGTCTACACTTAAAATGATAAAAAATAGCTTTGTCTTTAATTAAGGCGAGTATCACACATTTAAATAAAATACTATATACCGGATTAAAATAATTTGAACAATATAAATAATAAATCGCGTTTTAATCCGGTATACAGTATTTTATTTAAAAAAATAGCTACTATTTTTACCTACCTAACTACCTCATTGAACAGCAATTTCTAATTTTCTATGAGCAGTATTTATTATGCGCAGTGAAATATTACAATCGCCTCCGTGGTTCAGTGGTATAAGCGTTGCATTCACCTGAGTTCTTGGGTTCGAGTCCCATGGAAACAAAAACGATTTAGAATTATTTAGAAGCTTAATTTGTTTTTTATACCAAATATCGCCAGACGAGCATGAGATTCACTTGATGGTAGTCGATACCCCAGCCACAAAACATCTGTTAAGAATGTGCTGTCGACCTACTTTTTACTTCGAGCATTCGGAAATCCATAGAATGAGACTGAAATGCGCAATCCGCTTTCGGTTTTTCCATCTACTTATGTATTTTATTACTATACTTGAATATCAATGCGAAATGATAAAAAAAATATTCATTCTCAAATTTTTAAAGCATGACGAAACCACTTTTACCTACTATTTTATCAATTCTTCTCATGTATTCGATTGTGCGTATCAGATGAGATTATCAATTTCTAACCATATTCTTATTAAGATATCGAAAAAGCGAAATCGTCAGTATGTAGGATGCTCTAGGTGTGGTTTGGTCTTTGGTATGGTGGTTTTTTGTAGACATTTAAAAAAGTTGGACAATAATTATGGGTGTTTTTAAATTAGTATTTGTGCTAACTACCACCTTGGTGGTAATATCATCGCTACCGGTAAGAACTCGATTTGAAGAACCTTTGTTGAGTGACATTTTAAATTTTGATCTAGAAAATTTAAAAATACAAGACAATGTACGCACAGATGATATTTCTGATTCATCGACTAAAGTTTTGGGTACTGAAAATGGAAAAGAACTGAGAAACGTTGATATTAATTCACGAAATAATATAAGAGAAGGTATGACTGTACCGAGATATTTTATAAAATTGACACCAAATTTAGCTGATGGAACATTTACCGGCTTAGCAACGGTTTCAGTACAAGTAAGTGAGGCTACAATTTCTGATCCCATTAAATTCTACTTCGAGGACTTAACGATTGGTGTCGTCAGAGTGACATCCGGTACTGCTGCCAGTGTAGTATCAAATGTGGATGTCAATGATGGAATATTAGAAATAAATATGGACCCACCATCATCATTATATACTTTTGAAATTGAATACAGCGGAACATTAGACGGAGCTGGCATTGGGCTCTACGGAGGCGCCTATGATGCTGAGTAAGTACTAAATTAATACTGTCTTTTATTAACGCGAGTATCACACATTTAAATAAAATACTTTACGGATTAAAAGGCATAAATAATAAATCGAGATTTAGTCCGTTATAAAGTATTTTATTTAAAAGTACTAACTTATTCAATCAAAATCAAAAGTTTTTTATTTCAAATAGGCCTTTGCAGGCTCTTATGAAACGTCTAGTTGCACGGTTCCAAAAAGTGGGTCTCATGAAGAAGAACCGGCAAGAAACTCCATGGACACTCTTTTCAACAATGGTTTAGCTTACAAAGAAAAGGTTTATTTTAAATTTATTCTGGTTACTTGTGATGTACGCAGACTTAAATAAAAAAGTTAACTTATTTAAAGATTGTTTCGAGAATTGCTACCTATTAAATAGTTAATGGTCATGCTAAGTCTCAACATAATTTGCAGCATCATTAATGTGGGGTCAGAAATCATGGTGGGTGTGGTAAAACCTACCAAAGAATGTTTAGTTTAGGTGTACATAGAGGACAAGCATACATTGACTTTTATTTATAATATTATTATACAATAGATAAGAAAAAATATCGTGCATTACGACGCATTATTTCATATGAACAACAAAATAAAAGCCAAAAATGTAACTTGCATTGTTCGTAAGAAAAGGCGTTCCATGTTGCGATTGCCTGAGGCAGTGTTAAAATATTCATATAACGGATACATGTTGTAAGACAAAGGCATATACAATTGTATAGGTACATAGAAACCTAGATTAAGAATGTAACGTAAATATTTTATTTATCGTTAAATCAAATGTGATTTAAAATTTTAAGGTTTATTTTTGATTAAAGGTTAAAATTCTTAATCAAATTTAAACAAACTCAAAAATTATTTTCATATTTTTTTAGTCTACCAACTAGAGACCGGCAAGAAATTCGGTTGTTACTTTGTTAAACGCCATACGGTCATATTTTTAGGTTTCCGTACTCCATACCAAAACGGATATCTTATAGGCTTATAGGATCACTTCGTTGTTCGTTTGTCAAGACCCCTTTTCTCAGGAACGCGTGGTATCAAGTTGAAATTAACGTCTAACTCAACGCAATCAAGATGTTTTTTTAAGTTCCGTTTATGCCGTATATTTTGACACTCGCAAAGGAATAAACACCTATAGGGTACTTCCCGTTTACCTATAATTATGAAATTTGGCATCAAGTTATATCATGTAGCACAAGTAAAGGAAAAAAAAACCGTAAATTTGTATTTTTTATTTATTGGGAAAATCTTTACTTAACTAAGTTAAACTAACTTAAAAAGTTTGTACGAAACTCTCGATGCGTGTCCAACTCGCACTTTACCAGTTTTTTTCTATAATATATAATGAGTTAGTGAGTTGTGATAATAAAGTTTTAAAATAAGAATATTAATTTGCACGCAATCGCAATAAACACAGGAAGATCCCTTAGCAAGTATTTTTGTGCAAACTATGTACGCGTTTGATGTTGCGACACGATGCTTTTCGAGAATGTTAAGATAAATTCCTTTAGCTCCGGCGTTTGATACCTAACACTATAGATATGTTTATCAAAAGATAATTTAGCTTCGATTGTGTCAATCATGTGTAATATTACAAAAATATAAAATTACTAAGAACTCTCATCTTACACTACTTTTGTATTTTGCTTTAGCCACGGATGACCAAATTTCATTTGAATTTTTGACCCGATTGTTTAAATTATCTTGACTTGAAGATCAGGTTTCTTTATTTTTGGACTTTTTCCATATTCGATGTTTTAGAAGTTCAAGGCATAATTTTTCAAAGTTGGCCCCTTGTGTAACCTTTAGAGGGGAGCTATAAAAGGCCCAGATACAATTTTGGAACATTGTAGCGATTTAAGATATTGTATAAACAATGTATTTTCTAGTCGATGGATTTCCGAATGCTCAAAGTTAAAAATACTTAGGTCGACAGCGCACTATTTACTAATTTTCTGTGGCTGTAGGGGTATGGGGTGCTGTAGGGATATCACCTACCACCATGTGAAGTATTATGAGCAAATATACCGATATTTTTTATGCATATCAATAACATAATCACTAAAGACTTTTAATTAAAATATCATCAAAATCTTTCACAAAATATCTGTTATTGCACGAATTGATCGCACTTTTTGTTATACATTTTTAATACCCAGGTATCTATTATAACAACCAAAATATTTTTACGCTTATTTTATATAAATCAAATACTAATACTAAAAAACAGATCTCAAACGATAACTTTTATCTCATCGCATATGATCATGTGACATTATCAAAAATTCTCGAGTATCGAATTTTATCACTATCGACCTATTTGTTGGTGAACGTTTTTATTCAGTGATCGTATATTGAGTGGCGAGTGAGAATGGCGAAAATGAACCAGTCAACATTTAAATGGAAGATTGTCGTCTTATTTATTTTATTTTATGACTTTATTGAATCCTACCCAATTAAAATAACAACAACAGATAATAAATATTCAAATAACGAACTAATATTAAACAGCGAACACGATAATAGTCTTTTGAGCGAAGTAGAAACTGAAGAGTCAAATGCTAGCCATATAGTAAGAACTATAAGACCAGGTCAAGACATTAGACGATATGCAGTCCAGATAACTATAGATGGTTCAAACTTTAGAGGACGTGCAGTGTTAGAAGTTATTCTGACGGAAGAAACGAGAAGCGAGCCTATGGAATTCTATTTAGAAGATTTGGCTATTATAAGCGTTGCTGTTGGAAGTTTCTCTGATGCTAATATTATAGACTCAACCTGGACATTGCAGGATGGAAAGTTACAAGTAACGCCAGTTGAGACATCTTCTTTGCTCATCGTTATCGTTGAGTACACTGGAGATTTGAGGAATACTGGCAGTGGTATCTATTTAGGACGCTACGATTCAGAGTAATTTAGCATTTGTTTGAGCGCAAATACAAACTTATTGTAGAATTTTAATGATTAATATCTATGTTAAACTTTATCAATAATAAAGTAATTACTGTATTAAAATAGTAATCATAGCAATTACTGTTTTAAAAATAATATTAATTACTGTTAAATCGTCCAAATTTGGACATGTAGCACGTAATCTTGATCGACTTGGACCAAGATTTGGACAGCTAAATTTTACTTCTGTCATATTCATAAGTGATAAATAAAGAATCATTCATAAAAATACTGTTTTTCAGAACTTACGTGGCAATGAATCTTTATCCAACCAACGCTCGTCGTGTCTTCCCTTGTATTGACGAGCCTAACGCTGAGACTGAAATATCATTTACTTTTGTCGGACTCAATGAATATCAGCATGTTATAGCTAACTCAAGGCGGATGGAAACACAACCGGTAGCTAATGAGTACGTAATATTAATTTGAAATAAATATTTATGATTTGTGTAACCATATTACCTATTATCCAATTGTATTGGTAATGCGTAGGCTGTCGATATTTTTCTATATTATACAAATTAAAACCGGATATAATTTTCTTAACATTTAAGCCGAACGTCCACTGCCGGCTAAACTAACTTAGTTTAACCTTCGGCTTTAGAGTTTTGACAGATTAATTATTAGGTAAATATAAAATAGGGTTCACAAAATGTTTTTTATGTATGCCATAAGATTAGCAGGTTAATTCACGTAATAGAGTAAGATCCCAGAGCGTTCTGACATAACTTATTTTCACATGGATGAAACCTTCACGAATTAGTATCGTCTAGTATACTTTAAATACCTGCCTACTTGTGGAGCTTGCCCTGTGACACCTGGGCAGGTAACAGGTGAGAAAGGTAACTAAAAATATGAGTTATCTAACTTAAATTTGTATGGCTGAATTTTATATATATTTTGTAGAATATTATTCTAAACTAGAATTATAAAGTGTCAGACACTTTTCATGGACCAGAGCTTTTGTCAGACGCTTTAAAGCTCGACAAAAAATTAATGAACTTTACTTATTTTTTCATGTCTGACTTTTAAATATATTATTCAAGTAACTACTACAAAGTTATATTTCATCAGTCAGACAAATTCGAGTGACCAAACATCCCCTAAACACAAAACCCCCTAAACACAAAGTTATTCAGCCGGGAGTGCGAGCGAAAGAGCAAAAAAGCAAAAAAAAACCATTAAATTTATTAATGAAAAAACATGAATATCAGCAAGCTTTTATGCAGTTTGGAGATCCAGAGTTGTGTACTGATAAGCATATACAAAAAGACATTTTTCAAAAAATTCAGAAATTCATCTGCGAAATTTACAGTGTTCCTGGTGTACTCGATGTTGATGCTGCCCGACTTCAGCTATTTATAAATAATTACAGCGTAAATAGTATTAACGAAGAATTCAATCGAAAAAATTTGAAAAATTTTGATGCAAGCAGTTTACCACCATGTAAAACTGAATTATTTCAACAATTTCTCCGAGCGAATTACCTACATTGCTAGTATATGGAATAATGCAAATGAAAAACTACCAACCATTTTAACTCCTGAACACAATGGGTGGAGGCTAGAAGAAAACCAATATCACTTTCATTGGTTTGATGGTGACCAATTACCCGGAGACATTAGTGAATTCCTTAAAAATTCAGGTACTATACTTTGACTTAAGTTTTAAATTTATTGTATTTATAATTTTATGTTTTTTAATTCTTTAAACTGTTTTTTGCAGAAGACGCTGCCAGCAACGACAACATCACTGATGACGACGAGGATGACTTGAATGGACAATATCATGATTGGATGAACGATGAAAATTCCAATGACTGTGTCGATAATTGCGATGATTAAAAGATAAACAAATATTTGCTGTAATTAATCATAGTTATATATTTTTTGGTAAAATAATTTTTTCTTAAAATTTTTCTAACTGGTATCTTTTTTACAATAAAATAAAGATAATTCCTTATAAAACAAAATGGCTCCTCATATATTCACTATCCCAAATACATGCAATAAATAAATTCACTTTAATATTTATTAATTCACAACTTAATATTGAAGCTCATCCCTGATTAGAAAAAGAGATTTGAAAAGATTCGAAATGGCTCAAAGAGATTAAAAAAGATTCAACTTGACAAATATATGTATAGATATACATTTTGACTGGGTTGAATCTTTTTAAATCTTTTTTTTTTAATAAGAGATCTTACTGAAATAAGGATGCAAAAATCTTGGATTGAAATTAATACGTATTTTCAATACATTTCAATTTTTTACTCTGAGACGCATGCGCATAGTGCTCTCGCGCTCGCACTCCCGGCTGAATAATTTTGTGTTTAGGGGATGTTTGGTCACTCGAATTTGTCTGACTGATGAAATATAACTTTGTAGTAGTTACTTGAATAATATATTTAAAAGTCAGACATGAAAAAATAAGTAAAGTTCATTAATTTTTTGTCGAGCTTTAAAGCGTCTGACAAAAGCTCTGGTCCATGAAAAGTGTCTGACACTTTATAATTCTAGTTTAGAATAATATTCTACAAAATATATATAAAATTCAGCCATACAAATTTAAGTTAGATAACTCATATTTTTAGTTACCTTTCTCACCTGGTACCTGCCCAGGTGTCACAGGGCAAGCTCCACAAGTAGGCAGGTATTTAAAGTATACTTGACGTTACTAATTCGTGAAGGTTTCATCCATGTGAAAATAAGTTATGTCAGAACGCTCTGGGATCTTGGACTATAAGTCGAAAGTTACAGTGAAGTTGTAGTGATGTTCAGTAAACGGTTTAGAACACGCGTTTCCGGCACGCGAAATATCTTAATCTCAGTCTATATGAAAAATTGTTCTATACTCCCGATAGTTGCTCTACACAAATTCCGAAGCTGGAAGTAAAAATTAGGTGAACAGCACATCACTGACTGGTGCTGTGTAGCTGGGGTATCATGTACCACCAAGTGAACCTCATGCTCGTCTGTCGATATCTAACATAAAAAATAGAGTAAAGCGGGTTCCTTACTGTAGAAGCGTATTCCAAGCGGCTTCTAATGATTTGTTTTTCAGACTACAATTCCAACCACTAACCGGAACGCCACATCTTTGGGGAATGGTAGCTCATAACATGAATGCAGCTAACTTGCCGACTTCAAATGTTATTGTGTATTCGCGATCTGGTCGCAATACAATAGACCAACAATCCAATGTGGCAATCAGCAGTTACTTCAGCTTTTTCAATAATTTCACTGGTAAACCATATGACACTATAATTGCAAATCAGCAAGGAGAATTGCATATAATGGCAGTACCAGATGTTGATCGGGATTGGTATGCTTTATCCACAATTTCTATTTGGTGAGTAAATTATTGTTTATAACGTATTCTTCATTTATAATATACTATAATAATATAAAGTAAACTTTCGTTCCTTTTACTGACTTGCTTATTATATCTAGATCTTATAAGCGCATTGAAGACGTAGATGGAGAACTGTATTTCTATTTTCGAAAATAAAACTGATGTGTAGGTTCGTACTTAATGTCAATGAATGTCTTTCCGCAATTGAAGGATATACGAGTAGATAGATTCTAATCAAGGACTTTATATATATACTAGCCGTCCCCGCCCGCCCGCTTTGCTGGGCGAATTGTAAAGGATAGACGAATATGAACTATCCACATAAATTTGAAAAAAAAAATGGTAAAGGGTTGATGGAATTCAAAAAATGAATAGCCTAAAACCTTCTACAATTAATTCCGCGTCGAATGGTCATGGTATCATGCCGATCGGTCCAGTAGTTTTCAAGTTTATCGATAACAAAGAAAAAAAAAGTGGCTTATATATATATAGATTATAGGATACTGGTGCTTTATGGCATATATTATGGTCTTGCAGTATTGTCTTCTATGATCTCAATATTTAAACAGCCTGTCTCATCTGAAGTATACCTACTCGTGATACTCATACTTTCTCGTTCAGTCTGCCTAGTGTGTCTTTGACTCTTTTTTTACAATTTAACCCTCCGGTTCACCTGATGAAAAGTGAACCCCACCTATGAACACTCGCAACATCAGATGATTTGCGTTGCTGATCTTTTAGGAAGAAATAGACTCTCTTTTTGAAAATTAGCTTATCTGTTATATCTGCAAACCAATTGCAATAATATTAATTCTAACTTTTGCGCTATTGTATTCTGTTAATCAGAATGCATAAAATATTATAAACTTATTTTATTTTTAGGGAACCATACATTTTAATAGAAGTATCAGCTTCTGCAAAACAAAAGCAAATTGGATTCGTTAAAATAGCAGAGGCTATGGCAAGACAGTGGTTCGGCTTTGTATTAGCTCCTGCAAACTGGAGACATCAGTGGGTCATTACTGGCCTCGGTGAATATGCTGCTTATGAAGCTGCCAGAAGGGTAAGTTTAAAGTATCTCCGCGTACATATTCTAATCCATATGTAAAAGAAGAATATTCTTTCAATTGTATTTGTTATAAAACACTACGTATTTAATATTCTCAGTAATAAATTTTGTTTCGGTTGCATAGAACACAGTTCTTGATAGCAATTTAACTCAACAAAAGATTTAAAGTTTAGGTATATACATAAGAGATGTGATGAGGGTGACAAGAGTAATACCTTAAATGTATTAAGACATTCTAAGGTCTATGTTATATTTTAGTTGGAATCAAATCCGGAGGAACAAGCAAGAATCGATATGGATGCCGTTTTCGTAAGCGATGTCATACAAGAGAGTTTATTATACGATTCATATACAAATGCACTACCATTGGAACCCAATGTAGATCTGTTTAATGAAAATGATATAAGAAGTAATATAAATGGACTAATAAAAACAAAAGCTCCCGCAATTATGAGAATGTTGAGTTTAGTTCTGTCTCAGAATCCAGACATTGACTATATCCGTAATGCTGCGTCTACGCTACTTAATACGGCGTAAGTATTAATGACACTAAATAATTTGAATAATAATAATTCTTCAAACTTCAAACAATCAATTGAGTTTAAAATTTTAAGTGTTCATATTGCATATAATAGTATATTTTTAATGAAACCTTTTCAGGGCTTTATCAAATGTGAACTCAAGAAACTTCTATGATACATTGGCTAACGTTTGGAATCAGGCTACACCTCTGGTAACGGATGTCATTGAATTCATTGAACCTTGGATATTGAACAATAATTATCCTGTTATTCGCGTTGATCTGCGTCAAGGGAGTGGTGTTATCGTAACTCAGGTAAAACCTTTAATACTGTAAGAGTTATTTAAAAAAGTGGATAGATTTGATTTTATTTTCAACTTTAGAAAACCACTCTTTCCTTGCTTAAAACAGTCAACTGAAAATAAATAATTACAATCGAAAGATTAAAAACACGAATCCATTAAAATAAATATAAAATAGGGTTGATATTGTCATTTCAGGAACGCTTTGGATTTGCTGCCCGACCTCAGATGAACTTTTTTATACCACTCAGTTTTACAACAAAGGTCAATCCAAACTTCAATAATATTTATCCAACCGAAATCCTGCAGACCTCTGCAACTATTCCTATGGATCTTGGTGACGAAGACTGGGTTCTGTTTAACATTCAAGGACAAGGTGTATATTTTCTCACTAAGTTCCATTAATTTGATATAATCTTTTCCAAACGTTCTCAGAAAATTCTTCAGTTTAGCGTGCCGATTGGGGCTATAATTGTAATTAGTTGCCTAAGCGATGCCTAATAATTCTAATAACGTTTTCAAATTCAACTTCGGATGGAATAAAATAATTATCAGGAGACTTGTGGTTCTAAATTATAATCTTCGTACTTCAGGTTACTATCGAGTAAATTACGAAGATGCCTTATGGGAGAGAATAATAGCAGCTTTAGAAGATGAAACTGAACGGGATCAAATTCATCCAATCAATCGCGCTACAGTAAGTATTTATTTAACTGGTATTATTTGTTTAATAAATTCAATATAATGGTGTTGCTGGGTCCTAGATGTTTAACGGAAGATGTATTGCTCATATTTCCTATTATATTTATTTCCTATTATATGCCAATACGAATCGTATTTGCGCAGCTGTCTACCGCTCCATAGGGAACTGGCAGAATTAACAGCTTTGTAGCATGAAAGTGTAGCATATGCTGAGCCATTTCAAATTCGCAATCGCAGTGGAAGTTAAGTCTCGTTTTGGAAGACGAAGACAACACAGCATCTAAAGTATCAAATATTTTATAGGATTAAATTAATATATATTTTGTATTCAAGGTTCAATCTTTTAAAAATTTTCATTCGTGTATCTCATATCTAATTGGAAAATGTATTCATATTTTTACAGATCCTCGATGACGCCTTGAATTTAGCTAGATCCGGGAGGTTAGACTACGCTATCGCACTACGGATTGTTCTTACATTGAATCTTGAGACGGAGTATGTAGTATGGAAAGCATTTTTGAGGAACATGAGTTTGCTACGGAATCACCTCACGGCCCTTGTTGATGGTAACGACGACTTGGACCAGGATATTTATCTGGTAATTAAATGCGATATAGACTCGTTAAATATTAATGAGCTTTTGACTTACTTGGTAACGCCTTTGCGTTGACGACCTTTTTTAACAAACACAAATCAATCGCAATCCTTTTTTGACAATGAGATCTATCGAATACCACTGTACTCGTAGTAATTTCGATAATTAAACACCAAAAATGTTCATTCTATACACCAAAAACGGGTTAAAGCACCGAACAAGGAAAATAAGTGGAAGTGTGAAGTAGGCGTATTACGCGTGTCACAATTATGCAAGATGACTCTTAATCGATCACGGTCAGCCAAAATCATCCTTATTGTAACTGTGTGCAGTGTTAAATACTCCGGTACAAATTATCGTCGTTGCGCCTGCCAAATTCCATATGTGCATTTTTGTATAGTTTTGGGAAACAACGAAAAACGTATTATTAACTCACATACGGAGTTTTTCTTAACGGTCAAAACACATATGGAATTAGTTAAACTCCTTTCCAGTTCGAATATCACAAAAAGGATTTTAGTAACACAGTAGCGAATAAAACGAAGATTATTTTTTTGTGCAAAAACCAAAAATCAAAAAAATGCACATATGGAATTTGGCAGGCGCAACGACGTTATGACACATCCCACTTCTACTTACTTCTTCTGTTCTGCGGGTTAAAGCCTAAATATCCTATTTTTTTACCGTAACACGATGTACGAGTAGTAGCAAATAAGCGATAGTATGATTTAATCAATCAGACCTTCAAATTAATTAAAACTTAGTATATGCTGTTCACTGGTTTAATTATTTTCAATCAAACTTAAATATTAATTTATAAAATGACTGAAATAAAATAGAATTTATTTATCATGTTAATTATTGTGAATTAGAATTTAATAAATTTGCTTAACTAACACCTTCTATAATATAAAAATAAGTCGGGTTTTCCTTCCTGACGCTATAACTCCAGAACGCACGAACCGATTTCCACGGTTTTGCATACGTTGGAAAGGTCTTGGGCTCCGTGAGGTTTATAGCAAAGAAAATTCAGAAAAAATTCAAACGGAAAAGCGGGAAAATATTTTTTCTTTAAGAATAATTATATAATTTCGAAGCCAAAATTGTGGCAGAACAACGTCTGCGGGGTCCACTAGTTTTCTTATAGAAACCACTATATAAATACTGGATTCTCGTGTTGACAAAAGGCAAGACGTGACACAGTCTTCAATGTTTATTGTTTCCACATAATAATTTGTACAATCATATTTTAGAGGGTAATTCGTCGAATAATGATGACAGCAGAGGAGGACTTGACGTTTAATCCTGACCTGAGCTTAAATGAGCCAGCTATGCAGTCTCTCTCACGAGGTCTGATCATGGACGTCGCTTGCAGGGCAGACTACCAGCCTTGCGTTGCTGCCGCTGTTGACTGGTTCCGCGATTCAAATGATGATACTGCACTGTAAGTATTTCTTTACCATTAACTTGCTTGGTGAATTATGGAGACTGTTTAGAAAACAGATGTCTTCAAGATAGTAAGAGAAATTACTATTGACCGTCAGGGTGGATTGAGGAGAGCTTACGCATTGATAAAAGAGAGATATAAGTTGTTTCTTCATTGTAAAAAACATATATAAACGATGTTTGTCTTTGCTTAGGATATATGAATGTGGTTATGATGATGTCGTATTTAAAAGTTTATATTTAAATCTTTAAATTCAGTTTTTTTCCCGCGGATTCAAACCCCTTTCTAAACGCAATGCAAATACTTATGCACAGATCATGACTAATGATTTAACAAAGCCAAAATTCTCTAAATTGTCTCTGGGTGATTTTGCTGCCCTCAGTCATATGGCACTATTCTATGTAACTTGGTACTTTGAGAAATTACGATTTACAGAACCTCTTTCAGACTATTTAAAATATGAATTCAGCTTGTTAACTCTTAATTCATAATATATCGTTTTTCTCAATAACAGAAATCTCAATATTCCTGCCGACCTACGTCCTGCCGTTTACTGCACAAATGTTATGACAGGAGGGGAACCGGAGAGGACTCTACTTACTGATCGCCTGGAAAATGTAAACAATCAGTACGAAAGAGTTGTCATACTGGAGTCATTGGCTTGTTCTCAAGACGAAGATTTTATAAGAACGTAAGTATATAAATAATTGTATGTATTTTATAAAGTTTTATCGTCGACTGTTGGGTCTGAAATTTGATAATATCTTGCCAAATAAATAGCGCGATAGACTTCGTAGAGTTTCGTTCTTGCAATAATATTCCTTAAAGGGATGAATTAATAAATTAATGAAAATTTTATTGCAAGACCCATACAAAAAAATCTTTCTCACACTTATGAGAAAAGAAAAATTACAATAGAAAAGAATTAAAAAAAAACTTTAATAAGTTTATAAAGAGGAGATTTGTGTGTAGTATCTTGAAAAAGGACTTAACTCAGTATATAACTACTAACTATTACTCTAGATACTAAACATTTAATACATAAAGTACTCAAGTGCTAAAGATCGTAGACGATTTGTTAATATTCGCTCGTTAATGTAATATAAAAATTCCTATATCGAGGCTAGCTATTAACATAGCAGTAGGCACGTTAAATTTCCCCTTTGTTTATACGCTTTTGCCTCAAAGAAGCCTTGTGGTGACCTGCATTGGCTGTATTAATGCTAACTTACAAAGGCTTAAGTAGTTATAATAGAGCGAACATTTTATATTCTTTGAATTTTGAACAAAGAAACTTGAATTAAAATATTTATACAACGAAAGTCGGATGAGTCTGGCTTTTAATTAATGAGCTGCATTCACGTGGTGCACTTCCTTGTTACTTTTTGCAAAAAGTTTCTTCAACCGTTTCGTAGATATTTTTGTCTTAAAATACATTTTTTAATTTCACTCATTGTTTTGAATTAAACCTCCTTAGTAGAGAAGAATTTTTGTTCCATTTTTGAACGACAATGGTGGAATAATTTAGACTTACGAAAGTTCTCGAAGGAATTTTAAATATAATTCCTATGATTTCTTATCATAGGGATTCGACAAGTGGCAACCTCTTGAACCTATTCACTAATTTTAATATTCTTCTAGCATACTCGTATTACTCACATACTACTCGACGGGCTCGTTGGCGCGTTCGGTAGAACACCTGCCGTGCGCATCGATGGGTCGTGGGTTCGAATCCCACCGGGAGCACATGCTTATAATTTTCTGTAAGCATATTTTCCCCACGTCTGGTAACTTCGGGCATTGATCGGGTGGGAGGAATATCTAAATTCCGACCGGGTAACGAACCACCGTTCATAGATGGAAAAGCCAGGAAGTGCATATTGCGCGTTTCGGTTTCAGTCTATGGATTTCCGAATGCTCGAAGTAAAAATTAGGTCGACAGCGCATCATTGACTGATGTTCTGTGGCTGAGGTATCACCTACCATCAAGTGAACCTCATGCTCGTCTGTCGATATCTGACATAAAAAAAAAAAAAAACTAGTTATTTAAACTATTATATTTAGATTATCGTTTAAAAGCGATTATTTCCCAACAACATTTGTAAAGCAATATTTTGACAACAGATTTCTACGCTTAATGAGATGTATGTATCTAATCTACTCTACAAGAAGTCTGTCGTAGAAAAAGATTACAAAGTGATAGACAATTAACAAATGTTCATGAACTGTAATTATTTCATAGATTTATTTTAAATTTCAGTTATTTAGAACAAACGACAGATGCTAACAGTCCGTACAACAGTGAAGAGAAAACAAGAATATTAAAAGCAGTTATTGAATCCAACTTCCAAAATGCACGCATAGCGTTAGGCTTTTTGATACAAAACACTGGTCAAATACGTGATTCGTAAGTATCGACTACTTCAATGTATGAAATCTTGAATTATTCATTGTTTAAAACTTATTTCAATTTGTATTTAATGTACCTACATGTAAATTGTAAATTGCAAACATTTAAGTTCGATGTCAAATGACTCTGACTTTTGACATTTGACAGTACCTGTTAGTCACTGCTTATTGCCGTGTGAAAGCCGCATCTACATTAGTAATATATGACATCTACTGGACATTCTTATTTCCATATTTATTATGTCTTGCAAATGCATCAGTTTATTTATATACATATGCAAGCGGTTTTTATGTTGATGTGGCTGGAATGGGCCTTGGTAGGGTTTAAGGTTATTTCATTAAATGCTAATAAGTCTAACACATACTAGACAATTTACTTAATATACTGTTAAAAATATAGTTGTGTTAAGCTCAGTGATTTTTTGTTATTTTCTTCTTTTTTGTGAGTTTGAATTTAGTACTTATTAAGTTCAAATTTTTTTTATTTTTTTTATTTTTATTTTTTATTTTTGTTCATTTTTTTATATAATTTATTTTTGGTTTATGTTGCGTCATTATATTAGGCTGGGTACAGGGTACAAAGTTAAGTAACTTTTATAGTGATACCTACTTTGTATTTATTGCTTTTTGATACAAAAAACTGGTCAAATACGTGATTCGTAAGTATCGACTACTTCAATGTATGAAATCTTGAATTATTAATAGTTTAAAACTTATTTCACTATTCTAAATTATACGTAAACACAGAAAAGCGGTCTCATTGTTAAACAGCGCTATCTTTCTGTATAATACAATTGAGGGAAAAGAAAAATTGGGTGGTGCAAAAGAAAAAGATATTGTTAAAAATTATCAGGAAATTATGTTGCTGTTGAATGAATGAATTGAATATTTTATTGCAAAAAAAGAAATACAAAGTTTTAAATATTTTTCTTAGCTTAATCAAAAATTATTTGACCAAAAAGTGAACTTATGGTTTGGCGGCAATTCCTTTGTAGTCTTCAAACAAGATAATTTGACTTTTGGGGGCAAAAGCCACATCGATGACTGGCGATTCCTAAGGCACTTTATACCACGCACGACCACTCTGTGGACTCAGCTTTCGCCGGCGGTATTTCCGAACTGATACCACTTAGTAATTTCCAAGAAAGAAGTTTACTTAAGGAGCCGCCTGCCATTTTTGCCATTTTCCCCCTCTAATATCAAAAAAAGAAGTCTATGGTATGTAGGATTTATAGCCACTAAAATCCCCTTGATTCTTGAGGCCTCCAAGATCTCCGTATGAAACGCATTGATGTTTTTAAAATATATCTAGAAATATATAATTTTTTTTCTATATAGATTAGGGGGTCCTGAAAAACTAGAAGAGGTTTTATACACTATGTCCAGGAACATCGCAAACGGTGATATGGTAACAGATGTAAGTTTATCTTTAAAATTTAATTATATTTTCTTTTTATCCTATCGGCATTATGCTGATGAGTCGCTGGTTCGAATTCCATCGGAGCTTAGAATTTACTGTAAACAAGATTTCCTTATTATTAAGAGTATATTATAATAAAAGGAGGAATATATATAATAATAAGTATGAGGCAGACTAGAAATTAATAAAATCGAAATAGCATAATTATTACGGCCTTTTAAGACAAAGAAATATAAATAAAAATGACAAACCCGACAGGAATCGAACCCACTACCCATGGATACAAGTAAATATTCATCGCGTCAACTAGTTTCAAAGAAAAATGTGTAATGTGCTTAAAGTATTAAAATGTAATACTGTCAGAAAACTGTGGACTATGCTGATGCAAAAAAAGGTTAATATAATTGCTAACCTTTTTTCTTCCATTTCAGTTCACCAATTGGGTAAACTCACTCCATAGCAACTTGGATACATCTCTTCTTATTGCTGAGAGGCTCAGAGACCAAATTCAACAGGATTTGATATGGAGTCGATCCCATTTGGATAACATCTACAACTGGATTGATGAAAACGACGCACCCACTTTGATGGTGTCTATGTTCTTATTATGCATATCATTAGTAATGACATTATTTAATCATTAATTTATCAACCGCATGCATAGTTATTAAAATTTAGTTGGATGATGATTAGATTACTGTCAACCCACATGGTTGCCATTTTGAGTTTGAAGAAATCTCTTTTAAAAAATAACAGAATTTATAGATTTTTTGTAATTATTATTATTACATTAAATGTATATCGTTTTTCTTGCAATAAAAGTAATAGAATTTAGTGCATAATTTTTAAATATTCTAAACATGTTAGGGTTTCATCCCATAGAGCAACACGGGCCACCGGCGAACCGGAGGGGAGTAGCCATAGCGTTCGTTACCGATACCAAACAATCTGTCATTTTTTGCGGGGGGAAACCTGCGCTATGTGTGCGTACTCAAGTTCGCACACACGAGCAATCGTCTGTCACTACGAAACTCACACCGTGACAATTAAAAAATACACTAACAATTTCACACACACATTTAAACATTCCGTGTCATAACAGTATAATTAAATGGCGCAACTACACTGACAAGTCCTTTTAGCCGTAGTTGCAACAACTGTCGATACGCAGTATCGATAATTTCAAGAACTGGGTTTGGGAAATTAGGTTTTTAAGTTCGACTTAATTTATTTATTTTAAAGATGGAATTAATTTATTACGTACTACAATAATACAAATGAACTTGTCGGGTAATGCGCACGTAGCAGGTCACGGAGAGTGGACCATAAGTTGGTACATAATAAAATCTTAGAAATAATTTGAAAAATACTTCGTTATTACAAAATATGTATATTCCATGTATCCCTTAACGGAGATGGAAACGATTACATACAACTTTGGGCCCCCAATGTAACAATATGAAATTGGTGTGAATTTATAGATTGAGACTTAACAGTCCTTCGTTGAAAATTCTATTAGTTTTGACAATCTGAGAGCCGAGTTATTAGAGTTTTAAGTAGTAAAAGTAAGGTTATGTTACAATCAATAACTGACATAAATATATCATAAATCTGTGATCAATGATATTTGTAGTTGTCAAATCGTTACAATTCCTAAATGACGACAATCGGGAAAGCACTCAGACTCAAAACGTTGAAAACACGAAACGAATTAACACAGAGTAAACAACTGTCATGCGGCATGCCAATGACAGACTAAAATAAAAGATCGATTTTAATCGATAAAAATCGATAATCATGTATATTAATTTTCTTTAATTAATAATTTATATTTTATTTAATAACATAACTGTAATTATATTTAATATATTGTATTTAAAGTGCATTTAATTACTTTTGAGTTAATTACCTTGTCCAAAGGTTTTTTTTTGTGATTGTGTAATCGATTAATTGAATCGAGAATCTCAGGAAAACTATATTTCTCATATTTCTCCTCTCCCAGATTGGATTAAAAATATGTCATTTTTTAGATCATATCGCAATTATTAAATTTGGGCCCACGATTTTCCATATCCTTTGGATTTTTAGGAAATAAAAAAAACATTATGTTTGAAGTTTACACTAAGTGATTTTAATAAATGTGCTAACGCGCGTAAGTATTATATTATATTTTAACAATGTATATTATCACAATATAATATTTGAATCAGAAAATTTAATCTCAAAACTGTCTCTGTATAAAAGACTCCTTTGCCATTTTTTTCGATAACTTAAAACAATCCGATAACAACACTATCGCTCGGTGACAGCGACTTCTCGGAAATAAACTCGGATCAGTCGCTCGACAGATCCGTGTATTGTATGAGGGCTCATATAATACTCGGATCTGTCGAGCGACTGTGTTGGTAAAAAATCCGAATCAACACGACCGATAATATTGTAATATTTTAAGTTTTAAAGAAGTAAATAGTAATAATATGATTAAAAAATACCTACATATGAAAGGTAACGCTATCTTTTTGTAAATTTGACGTGGCAGATATTTTTTGGCAACAAGAAACACAAACAATTCGGCATTTTTTTAGGAGGTCGATTCAGTCGCGCATCTGGATTTAGTCTAGTGAAAAGTGCGGCTACAACTAGTTTTATTGTACGCATAGGACCATTTGGACTTGTACTTTGACAGAGGGGAACGCCTGCGTATGGCTACTCCCCTCCGGTTCGCCGGTGGCCCGTGTTGCTCTATGGTTTCATCCCCACTAGTTTTTTCAAATTTTTATATATATGTATAACACTAATATATATACCACTTTTGAAAAATGTATTCCAGCTCATAAGAAAGCTATTGGTATCAAACTCTACATTTTTAGCATTTTGTGGGTTGACAGTATTGCTTATCAGCGTCTAGTTATACTTAAAACTGTTTTGTCTCTGTTTATTACTTAGTTTTAGAAAGAGATGTAGGTTAATATATCGAATTTTAATATAATTTGGCGTCTATGAGTGCGGGAATAAGTCTTGTTTTGATTTTAAGTAATATTATAATGATTAATTTTTAATAGTTTATTGGGGTCTAATTTATAAAAATATAGTATGTAACTTTGTTATATTTTTAGGAGAGTAATAATACAGTGTTAGTATGAGTAATATTTTATTTAGGTAATTAATATTTGAATTGTGTGATTCATATGAAGGAAACCTTCAACTATCATGAAGATAGTCGTATTGTTTCGAAAGCTTCAATTCTGATTCGCATGAAAATATAACAGTATTTTAAAAGTATTAGTGGAAATTGAATTTTAATATTTGTAACCATTGAAATATTATAAGAATTAGAATTATCGTAAGCTACGCTATGAATGGTCACATCTAGTTACAAGTTGTAACAAGAATGTTTGATTATAATTATTATAGATATTATTTTATTGTAACCTTATAATATTATATGAGTTAATCAAATGTAACCTTATAGATTATTAATAACATTATAAATTATTATATTAATTTATTTTTAATTATTTTATTAATATTTAAGTCACGTCAATATTGCACAAAGTGAAGTAGTAAATAATGGACTATTTTTGTAGTAGGTATTTTAGTTTTAGTTTATTTATACTAGGTTTTATGTTAAACTAACGGATATCCATGTTCTGTACTTACGGATCATTTGGTTCCTAGGATACCATAGCAACGCTCTCTGTCAAGACAATCCGTAAAGTTTTATACATAGACAGGACCAGATTAAGGGAATCTAGGGCTCCGGGGCTCCTGAACCCTGGGGCCCCGGGGCACCCACAATAGACTTCGGATTTTGTTTTCAAATTCCGACGAGTAAACACTAGTAAATAACTTTTCCTTTAATATTGTTTTTGAATATTATACAAATTGCATAGTAAACAACTTTTCCTTTTATATTTTGAAAAAATAATAATATTTTATTCACATAATAATTTGGGGCCACGTCCTATGTTTCCCCAGGGCCTCCAGACTTCTAAATCTGGCCCTGTTGATAAATAATGTTGCTTTGTAAAACACCTACGGACATCCGTTACTTTAGTATAGACATATGGCGTTTTTATAACATATACGTTAATCCATAGTATAAGGTTGGTATTTGGGTATATTTTAAAGTATTTAATTCAAATTTTACTGCATTTTTACTCGTAGATAAATTATAACAATGTTATTTTTTTTTTAAATCATTTAAATTATTAAAATTAAATAATTATTTTAGTTTAATTAATAAATATAAAGCAAACGCGTCCTCTTGCTTTATATTTATTGAAACATTTATTATTTAAGGTAGTTGAAGTTTAATATAAGTTAAAAGAAAAAACCTTGTTTATTTATTTTATGTAAATATTACATTAAGTTAATAACAACAATTATATATCAATAAATTAATATCCTAACTTAATACTATGGTTTTAGTAATTAATTATTATTAATATTATTATTAAGTATTTTTTTATTATGGCAATATTAACAATTTCTGACTAGATAAATGTATACTGTGCACATTTAAAACATAAATTATAAAAAAACGTGTCGGAATGTAATGTATAGTTAGTTTTTTATGAAGAAAATAATAGTTATTTCTTACAATTAAATTGAAACAATAAATAACTTGCATGATGTAAACACGTTACATTCTTGAACTGTTATACAAGTTTTGTTTCAATAATTTCTTGACGTAAACAGCACATAATATCCGCGCCTAACAGTTGCTTACAATTCTTGGATTATTGCTCTTGTATGTACGAGTAAATGGCATGGTACAATTTAGTACATCTATACACAACAAATCCTATGCCTGCGCTAATCGCTGATAATGTATCTTTCTATTAGTGAAAGATTTTTTTAAATCGGTCGAGTAGTTTTTGAGTTAAATCGTAACAAACAAACAAACAAATCTTTCCTGTTTATATAAAGTATAGATATCTAAGCATTACAGATATATTTAGAATTATTTCATATTGCAATGATTTTTCTTATCAATATATTTTTTACCAAACGTTAATAATTATAAATAACGCAAGAATAGACAATATTATGGGAAATACGTGTATTACTGCTCCGTTACAATCTGGTGTTGCCATTGTCGATATTGCCTGAAACAATAATGAAACCTTCATTTATATTTTTTTCACCTTTGTAGTATATTAAAGCATTTGATGCTTTATTCTCGTGACAAAAATCCCCCAGAATTACCAATCAAGGTCTATGCAAAATTTCATTAATATCGGTAAGGCAGTTCGGTAGTGAGAAGGTTACAATCAGTCAAACGATAATTTGGCATAAAACCCTTTTTTCGTTGCTTCTTAATTTATTGCCAAATAATTCTTGCTTTTAGGAATAATTTAAGGTTTTTTTTTAAGTTTTACTGAGTTCAAAATAAGTTTCATGCGGTCTAAATATACTTTATACTAAAGTAAGATTTAATTTACTCGAAATATTTACCATTTTTTGAGGTATCGCGACACTCGATATCGCGTGAACTTTAATTAACTTTCTTTTATATTAGAAGAGACTAACTAATTAATTAGACAGACGGGGTCATCTGGTGGTGGTTCAACAAATGAGGTGTTGAGGTTGCGTTACCGGCTTAAGATAGGAGACTCGTTTCTTGAACGTGTTAAATACATTTATTTTTATGTCAGATATCGACAGACGAGCATGAGGTTCACTTGATGGTAGGTGATACCTCAGCCACAGAACATCAGTCAATGATGCGATGTCGACCTACTTTATACTTCGAGCGTTTGGTAATCGGTTAAAATTATTTAGCGAACTTGGCAAAAGGTTTTACCATTAATTTATATCTATACATATAATAAAACTGTAGAGACAACATAGAAAATAATGCTAAAAACCGAGTCAGGGGGATGTAAGAAGAGAAATAGAACAAACCCAGTAATTTTTAAAATTTTTGTTTCTCTGTCTGTTTGTCTGTTTGTACTGGCTAATCTCCGAATCGTTAATAAATACCTCAGTAGTGGTAGTCGTGGACATTATGATGGGCAGCGGTTTCAGGTGACCCAGCGGTACGCGGTATAGAAATCTATTTTCTTCACGCCTGCAAGAAAATTTTAATAATAAATTAAGTATAAGAAATTCTTTATTTTACTCTAAAATTTAAAAAGATAAATGGAACACATAATATTGTCTTTTATTAACGCGAGTATCACACATTTAAATAAAATACTGTATACCGGATTAAAACGCGATTTATTATTTATATTGTTTAAATTATTTATCCCGACGTTTCGGATGCTTTTCAGCAACCGTGGTCGCGGGGAGACAGAATTAATCCGGTATAAAGTATTTTATTTAAATGTGTGATACTCGCGTTAATAAAAGACAATATTATGTTTATGTCGCATCCGGGTCATGAGTATGGATCGTCAACATCACACAAACGTCAAAGTGACGTATACAGAGCCTAGATTTGGAGAGGGCAACGTTAATAAAAGAACGTGCATTCGGTGATCGAGATACATATCATACGGATCGCCCACAGAGTAACGCTGGCCTAGGAACTGTATTGTGTATTGTAGTACGAGAGTGTATTTCTTGTCCGGATTCCTGCTGACGCCCATAATAAGTGACAGTGTAGATAATGAAGTTCCGATATCAGAAGTTGGATATGGACTCGCGTGCTATAGAACAATCCGGTGAGTCGTATTGTTTTTATTTCGATGATGATGACGAATGCTTTCTTGTCAAGCAATCTATTAACGGTTATTTTCAAGGACAGAATTTCTATGCGATAGTCCGTATGAAAGGCATCGGTTGTGTACTGTACCAAACTATGACATACCGCAAAGAATGGTATTTTAATTTATGGTCATTGTTTACCAATTTTATTTCACGTGGTTGAATAATAAGATTCAAATTACGAATGATTTGAAATACAATGTAATGATCGGTCGCGAAATATGAAAACAATGCGATCACCATTAACACGGCTAACACTTCCTTAGCCATTTCTGTACAAAATGTGTGGTTATGAACTAAACCAGTTACCTTGTTTTAATAATTGATATCGATACAAATAATCTCAGAAAACCTTGCTTCATTTACGTAGTATAATACAAAGTAGCTGCGTGCCGTGTGTCCCTCTGTACGATATTTTATAGTACGTTGCGGATTTTAACAATAACTGAATTTGTATTTATTGAAAATGTTGTCTAATTCTTTTGAAGTATAACGGAATCCTGAAGTATATTGTAATCGTCATAATGATATTAATCGCTCCACGCTGATGCCACATTAGTATCTACATTGCACCCGTGCGAAGCCGGGGCAGGTAGTAATGAATATTCCGTGATTTTATTAACGACCACGTGTTACTTTAGATGAACTGAAAATTAGGCTTTGTATCTAAAGTACCGTACTATCTATCGTCGACCTTACATATTCTGGCCGTAGTGAACACTGTAAAGCATTTTGACATTATTTACAAGGAAGACATTTAAGTTTTTACCGAGTGTTAAAACATTGATACCACGTGTTGATAAGTCGTGTAACTAGACCTCTAAATCTTTTAAATTTAGACGATACCGAAACTGAGATTAAGCTTGACGAGACAAGAGAGCAAGCGGCATGAAACGGAAAATGTGCTAGTTATGAAAAAAATACTTGAGGGCGATTGCTATCTTTTGAAATCTTTTAATAAGTAACAGAACCTATAAGTACGCTCACGATCGTATACAGAAGATGCCTCTAAATAGTAAACCTAACGAGTTTACGTAACGTAAACGTAGAAGAATGTGACTGTGATATCATCACAAAGTAGCACATACCATGGCTATTTCGTCACACTGTACGCACATGTCAGTAGTAGTAACTACAACTCATTTGTGAGCTGTTCATGGGGCGATGGGCAGCTGGTGGTGCAGTGGGGACTTGGGTCTCGAAGATCTTGTAAGATTTGGGAGTCGTAGGCTCTACGTGAAGTGATGTGTAATGGTCGTATCACTTGAGGTGATGATATGGGTGATGATGGTGTCACTAGCTACTGTGGCCGCCAGTGGCCATGAGCTATGTATGTGATCTAATTTGTTATAATTCTCGATCAATTTATTATTGAGTCTTAGAGGAATCTTTTGTTATGGTTGTTATTATTGTCGGTAATCAGGCTGGGTTTACATTGATACTCTACATTTCAATGCTTGGTTACAGATATACACGAGGACGTGTATCTTGTCAGGTTGGCCGGGGTTGGAGAAAGTGATAACCTAATAACCCTTCATGTAACAAACAACAAAACAACAACAAAAAAATTTGGTGAGCAGTTTTCATTTTGGTTTGATTTTGGTTTGGTTGGCTGATTATTCCCTTATTAAAAAGGGTATCTCTGGAAAACTTGTTGGTAGATTACATAGGCTAATGTAGTGTTGTGTGATTCACAAAAATAGGTTGTTTATTCTTTGTAATCATGACGTACACATTTTATTTCATGATATGTCTGACTTTTGATGAGGCCACATAGATGTTGATAATATCGTTTAGTTAAATCACAATTTGGCGAAATAGACAATAAATGTCGAGGTGACTAATCTCAATGTGTCCCCCAGACGTTGTTCAAACTTATGAATTATGCTCCAGTGTATTCTATGAGTACAACGTAATAATCACACAGGGTGTTTCCTTATAGTCCCACTAGCTTTCAGATGGTCAGTTACCAACCATGTGCACGCGTCGCTTATGCGTCTTGGTCAGGGAAAAATACGTTTTGTAAGGTATTGTGTATAGGAGAAAACGACTGCTTCGAAAATATGGCTAAAAATGTTTATAGATGGACGACCTGCAAATTATTCAAAATTCATTAAGAACGTGTTCAGGCTGTACATGATCTGATCCCCAAGAAGATCAGTGTCCCGTGGTGAACTGTAGTTCACGCTGATATGGCAAGCTTAGTGGTAAAACTATTCTGAAGAATAGGTCATCGTTCTAATAGATGATAAATAGTCCTTATGTATTCTTCACATTGATTCTGCCAGTGCTATTAAAACTAGTATCTTCTTGTATAGAGCACCAACTCACGTTATTGCTGACCAGGGTCGATGCTTCGCCAGTCAAGATTTTAATTCTTGTGAATCTCATGGTATAACTTTGTACTTGATTGCGACAGGATCAAGCAAGTTGAAAGGATTATATGAGTACACTCATAGACAAAGCTAGACCTTTAGACGTTACTGTTCATGTTTATTATTGTCACAGGGATGACAATGTATGTGTGTGTATCAGTCACAGGGATGACAGTCTGTTTGTAATTGTCACAGGGATGACAATGTGTGTGTATCAGTCACAGGGGTGACTGTCTGTTTGTTATTGTCACAGGGATGACAATGTGTGTGTGTCAGTCACAGGGATGACTGTCTGTTTGTTATTGTCACAGGGATGACAATGTGTGTGTGTCAGTCACAGGGATGACTGTCTGTTTGTTATTGTCACAGGGATGACAATGTGTGCGTGTACATCTAAGTCACAGGGATGACCTGTAATTAAATTATTTTGTAACTAAAACAATAGTTGACATCATAAAGATAGGGTACTAGTCCCTGCACTTACAGTTACATGAAATGTATGTAGAGAATTTGCAACAATAGTCAGTAACTTACTTTCTCAGTTTGTGTTGATTGGATTTCAATAATGATGTAAAATAAAATCATTAAATGACAAGCGAGACTATTTTATTGAGACATAATTGATTAGGTCAGATATGGCCGAGCGTGAATTATACTGTGTAGTATTTTCTTTTGCTTCAGATAAGCACACGAGGACGTGTGCCACTCAGGATGGCCGTGTCGCATCCGGGTCATGAGTATGGATCGTCAACATCACACAAACGTCAAAGTGACGTATACAGAGCCTAGATTTGGAGAGGGCAACGTTAATAAAAGAACGTGCATTCGGTGATCGAGATACATATCATACGGATCGCCCACAGAGTAACGCTGGCCTAGGAACTGTATTGTGTATTGTAGTACGAGAGTGTATTTCTTGTCCGGATTCCTGCTGACGCCCATAATAAGTGACAGTGTAGATAATGAAGCTCCGATATTTATATTTTGCTGTGAATTACACGTATTAATTTGATCCAATTTTTTTTAACAAGCATGAGGTTCACTTGATGGTAGGTATACCTTAGGATACCTTAGCTACAGAACATCAGTCGATTATTCGCTGTCGACCTACTTTTTATTTCGAGAATTCGGAAATCCATATCCATTGGTTTCAGAAAACCAAAACGCGCAAAATGCACTTTACGGTTTTTCCATCTATGAACGGTGGATTGTCCCCGGTCGGAATTTCGATATTCATCCCGTTTAATATCTGAAGTTACCAGATGCGGGGAAGACATTCTTATAGAAAATTATAATCATGTCGTCCCAGTGGGATTTGAACCCACGACCCATCAATGTGCACGGCAGGTGTTCTACCGAATGCGCCAACGAGCCCGTCAAAAGTACAATACATTTCTTCTATACTAATACTAATATACTAATAATACTATAAATAGGAAAGATTTGGATTTTTGGATTTTTGTATGTTATGAATAAACTCAAAAACTACTGGACTTATTTTAAAAATTCTTTCACCAATAGAAAGCTACATTATCAGCGAGTAACATAGGCATTGTGTATAGTACATCTTCATTGCACCCGTGTGAAGCCAGGGCACGTTGCTAGTTATAAATAAACTCACAGTCTATGTTCTGCAATGGCCTTATCATCAGACTCGAAGGCGTTAAAGTTATTATCGGCCAAGTTGCCGTTAGCATCGTTCAACACAACGTAGTAACACGCTGTTCGAAAGTCTGGGTTCAATCTGGAAGTTATCTTATTATTACATACATAATATATACATTACTAGTGGACCCCGCAGACGTTGTTCTGCCACAATTTTTGCTTCGAAATTATATAATTATTCATAAATTTGAATATGGCCATTTACCCACTATAATTGTCTAATATGTCACTGACTTGCAGTGGACATCTGTTATTCCAAAAAAGCTAAGAATGCATGACATGAGCTGTCAAGATGGCGGAGTTCCGAATCTAATTTATTTTATGCATATATTTTTTTCCTGATTTTTTCCAATATTTTAATAGCCTATGTCTTATTTCGGACATAGAGTAATCCAACAAATAAGATATCGTTGAAATCGGTACAGCCGTTCTTGAGTTATAAACGGTGTAACTAACACAACTTTCTTTTATATAAGTATTGTATATAGATTCGTCTTGCAAGGTACTCTTACTTCTTGAATTGCCAAAGTACCAGACTACATACTACGAGCAGACATTAACGTCCAGCCAATTAAGCTTTGGAATGCTCTACCACTTGCCCTGAAGAAAGCTAAAACTTTAGTTATATTTAAGAATATGCTTTAGGATTATCTTTTCTCCTCAAATAATAAGAAATAGTATGTATATATTAATGTTTATGTATTCGTATGTGGTTGCGCCGATTAGGTTTTAGTTTTATGGTCTATGTAAAATCCTATCACCCATCCTTCTCCCGCACATACCTTATAGCTATGACGTCGAATGCGCTGCAATCTGCCAGCGCCACCTATCGCATTGACTTTTGGAGTGTCGAAAAATATGGCGCCGTGAGTGATCGTTGTCGTGCATCTCCTACATTAAGGTGACTCTAGTCGACATTTTTTCCATAGGAATTTCGGGGGGGTATTACTCCACTATTTAGCACTGTACATGCAAAGTTAAACATGATATCGTTTTGTCTCATTATTAATTTTGTTTGTTGAGAAACAGAATAGTAAAATAAAAAATCATTAAAAAGTTACGAGCTACCAAAGATTCGTTTTCATTGCCATTTTTAACAACAACTTTGGGCTTAAATTAGTAATAAAAGAAGTATCAAATTTTCAAAACAAAGTCAGTACCGACACAGCACGATTATCGAAGAATACAATAACTTTTATTTGTAATTGATTTATGCAGTGGTTTTTTCATGAAACTCGATTTTCCAAAGGCTTTTTCGTATTTTTTTAGACGCCCCTTTTACTATGAATTATCGTGCATCTCACGTAATAATGACTGCCCCGGTGCGGTGCGGGAGAACAGCATGCTTTTTGGCAACGCCCACCAGTGAGTTCGAGCCCGCGACTAGTGCAACCTTAAACTTAGTATATAGAAAACCCCGTGCTCTCATTGTGGTCTTGTGCAAGTGTTGTGTGAGGATCGAAGGCTCTCCAGCATCATATAAAGGTATGTGCCACCTTCCTTAAGCCGGAATTGTTTTATTTCATCGTCTTAACTCCTACGCAGTTCCGGCCGTCCATCATTTGCATAGACCATTTGTATTTAATCGATGTTTTAATTGCAACGCGTACCCAGTATGTCTATGTATATTGTATACTCGTATGTATGTCTATTTATATGTATAGTTGGATAATATGCGTGTATGTATGTATGAATATACTTCAAGTTTTCTTATTAGTATTGTTTTTTTTTTGCACTACCCATTTCTTCTCTTTTGTCTCCCTTGTAACTAATGGTTGCCTGGATGAAATCACTGCTTAGCGATAAGGCTGCCAGTTGTACTTTTCCTGTATGTTTCTACGCTTGTATATTTCTGTGTTTCTAATGCAATAAAGTTTTAAATGAATAAATACATACATAGTTATGCATCACGCCTCTATCCCAATGCACTAAGCTGGTGTATCAAAACTTTTGAGCGGTAGTGTACATAGATATATAGTATTCTATTAAATCTTATTCGTAATTTAAAATACTAACCTTTGCTTCCCCTCTCTATACTCGCCATACATCCTCCACATGTCATTCAGGCATGGCTTAAGTTTAATAGAACACGCGAACTCTACGATATTACTCCTAAAGAGCCGTATTTCTGGTTTCTGTTCAACGTCGTCCATAAGCCTTTTGTAAATAGTGGATACTTTCCGCCGCATGAATGCCTAAAAAAGACGTTTTTTTTTTAATATTCGATCAGCCGGCCAAGCATGACCGCCACGAGATATCTCGCGGACAAGTGAAGACAAACTAATATTAATAATGATAGAAAAGATATTTCGATTGACAAATATATCTATTTTTGATATTAAAGACGGGGAAGAAATAAAGAGATAATCGATTAAAACACGAGAAAACGGTCGACAAAATTTTGTCGCGGTTATCATGCTAAAAAAAATTAATAAAAAAATATATTTTCATAACATATTTTTTTTTTTTTTACTAGCGATCCGCTCCGACGTTGCACGGGTGCAATGCAAAATCGGTTCAGTAGATCTAGAGATTACAACCTCACAAACTCACGAACTTTATAATATTAGTATATATGTGTAAAAAAACATGAGTACCTAGTTTTAAGTTGTATCACTACATAGTATAAAACAAAGTCGCTTTCTCTGTCCCTTTGTATGCTTAAATCTTTGAAACTACGCAACGGATTTTGATGCGGTTTTTTTAAATAGATAGAGTGATTGAAGAGGAAGGTTTATATGTATAATAATAACAGTTTTTCTGTAGTGTATTTAGTATCAGCATTGCACCGGTGCGAAGCCGGGGCCGGTCGCTAGTATAGTAATACATTTTAAGTTTTAGTGTGAAATCATACCTGCCATTCTTCATACATAATTTTAGTCATATGCGCGCCCTCTATCGTCAGGAGTTCGAACCCGCTGACCGCCGCGTCCCACACCACGGGACTGAGTTCTGTATTGAGGAAGGCCAGTACTTGCATCGCTATGTCCTCTGTAATGTCCCCTGCCGCGTACAGAGCGAATATATCGTTAACTATCTGTAAATACATACAAATTACAGTTACATTTTAATAATTATTTTAAGTAGCACTTGAATATCGTCGCATATATACAATATGTTATCTAAAATAGAATTAATAGAAATATTTTATACATATATATTTTTTTGAATAAATTTAAATTCAAAAATAATTTTATTAATTTAGGTAACACAATGTACACTTATGAAAGTCAATAAAAATAAAAAAATAATTTCAATGCTTCTAATTTTACATTTACTAAAAACATTTTAAAAGTATTTCTATGAACTAAAAATACAATATTATCATTATTATTGTATTTGTTTTTCGAAGAATTACCGTTCGAAAAATTGTTGTTCGATGAATTATTTTCGATGAATTTTCCGGTGACTATGCGCTACTGCGCCACTAGAGGACTTGGGAATTCGCAAAAACAATAGTCTTAATACAGCAAAACCTTTTGTTTTAAAACATACTAACTACTCTGTAGCGACATCTATAATCCGCTACAAGAATCAATACAAAGACGTCTAATCCTGAATCGTGCTATCAAAGTTTCTGTGCGCGCTAAGTATATATACTCGTACAACATCTCGACATCAACCACTGGGGCCTTAGGGCCGGCCAGTCAGTGGTTCGACTGGTCGAGGATCCTCCCTTTAGGTTGGAGGAAGACCACACCTCCCTTCCTCCACATTGGTGACACCGACGTGATTCAGCCACCTTCCTCCACAACTCTATTTAGTAATTTTATACTTCTTCAATTATAATTACCTAGCGATCCGCCCCGGCTTCCGCACGGGTGCAATGTAGATGTACTATGCACAAAAAATGTGTATAGTACATCTACATTATGCCAAATAGCCTATGTTACTCGCTGATAATGTAGCTTTCTATTGGTGAAAGAATTTTTTAAATCGGTCGAGTAGTTTTTGAGTTAAATCGTAACAAACAACCAAATATTTACTCGCTTTAGTTTAAAAAATACAACAAAGGATTTTATGAGCATGCTTAAAATATACACACTTGTGCTCTGTTTAGTTCATCGATCGCCAGTCTGTCTTCTCTTAATGTTTTTGCAATGAGTTTCCAAGTTGTATCGTCATAATTTACCCTATAATAACCTGAAAATAAAATATTTTCATTACAATTTTAAATTCATTTGATTTTGTGGTGAATTCAAATGTCGCATAAAAGTAAACCTAGGCGAACGTACCTCGATCAGATCGGGGACGTTCTTCAAAAGTACTCGTAACCGACGAGTGTGTATGAAAGCATTGATGAAAGTGGAAGAAGCGAAAGTGGTATGTAAGGATCGGAGCATATGGAATTCCGTGATCTCTGCCTAACGCAATGGGAAAGAGGCGTGATGTATATGTATGTATGTATAAAAGTAAATGACCTTCAGCACAGGAAATAAACCTTGCACTTAGCGATAAAACGTATATGGGCTACAAATATAGTAAGAGACCATTCATTAGTGGTGAATGATTATAAAAACAATTATTGTATAGTGCGTAGGAGTTAGTTTAAGAGCTAGAATGTAGGTATTATTTCCATTTGAAACAATACAGAAGTACCTATCTCATTAAAACTCAAAAAAAAAAACTTTAACAGAATTCCACTTTTTATGACATATTTACTAATTTGCATTTTTTTTATTAATGACGATATGGTCTTGAACATTTTCTATATTTTTTATTATTGACAACCGCTCAAGTGGGTTACCTAATAGTAAGTAATCAACACCGCCCATGGATATCCGCAACTCAAATGTCTCAGATGCGTTGTCGACTTTTTAAAAATTTACAGGCACGTTTCTTAAAATCGCTGAGGTCGTGAGGTAATTATTTGAAAACACTGAAGGTGGTAATTGATTCCACAGTTTTGTCGTTCGTGGAATGAAACTGCACGTAAATCTTGTAGTGGTCGACTTCCATACATCATGACGTACGATATTACGTCAAGACGAAGAAATAATTGGGGAAGTCGGTCGGGATAGTGTCAAATAAGTCGCCAATTTTTGAAGTATCATTATCATTTCTGGATTTCCGAATGCTTGAAGTAAAAAGTAGTTCCACAGCGTATCACTGACTGATGTTCTGTGGCTGGGATATCGCATATCATTAAGTAAACCTCATGATCGCATGTCTATAACTAACGTAAAAAAAACAATGTACAGGAAATCTGAGTATTTTTGGGCTTTCTAGCAAAATCAACTTAAACATTCAAAATTAGTTGACAGAAAAAAAAATACGTACATTTTTATAACGTTCAAAAGTTGTCAAAAATACGTTTAAAATAATACTCTTTTACAAACGGACAAATAAATAGCTTTATCATTACAATATTATTAAACATTAACACTCATTGTTAAGAGTTTTAGTATTCAACTACGAAAATAAAGTGATTACGTTTACCACCAACTCTTATACTAAATGACCTACGAATCAGTGGCGTGGGTTCGAACAGAAATAGACGATTTATGGCTAACCATAGACTCGGCCAAGGATTGCAAGATCAATGTCAGTAGAGCGGGCAGCTTCTGACGATTTGCAAATATACGATTGTGTTGTTTTTTAGGATATAAAGGTTTTTGGATGCTGGAAGAGAAAGTCACTGGATAGGGAGAAATGGACGAACACACTTGACAAGGTCAAAAAGGAAATGGATTGTTGCGCTTTAGATCGATAGATATACAATTTAGTAATAATTTTATGAGAATAAATTCTTTAAACAGAAAGTAGAATATTTCGTAGATTCAAAGGTAAAACTCACTAAGCATGTCATGTAATCATGCATATAACAACGTGAAAGGTTTATTAAGAAATATTTCACGTTGTTATATGCATGATTTCTGTATATATATATAAGCAACGTTTTTTTTCTTTGTTATCGATAAACTTGAAAACTACTGGACCGATCGGCATGATACCATGACCATTCGACGCGGAATTAATTGTAGAAGGTTTTAGGCTATTCATTTTTTGAATTCCATCAACCCTTTACCATTTTTTTTCAAATTTATGTGGATAGTGCATATTCGTCTATCCTTTACAATTCACCTAGCGAAGCGGGCGGGCGGGGACGGCTAGTTTCTGTATAAAATAACATTATTTTATTAACTCCGCGTAAAGAACTCCCGGAAAGTAAATAGTTGCACAAATATTTAGTATCAAAACTCTAAACTGACTTCGTTAATAATCATGACTTTTTGTATGGAAAACGAACCACCTTAACCGGTTTCAATCCCTGCTCGAAACCGACTATTGTGTATGAAAGCATTGCTGAAAGTGGAAGAAGCGAAAGTTGTATTGAAGTAGATGGAAAAGGCATGATGTATGTATGTATTTTAAATTTCCGGAATAAAACAAACTTCATTCACTTACCGGAAGCATTTCTATTAAGAATAATCCAGCCTCCATTCAAATTCTCTCCGAAAGTATAAGTCTGACCGTCGATAGTGAACCGTGGTTGATGGCAGTTGAAACAGTTCTCGTTATTTTGAACTAGATAAGAGATCGGGATGAGGTAATTCGAGTCGAAGCGATTCAGATCGTTGAAGCTGAATTGTCTCTGTAGAACATAATTAAGATATTAAAACAATAACCGAGAAAATAACCCAGGATGATACCTAGGGTTAAGCATATACTGTTATAGATAAATCACTCTCTTCAAAGCGTATTGTCAAAACTCAAAAACTATATATCAAATCAAGTCAATCTCTAGATCCATTTTTGAAAGAAAGACATAAAAATAACACTTTTTTTGAATAATATTAGGATACTAACTTGTTTCAACTGGATGGCATTAGGTGTTCTGTCTCTGAGAACGTTAACGTTAACAACCGGATATCCGGCTTGGTAGAACCACGAATTCAGTACTCTAGATGCGGTGGACCCGTTGAAGAATTGATGTAAGCACTCGACAGTGTCATGGTCTAGACTCTCCATGAAGTCCGCGAGGGAAATGATATGACCTCTCCTGAAGATGTAAAGACTATCAAAGTCAAAAGGAATTGTAAATTTAACACTTTAACGTCACAAATACACTTTTCAGAAGTCGACTTTTCACTTTCATTATTTACCATGACAATGTGACCAAAAATATCCTAAATTACCTTGTCAACTTTTTTCAAGGCAGCTCTTTTGAATGGCGCAATTTTAATTTCGATAAAAATATATATCATATTTTTGCAAAATAAGTTGAAAGGACTGTACTGTGTTTTGGATGCTGATTTGGAGCCTCTTGTGATTTTTCCCTTTATTTAATTTCATTTATAAGCATTTCCATTCATTTCGCTCGCCTTATTTTAAGTATTGACTATAAACTAACCTTATATTGATGTATTTGACAAGTGCCTGATGAAACTTGTCAGACCCCAGCCAGTTCTCAACCATCCACACTATCGAAGCTGTCTTCATAGTCACCAACTCCTTATATCTGTTCGGTATATCGATCGCTAACGTTCTATTGAATGCTATGAGTGCTGGAGTCGAGTGGTGCCAATCTATAGACATCGCCTTATGTTTCATTTGGAGTCCATACATTGATAATGGCAGTCGGTTCACGGTATTCAATGTTCCGTGGTTATACTATAATTCAATAAATATACATAATTATGTTACAAAAGTCTTAATCATACTTCATTCATGAAATAGTTTAGATGTCGTGTCTCATAATAATAACACTGTGGCAACCTCTTCTGCACTATCTACAATTATCACTACATAGTATAAAACAAAGTCGCTTTCTCTGTCCCTGTGTCCCTTTGTATGCTTAAATCTTTGAAACTACGCAACGGATTTTGATGCGTTTCGGAAATCGACAGACGACAATGAGGTTCACTTGATGGTAGGTGATACTTCAGCCACAGAACATCAGTCAATGATGCGCTGTCGACCTACTTTTTACATCGAGCATTCCGAAATCCATAGACTGAGACGGAAACGCGCAATGTGCAATTCACGGTTAATTCATCTATGAACGGTGGTTCTTTACCCGGTCGGAATTTCGATATTACTCTGACCCGTTTAATGCTAAAAGTTACCAGACGTGGGGAAAACATGCTTACGGAAAATTATAAAACATGTCATCCACCCATCTATGCGCACGGCAGGTGTTCTACCGATCGCGCCAACGAGCTGTAACTTCATTTGATTCCAGTTTCATGGCACTAAAAACATACCTGGGTCAAATAGTAATAGGCAAAATATGTTGCGACGCCTTCGTTAAACCACTCCTCTATCCATCTAGTACGTTTCACTTCTCCTGGGTTTCCCAGCCATATCCTACTCAACTGTTGAGCTAATTCAAACATCATTCTCTCCATCTGTTTAATGCTTGTGTATTCATTTATATATGCTAGTCTTGTGTCACTGTAGATAATACAGTTAAAATTGTTTATATCCCTTGTATAAAAAAACGGTAACATCGCATAATATATTTATTTATTTATTATTAAACAATATATGTGATAAAGGTAAGGTTAGAACGTTGGAGTCTGCGGTAGTATGTATAAACCAGGGATGTTACGGAGATTCGATTTCGGTTCCGAAAAGTCGGAACTTCCGATTGATTTTGCACCTCCGATTCCGATTTCGGTTCCGATAAATTAGAATCGGTGATTATAATCGGAGGTCAGCACCTACCGCCTAATTTAAGAAAATTAGTTTATTTTTATATATCACACCCAGGAAGATGTTTACATTTTTAACTGATATGAATGAAACTGATGAATAATGTTTGTAATTTTATTTTATTACACATCTCTCTTTTGTGTCTGCCTCCGATTGCGATTTCGGTTCCGATTCCGGTTCCGATAAACCAAATTAAAAACTCCGATTCCGAATTCAGTTCCGGTAAAACCACTTCCGTAACATCCCTAGTATAAACCATCCAACAGACCCCAGCGAACGCTAATAAAATTAAATTAAATATTAATTTAATTCTAAACGAAAAATAATATTATAAAAACAATACAACATTAAAATAATTTAAATATTTTAACTGTTTCCATGATAAACATAAAAAAGCAAGCAAATAAGACAGAAAATAAAGTTTATGTGTGTGTGTGTCGTGCTTGTTTGGTGTGGTAAATTATACGATGATCCTTCCTTTATTCAGAACTAAACAATGTTCATCTAAAAACTATGATAGACCTTTACCTCCCAGCTAGTATAGACCTGTATTAGGGAAGTGTGTTTCTTTCCACGTATTATTACAGTACTTCCTTACTCATACCCATTTATTTCTACATAGTAAATTATTAATTAAATAATATAAGAGATTAAATTATACGTACAACATAGCTCTAATATTAAATTAAAAAAGTCTTTCAGCTCTTATAAATTTCGTTAGAACTATTTAGTATAAACACTCGGTTGAGCCTTGAAACTAAAATAAAGAGTTTTGTATTTAAAACAGCTGGTAACCATTTTGCATATTATGTAAAATGTTTATATCTCTGTTCTCCCACTCGTTTTGTATTATGTTTACAAGATTTATAAGTTTGCTCTATCAGGCATGCTTTGCAATGACACGTAAACTTAAGTGTTTTTTAAAATGAAATTCGTTATAACCGATGTTTCGGATGCTTTTCAGCTTCCATGGTGATAAGCAGACTGATAAATAATACAAACAATAATTAACCTGGTATAAAGTATTTTATTTAAATGTGTGATACTCACTTTAATAAAAGACAATATTATGTTATTTTGATGACATAAAATGAAATGTCATAGCCTATAGCCGCCATCAATGGCTTTATATGCGGCATCGGATAAAATTCCTTCATCAAGTATTGTAGACCTATTAAAACTTGCATGCTTTTCAAACTTCTAATTTCATCGGTCCACTCACCTATTAGTCAAGAGATTCCAGCTCCCAATCTCATATCCATTAATGTTCTTAGGTACCGACACTATATTTATAGGCCCATTCACAAGAGGCCTATTAATCATGGAGTATCGGTGAATCATGTCTATTAGAGTTTCACCAAATTGCAGTATGAAAGTATATTGAGGTAGTTTAGACGCTGGTGCCCATATTATAAGTGTATCATCGCCAATTTTTATCTGGCGGCTGTCGAATTGAGAATGGTGGAAACCAGCTTGATGAACTCCGATTTGAGGAGAAGGCATGAATTCTATAATTCCATAGTTGTCGTCTTTGAAGCTGAAACAAAAAAATATATAATCGTGATAATCTGCCCGAACATTGTCTTCAAGTTCAGTGACATACACAAGTATAGCGGTATTGTATATTAATAAAAACCGCATCACAGCTTTTTTAATTGAATAAAATCGTTAAAAATAATGTAACTTATATTATTTCATAGACATAAATAAATTAAGTTAAGATAAATTCATCATTTTAACTATACAATTTTCTCCATATTCATGTACTTTCAGTACCAAATGTACGATATATTAAAAATTACATTGCAATGAACGAATGCTATAAAGGTGAGAATTGCCGAGCAAATGAAGAAATATGCAACCACTTTTTCCCTGTTCTGTGTATGCAACTAATCTTGGATGACAGCGTTTTAACCAAGAGCTTTTTTGCTAAAATTTCTTATTTAATTATAGACTTTCTTTCATAGCAAATATGGTGTGTCTTATACTCGGAAGTAGAGAATTCTACCGACTGGCTTTATTTGGAATAGCAAGGTTATTAGTATAGTAACATGGACATCGATATATTAAGTTTATTAGATATTATAGAAATCTGTCTTTTCCTTGAAATCTGATCACATATCTATAATTCTACATACTTTTGTAAATTAAAATTAATTTAGAACATTTATGTTTGATTATTATGATAGTTTTTTTCATAATAATTATAAAATAAAAAGTTTGTGAGGTTGTAAGGGGTCTCTGGTATCTCTGGATCTACTAAACCAATTTTAAAAAAAAATTATCAGCGAATAACATAGGGCAGGTACTTGACCCCTAGTAAGTAATCACCGTCATACATAGACGATTAAATGACAATCCCGTTTGCTCATGGTGGTCGTGGGTTCGAAACCTGCAGAGACGTCCTATTTATAATTTTCTTGAAACATTATTTCTATAGGACTGTAAAATTAAATAAAACATTGACATTTCAGTGCCTGGAGTATCCACGTGAGATGAAAGACCCATGTTTATCCGACGATATGTAACTTGAAAAACAGATATCTACATATCTAGAAGGCTTGCAGGTATGTTACCGACTTTAACGATTTCAAAATCACATATATTTGTTTGAGATACTAGACGCTTTTACTATACTTTTAAAATCTACTCTTAGACATGGGTAACACTGCGCTGCGCCGCGCAATTGCGCCGGCACGCTTCACTGCGCAGGGTGAGTCAGCTCACACATTCATAATGTGTTGGCGCACGGCGCAGTACCTCACTCACTGAATGAACTATGAGCGTGGCGTTGCGTGCGTTTCGGAGGTTTCACTGCTCGCTTTGCGCGTCCCGTTTTTTTGCGTCGTGGCGCAATTTTGAGTTGACTCAAGGAGCCGACGCACTACACTGCGCCTGAATTGCTGAGTTGGCGCGGGGAATTTCGCTGAGTTACCCATGTCTATCTACTCTTCACTATACCAAACGTTAAACCACTATGATCCGGAATTCTCGTACCTATTCACACGCTACTACAAAAAGACTTCAAACCATAATAGGATCAATTGAGTGAAGAGAAACTGTGCCAATTATTGTAACTTGTACAGTGAACATTCCATATAAGGCCATGACAATCTCATAATACACTATAAGATTATGCTATAGATCAGTTGAGAAGACGCAGTTGTATCTATTTATAGGCATACTCTTGGTACAATCAACTGGAAAACTGATTTGAATTATCAATACGCACGATTTTTAACGTATGTAGGTATATCTTAAATGACTTTTCATTCTTTATTTTGGTGTCTTGTAAAATTGTGTACGACAAGTTTTTTTTTTTCACAAAATCTGGGGGCACGGCAGTGCCCCCGCCAAGTCGAGCAAAAAGCGGCACGGCCGTACTATCCTTTTCTCGAAGTAGTTCGGGCCATTTTCGACTCCCTATAATTGACTTGGCAATCGCACTAAACAATCTAATTTAATATAATATGTGTTAGTTGTGAATTGTGATACACATTGTGTTTTTAATAAAATCAAAAAGATACATTGTGTTTTCATTCGATAGCCGAGTCAATCTATTTAGTTAAAACATCAAATATTTTTAATATTGGTATTGATATGATCACTATAAGATGTTGTTAGGTTAGCTAATTACGTAATAACTTAAGACAGAAGGATCCTTCAGTAGAGACTGAATAAATTGATCGACTGAATATATGGATCTCACAACTTTTTACGATAGAAGAACTGAGTTGCAAGACTTGGCTTTTTTTACAATTAATGTTTTTGATGGCATTTATTAAACACTATTTTCTTTCTTAAATATATGTAAATGTATTATAAGATTAATTCTCATAAAACTAAGGTAATTATTGTTGGAGTAAAAAATGTTGCGATCCTGATATACGTACTATCTCATGAAGTTCATTTTGCTATATTATGAATGTTGTCAGAAGTGCATATATACATTGCTTTAATGTGCGTAATCTCGGTAATTCTCAGCTGAGTACGCACAATAAAACAATTACTATGGTGGGGCGTCAATTTTTTTTTTTTTTTTTTTTTTTATGTCTAATTTCGACAGACGAGCATGAGGTTCACTTGATGATAGGTGATACCTCAGCCACAGAACATCACTCAATGATGTACTGTCGATCTAATTTTTACTTCGAGCATTCGGAAATCCATAGACTGAAACCGAAACGCGCAATATGCACTTCACGACTTTTCCATCTATGAACGGTGGTTCGTTAACCGGTCGGAATTTAGATATTCCTCCCACCCGATCAAAGATCTTTTCAATATTGAAGAGCATGAGAACGTTATATTGCATTTTTAATTACATTCAATAAATATTGGAACCTCTTTTTAGTCCTCTAAACTGTGCACGCCTACATTCATAGGCAAACGGACTTCGTAAGTATATCTATACAAAAATATCGTTTACTAGCAATGCGCCCCGGCTTCACACGGGTACAATATAGATGTACCATATACAAAACATAGCCTATGTTACTCGCTGATAATGTAGCTTTATATTGGTGGAAGAATTTTCAAAATCGGTCCAGTAGTTTTTGAGTTTATTCATAACATACAAAAATACAAATCTTTCCTCTTTATAATATTAGTATAGGAGTATAGATAATATTCAAGACTAAATACATACTTTTGTCTATTAAGTTCATTTGCAACCACAAGCGTCGTATTACAGAACTGGATGCCTGGTCTCGGTGGTGCCAAGTACACCCTGAATTTGAAGACAGCTTCAAACTGAGGGTTATCGAAACAGGGGAAGAAGTATTTCGCTTTGTTCGGTGATAGGCGTGTAGTATATAAATACCTGTAACAATAATGATAGGTTAAGAAATGAGGTTTGGGTTCAATTAGAGGAGGCAAATGGACAGACGGCTACCTTGATGGTATGTGTCTACCGCCGCCGACGGATATTCACTAATCTGGAGGTCTTTAGGATGCGTTGTCGACTTTTAAATACGATATTAGTATCAACGGACTTTGAAATGAATTAAAATGTCATTCAGTATCTCGAAATTTCTGTAGAAATATTATTATATGTATTAGGTGAATATTATTATGATCATACTTTTTTATGTTAAATATCGACAGACGAGCGTGAGGTTCACATGATGGTATGCGATACCTCAGCCACACAACATCAGTCAATAATGCGCTGTCGAGCTACTTTTTACTTCGAGCATTCGGAAATCCATAGACTGAAACTAAAACGCGCAATATGCACCATACGGTTTTTCCATCTATGAACGGTAATTTGTTACCTGGACCGAATTTCGATTTTTTTTCCACTTTTTCAATTCCCGAAGTCACCAGAGACTTCATCTATGATTTTGAGCAAGTATGCTATGGGATATAGACTATCCTGTGTGCTTGGAAGGCATACTTCTTGAGAGCAAGATCTATAATTTTTATTATGTAAGACTTGCTAATATGGCAGTGCAAATTATAGCGCAACACGGCAGGAACATGTCCTAGTTATAATTAGCGAAAGTATACAATTAGTATAATTATTAACATTAAGACTTCACAAATTTTCGTCGATCACTGTATAGATAGGTCCTGGTGCCAGTACATATAGCATACAATTGTGGGGTTGTACCAAACGAAACAATGTCAAAATTATACAAAACTTATTATTAAATAAAACCTTA
Source organism: Anthocharis cardamines (assembly GCA_905404175.1). Taxonomy (NCBI): domain Eukaryota; kingdom Metazoa; phylum Arthropoda; class Insecta; order Lepidoptera; family Pieridae; genus Anthocharis; species Anthocharis cardamines. The sequence continues at coordinate 10,629,602 of FR989962.1, read as the reverse complement.
TTATAAACAAAATAAGGTACTGAGAGAAATTTTAAGTGCCCCTTGGTTATGTACCAAGTGAAGGAATGGAATTGACAAATATTTATAATCATTGATTTATCGATAGTTCATCAACTATATTGTGCGTTTTCGACCGGAGGCACCGGTTGACCTGAAGTGATCCTGTGACCGCGCGCTCTCCGCCCTCTATCTCGAAAACGGTTCACCGTATAAAAAAAATTTTAGCAAAATTTTTAGAGAATTTTGTATTCTACAATATTGATAATAAATTCATACAGCAAAAAACCCATAGGAAATGAGATATTTACAAAAAAAGCGCAAAAAACCGATTTTTGTGACCTTTGACCTTGAAATTTAATAGTTGCGTGGGTGTACGCACCATACCATATGTAGGTTTTGAGACAACTTTTAGGGGGTCAATATACAAGTATTTACAAATTTACAGCTGGGTATCTCGAATTCCGAGGTGAACTTACTATAATGACTGGACTACACGGTTATCTAAAACTTAAGTTTATAGATTCTTTTTTCAGCAAATTTAACAAAAAACATAAGAATATTATCAAAAACCTTTATTATTTCGGTTAAGTTCCCATTGTAAATTAACCGGTTTCCGATCCTTGTGTGATACTACGAGTTTCCTACACTTAAATGATGTAAAAGCGATTAAAAGAAAAAAATGTTAACGTTAAGCAACGCTTACTTATTTTTAAATTGATTATAGTAAAAATTAAATCTGGTTTTTGTCTGAAATAATAAAAAAAATATGTAGGTAAATTCTATTATATGACTAATCTCTTAAGTCGAGTCGGAAGAGACGAGAGTGTTCGGCCTAGACCTAGGCGAACCTACTTCGATCAGATCGGAGACGTTCTTCAAAAGGGCCAGGTCAAAAGTACTCGGATCCGACGACCTTGTATAAAAGCAATGATGAAAGTGGGAGAATCGAAAGTGGTATGTAAGGATCGGAGCATATGGAATTCCGTGATCTCTGCCTACCGCAATGGGAAATAGGCGTGATGTATATGTGTGTATGTAATCTCTTAATAAACAAACCAAAATCAATAGCTTTTCTTCAAATATTCAACTATCCGGATTTTCGATTATCGGAAGGCCTTACGACAACTTGATTTATTAATTAAATTGAAAAGACTTGTGTGATAGTGGGCTTTTTTGACCACTTCAATCAAATCATAAATCTCTGTTTAGGGGACGCGTAGGAAGAAGGTCATAAAGCCGGCCGTTCAAAGCTAAACACTCCTGTTTGTCATCCATTAAAAAAAAAAAAAAGTTTCTAAATTCTATATTTAATCTATTTAAAGCTAACGGACCCGACAGATATTGTCCTGCCAGAATGTTGGCTTCCAAATTAAAAAAAAAATTCTAGATTTCAATATGCTATTTTCGCCTTCTATTATATAGATTTGCAGCGGACATCAATAATTTTGATTGAGTTGGATGGAAAGTACTATTATATACCAGTACCAGTATGTTTGATGTTTTGTGAAAGATCTGAATGAATGTCATTTAATGATTTTTTTTTCTCATTTTTTTTTACATTATTAGTTTTGTCGTTCTACTGAATAAATAAATAAATCATTGACACCATCTGTTTTGCATAACTAAAATAGAAAAATAAAAAAGGCAGAAATGAAAAATGAATATATACAGTTATTATTTTGAAATTATGCAATTGATACATAAACACAATATATTTCACGCCTTTTCCATTGGGGTAGGCAGAGATCACAGAATTTCATATGTACAATGCAACCACTTTCCCTTCTTACACTTTCATCAATGCTTCATTATGTCTTTTTGTATGATACAAATAGCTTTTACAAAAGCTCAATGGATTATAATTTACCAGACTATAAAATCTTATTAAAAAAAATGGATTATAATGGTCTCAAATTTTCTGTATTATATTCAAATAAAAAAAAACTTACGCTTGCTTTCCGTCATCACCTTTATATGGCACAATAAATACTCCTTCACTTTCAGTATTCACATATTTCACAAAAGACACTCGTATTAAATACTGAGTTCTAGTCTCACTGAACTGTTTCAGTGGTTCCCTCAAATAAATAAACAACTTTCCTCTTTTACTGTCAAATTCGTATGGTCTATGCTGATTTACAATATCATGAGTACCATAAAGCACTTTTATAGAACCACTCTTTATTTCCATTTCCTTTGCATCCAATTCTATGATGTTTATATTTGGTGCATTTGCGATAACAGTTATTAAAAGATCACAGTCGAAATATGAAGTTCCATCTTTGAAAATATGCGGTATGATAGTGAGTTCGTATTGCGCGGGATAAATTGTATAATTTAAACATTCTTCTTCCAAAATGTACGCTTTGCTTGATGAAAAAAACAAAAGAAATGCTGTTAAGAACAACATAATTAAAACTCTAGCAATGAATCTAAAAAAATAACACTTTTTTTTAAAGATAAACACAGATAATTATTTTTATTCGCGCCAAATCGAAACACGGACGCGTCCGCTCTCAGCGCGCGTTCGAAATTCAAATGTTTATGGCTATCGCATGCCAGTTACACATCATTTTGGCGCCAGTCATTACCAGACTACTCAGAGCTATGACGTATTTTTCCACCTGTAAATTGTACATACGCCAAAATATTCTTCCTTTATCAAATCACAGACCTACTTTAAATGGGTGTTAGGTCTATTGTTATGCAAACACTTTGATATTCGCCCGTTTATGTTTCGCTAATGTAACTAATTCGCTGAAAAAAATCATGAAATTACACGGAAATGACCTTTCCGAGTATTTTGTAAGGTAAGTGTAAAATAAAATCAGTTACTAAACGCACTAGAAATAATTTATTTATGAATTTAAATAGTGAACATTACAGAAGCTTACTTTTATAACTTAAATTACTATGTATGCTTAACATACCCTTGTTATAACTTACTATAGTGGAGTAGAATCTCTTTTGATCAAATATATTTACAAATAATATTAACCCTTAAATAAATTATTGTTCAACAACTCTTAATTATTTCTATCTTTAATCTTTACATACATACATCTTTATTTAGCATGCCATTAATACGTTGATGGACAGAACACCCATCAACTTTGTTTTTAAATAAAATAGTGGAGCCCGCAGACGTTGTTCTGCCACAATTTTGGCTTCGAAATTATATAATTATTCTTAAAGAAAAAATATTTTCCCGTTTTTATGTTGAAATTTTTCCTGAATTTTCTTTGCTATAAACCTCACTGAGCCCGAGACCTTTCCAACGAATGTAAAACCGTGGAAATCGGTTCGTGCGTTCTGGAGTTATAGCGTCAGGAAGGAAAACCCGACTTATTTTTATATAGTAGATTATTATAAAGAGGAAAGATTTGTTTGTTTGTTACGATTTAACTCAAAACTCATTAACATAGTATGATCGAAGCAAAAACTACTTTAAAAATAATAAAAATTCTTTCAAAAATAAAAGCATTAATATTATTTGCGAGTACATAACAGGTTTTTTTCTACATAATATGTACATCTACAACACACGGGTACAAACCCGTGTGAAGCCAGGGATCGCTAGTTTTTCAATAAGTTTTACCTAAATACAATATGGAGGAATACTGTCTATCAACGTGTTAAACATAATACAATTTATTTATGAAAGCGATTAGAGGGCAAAGGATGCCCAAACAATTCCAGCCAGGATCATGACAGCAGATGACGTAATAGCACGAGCGTTATTCTTCAATTTGGCCATGATATCCGTTTTGTGATTATCTGCCCATGTAGTCACAGACCTAGCGGCAGTCAGAGAGTCCTTAGCCTTTTTGACAGCTTCTTCACCACATTCTGTACAAGATGACAGCCAGGATTCAAACTGAAACAAATATTTAGAATAGGTACATATAGTGACTATTGAATTCTAATTCTATTATTGTTAAGCTGTATCTCAAAATGTTTGTTTGTATAATAATTATTATACTAGCAGACTCGACAGATGGACAATCTGCCAGAATGATGGTAACCAAAATAAAAAAAATATTTCTGAAAGGCGTGGGTGACATGACATTTGCGTAAGATGGCGTTCTGAACCGAATTTATTATAAAATATATTTTCTGAATATTTTAATATTATTTACATTATTTTTTTATGACAGATATCGGCAGACAAGCATGAGGTTCACTTGATGGTAGGTGATACCTCAGCCACAGAACATCAGTAAATGATGCGCTGTCGACCTACTTTTTACTTCGAGCATTCGGAAAACCATAGACTGAAACCGAAACGTGCAATGATCACTTCACGGTTTTTCCATCTATGAACGGTGGTTCGTTATCCCGTCGGAATTTCGATATTCCCTTCCGATCAATGCCCGAAGTTAGCAGACAACATGCTTATAGAAAATTATAAACATGTGGTCCCGGTGGGATTCGAACCCACGACCCATCGATTCGCACGGCAGGTGTTCTACCGAACGCGCCAACTAGCCCAAGAGCCCAAGATATTTTAATAATTATTCTGTTATTCGAGATACAGATGAATCCAACAAATATGAGATCATTAAAATCGTTGCAGCCATTCTTGAGTTGTAAATGGTGAAACTAATACAACTTGATAGATTATTTTTATTATTAGAAAGACAAGTAATGATTCAAGTTTAATTTTTAAGCTTTTAGTATAACGTGTATTTACTATTGCGACGTACAATTACGCAGTTTTATTCATTTGCTCCCTTTTTTACCGAGCGAAACGTGACTATATTATCGAGAAAAGTAGATGGTTCAAGTTTGTAGGTTATGGTAAGAGGCGATAACGTGTATTTTGCAGTGGGATGTATAAATGCCACGCAGTTTAATGTTATAACTTCCTTTTTTTACCGAGGGGAATGAATTTACGCAACTAGTGTATAGAATAAAATGGACAAATCGCCGAGTATGTCAAATCTACAGAGCTGGGTGAGCAAATCCCACAAAACCCCTCCAATAATCCTCAGGTCCGACGTTTTGGGGCTCACGGAACGGATAACGGATATAACCGGATATAACGAATATGCATGGATTTGCGGACGACGTCTTAAGCAAAATGATAAACGCAGTTTCCTTTGCTCACTACGATATGCACCCTTAACTTAAGTATTTATTTTTATTATATCAGACACTGACCTAGTAGAATTCATGCATCATAGATCATGTATTGAAATCGATACAGCTTCTTTATTCATATATAGATGTCTGAAGAGAATGCAACACCTTCATTTAAAAAAAAATTGGTGTAATGCATTCTAAATATAGATTTGACAATTCATTCGTACTTAGTGTTGAGTAGGACATACAAGAGGCGGTACATTTGTCCCGGACATGACGTCAAAATGTAAGAGCGGCTCGAAATTATAAAATGTACTACTTCAAATTTTTTGTCGCGCTCGTTTTTTCTCGATGTATTTGGGTCCTAAAAAACCATCAAATGTCATATTAATACTCGCTAGTACAAATTATACTTCGAGCTTCATACGCCTCGCCTCATTTGAAGTGGGACATTGTACTGGCTCAGAGTGAAAAAGAGGCTACTCTTACAAACTCTTTTTGAAGTCCTGTACTACCCAACACTATTCGTACTATTAAATTTATCATCAATTTGTTACTTGCCCGCCTAGCATGACCACGAGATATCTCGCGAACGAGTGTAGATAAACTAACATATAATATATATATGATATATATTATATGTTAGTATAAGTATAATGATATTATGATATCTCGATGTATTATATCTTGACATCGACAACTTTCAAAGATAAGATATCTCGATAGACAAACATCTCTACTTTTCTTTATTAAATCTAAAACTACTGTTATCTAGCCAACAGAGGCCAACGGTTCTATTTTAACTTAATTTTCTAGGGTAATTTCCTTAATTTAAAGTTCACCCACTAGTGTTCTTAAAAACATTGTCTTATAACTCTAACATTTATCTTTATCTCTACTTATGACATTAAAAGTCGAGTTTTAAATGTAAGAGATAATCAATTAAAACACGAAAAAACGGTCGACAAAATTTTGCCGTGGTTGTAAATATGTGATCACGTTATTTCAAGAAATTAATGATGTACATTGGATATGTAAAACCGGAAACTACCTCGATGTCTGTGCTAATTTTCACTAACCTTCGCTGTTTCCATTTTTATAATTTTCAACCATTAATGATAAACATTTTATTGTTCTTACATTGAACGCTTACATCTCGGTGTCAACTATTATTGGTAGCTTTTCAAAATGCAGAAACTAGTTTAAACTGTCTATTTTATAACAAATAATATGAATGATTTAATTCATATTTTGTAAAAAAACTACGTTTTTAAAATATTCTTCATTATACTTTTAGACCAAAATACTTATATTTATCTACTTTATAATTCAACTAGCGACCCGCCCCGGCTTCGCACGGATGTAATGCTGATACTAAATACACTACAGAAAAACTGTGATCGTTGTATATAAAAACATACCGGCCGATACCGCCGCAAACGTTACGTCCCGCAATTTTTAAATCTGTAATATCTTCGAAAATATTCATTTAAATCATACGGTGTAAAGGGCCATATAGATCTATATTAAATGAACAATGTATTCAAGGTATTTAATTGGTTAAGGATTAATGCTGTATTGGTTAAAATCGCTTCGAAAATTAGCCATTATTTGTCGTAAAAATATAAGATATATAAGATAGACATAATATACCATCACGGACTTTTCTGCAGACCTTTTCAATGTGTACAATACTTAGTACATTATTTTGATAAAACTCGTAGGGTTCAGCCTGCGTTTGCAATGTAAGCGGAAAAAATGTAATTATTTACGACATCACATTAGAAACCTCAAAAATAACAGTACTTCTCCACTATTTAATGGATGTTATGAAAAACCGCATCAAAATCCGTTGCGTAGTTTCAAAGATTTAAGCATACAAAGGGACATAGGGACAGAGAAAGCGACTTTGTTTCATACTATGTAGTGATTTACAAAGCTAGGTCAACTCATTTTTTTACGTATAGCCCAGTCGGTTGAGTCGAAGAAAGAGCCGAACCTTTATTGCACCACCTTTTAGGGGGGTAAAAATTCTTAAAAAATTTGGTTAATGCAAAGTCCAATGATTACCCGACTGGGCTAGTAATATTAGTAATTACATCAAATATAACAGTTATTATTCCAAAAAGGCGCGCAATCCGTACTTCCCACGCTTTTTCTTTTCGATCCATAGATTACATTGTCAACAATTGTCATCGAAGATGTTGCCTACACTAATTATAAAATAAATAAATAGACTGATTCATCGCTATCGAAATCACCTTAAAATAGAAAATTTAACAATCTATTTGGAGCCAAGTTGATTTCCAAGTGCAAAATTAAATTTTATAGTACGGGCCAGTTGCCAAATGATTCATACACGGTTTCTCCTCTATTGTAGATTGCATTTGTTTGTAGGTCACGATCAAACTATAATACTTGTAAAATGTAAATACTTTTTAGTGGGAAAGATTTTTTATTTCAGATACCGACAGACAAGCATGAGGTTCACTTGATGGTGAGTGATACTTTACCCACAGAAAATCAGTTAATGATGCGCTGTTGACCTTAAAAAACTTCGAAAATTTGGAAATCCATAGACTGAAACAGAAACGCACAATATGCATTTCACGGCTTTTCCATCTATTAACGGTGGTTCGTAAGTCGATCGGAATTTCGATGTTTCTCCTTCCGTTTGATACCTGAAGTAAGGCGATGATGTTGGGAAGACATGTTTTCAGAAAATTATAAACATGTCGTCCCGGTGGGATTCGAACCTGTGACCCATCGGGACTTAAGAGCCTATCCAACGCGCCAACGAGCCCGTTAAATTTTAGAAAAAGTAAATAATCAGAAACGGACCTGTTGATTTCTCCAACGCATATGTTTATCAAGGCTAGGTACGTCATACTAGGTTCGAAAATAGCGCATCCAAACAATATTTTGTATTCTTGAACTTCTTTGAATTTGCATAAATAGGTATGAAACAATAAAATAATATGAAACAATAAATACATAATCTCTGCCTACCACAAATGGGAAAGATGTGTGATATATTTTTTTTATGTCAGATATCGACAGACGAGCATGAGGTTCACTTGATGGTAGGTGATACCTCAGCCACAGAACATCAGTCAATGATGCGCTGTCGACCTAATTTTACTTCGAGCATTCGGAAATCCATAGACTGAAAACGAAACGCGCAATATGCACTTCACGGTTTTTCCATCTATGAACGGCGGTTCGTTATCCGGTCGGAATTTCGTTATTCCTCCCACCCGATCAATGCCCGAAGTTACCAGACGTGAAGAAAACATGTTTACAGCAGGTGTTCTACCGAACGCGCCAACGAGCCCGTCAAAATATACTAATGTATGTAGGTATGAAAGTCAATTTTAAAAATTTCATCATTCATCAATATTCGCGATTTGATTTATCCATTAAATACTTATAAATTTTCTAATTTCGAGTTTATCTCAATAACATATTATGTATATGGCAAAAAAACACTTTAAAATGTATTAGGTATTTTCAAATATGCGAACGTAATGACGTACGATTAGAAATTCTGAAAAGCCGAAAAGATTATTCATCTGCCTATCATAAAAAATTGTAATGTCACTTCCCGTAATTGACCTTTCAGCTAATTGCTCGTTTTGACCCAAATGAGCTTCAAACAACAGAGTACTAAACACACATTCATTATGAGGACTTCGGCAAACTGATTATTCTCACTAATGAAAGTGTTTTGTTAGGATTGTAGGTATATATTGAGACAAAAAATATATAGAGTCAATTTTTTTACATTTTTCATATTTTTAAATGCGTATTTTTCATTAAATAGGTTTTGAATTATGAAACAACAATGTATAAAATAATGCGGTTCTGTATGTAATTATATTTTCTATTTAATAAAAAATAAAAAGAAATAACTTAATCGTGAACCAATGACATGAATTTAATATTTTTGTTTTTTTAATAATTATCAAAACTAACCTCTTTTCTGCTAAGTTACTGAAACTAAAGTTTAAAAGATAGGGCCGCATTCACACCTTACAAGAACAGCTTATTGAAATCCTATGTTATAATATGCTAAAAATGTATATCCGCAGATACGGATCCGAAAAAGGATATTTGGTGTCAAGATCGAGGTGTGAATTTACAGATACGGATCATAAATATCTTAGTCCGGGAGCCAGGTGCAAATTTGGTTAATTATTTCCTCTCGAGAGATAATTCGTCAGACGCATCAGAGTATAGTATTATAAAGCCTCGTGAACGTCAGCTGGCGCTCGGGTGGGGGGATGAGCGGTCCCACGCACGAAGGAAAAAAAAATACATTCATTCATTTCCTCTCAGCTAAAAATTTGTCAAATTGTAGCTAATCCAATATCTCAACGAAAAAAAATAATCAGCTGCTTACAACATAGTGTATTACAACAGCTGGTGTCTCGAACATGAAAAAAAAAAATTATTTTCCGTGATTTCCTCTCAAACAAAAATTTACCTGATGATAGCTTATATGTAACTGTGGATAAATATATAGGTCAGCTGGCTGTATCTTGGTGGAAAACCCGTCAGCTGCTCCACTTAAGGAAGGAGGCTACAACCACTCATCCCCCCACCCGAGCGCCAGCTGACGTTCACGAGGCTTCATAATACTATGCTCTGATGCATTTTACTAATTACCGCTTGAGAGGAACTTGGTCATGAAAATCTGTTGCTGGCTCCCGGACCATCTTACTCAATCGGTTTGCATCGACACCTTGAATATTTTTATTTAGTTTGGAATATAAAGTGTCCTAATTTAAATAAAACACCTTATACCGGATTAAAACGCGATATATTACATATTTATATAGTTTAAATTAGACGTTTCGGATGCTTTTCAGCATTTGTAGTCACGGGCAGACCGACACCGTCCGATTATCGTTTATAAAAGACTATATTAAGATGCCAAATATATGATTGCTATGTATTTATTGATTTTTATTTGTTGCTATACATATGTATATAACTGATAATCAATCATCATTTCATTTTGTATTGAAAATTAATAAGGTAAAAGAGCCGCCAAAAATGCAACGGATACGGATTTTTCTTCTCTCTCGGATATCCGCGGATACGGATACGGATATCCGGTACATCACTAATTATAATCTGATAGGAAATTCAAGAAACTTCTATATGTGTTGCCGTCTCACATTTGATTTTGATTGTCAAGTATCAAGAATTATTATTATTAAACACTAAATTATGTCTTTTTTTTTGATTTGTATTATATTTCGGGGGATATAACACTTATTAATATTGTGCATTCTACTTTAGTCTGTGTATTAATTTCCTATATCTTTACTTCTTGTTACACTCTACTCTTAATTCTTATTATTTTCCTCTCTATTCTTTCCATGCGGTTGCTTGGAAGAGATAGCTAAATAGCTATAAAGCCGCCGTTTGTCCACTTTCTTTTTCCTATTTTGTTTGATTAATTTTGTTTTGTATTTATGTGTGACAATCAAGAATATTCTATCTATCTATCTATTTATTAATACTTACGGTATCAAATTCCTTTTGCGTGTGTAACGCTGAAGATATAGATGTAAGAACTTTGTCTATTGATGGATATCTGAAAAACAGACCATAGACAATGTATTGAGTATATATGAAAAAAAAAAATATTTTCTTTCAAAATAAATTTATTCAAAACACCTTTATAAACGAGTTACAAGGTTTATTTTTAATTAGCAGACAATACAACGTACAGTTTAAATTACTTTTACTATTGATTTATTAGATTGATATTATTCATTTTTACAATTATATTAAACTAGTAACACCCCCCGGCTTCGCACAGGTGCAATGTAAAACAATGTAGGTACACTACTAAAATCATAAAAAAGCGTTTGTTACTCGCTGATAATGTAGCTTTCCATTGGTTTTTCCAGGCATTTTTAAAATCAGTCGAGTAGTTTTTGAGTTAAATCGTAGCAAACTAACAAATTTTCTTTCACGCCAAAACTACTCAACCGATTATCATAAAACTTTGTACACATACTCTTTATTAAAAAAATATATTTTTTAAGAAGGGTAAAAAAAATATTTTAGCAACAATACACCCATGCGAAGTCGGGGCGTTTTGCTAGTATATAATACAAGTGTCATACGTACATGGTTTTCCAGAGAGCTAAGTTTTGGTCCAATTCTTCAATAACAAGACCAACATGGCTGTAGTTAGACAGGACTCCTGTCAGAGGAACAGTCAAGTCTTGGGTACGGATCGGACTATTCTCTATTTGAGATGATACGAGGAAACTGTGGATAAAAACAAAATAGTTTTAGTAATGTGATTCATTCAAATTAGTACATTTTATAAAGTGCGAGTCAGACTCGCGTACGATGGGTCCCGTACTCTCTATAAAAACGGCAAAGAAATCATGTTTGTTGTATGGAAATAAATTAAATATTTGTTTTATTTTAATTTTAGTTAATTATTTTTAATGAATAGGCGAACGTACCTCGATCAGATCGGGGACGTTCTGCAAAAGGGCCAGATCAAAAGTACTCGTAACCGTCGAGTGTGTATGAAAGCATTGATGAAAGTAGAAGAAGCGAAAGTGGTATGTAAGGATCGGAGCATATGGAATTCCGTGATCTCTGCCTACCCCAATGGGAAAGAGGCGTGATGTATATGTATGTATGTATGTATGTATTTTTAAAGTGAATATATAATTAAATATTCTGTTTATATTTAAAGCGTTAACCTGTTGCCGTTATCAATATAAAGCAAAAACGAGCAAATGAATGGTACTTGTTGTGATAGCGGCAACAGATATACATGATACATACATCATCAGCTGTTAAAATTTCAACTGTCTAACTATCATGGTGTCAGACGGACAGACAGACAAACAGACAGCGTACCCTTAGTGTACGGAAACCTAAAAAAGACCATCTTCTTCCTTCTCAACTTCTCAACCGACCTTCTCAACTTTTCTTCATCTGTGGTACAACCGAGTACTTCTCTGATGGTTCGTGCTTCATTAGCAACATTCGTTGTCGCCATTCTGTTCCACAGGAACTCATAGTCCTCCCCATTTCCAAATCTTAGTCCCGTACAGTAGGAAACAGGACGCAAGCTTGGCGTAATTCTGTAAATGGAGTTTGATTGAAGGAAAAACTGAATTATTTAATTGCACAGATGAGCTTGTAATTTAATTATGTGTTATTTGTAAAAGTCAAGATAATCCAATTTACCAAACAAATGTAGGTACAATCTAACCATGAGTACCAATCTACATATCCATTTGAAAATTTCGTTCGGAATAGTATGGTTACATAATAAAATAAACTTACTCTTTCCCATTGTCCTTAAGTTCCTTATAGTGTGATAAAGTATTGTCAATGCATCCTTGATGCCCAAGATTACAAGCAAACTCTAGAACTTGCATTCTATTTCTAAGTGTATCATAGTCATCCATAGGATCAACATCATAACCAAGTTGGGTAATAGCACTGTCTAGCAAGTGAAGTAAATACGCCTATAACAGATACGCAGGATTATTATTATTTTTATTCAAACCTCTATGAAAACCTCTGTACCTAACTATAGGTTAATGTGTAAAATAGTAGATTTTACAAAAATAACGTAAAAATAGGTTATTCAGGACGTAACGTAAAACTGAAGGGATTCAGCGTTTTTTTTTTAATGTTTTCAATAATAATAATAAAGTAGGATAGATTATGATTCATTTTCTATCAAATAACCTTGGGTTATTATTTTAATAAATGGGCTTTTCAAATTCCTGTTTGTACCATATTTAGCAATTTCTTTTATAAACAAACCCATAATATTAAAAAAAATACGTACATCAATATGGCTCATGACTTCGCTTCCCATGTACATGTTTCTTAGTTTTTTAAATCCACGAATAGCAGCATACCAAACAGGATAACTATTTTCTTCATGAAGGAAATCTAACGTCTCGTAAAGCAGTTCAAATTTAACTTCATCCGCGAACATGAACGCAAACAAATCATTTACAATCTGTAAATAGCACAAACTCTATCTAAATCTCCACAATTTACCCTGATTATACAGTTGCTTATAACAATTTATTTACATATCTTTCGATTAAGTTTTTTACAATGTAATATGTTATTTACCTTGGCTCTATTTAAATAATGAATCTCTTCCCTCTTGCTGCCTTGAAGTGCATTTGATATTAATTGCCAGGTACGTTTATCGTAATTAACTCTGTAAAAACCTGTTGAAGACAATATTTCAATAACAGCATTTACTGCAGAGGATACTGCATATCATCACGATAATAAATACTTTCCTACCTGTTTCTTGAATATTAAAAATGATCCAATTATCTTCTGTTTCATTAACCGTCAGTTCAAAAGTTTCACCATCCATAACAAAACTAGGTCTTGTATTTTCAAAATTTGGTGCACTGCCGGTCGTGTATGTTATTGGTATTTTGTACAGTTCAGAGGTTTTTTTATCCGAATTAATGTAAAACCGTTGCTACAATAGAAAAGACATTTAAAAAATATATATTTATTTTAATTTCTATGGATATTTTCACACTGAGAGTACCATTGTTAATTAAACTTTAATCTATTTCAGAAATTTTGGTCCATTAAGATAGACACACTTTGGTTTATTGTATACAAATAGAGTAAGTTATAAACTTACTTGTTTAAGAGTTACTTTTGAATTACTATAATCGACATCAACGTGTAAAATTGGATGACCAGCTTGTGATATCCAAGAGCTCATCACGCTGGTTAAATTATATCCAGGATAAGCTGTGAATACGTTGAAATTTACTGCACCTTCCTCAAGTGCTGTATATAATCTCTCTGGATAACTTGGTTCAAGTTTGCTGTAATAAATAAGTAAATAAGCTACTAGCTGCATTTTCAGATCACTTTCATCAGTTTCAACTCTCCAAGAATTAATTATATTTTGAAAAATGATACTAACTTAGCCTCCAAGTATGAATGCAGACCGAATTTAAAAGCATCGTCTCCCAAAAAGTGGTGCATCATGCGAATGACTGAACCGGCTTTTTGGTAGGTGATTGCCCCAAAATGGCCACTTATTTCAGCTGGTGAATTAACATTATTATTAGTGATTGGAACTGATTCCTTTTTATCATCGGCGTCATAAGCAGTATAAACAGATCCTATAACGAGTTGATTTGATGCTCCAACATCAGGTTCAATCTGTAAACATTTCATAATAGGAATAATTTATCAAATCGTTACGGTTCAAACATCATCTAGAAGACCTAATCGGCTAAATAGACACTTTTTATGTTTTATATTACATATATATAAAGTAAAATATGGAATTTGTTACCAAAGAAGTGATATAATCTTGGAAGTAATTAGCGAATCCTTCATTCAGCCAAGTATTACTCCACCAGTGCGCCGTAACGAGGTCCCCAAACCACATATGTGTAGTTTCATGAGCTACAATCTGCGCTACTCTATACTTGTAGTATGGTGTAGAATCTTCAGGAACATATAATAATAAAGACTCCCTGTAAATATTAATATTAACAGTTTGAAAGAGGTATTTAAAATATTTTGGTTAAAATCGTATAAGAATCGTTGAAATGAAATAACTCTATAAAATATACAAACCTATAGGTAATCAATCCCCAATTTTCCATTGCTCCTGCATCAAAATCAGTAAGTGCAACGTGGTCTAGCTTTAAATTACTGTCAACAGCGTAATAATCAATTCCAAAGTAGTTGCCCAAAGCTTCTACTACTCTTTGACCGAAATCAGCAGCGTAAGCAGTTTCGTTGGCTGCTTCTGGACGAGTGTAAATACCAAATTCATTAACTCCGTTTTCCATATTTACTGTGCCTTCAAATTCTGACACAAGAAATGCTACTAGATATGTAGACATCCTTGGTGTTGGGTAAAAAACTTCTCGTATATAACCATTTGCCCTAAAAACAATAAAAAACTGGTACCGTCATTTATTTTCAACTAACAATATTTTACAACACATACATAGAACATATGTTTTTTGATAATATTGTATTTAATGAATTGCAATTTGTAATTAATTACTAAGAATACCATTATAGAATACTAATTTGCATAGATTATTTTATTTTTTTAATTATCAACATGGGTCTAAATCTTCTTCAGTATTATGAGTATTTGTAGAATACAATCAAAATTACTTGCTGAACATATTATTTTATACTATTTTAATATAATCTTTGTAATAATGTTCAATGAAATCTTAAATGAATGTTAGATTCTTTAAATCTAATATCATGTACTTTCTACCCACTAAAATATTTTCATATAAAAGATTTAACACATTACAAATAAGGTCTTACAGTGTAATTGAACTCTGCATCTTTGTGTTAGCCAAACTGGGCTTAAAGTTTTCCGGTCTGTCAATAGTGAGAGTAAATATTGCTTTCAGTTCTGGTTCATCAAAGCATGGAAACACTTTGCGAGCATGTGTTGGCTGCATTTGAGTTGCTCCTAGCCATCTGAAATACCTTGAGTCTTAGCATTGACGTAAAAGTAGATGTAAAATAAATAAAATTTATAGCAGATATCTCTATTCTTTTCTCGATTATTTTAACATGTCAATTGTAAGAATATTATCACAAATATGATAAGTGACTTATGTAATCAATATTATCGGAACAAACTTCGAATACCAGTTTCTTAATTCAAACACTTTTGTTTTGTTCATATAGTTACTCAGCGTCATCACAGAATTAAGGCCCATTTACACGATGCAAGTTTCTTGCCTGTTGCTTTCAATTAAATTGAAGCAATAAATGACTTGCAAGGTCTCAACAACACGTAACATTCTTGATCTATCATATAACTTTTAATTCAATACTTTTCTTGATGTAAGAGCGTATAATATCCGTATATAGTTGCTTACAATTCTTGGATGTCAGTTATTGCACTTAAATTATTGTTCTTGTACGAGAAAATGGCATCGTGTGAAAGCGCTTTTAGTCTTTAATATTGAATATATTACTTACTTTTTAACACCTCCTTCCATGTAATAATTCTTGTAAAATCCAAAAAGATCATCTCTAATAGGGCCTCTATAACTAATTTTTAGTTCATAGTCATAGCCAGCTATAAGTTCTGAATCAAAATTCATGTAAGCAAAAGTATACTTTTTGTCGAATTCTAATGGATTGACTCCATTTAGTTTAACAACCACAGTACCACTGGTTAAACTAATATCAGTTGCATTATAATTTAACTCGTCTGAATGAATTTTAATTTGATTAATATTAGTTTCTGTTCTAAATTTAATAATAACTTCTCCATCGAAAGTAAACGCGTTGTCATCTCCAGTATCGAAGTACGGTGTGATGGTGATAAGGTAAGACGATGGTATAATTGTTGTGTTAAGGCGATAGTTTATATCACTTTTTGCTATGGCTAGGACCAGGCTAAATATAGCCAATGTTATATATTGTCGATACATTTCTGAAATATTGAATTTTCTTACTTTAGATAGTTAAAATATGTACATTATTACTTTTAGCAGTTTTGTTGGTTGTCTATTTAGTTTCTTATTCGTATGTACAAAAGTAAATTTAAAGGATGTCGTAGACAGTAAAATATAATCATTTAATAACTGTGGATATAAATTACCAAAAAGACCAACACTGGTGTCAATTTAATTGATTCATAATAATTTTTAAAATATAAATACATGTGCTTGAGAATAGATTTATTTAAACCTAGTAGTCATATCTCGCTCGATAAATTATATCTAAGAGAAGGGAGTATTTTAGTAAATTATTGTTATTAAAAAAAAACTATATTTTATATAAATAATGAGACTCCGAAATTAAAGTAGCAACTACAGCAATACTTAAAATTATGTTTAAGATCTCGATAGTAACAAAGTATATCTAGTACCAGTATTTTAAATAAGTTTAAATTTTCTAATTTAATTTAAAATTTACTTACCAATGTGCTTGCATCGACAGTTAAATATCAAAACTGTGCTCTTGATTTTAGGCGATATACACGATAAGGTTCATCTTGAGCGTCTTATCATTTATTCTCGTTGATAATACTATATTCTATGTCAAGTGTAGTATCTTGATAATGCACCGTATTCAGTATTCCTTACATCTAGTTTTCTTATATAGTGCGTTTTATTATTAGAGTTATTGCTGAATTGACGTCTTCAATATTTACATACTTTAGTTTAATTAAAATAATTTAGCCTCGATTTAAATCTACAATCTACTGTCTAAATACTAAATCTGTGATAAAAAAATATATGGACACAAATTATTTTCATTTTTACAATCCACACATAGATGAAGGTTTGAATTTTAATTTTGATAAAGAAATTCTATAAGTTTTCAGATAATTTGTTGTAATTATTAACCAATCAAACATTATATAAAAAACTTTTATTACACATCCAATTTTTTATTTTTTTTATTGTATTGATTCTCCGTTATATTTAAAATAATTCTAATAACACCGCAACTTCCTATAAGATAAAATTACTAATGAAATTCGAAACCTTGTTTACGGTTTTTCTTTGTAACATTGAAGGTGAATCTTAGTATTAATTGTTATTAGTGACAATTTTAATTGAATACAATTACAGGGTTTACATTGAAATTGACCTCAGATTAATGAAGAAGTATTTATTTTATATAATTAAAACATTGCATTGAAACTAAAAATGAAAATATAAAGTACTCGAAACCGACGAGTGTGTATGAAAGTAAAAGAAGGAATAAAATGGTATCAAGGAAAGAGGTGTGATAAATATATTATATGTATGTATATATAAAATAGAATGCACCTATTTAATTATTAAATTACTACTAGTGGACCCCGCAGACATTGTTCTGCCACAATTTTGGCTTCGAAATTGTATAATTATTCTTAAAGAAAAAGCTTTTCCCGCTTTTCTGTTGAAATTTTTCCTGAATTTTCTTTGCTATAAACATCACGGAGCCCGAGACCTTTCCAACGAATGCAAAACCGTGGAAATCGGTTCGTGCGTTCTGGAGTTATATCGTCAGGAAGGAAAACCCGACTTATTTTTATATAGTAGATAGGTATCATTCTAACTATTACTCATTTGTTTGCGATATTTGTGATGATATAAAAATCTTATGAAATATGTATTTAGTGTATAAGATTTTCATCATTAATACATGCAAAAATATAATTAAAATATTCAAGCAATTTTTGATCCTGGGGAAAAAAAATTAAATTTTCCACGTCAGTGCTAAATAAAACAAAAAAATATATGAAAATTATATTAGAAAAGAAAGACTAAAACACTTAAAATAACCGCAGACATAATTAATTATTATATATCAACATTAAAGCAGTTAACAAAATTAATAGGAACGCTGGTGCTACAATAACTCCGGATCCTCTAGCAGCTCTTAGAATAGAGGATGCCTTTTGCGTGCCCCATTCCATGTTACTTCTAGCTGATGCGATAGCACTCAAACCTGTAGAAGCGCTCGGTACCGTGGCTTGGTTTTCACGAAGCCATGCCTCCATCTGAAACAACAAAAATAGATTGTTTTTTTATATAATTGGGTCGCAAATGTGTAGATGGCTCACGTGATGGTAAGTGATTACCATCGCCCATAGATTTCCACAACAACAGAGGGCCTTTGTAGCATTTATAGTGAATTCCCGAGTCCCCTGTGTGTCTGCCCTTTGCCCCACTCATGGGGCAGACACATTTTTGTCCATTTACATTTTTCTTTACAGACATGAGAGTAATCAGTCTTCTGTGCCCTGCTCGATTAAAATAATTGTTTAAAACTTATTTTTCTTTTTTTTTTTATGTCAGATATCGACAGACGAGCATGAGGTTCACTTGATGGTAGGTGATACCTCAGCCACAGAACATCAGTCAATGATGCGCTGTCGACCTAATTTTACTTCGAGCATTCGGAAATCCATAGACTGAAACCGAAACGCGCAATATGCACTTCACGGTTAAACATGTTGTCCCGGGTGGGATTCGAACCCACGACCCATCGATGCGCACGGCAGGTGTTCTACCGAACGCGCCAACGAGCCCGTCAAATCCGTTATTTCCACGGAATTCGAAAACATCCGTTGCTGAAAGTAACACGCATAGCACTAAATTACCATGTCTAATAGTAGATTAATATTTTCAGTTAGTTTAAAAAAAAATAACCTAGTAAATCACTTTGCATTGCCAACTAAGTATATAACATTATTCTACTATGAAAAATAGTGTTTTTCACTAGGGTAGGATATAATCCCAGAAAATGAAATTTTGAAATTCTATGAAATTTGGCATGACGAAGGCATAAAAAAAGAAAATACATAAATCTAATTTGAAAACAGTTGACTCCCACGAATTGGGTAGAAATTCAGCATAATGTATGATATGTCATAGCAGTACGATACTCTGACGATAATTTTCAGTAGTGTGAACATCCGTTCTGTAATTAGGCCAAAGCTGAAAAACAGTATGATGAGTTAGCCAAAAAACATCATGCTGAGGCCAGTGTTCTTTTCATCAGATGTGATCAGATCAGATTCTTATATTTAAAATATTTAGTTAATTAGTTTTATTTAGAATGAATATACGTATAAACGTATTTTATTCAATGGAGCAAAATACAGTAGGTATTTTAACACTGTAAATTATGTATAATATACATAATGGGCATATTAATAAAAACGTTAGATTGCTTATTATTTATCGAAAAATATATTTTTTCGAAGGATTTTGATGATAAAGAATGGTACCTTAATTTTAATATAGAAAATGAAAAAATGTCTTCAGTATAAGTGATGTGGTATAATTAAATAACTATACTATTAAATTAATTTAAACTCAAATATTAGTACTAGATATACTTAGGTATCTTCCATTAGATAACTGTGTAGTTCACTTACATCGTTAAGCCCTGCTTCATCTAGATAGCTCGCTAGATTACTCAAAATGTTTCCAAACCAGGCTGGTAAGACAACCCTGAAATAATAATAATTATAATTAACATTTATGTTGTCTTATCATAGCTTGTAGTAGAGTCTTTGGCTTTTGAATATCAAACCAGATTTAAATGATACATTTGTCTTCACCTTCATTCATTTATGTAAAGAGGTTTAAGTTTTAACTTTATATTTTAGGAAACGTATTACGTAATAATAACGTAACGTAACGTAGGCTAGGACTACATTCATTTATCTTCATGCAGACTGGTAATACAATTGCCTTGCTTTAATAAAAAAATATGCCATAAAAAGTGTATGATGAAGGGCGTAAGGTTTTTTGTGCGAAACGGAACAAAATAATATAATCATAGTTTTTTTACGCCTTATTGAAAAAAATAGCTAAAGTTAATATATTATGTCTGAAAGTCTTCACTGTCTCACAGGCGTAATTTATTATCAAACTCATTGTCAGCAGCAGCTTTTAGGTTTGTTTATATATTTCAACTCTTTATAATAACACATAACTAACCAATAAATATCAGTATATACTTACTTTCTTCTAAATTCTTCAACTCTGGGCTTCAAAAACTCTAGTGCCGTATTGGCATTAGCTCTATTTCCCATATACAAGAAATTCATAGCATTCACGCTATCTTGTGCTTTGACGTTATTACTAAGAACCATCTGCAAATATCTAGAAAATAATTTACAAACCACATTATTGTTTAGTTTAATAATAATAATTAATTAAGGAAAGGTTTGCTAGGAGGTATTTGACAGACTCGTTGACACGTTTGGTAGAACACCTGCCGTAAGCATCAATGGGTCGTGGGTTCGAATCTCACCGGGACGACATGTTTTTAATTTTCTGTAAGCATGTTTTCCCCACGTCTGTTAACTTCGGGCATTGAACGGGTGATAGGTATATCGAAATTCCGACCGGGTAACGAACCACCGTTCATAAATCGTAACAAAAAAACAAATATTTATAATGTTGGCGTAGAACACCTGCCGTAAGCATCAATGGGCCGTGGGATCGAATCTCACCGGGACGACATGTTTTTAATTTTCTGTAAGCATGTTTTCCCCACGTCTGTTAACTTCGGGCATTGAACGGGTGAAAGGTATATCGAAATTCCGACCGGGTAACGAACCACCGTTCATAAATCGTAACAAAAAAAAATCTAAACTAATATTAGTTTAGATTTTATTTATTATTCTTACTCTTGTACTGCTTGACGGTCAGTAGTACAACCGAGAGCCCTCAACATGGCCACCTCGTCTCCCTGGTTGTTGGAGCTCAGCCTCCGCTGGTACATGAACTGCCAATCACTGTAGTTGCCATTGAGGAGACCTTGACAGAAGACATGCCTTCTCAAGTTGGGGTTTACACTGAAAAAAAAATGAAAAAAAAAGGTATTTTAAGGAAATTTCCATTTGCACTCCTATGAATTTGATTTTTGTTTTTATTGAATTTTTATTATACCCAGTCGTAAATGCGATGATATTAAATAAAAATATCTAAATATAAATAAATTTTTGAGTAAATATTAAATTGTGACACAAAAAATTGTAAACTTAAGTCATTAGAACTTTATAATATTTAATTACTTTTTTTTAATATTGTCTTTTATTAACCCGAGTCACACATTTAAATAAATATATTTAGACAATCAATATTGTCATATTATAGAAAATTACAGTGAATATATAAAGTAGAACATTTCCATAAACAAATAAGAAATATTGCGTGTTTCAAGACTATTTTCTATTTACTAGAGATAAGTTTAAGTAATGAAGTAAAAGGAACCGTATAGCCATTAAAGGAAATTGACCAAGCCTCAATATGTTATCGATATAAATGGTATTATAAATTAATCCTGGTATAATTGTTGCTAATAGTTATAAAGTTGTTTTTATTTGCTCGTTACACATTATTAATAATACAATATTTTTATATTACTAGCAACTCGCCCCGGCTTCACACGGGTGCAATGTAGATGAACTAAACACTAAAACTATGTTGCTCGCTGATGATGTAGTAGCTATTGGTGAAATAATTTTTGAAATCGGTCGAGTTGTTTTTGAGTTTATTCAAATCAAATATTTCCTCTTTATAATATTATTATATTAGTATGCCATCAAAAACATAAATTGTAAAAAAAGCCAAGTCTTGCAACTCAGTTCTTCTATCGTAAAAAGTTGTGAGATCCATATAATACCAAGTCGGTCAATTTATTCAGTCTCTACTGAAGGATCCTTCTGTCTTAAGTAATTACATGATAAGCTAACCTAACAATATCTTATAGTGATCGTATCAATGCCAATATTAAAAATCTTTGATGTTTAAAATAAATAGATTGGCTCGGCTATCGCATGAAATCACAATGTATCTTTTTTTATTTTATTAAAAACATAATGTATCTCACAAGTAATACATATTATATTAAATTAGATTGTTTAGTGCGATTGCCAAGTCAATCTATTTATTTTAAACATCAAAGATTTTTAATATTGGCATTGATACGATCACTATAAGATATTGTTAGGTTAGCTTATCATGTAATTACTTAAGACAGAAGGATCCTTCAGTAGAGACTGAATAAATTGACCGACTTGGTATTATATGGATCTCACAACTTTTTACGATAGAAGAACTGAGTTGCAAGACTTGGCTTTTTTTACAATTTATGTTTTTGATGGCATCTCATTTCTTTTTGTAGATAGTCCTTTTCTTAGTTTATTTGGATAAGAATTAATACAAAGCTATGGATAACATAGTCTGATTTTGATCGGCATTTTTATCAACTTTTTAATGTAAAAAAGTAGTTATAGTGACATAACTACAATAGTTGGACATATGGTCTCGTAAAGTTTTTTGTAGATTTTGATATGTTCTATAATATTGTAGAACGTTTTTTTGTTCTATCATCAATACTTTCCGCAGCACATGCGGTGAAAGACATTTTATGGCTAATTTTTTTACACCTTGGGTTGTTTTTAGTAGGGATTTCTAAGGATCTCTATTTTTTCTTGTAATAAATACCCTATGTTACTCAGTGATAATGTAGCTTTCTAACGGTAAAAGAATTTTTAAAATCGGTCCAGTAGTTTTTAAGTTATTCATTACATACAGAAATACAAAAAAAAATTGTATATCTAGAAAACTGGACCGAAATTTCAAAATATTGTAGTTTTCCCTTGATTTATAGACTAAACACTAATTGTATTCTAAATTTCAAGTTTCTATGTCTGCTAGAAGTGCCTTAGAGTTTTGATGATCGGTCAGTCAGTGAGTGAGTGAGTGAGTGACAAATTATCAAACTTTGACTAGTTATAATTCTTAAACTACTGGTTCAAACAGAATGATATTTGAAATATACCGAGTTTATACAATGTCTGCTTAGTGACTGAAAATTCAGTATTCTAGTTTTATCCACAACGAAGTTATAGGGGGTCGAAAATGGCCCGAACTACTTCGAGAAAAGGATAGTACGGCCGTGCCACTTTTTGCTCGACTTGGCGGGGGCACTACCGTGCCCCCAGATAGACGAATAGATATAGATTGGTGATGTTTATTGTAATTTGCTTTTTTTGCAAGGATTAGAGGGTGGTGGTAAATAACGAGAGACAGAGAATACTCCTGGAACGCGTTTTCCTATAACACGGAACCAATTCATCGTGTTATAGGGGGGATACTTACTGTTAAAAAAGCTAGTCTTGAAAGAGCATGTTTATTTCTTTCATTATTGAATATTGTCTTTTATTAACGCGAGTATCACACATTTAAATAAAATATAACGGATTAAAACATGGAGTTCATCGCGAGCACGGTGGCTGAAAAGCATCCGAAAAGTATAAATAAGTAGTAAATTTTAATCCGTTATAAAGTATTTTATTTAAATGTTTATTCTACTTCACTAATATTAAACTAGTATAGAATTAAAAATACCTGTTTCCATTATTTCTTAATGCATTGAATTTTAAAAGTGCGTTACTGATGCATCCTTCGTGACCAATATCACAAGCGAATTGAAGGACGAATAATCTATTCAACGTCCTGCTCAGTGGTTCGCCAATTTCTACGTCATATCTTAGTTCAGCAATTACACTTCGCAGGAATTCAAATATGATTTGCTGTAAAAAAAAAAATAACCAACTTCTAAACTACAACTACATACAGTATGTACATACTTAAACTAAAAAGAAATATTTTAATTACTTCAAAGCAAGAGCCTTAAAGGACAATCGACACCATTATTGATACTTATATCTAATATATAAAATTCTCGTGTCACAGTTTTCGTTGCCATACTTCTCCGAAACGGCTTGACCGATTCTCATGAAATTTTGTGTGCATATTGGGTAGGTCTGAGAATCGGACTAACATCTTTTCATCCCCCTAAATGTAAAGGGTAATCCACCCCAAATTTTTTTTTTTGATTTTTGGACGATTTTTTTTGTTTTTATTTTTTTATAATGTGGTATTAAAAATTAACATACAACCCCGGCTTTTTTTGTCAAAAAATCTTGACCCGTGCGAAGCCGGGGCAGGTCGCTAGTATACTATATGTTTAATATTTATTAACAGTTATTTTTAAAGTCGGTGCTACCCAACCTTTGCCGCTCCGTACCGTTCGAAAATGTGTTGCAAAAGCAGGATTAAAGCAGGATTCTTGGCTGGCTCGTAATGAGTTAGGTTTTGATACTACTTAAGATCTTTAAATAAAAATAATACAAATAACTTACGTCAAACTCCCTTAACGTATTAGGGATGTGTCTAAAACGATTCCTTATCCAGGAGAATCCAGATATGGCTGGATACCAGGAGTAATAGCTTGTATCTTTTTTGAGAAAGTCTAAGATTCGAAAACCAAGATTGAAGGATATTCTCTCTGAACGCATCAGTGCGAAAACGTCGTCAACGATCTAAAAAGTAATAGGGATTTTAATTCAAATTATTCTATTTCTTTTTTAAAATTTTATAATTTTCCTACATATTGATTTAGATTTAGTTAATGCTTTAAATTAGGTATATAATCTCAAAAATGTTATGGAGCTCCGTAAACGTAGCCAAAACTATCTGATATCGGATATTATAATCTATCCGTAACCGTAACCGAATTCTCTATAAAAGTTTTGAATAATTTCAGATAGGAGACAGGATTTTTGTTTTTGCTCAGCCTAGGCAATAAACTAGCCGCGCTCGTCCCTTGCTTTATTATTTCTATTACTCAGTAATAACTAGTTAGTTATTGTGGGATTACGTTACAATATCCAATATCCGTAACCGTATCTGAAACCGATATGATATTATTCCTATACCTCATATGTATCTACATCAGAAATTTGATATCCATAACATCCCTAATCTTTAATTAAGGTTAAAAATGTGTTTCATACACAAGTTAGTAAGAGACAAAAGTAGAATATTACCTGAGCTCTGTTTAAATGGTGTACGCTGGTATGGTTATTTTGTAAGAAATCAGCAATCATTTCCCAAGTATGTGTATCATAATTAACTCTGTACATTCCTGAAAGGCAAAAAGTAATCTAGAAATTCAAAATCATTTATTCACCTAGAAAAATTAAATGCTTCTAATTTTACATTTACTGCCAGTTCTCAAACCAAGGGCGTAGAATGGACGAGAAGAACTGGCAATAAACTCTCCGCCACTGTATTTTAATTTAGAAATGAATTATGTATGGTTGTGTATAGTTCGTTTACTGCAAACATATAAATACTTAATATTATTTAAATGTATAGTGGAAAGTATACGCGAAAATGTAAATCTTTATTTTACAAGATATGAGCCTAATGGTTTCGCGAAAACATCGAGTTCAAGGGAACCAAATTAAAAAAAAATCAGTCAGAACAGATCTAGTAAAGTAAAATAATCACTGAAAAAGTGTGAATTCCCGAGTCTCTTATTGGGGCATGGGGTAGATCCATTTCTATGTCTGTTTCACTGATAATTTTTCTTTAAAAGCAAGTATCAGCCTTCTATGCTCTATCTGAACGAAATATTTTTTTTAACTTGTTTCCCCGGGATTCGAACCCAGGACCTCCGGTGCTAAATGCAACTCGCTTACCACTGAGCCATGGAGGCGGTCTTTCCGAAAAAGGCACATATTAAATGTGTTTGCCCATGCCTAATTATGAAACTCCGAAATTCACACTTGGTATGTATTTTGTAATGTAGCGTACTTTTTCCGTATAACTGCTATAGAATTAATCTTCAATTATTATTTATATTACAATTTAGAAATGAGAAATAAATATATACATGCGATATATTAATAAGCGATTTCAGCATTCTACTACTTTTTTTTTAGATCGGTCCAGGAATTACAGACTTAGAATTACTTGTATTATTTCTCTCGCAACACCAATCAAAATAGATTTTTACTTTGTATACAGCGTTTAGATCGTGATAACTTATAAATTTTATTTAAGACTAGCAATTGCCCCCCCAACCCCCCTTGTGGGTTGAATTTCGTAAAATCCGTTCTTAGCTGACCTCTACTCGGCGAAAGGAATATTCCTACCATATTTCAAGTCGCTACGCCTTATGGTTCCAGAGATATCGTGATGAGTGACTATATAGGTGGGAATCTCTTTTATATATATAGATAATTGAGTCGTAGGATGTAGTCGTCTACATCCTAGAATTTCTCCAAACTGATTAAAAATATGTCGACAATTTAAAAATATTTTAAAAATAGAACAGCACCTTTCTGTTGAACATTGAAGATCACCCATTCCTGGCCAGGGTCTTTTTGGATCTGATAGTTTTCTCCCAACATAATATGTGACACTGTGAGGTTCTCCCAGTCAAGATTAGTTTCGGTTGTGTACGTTAAAGGTATAGGCCAATTTTGTTCAGTCTGTTCAGCTGAAGGGCTGATAAAGAAACGTTCCTGAAAGTATAATCTCACATAGTATGACATAAAACAAAGTCGTTTTCTCGACATCTGTCTCTATGTACACTTAGATCTTTTAAACTAATCAACGGATTTTCATCAATATGTAAACAGAGAGATTGTTCTAGATGTCAATAGAAATTAAGGCGATTTAAAGTTTTCATCGCATCGTTTTTTCTTAGTTTATCTTTTCGTGCGAATCCACGGTAAGTCGCTAGTAAGAAATAAGATGCATGAACAAAAAAAACTAAGCTTGCTGTTTTAATAATAATAATCATTTATTGCAGGTAAAATACCCACAGTTAAAAAGTTACAGACAAAATAAATTATGGAAAAGTATTTTCGACGGGCTCGTTGGCGCGTTCGGTAGAACACCTGCCATGCGCATCGATGGGTCGTGGTTCGAATCCCACTGGGATGATATTTTTATAATTTTCTGTAGGCATGTCTTCTCCACGTCTACTAACTTCGGGCATGGAACGGGTGGGAGGAATATCGAAATTCCGACCGGGTAACGAACCACCGTTGAAAGATGGAAAAACCGTGAAGTGTATATTACCGCATTTCAGTTTCAGTCTATGGATTTCCGAATGCTCGAAGTAAAAAGTAGGTTGACAGCGCATCATTGCCTGATGTACTTTGGCTGACACCTACCATCAAGTGAACCTCATGCTCGTCTGTCGATATCTAACATTTAAACAAATGCAGAAGAAATACCAACCCGAACCAACATTGAAGTTATCTAATATATAAAAAATGATCGAGATTTGAAATAAACAAAATTAAAAAGCAACAGTATACCTACCTTTGTATTTTTTAGATTAGATTTCAATAAAATACCTGTTGAATATTAATGAGTCCAGTGTTCATGTTAACATTGACATTGATCACGGGGTATCCTCGTTCTTCAACCCAATACCGGAAAATAGCAGCAATATCCAAGTCATTTCTATTTGGATAGTCCTCAGCGAATGCTTTTGCGAAATTATTGTAAAGATCAATTGGGAACGCATGCTCATATGACCTAGAAGATTATTTATTGAAAATTTATCAATGTTTTGTCATTTCTTCATTAAACCCGTATTTACATTACCGTTTTCACAGCCTTGATTTTGTTTATAAGGTAAAATTTAATTTAATACAATTGTAACATTCTTCTTTTCAAATTTCAAGTTTTCATATATTTAATAACTACTTTTGAAAAGAAGCAATAGTACGAAACGTTTGTTCTATATGCATTTATTTCAGAATTAAAATGTTCTTCTATTCTGTTCTATGTAACTGCTTCAGATAATTCAGAATTTAATGTTTTAAAAAAACACTGCTCTCATGCTTACCTATCAACTAAAAAGTAATTCAAAGCTTTTTTGAAAGTATTTTCTCCCATTAGATGCTTTAACATAAGTAACAAAGACGCTCCCTTTGTATAACTGATTCCACTGAAATGGCCAGTTACTTGTGCTGGAGTATTAACAGTATGTTCAAGTGCTCTGGTGTTTGCTGACGAATCTGATGATAGAGCACCTTGCAATGATAGAATATTGAACTGGTCTGCAATTTCGAGTGATGGATCCACCTACAAATAATAGGTAATTAGAAAATATTTTTATAGTGCCTTTCAATACCTGATATACTAGTACTTATCTTAAACATCTTCTGTAATGTTTTAAATTAAATTAAATATTTCCTTATATGGTAAAGAGATCTTTTATGTATGCTTTTGATAATGACATTTAAATTATGACGGTTTCGTAGGTAATTAAATATGTTTTACTTATTCGTACATCTAGTCACTTAAGGCATTTAATAGGGTTAGGATTATTAATTATTATTAATTAATTTCGACTGGGTGACTCGTTACCGCTCATCGTTGGATCAACCGTGTAGTGTATAGTATGGGTTTCGATATCAGTCTATGGATTTCCGGGGTAAACAATTAGATCTACAACGCATCATTCTGTTATTGTTCTGTGGTTGATGTATCAACTACCATTAAGTGAAACTTGCTATCGATAGCTAAAACAAATACTAACTTCATGCATAGCGAAGTATTCAAAATAACTGGCAAATCCTTCATTGATCCATACATTGTCCCACCATCTACAAGTTATCAAATTGCCAAACCACTTATGCGCTAATTCGTGTGCTGTTATAGTTCCGATATACATTTTATCTAACGCATTAGTTTCGCCATCTTCATATAAAAGACGAACCTCTCTGAAATTATTTAAAATATTCATCAATAATTATGGTATTCTGCAATACTACTTAAACATTTGCTTTGTAGGTAGTTAGTGTGTTCGCACCCCGACGTGTCTCACAATTTCATAAATCTATTTTCTGATTTCTTTAAAAGAATCATTCACTATGTAGAGTAATTCTAATAATTGCGAGCGTTCAATGGCTGGGAATGTCATTTTCTATTTTTTGGAAAGGGACTCCTTTATAGAAATTAGAATTCACTATAGACATAGTTGCTAGATAGTAATTGGGAGCGTTCTATAGCTGGGAATGTAACTAATTCATAGATGGAAAAACGATGAAATATTTCATGTTTCAGTTTAAATATATGAAATTATAATAGCCTGAAAACACATAAACAATGCATCATTGCTTCATTAGATATCTCATCTACCAAAATGTGAGCGTTATGCTCAACTGTATACTACAATATAAAAACTAACAATAATCATATTAATATTATAAGACTGTACCTATATGAAACTAATCCCCAATTCTCAGTGGCTCCGGAAGCCCAGTCTGGAGTTGCAATTTGATCATTTTTTAGATTATTGTCCATTGAATAGTAATCAATTCCTAAATAATCGGATAGCCATTTAGTCAGTGGAGGTCCAACATCTAACGCGTATTGTCCTTGACCAGCGGCGTTTGGTCTCGCGAGAATACGGTATGGTGTAGTACTATTGTTATTATCTGCTATCACTGAAAATTCTTCACTGATATGGAATGTTACCAAATAAGCCGACATTCTTGGAGTAGGATAAAATATTTCCCTCATACGATTACCGATACTGAAGAAAAAATTACATTAATTGATTATAGATTAATATTATAGTTAGTAGCTTTTGATATAATATGACAATATAAAAATACTTACGTTTCTTGATGAAATATTGGCATATTTGCGTAAGTTTGGGTAAAATTTATAGGCCTATTAATTATCATATTGAATATAGACTTATATCCGGGTTCGTCAAAACAGGGAAATGCCTGTCTTGAGTTCGTTGGTTGCAAATGTGTTCCAGCGTACCAGCTATAATATAAAAAATAATTCTTATGCACAGTTTTAGAAAAATATGCTTCAGATGTCATTATTTTCTTCTTGGTTTTAAAAAGCTTATTAACGAAAATGTGTACTTACTGTCTTCGCCCATCGCTACCAATGTAACTTCCTCTGAAAACACCTCTAGAAAGTGGTGTCTCATTTATATTACCAATATAACGTATAGTGAGTCGATAAGTTTCGTTAACATTCAACGTCCATCCTTGAGCCAGGTTTATTTTTAAGAAATGATATTCTCTTATTCTCTCAAATGGATTCGAAGCGTTCAAAGGAATTATAGATCCAGCGCTATTAAATACAGTAACTGCTCCAATTTCTTTAACATTTTCATGAATCACCAGTGTAGATGTGTTATTGTTTAGAGCCTTAAATTTGACGAAAAACAATTTATTTAATTTTATTACAAAAAACAAATGTTAACGCCATCTATCGTCATCGAGACAAGACAACCACAAGCGTAATAATTAGTCGTGTCTATGAAGTTTCGGCTGCCGCCATCTTTTTATGTTAAAATTTAATTTGAAAAATACGTTAAAACGATGAACACGTCTTTTAAATCAAGCAACCCAGACTCCAATTAATTCGTAATTTATAATTAACCTCAGTTCCTAAACAACAAAATCAGTACCTATAGACTCAAATAAATAAAAAAAATATAGAATTACAAGTTCTCCATACTCTTTCTTGACGACATTATTTGGAAACTGAATTTTTATTATGTCACGGATACTCACTCTTACGATGATTTCTACAAAACCATCAAAAGTAAATGCTTCCTTATTTCCCTCTGCTTCAAAATACGGCGTTATTTCTACATTAAATGTAATAGGATCTAAGTCTTCCGGAAGTCTGTAAACCTCGTCATTATTACTTCTGTAGGGTAAAGTTTCTTCAATATCGAATGGAAAATCACTTTTTACAACTGTCCATAAAACTGGTAAAATTACCAGCCTTAGGAGATAAGACATGATGCTGAAATAATAATAATAAATAAATAATATTACTCATAAATTTCTATAATTTCTCTTCCTACAAAATTGCAAAACATGATCCTTGATCATTTTTTAAAAGCGTCTCTTGATTGCACAGAAGCACTGTCTAATAATAGTTGAACTTGAATTATTTCACGTATTTTAGCATGTATGTATTAAACTAATAACAGTATTCCATTTTCGACCAAATTATTTTTTTATAAGCTGATCACACTTCGCTAAAATTAATCCAAGAGATTATCCATTAGGATTTGCTTATGAGTGTTCATATTTTTTATTATCATTTGAGACTTAGAATGCCTTAATTTATTAAATACAATTAATACAATATAAAGAATACTTAACAAATGACATTAACATAGAACTGTAAGTACCTTATCTGTTTTACAGTCAGATCTTGATTTTTTTTATTTTTGCAATAATTATATTTAGTAACAAAAATTTATCACCAACCTCTATTACAACTGCTCGGAATTAAAGAACACTGTATAATCGTATTTATCTTATCATTATATTTAACATAATTCTAATTACCCATATTATACTTTATCGGAATTACCAGTGATAAAATAATTTATCAAAGCAGAATATCAATTGATAAGAAAATTTATTAATCACAAATAACCAAAATTTAAAATAATCGAATCCATAAGTCCGCGAGATAAATATTGAAGACTTAAAGCGGAGAAGCGCAAGGCTATACAATAGATTGTATATGTAAACGAAAACATTATAAAAAAAGCCAGCTTATTCTGGAAATAATCTACCATTTCAATAACAGTATTAATTAAAGCCTAAAACAAGATAGTAATGACGATGTGTATGATAAAAATCATCAAATTCCTAAATGATATTTATTTTCTTCAGAATTTTTTCAGAATACGATTCCAGTTATAACTGGTTATTTCTATTATCTGTTGTTAACTTTCGAGTGTTAACTTTTGACTAAATAGTGTTGATTTTCATACATGAAAAATAAAATATTTATTACAATGTTCTTTATTTAGTTATTTTACTCGCATAGCCTCAAAAAGTGATTTTTATGTTAGATATCGACAGACGAGCATAAGGTTCACTTGATGGTAGGTGATATTTCAGCCATAGAACATCAGTCAATGAGGCACTGTCGAACTACTTTATTATTTACTTCCAGCGTTCTGAAATGCATAGACTGAGACCGAAACGCGCAATGTGCACTTCACGGTTTTTCCATCTATGAACGGTGGTACGTTACCCGGTCGAAATTTCTATATTCCTCTCTACTATTTAATCCCCCAAGTGACCAGACGTGGGGAAGCAAGCTTACAGAAAATTATAAACACCGGGGCTATACCTACTCATAGTCAGTCTTAAAAATTTTATGTCAGATATCGATAGACGAGCATTAAGTTCACTTGATGGTAGGTGATACCTCAGCCACAGAGCATCAGTCAGTGATGCGCTGTCAACCTAATTTTTACTTCGAGCATTCGGAATTGTATTATGCAT
Organism: Anthocharis cardamines; assembly: GCA_905404175.1. Taxonomy (NCBI): domain Eukaryota; kingdom Metazoa; phylum Arthropoda; class Insecta; order Lepidoptera; family Pieridae; genus Anthocharis; species Anthocharis cardamines. The sequence continues at coordinate 10,596,841 of FR989962.1, read as the reverse complement.
CATCATCCAATAATTATTTACATAATTTAGATATTTTAAATATGTCCAGTTCACATGAAAGTTTAAATAAAATATATTTAATCAAAAATAGACTTTATTAAGCAAATATGGTTAAAATGGCCACAGTTAAAATGAATGTCGTAGATATTATGGCAGTCGTTGCACCACTTCTGGTTGCATCTATAATCATGTCTGCATTAGCTGCACCCCAGGCCATATTATTTCGAGCTGTATTTATGGCGGATATGGCGGTATTGAACTGCAAGGTATCCGTTTGTGTACTTCGGAGCCAGTCTTCGTACTGAAAATACAAAAAGAAATTTCAAATATGGTTAAGTTTTTTATGAACGCAAGTATCACACATTATAATAATAAACGCGATTTATTATTTAAATTATTTATCCCGACGTTTCGGATGCTTTTCAGCAACCGTGGTCACGGGGAGACAGGATAAATAATTTAAACAATATAAATAATAAATCGCGTTTTAATCCGGTATACAGTATTTTATTTAAATATGGTTAAGGTTTATAATTGCATAGTCTACCAATCAAATTATTATTATGAAAATATATTACTCCCAATTTTATTACTTTTACTTTAAACCAACAACGTTTCAAGCTTCCCATTATTTATCAGTCAGCATATTGTTTGCAAAAAAGTTAATATATCGTTCAAGTAATTGTTTAGTTTAAATACGATATTGTCATTAATGTAATTATCATTTTCTACGATAAAAGAAAAAAATAATAATCGCGGTATCGTTCGCGTAGAAACTCTGGGCTTTTCTTATCATATTATGTCTCCCTCTTATAAACAATCCGTATACGATATGATTTTTTTCTTCAATCAATCAAAACTTAAAACAAAAATAAATAAGAATTTGCATATAACCTCAACCAGTTCATCCTCGTTTAAATATGATGCAAGGTTTGAAAGCGCAGTATGTACAGGATTGGGCGGTGAATCTTCAACGTATCTATATGAAAAAATAAAAATAATGAACACAAAATAATAAACTGACAAAATCTATTTTATGTTGCTTTTATTCATATAAAAAAGGTTTTAATTCTAGACTTCTTAAATATTTAGGAGGAGTCAATAACAATGATTTATAAATTTAAATTCTAAATTTCAAAACATACATACAAGCATATACATAAAGCCTCTTTCCTATTCGTAAAGGAAGAGACCACGAATTTCTATATTCTATCTTTCATCAATGCTTTCATACTTTTCCACTGGCCATTATGAAGAACGGCCCGATCCGGCGACTCTTCCACTAACATAAGATTCAATAGGTCACGGAAAAGCGTGCGTACAATGCGGGTTTAGGTCACACAGTATATCTTTATCGTTTCTCAACATGTAGACAATAATATATTATTTAAATGATCAACTTACGCTTTCCTTATGGCATCTACATTGCTCTTAACAAATTGGAGCACAGTCTTTGCGTTGTCTTTATTACCCAGCAGTGCATAATTAAATGAGTTGACCTTGTCATGCGATCTTACCAGCTTGTTCAAAGTTAAATCTAAATACCTTAAAAAAGTATTTGAATTATTAGGACTTTAACAAAATACTATTAAACACTTAAATTTTTAATCAGTGCATTCGCAGTCAATATCATTGTGACTGATACCATGATATTGACAACTGATGAGTATGAGTAGCATATTGAACCTGGATCCCTAATGTATTATAAATCTTTGGCAAATACCGAACCGAATCCACCGGAGATCCTGGATACGAATCCCAGCGAAATAAGATTTAAAAAAAATATTTCGGTTAGGCAGGGCATAGAAAGCTGATCACCATTTTTATTTACTGCCTGTAAATAAAAATGATTTTCACTTTATTTTAGTACATTTAATTAAATTGATAGCTAACTAGTGATACATATTCGTATAGACATAATATCTAGTTAGTATGTATCACTTTGTTGAATGCATTGACATAGTATTATATAGACTTCAGGTCGCATACAAAATTCACGAAAAAAGTGTACCGATTATTTAAGCCTCGCTCCTTGTCAAATTTTGAAAAAATGACACTGCTCAATGGGAACAAAGAAAAGAGTGAAGTCGAAATATGATTTTATTAGTTACCAAAATATATATATATATACATATCTATGTATTATACATACACACTTGACTAACTTCGAAGACTTTGGTATTATTAGTATAGTTTATGAAACACCAATGTGTAAATTATCATGTATCTAGTAGGGTACAAAAACTATAATATATTTGATAAACAATAATATAATGTTTTATATAAATAGTAATTCGTATGTTAAATAATAATATCCGCAAAATGTTTCGAATATATACAGATTGTAATATTTTCTTTTCCGTTTTAGCGTGAAAGCGTAACAAACAAAAAAAATCACTTTCGCATTTATAATATTACTAAGGATGCTTATCCTTAGATAATAAGAATTATTTTAGTACTAATCTACTCCATGCATCCACTATTCTGTTACACAATATTTTGCATGCGTGTTGGCCAACCTTGGCCAAACATTTGTAGCGTTCATTTAAAACAGATAATTTTGTTCAAATTTTCAATTATTTGTTAGTTTGAAAGCTTAAAATATATCTTATTTTATATGTACTAACCAAAAATAAGACTCCGTCCGTAAAATTGTTTTTTCGGGAATTATTTTCGCAATTTTTGAAGACAAACTGTGTCATTGTGAAACGTCTTAACATTGGCCGTGCTTGAAGAGAACTAAACAAAATAGCCTCTCACATTTCAAGTGAGCCGATATTTACCGGCACGGATTTTTTGCGTCGACCCGATATGTAGTATATTATATTTGATCGAAGGTTGAATGCAATATAGCTTATATTTGAGAAATAATACTCGTGATTATTCTAAGATATTTAAAATAGATAAGGTGCTAGTATTAGAATTAAGCTGTTTCTTAACATTTATGGATATAAGTTATTAAATACATACATACATACACACATCAAGCCTCTTTCCCATTGGATTTCCCATTTTCAACAAAAAACTGTTAACATCATGAAATACTGTCAGCACTTACTATTTAGTTTATAATTCTTACTTCGTGAACGAAAGGTATTATTATTATGAATTATAATCACTAACCGCTTAAACAATAATGATTTTTCCTAGTTACCATAATATTACCTAGTCAATAGCTGTGGGTCTCTAGTAGCACCCAATCCTCTCAGCATTTCTAGTTGGTCATTGGCGAAATTGGAAGTTAGGAATCGATTGAGTAGAAAGTTGAAATCTTCGGCGCCACCATCTCTTATACCAACAACGTACACGTTCCGTCTAATTCTAGGATCTACCCTGAAAGTAAAAAGATTTTATGTTTAAAAAAGTATTATTATGAATGGTCTAGTAAAGAGAATAGAAGATAATACTTGAATCTTATTTAGAAACGTCATTTAACAAAATCGCGCGCGGAATATCACGTAAATATATATTCTTTTTTCAATAGCCTTCGCGGACGTATGCAGACCAGTTTACCAGTTTCATCATAGATAATAGGATAAATAGTTTAGCAGAACTTAGAGAGACTTACTTAAATATAAAGGCTTACTGAACTCATACAAATTCTTTTAAAAATGCACCAAGTATCTTACCACGTGCCGTTATCTCTGAACGCAACGAATCTTTTCAGAGACTCTTTAACACATGTTTCATGTCCTAACATACACGCGAAATGCAATACTTCCTGTCTTGTAAGGCTTGTCGTTGTAGTTTCATTGGCTGGTTCAAATCCCAGAGTATTTATTACATGTTCCATGAGACCTAAAATGTGGGCCTGTAAATACATTTTATAAATATTTTATTAATATTAGACTTGAAATTAAAATGTAAAAGCTGACGGTCTTATACATAAGCGTAGGTATAAGTTTAAATATGTTTTGTCTCGCTCTATCGAATATAAAAACACTACAGAACGAAATAAAACTTATAAACGTTACATATAATGCATGCAGAAGGAATTATGATCAAAAATATTGTATATATTTTTTTAATAAAGTTGCAGTATTAAACTAAAAAAATTGATAATCGATTTAACGCAACATTTTTCAGATTGTGTTTGTGCTCTCCAACTTACATCAAAAGTAGCTTGTGATTCAGGAATGTGCCTAAAACGATTTCTAAGCCAAGTGTAACCACTGATAGCGGGATTCCAAACATGGTAATTCGTTTCTTTCTCAAGGAATCTAAGAATCTTAAATCCAAAATTGTATGACATTCGTTGGGATCTCATTAGGGCAAATACGTCATCTACAACCTGAAATTAAGCACAAGCAATTAATTTTACATTTTTTTATAATAGAGGAATGCATTTGTGCACTGCGTATACGCCGCCGAGGTCTTATGCGGGGAGTGAGGGACTTGACCTCACCCGTTGAATATCTGCTAGTCAAAAAGTCAACTACGTTGACCCACTCGTGTATCAGTTTTCCATCTTTCGTGCCGCCTGCACAGGCTTCTTACTTCCACCAATGTTATGCTATCAACCTTTTGTATATATGTTTTTCGTAAACGAACCATCGACTTTTTTATTATTATAATTAATCAGTTGCAGCTCCTTACAAACATTTTGTAAAACAAAAAGCTTGGCGATTAAAAAAACAGGCGGAGAGTTTATTGCCAGGTCTTCTCGTCCGTTCTATTGACAAAATATCAAGAACTGGCAGTAAAAGTAAAATTAGAAGCTAAATGCAACTGAACTATTGAATGCACTACACTACATATAAATGTAAATGTTGAATGTATTTGTCAAAATCCTAATAAAATGATTACAACTATAATAATACATTTAAAAAAAAATCTTACTTGAGCTCTGTTTAAGTAATGAATTGCATCAGGTGTTGTCAATAAAGCATCGGCTATTAAATTCCATGTCTTCTCATCGTAGTTCACTCTGTAGAGACCTGTGAAACATAGGATTTTTTTTACATCCTGAGCTTGTAAAAACACTTCTACAACAGGTAACTAAATCAAATGAAGCGATGCTTTGTCTCACCGTGTTGTTGATTGTTGAATATAACCCATTCTTCACCGACGTCCTTTTGCAACACAGCTTTATCACTAGACATCATATATGAAGGCTTGAGTTCCTCAAAATTAGGCTTTAGTTTTGTCGAGTAAGTAATTGGAATTGGATATATCTGGCCTGTAGATTGTGCCGTTGAACTGAGGAAAAATCTTTCCTGTGAAATGTATGCCTTTTAACTTTATTTGTATTTTGACATTTATTAGTATTTTATTGATTAACTTAATTACTTCTTCTTCTTCCTGCCCTGTTCCCTTTTTTATTTGGGGTCGGCGCAGTATGTTCTCTTTTTCCATTCCCTTCTTTCGCTCGCCATATCAGTCACACCTCTCAAACATTTGATCGAACTTATATTTATGACCGACTATCCTTTGCCGATCATATTGTATTTTGCTTATGTATTTATAGTTGCAACATAAACTTATTTACCTTTATCCGTTTAACTTACTTGACTTAGTTCAATATCACCAGTTGCATGATTGACTGTAACGTTTAAAATCGGATACCCAGCTTCATTTACCCAAATGCGGTAGTATTCAGTAAAATTAAAATATTTATATTGATTCAGCGTACCGTCTTCATCTATTGCTTTTGAAAACGCGTTGTATAGATCGTATTGATTTGTTGGTTGATAAGCACTGAAAATCATAATAATTGTATGAACATGTTGTTAAGCTAATACCTACTATGATTTTAGATCCAAATCTATTTTTATCTATGTTAGATATCGACAGACGAGCATGACTTTTTAGTAGGTATGCGTTGTCAACCAACATTTTAGTTCGAGTTTCACTCCTAGATACAATACTAAGAAAAGTAAATAAAAAGTAAAATATATACTATTTCCAAACAAAAATTTGAAAAAATACGGTTAGTTGAGTGATCAGAAACTTACTTAGTTTATGCTTTACATGTCTTAATATATTTCTAAGTATCATATTTCTAGGAAAAGAAAAATGTGCCAGACTAGTTATTAACCAGACATGGGCAAGCTTTCAATATTTTTCATAATACTTACTTCTCGAGTAAAAAGTATTTACAAGCTTTCCTAAAAGTTTCTGGTGTTATCATGTCAACTATCATTCTCAAAAAAGCGGCTCCTTTCGAATAACTGATAGTGCCGAAATGACCCGTAACCTGAGCTGGTGTGTTTACGTCATAGTTCAAAGGAACAGTTGAGCGTCCAGAGTCAAATGATAGACTATTTTGTAGATATCTCGAGTTAAAGTGTTCATGCAATTCATATTTTGGGAACATCTAGAATATAGTAAAAGAATAAACAATTAACTAACGAATAGATATGTCATATCAAAATCTGCTTTGATTTTAAGAAAAAAATATGTATGATTTTCATTGACATCAATAGGTATTATCAATATATAGTATTATAATATCTTTATAAATAAATACTTTTTTTTTTGTGAGCGTTTAAAATAATGAATGTTAATTTTAATCCTTTATATATAACTGCAATTAAATTTATTAGACCACTGTCAATCATTTAACCGAAAAAAAACTTGCTTGTAAAACACTCTAAAATCGGGATAAGTAATATAATGAATACATCACGTTTCCGTAAAAGATTGTTCAATATTTCATTCTTAAAGGTCTAAATGTATATTATCTCTTAATTATTACCGCGTGAGCAGCTATATATCCGAAATAGCTTGCAAATCCTTCGTTAATCCAAGTGTTACTCCACCAGAAGCATGTGATGAGATTACCCATCCATTTATGAGCTAGTTCATGCGACACTAAAGTTGCTGCGTACTGTTCCACAGACATAATTGTTTCTCGAGGATCTATTACCATATAGAGTTCTCTGGAAGTTTAAGAAATTATTATTATACATAATATAATCAAATTGTAAACATAATAACTTCTATGAACTCGAAGATAAAACGCCTTACCTATAACTAACCATTCCCCAGTTTTCCGTCGCTGCTGAAGCCCAATCAGGCGAAGATATATGATCATTCATTAGGTTAGGATGTAATGAGGAATACGGGATTTCAAAATATTGATCAAAAAATTGTGTCATCTTGACGGCTAATTCTAAAGCATGGTCTGCAAGCCCAGCAGTGTTTGACCTTCCAATAATTCTTATTGGGGGGTTAAAAGATTGATCTTCGGCTATCACTTGAAAAGTTTCACTGACTAGAAAGGTAACAAGGTATGAAGACATCGTGGGTGTAGCATAAAAGTTCGTAGTGATTCGACCAGCGGTTGCGTCACTGTAAATAAAAAATATATTTTATTCTATTTTCGTATTTTTAAGTCGTTCTTAAATCTTTCTATCAACCACCTCATTGATACTACTTTAATTTTTTCTTAAATTCTTTTAAGAAGAAGTACCTAGTGTAGTAAAATGGCTTCAAGATTTTGATTTTTAAGGTATTGATAGACAAGTGTAAGAATATTTTGATGGACGATACTTCAACAACAGTAGTTACATAACTCCACTGACATAGTATTGTTGATCGAAGCATAACTCACTATATCTTACAGAAAATTATTTGAAAAAAAATGTGAAAAGAACGGTAACCTTTGCATAACATTGGCATAGTTTTTATGAATATCATTGAGCTGAACATTTTAATGATTAATTCATAATTATAATCGAATTTATTTGCCAAGTTGTCCATTCCATTGTATTATCTTTTGGAACAACTATAAACACTTACTTTTCTATTGAAAGCACATTGGTGTTGGAATACATTTTAGTATAACTGGCTGGAGCAGATAAATGAATATTGAAAGCCGCTTTGTACAGAGGTTCATCCCAACATGGAAAAGCTTGTCTCGCATTGTACGGTTGGAAATGAGTTGTCGCGTATATTCTGAAAACAAAACAGGCACCGATACAATGCTTACTAATATAAAATAAATCAATAAATATACTCATAGCACTCATATAAACCTATGGAAAATAATATAATAAAAGTCAGTATATAGTGAAAAATAGTAGGTATAATGACAGTGAGTCTGGCATCGCTTTGTCACTCCCCCGGACCTTTAGATGATGAATAACAGTATAGTAACTGAATCTGAAAGTTAATTAGCAGTAGTTTATGCTGTCATACGCTAAGCATAAAGTAGTTAACATGAAACAGTTACAAAAGATAAGTATCATATAATTCAGCTGATAATATAATAAACATAATTTACAGGTTTGATAGGCTGTTAATAAAATATGTATTAGAATCTTAAACTACCGGATGGGTCACGTGATTATCTTCGCTCTTAGTATCCAAAACAGATCCAGTTATTTGTATCATCACATAGAACGAGTAAAGCGTAAAAAAATTGCATAATGATATGCATGACCTATTACGAGATATCTCGATCGACAAATATCTCTACTTTTGATATTAGAAGTCGAGTTTTAAGTTTAAGTGTCATGTTAAACCCGGAAGATATAAAGAGATAATCGATTAACACGAGAAAATGGTCGACAAAATTTTGTCGTTGCTGTCATGCTAGGCCGGCGGGATAAAAGATACTTTAACTCATTTACCAATTGGCAAATAGTCATGATTTATAGTTATTAATTGTTTAGTTTATTAATATTGTAAATGCATATAATATTTAAAATTGTACTCAACCTTTCAACACCTTCAGCATCCGTATACCATCCTCTCCAAATACCTCTTTTCATCGGTCCTTCATTCATAGTACTGGAGTAATCAATCATCAAAGTGTAGTTCGTATTCATATTTAATGCCTGCTGAAGATTAATTTTCAAGAAATGATACTGACGGTCCAAGACAAAAGGTTGATCAGTAAGAGTTTGATTAAGTCCCTCATTCGATAACACTGTAACGCTATTTATTTGGTCCACATTAGCGTGCAGAACTATTTGATATACATTACTCTGAAGGGCCTGAAAAGCATTTTAATTTTGTTAATTAACACTGTTACTTAACTTTTTAGATTTCATTTAAAATTCCAAAATGTTTTAAATTAAATAATTTCCAAAATATTATGAGCTAACTTCATGTAGTTATTTTAAATAGTCCACATCTAAAGGTCTTGTCTAAAGTCTTGTTAAATAATTGCTTACTTGTATAATTATATTTTCTCTGCCATTATAAGTAAAAGGATTATCAGTTCTTTCGGCAAAAAACAGATCAATATATATGTCGTATTCTAAAGGTATAACGGTGGTGGGTAGTCTGTATACTTGTTCCGGAGTTTTTACTGATATAATATCATCATCTATTGTCATAGAGTCGTCTATGTCAGCCAAAGTTAATTTTTCAGCTTTAGTTAAAGTAAGTAGCAGTAAGGTCAGCCCTGCTTTGAGGAACATTTCTGAAATAAAAAAGTACTTTATTATTATTTAGATATTTGAACACTAGCGTATTCTTACGCTAAAAATAATATATAATTTTAATTGTATGCGATCAAAACCCTATTTACAAGGTACATAAGTTCTCCCACAAAATAATTTATGATAGTTTTAACAGAAGAATAACTCATAAATAGAACCTTTCTGTACTTCTTGTTTTGCCTTTGGGGATCTGCATTATAATTATGGCATCAAGTTTTTAAGATATCAACAGGTATCATTGATTGCTCATTTAAATATCACATTTCAAAAATAATCTTTGTTGGTCTGGCATACCATTACTGCGTTATTTATCTGTCCAAACACCAGGTCAGTATTTAAAATACCAACATTTAAGATAAGGAACAATTAACCGCAAAGCAGTTCCCCGCAGAAGTTTTTGTTCGCTTAATATTATCATACAACTGTTCAGTCTTGGTCTGATCGTATGGTGATAAAAGATCACTATTGCAACATATTTCAAAAAAAATAATAGATATAAATTAATATTTACCGAAAAATGTCCTCAAATCCGGTGTGTTTATGATGAAATGAATTTTTTTTATCATCAACGATAAGTATCTAATAAAATATCATATTAAAGGATCTATTATATCTGATATAATCTCTTTTATTGGTAGAATAATTATAGATAGCAATCGTTCTAATTATGCCGTCTTGACTCCATCATACATGATTGTTGTCGCGGTGCAGACACCTAAAATATTGCTTATAAGACGCATACCACTAGAATCTGTAGCAATCTCTTTAATATACAGGATTTAGATTTTAAAATAATGCAAGGGTCATCTGTAAAATGCTGAGATGACAATATATTTTAAAGTAAAAAGGCCGCATTTTACTTTCAAACATATATTTTTATCCTAAGGTTAAGTTTGTGAATCTTAAGAGTATAAATAAAAAAAAATATAATTAATTTTTTATAGTGGTTCCTCCGCTATTTCCTTCCATATTTCTCTTTGACTGGCTTACAGCATGAAGCTCGAGTCGAGAGTGCGGCTTTTTATTTTTCCTTTCTCTTGGGGATAAAGTATAAATATGAATAAATAACTTCACTCTCTATTTACTATTAGATCGTTCTTTGTCAATGGCGGAATGTAAGGATAATCAAAATCGTATTGGTTAAACAAACAAATTTTACTGTTACTGTGAAGGTCTTTTCTCCTTTCTTATTTACTCACTCTATTTACTTTATAAAGCAGATAAGCTAAATCGAGTTATTTTTTTCTGATGCTGCAATGGGGCTCAATGATACATTGATGAACCGATTTAAGAATATACATTATACAATATATACATGTATAAAAAAGCCCAGTCATATATTGAAAATGTAATTGTAGAAAACATGTTTTTTTAAGATAATGGATACTTTGATCAATACTTTGGCAGCTCCGGTAAAAATCGAATCATAATTTCGATTCAGCATATTTTATTATTAATATTGTTTCTTATTAACGCGAGTATCACTCATTTAATAAAACAACTTTTACCAGATTAAAAGGCGATTTATTTATTAAAATATAAACTTTATTGTGACTGTGCATTCAAAACATAGAGATTAAACATATAAATAATAAATATCGTTTTAAAGTAGTCAAATTTATTTTATAATTAATTGTAAAAGTTATTAAATTTAATTAGGTATTAATACGTAAATATTGTACAAAAATTACTTTCGTAAAATTATCGTCCTATCTCATTTTTTGGTAAATATATTCAGTGTCCGATCCTTCTCTTTTATAATCTGTTCAATTTCTTTAAATATTTTTTTTTTATCTGTACCAATAAAATAACAAATAATACTTAAAAAATCTTTATTAGTTATTAAATAACATAGATATCATACAATATACTAAAGTTACTAATATATAAACTTAGCTATTAAAGCCAACCCAATAACACATAAAGACGTTGTCATGGTTGAAGCCGAATTTCTGCTGCGAATCTCTGAATAGATCTCAGCAGCGACATTATTGCCCCATCTCAAGTTATTAACACCGGTATTCACCACACTTACACCAGTTGCGAATGATTCTTCAAGAGCGATTTGATTTTGATATACCCATGATTGGAACTGAAAAAAAGAAGAATTTTAAAAGGCTTGATATGTGCTATGCATTTTGAATCTGTAGAATAATAGAATATCTTGTACTTTGAAATTTTAGTTTTGTTATATAACATAAAATATTATGTGAAAGTATTGTTAAATTTGGATGTTTAAGTATTTATTCATCCAAAGGCAGCTTATAAACTTTAGTTTGTATAAGATTTTTTATCTAACCAGTTCGAGTGACGTCTGACATTAAATAGTGGTAATTTTATCAATTCAAACGGAGAACAAAAGTAAAAAGCACCTAATATTAGTTCAATGTTTCCCTTGTCTTCAAAAAAAAAAGTTAAGCAGGCAATTGTACAGTTTGCAATAGATAAGATGGATCTGATGGAGCTTCCACCAAGTTATGACCACCGGATGAATAAAATCTAATATAGGAGTTGAATTTTGTTATAAAATTCAACTCGTTTTTTCCGAATGCTCGAAGTAAAAACTAGGTCGACAGCGCATCAATGACTGTTCTGTGGCTGAGGTATCACCTACCATCAAGTGAACCTCATGCACGTTTGTTAATGTCTAACATAAAAAAGTAAGAAATAATACCTTCACTATATCTTCAAAGTCTGTTAAGAAACCTGACACTGCTGACATTGCATTTGATAATCTGACCGCTCCACCATATCTGAAAATAAAAAAAAATATTTATTTACGTGGTTTGACCTAACCCAGGTTATTGAATAGAATGACAATAATTATTCGAACGATGCTATAGTGAAGTATAAGAGAGCTGTCACGAAATAATTATTTCACAATTTGACTAAATTATGAATCACGTATCGGTTAATGCATAAAATAAATAAAAATATTAGATACGAAATTATTTACTAATTTTATTGTTGCAACAATTATAAAAATTGGTACCCAAAAAATGTATGGTGATTTGATACAATTTTGTCAAAATTGTTTTTAATACAGACACATTAAAATGTTAGTAGAACTTTCAAATCAAATCGTATTAAGTCGTGAAGTTCAATTTTACTTACGTTCTTCTAATTTCAGCGTAGTTCTGGAATAGAAAATCGAGCGCGGTCGCCAAATTCTCATTGTTCCCTTGTAGAGCGTAGGAGAAGGCGTTATTTTTGTCATGTACTCGGATTTTATCACTATACATCGTCTGATATAAGAAACTAGAAAGAATATCAAAAGAATATTTAAATCATACAATATTCACTAAATAATAAACATTATAAAATAATTGAATAATAATACCAAGAATTTTAGTTGACAGAAAACATTAATACACCAATAAAATATTTTAAAGCAACAGTATACTACAATAAAATTCGCATTACATTGTGATCATATTTTTTGCATGATATTGCGTGTTCTTCAAAATATCTTCATCACTAAAAATTAACCAAACTCGATAGTAAAGATTTATGTCTCTTTTGAGTAGGAGATTGAAATATTCCAAAGTAGGTGTCACACCTGTTGACTACAACCAAAGCCAGTGTTAAGCTTGGTAGTCTCATATAAAAAAGCTAGAGTTTGTATTGTCAGATGAAATAAGAAAAATATTTTTAAATACTTACTCTCTTACAGATGCTTGATCTTTTGTGCAAGGCAGAGCTCGAAGCATAACAACCATATCGGCAGTGTTCTCAGATGTATTGTATTTTTGGAACAAAAACTGGTAATCCTCAGTATTACCTTGACGTAGACCAACACAGTATACGTATCGCCTGGCAAATACTGGTACCCTAAAATATTGACCGAAAACTTTATCACAGACCAATTATAATAATAAATATATTTTTTTATTTTATTTTTAGAGAAAAACATATATTTTACGTAAGTCACTGTATTCAAAGTTACTATGTGCGTAATAATAATAATACGGCTTTCTTGAAATCTGATTCATCTTTGCTAAACTGTTGACTATTTTGAGGAGTAACTTAGAATAACAGAAACTGTAAAGCAGTAATCATATCTAGAAATGTCATAATAAAAACAACAATCTTACGGTGTGTTCTCATTTCTGAATCGTCTCCATTTAGCAAGACTATCATCAATACAACCTTGATGACCTAAAGTGCAAGCATAGTTAAGAATTTGCATTCTCTGTTGAATGGTTGAGGCTGAATCGTCCGATTTTTCTTCGTATCCAATCTGCTGTACTGCTTCGTCTATTAGATCTAACAGGTAATCCTGTAAAGTTATTATCAAATCAATAAATAATTTAGTATCTATACACTATGTTACTATTATTATAACATGAACACAAGTTAATTATATAGTGAATAGAAATCTCTGAATCAATTCAAGATTACTGCTTAAAATTTGAATGGGATTTGTGAACAACATGCACAATATTTTGGATTAAAATCTCAAAATGGAATTGCCAACCTCCAATTCTATTTTGTGCATTATTTTTAAAACTTCGCATATCTCTGAAACATAATAAGAGAACATTAAAATAACTAACGGTAAATTCATCATAAGCAGCCGGCAGGTGCTCCAATCTTTTGTGAATCCAGTTAAGCTGTGTAATGGCACCGTTCCATACGTAGTAGTCTGTTTCCGTTGCCAGGAAAGACAGAACATCGAATGCTCTGCTAATACTAATTTGACCAGCTCTGATGAAGAACAGAACATCATTGACGATCTGAAATTTATACGTTTTGATAATAAATGTCTACGATACGAACTTAGTATTTTCTATAATTACCGCTCTAATACAGATAATTGAACATATTGAGTAGTTATTAAACTCTACAATGCCGACATTACTATATTTAATGCCATCAAAAACATAAATTGTAAAAAAAGCCAAGTCTTGCAACTCAGTTCTTCTATCGTAAAAAGTTGTGAGATCCATATAATACCAAGTCGGTCAATTTATTCAGTCTCTACTGAAGGATCCTTCTGTCTTAAGTAATTACATGATAAGCTAACCTAACAATATCTTATAGTGATCATATCAATGCCAATATTAAAAATCTTTGATGTTTAAAATAAATAGATTGGCTCGGCTATCGCATGAAATCACAATGTATCTTTTTTTATTTTATTAAAAACATAATGTATCTCACAAGTAATACATATTATATTAAATTAGATTGTTTAGTGCGATTGCCAAGTCAATCTATTTATTTTAAACATCAAAGATTTTTAATATTGGCATTGATACGATCACTATAAGATATTAGGTTAGCTTATCATGTAATTACTTAAGACAGAAGGATCCTTCAGTAGAGACTGAATAAATTGACCGACTTGGTATTATATGGATCTCACAACTTTTTACGATAGAAGAACTGAGTTGCAAGACTTGGCTTTTTTTACAATTTATGTTTTTGATGGCATCTCATTTCTTTTTGTAGATAGTCCTTTTCTTAGTTTATTTGGATAAGAATTAATACAAAGCTATGGCTAACAGTCTGATTTTGATCGGCATTTTTATCAACTTTTTAATGTAAAAAAGTAGTTATAGTGACATAACTACAATAGTTGGACATATGGTCTCGTGAAGTTTTTTGTAGATTTTGATATGTTCTATAATATTGTAGAACGTTTTTTTGTTCTATCATCAATACTTTCCGCAGCACATGCGGTGAAAGACATTTTATGGCAAATTTTTTTACACCTTGGGTTTAGTAGGGATTTCTAAGGATCTCTATTTTTTTTCTAGTAATAAATATATGTTATGTTACTCAGTGATAATGTAGCTTTCTAACGGTAAAAGAATTTTTAAAATCGGTCTAGTAGTTTTTAAGTTATTCATTACATACAGAAATACAAAAAAAAATTGTATATCTAGAAAACTGGACCGAAATTTCAAAATATTGTAGTTTTTCCTTGATTTATAGACTAAACACTAATTGTATTCTAAATTTCAAGTTTCTATGTCTGCTAGAAGTGCCTTAGAGTTTTGATGATCGGTCAGTCAGTGAGTGAGTGAGTGAGTGACAAATTATCAAACTTTGACTAGTTATAATTCTTAAACTACTGGTTCAAACAGAATGATATTTGAAATATACCGAGTTTATACAATGCCTGCTTAGTGACTGAAAATTCAGGATTCTAGTTTTATCCACAACGAAGTTATAGGGGGTCGAAAATGGCCCGAACTACTTCGAGAAAAGGATAGTACGGCCGTGCCGCTTTTTGCTCGACTTGGCGGGGGCACTACCGTGCCCCCAGATACTTTAAAGAAACAGCCATTTATATTTCTAAAATAGTGCTACTCCAATTTGTAGGTACAGCAATTTTGTTGCGATAAGTAATTAACAGATTTCCAGATTAGAATTTTATAAAATTATCTTGATGTGATAGTGTATTTTATGAACAGAAGTGATAAATATCAGGGTATTTCTATTAATACATATAAAATATTATAAAAAAAAGAAATATGTATAAGTTTATTAATGCATAAGTTTATTAGGTTAATACAATTACCTGTGATCTGCTCAACTTATGTATTACATCTTTATTTGTACGCAACTGAGCTGCAAGCATCTGCCAGTTATGGTCGTCATAATTTACACGATAGAGACCTAGAAGATAAGCAATACTTAATAATCATTATGTCTTATTTACTTAATAATTATATTATTATATTGTCTTTTATTAACGCGAGTATCACACATTTAAATAAAATACTGTATACCGGATTAAAACGTGATTTATTTCTTCTACGCCCTTGATTTGTGAACTGGTGGTAAATGTAAAATTAGAAGCATTTAATATGTATTATTTTTTATTGACGTTCATAGATGTACATTGTGTTACGTAAATTAATAGATTATTTTTTAATTTAATTGAATTAAATATGGCAACTTTGTGACATTTCAAATATCAGACGACTGTCATCTTTCTGTCTCCCCGCGACCACGATTGCTGTAAAGCATCCGAAACGTCGGGATAAATAATTTAAACAATATAAATAATAAATCGCGTTTTAATCCGGTATACAGCATTTTATTTAAATTATATTATTGAGAATCATATTATGGATCCATAGGAAGCATTGTTGTATTATGTTATGTTTTATATTCTATATCAAAATTGCTTACCAGATTGAGCAATGTTAACAACAACCCAACTGTTTCCTGCTGGTTTCTGAACAGTACCAGTTCTTTCTGTCAAAACATATGTCGGTCTAGTATTATCGAAGTTTGGACTGTTCCCGTGCGTCCAAGAAATAGGTATTTGCCAAATATGATTTGGTGGACTTCCAGACAGTTGAAATCTTCGCTGAAAAAATCATTTTAAAATTATTGCAATATATTTTGTCGTGCCATAAAAACAAGATAAGTTGTTGTCTTTATTAAATTAAAGTAAAAAAGACAAGCGGGCGAGCAAATACCTGTGTTAGAGTAACTAAGCCAGATGTCATGTTGACGTGAACTTCAACAACAGGTGCACCAGGGTTCTGTACCCAGCTATCAAAAACTTCCCCTACGTCAACTCTTGGAAAAGCAGTTGCAAATGTAGGATCTTCAGAAACAGCTTGTCTAAAAGCTGCATACATATCACTGGGGTATCCAATTCCATATGCGCTGAAATATTGAAAGAATAAAGACCATCAGTACATAGTTAATTTTAATATTCAAAAAGTTTGAAAAATAAATAACTGAAATGACTGAAGACCTGGCCCATCGCAACGTAAAACAGGTGAACCATGCGATGACGAGGTCATCAATACAGCATTGTTAAGCATCAATTAAATTAATACTAAAATATTAATTATAACATTAACTTACTTATCTCTCAAGTAATATCTTAAGGCATTTCTGAATACCAGAGGAGTGACAAAGTGTTCCAACATTCTTAACACAGAAGCTCCCTTGGCGTAACTGCTGGTGCCGAAGTGGGCAGTAATAGAAGGATTGTCTACCACGGAAGACCAATTCATGGGCTGTATTGATGGACTCGCATCACCCGATAGAGCACTTTGTACCCGATCTAGTATGAACCGGTCAGTCAATTCAAGCCAAGGTTCCGCCTGTAAACAATACAATATGCTTATAATATGATATCTGTTAAACTAATGTATTACATAAACAATACCTCTTACATACCTCGTGTGCGCTAAAGTATTCAAAAAAGCTAGCATAAGATTCGTTGAGCCATAAGTTACTCCACCAGAAGCAAGTAACGAGATTACCGAACCATTTGTGAGCCATTTCGTGAGCAATTATCGTGGCGATGAATAGTTTATCCATAATATTTGTATTTTCTTGATCATAAAGAAGATAGGCTTCCCTGTTAAATAATATTTAAAAAATCAGTTAATGTTTTAACCACGGAACAAGAAAAATTTCTGTTCTGTGATTTTAACACTATTTTTTAATTCTACTTATACTTTTTTATCTGTGGTTGGTAATTTACTTTTGTGGACTTTTAAGTTATGAATCTAATTGAAGCATGTTTTGTAATGTTTAATAAATTAACCACGTAGCGTTTAACTTTCAACATTTTTATTAGACTTACCTGTAATTTACCATTCCCCAGTTTTCCATAGCTCCGGAGGGGAAATCTGGTAAAGCAATATGATCGTTCTTCATCAATTGTCCTTGACCCATACCATAATAGCTGATGTTAAAGTACTCTCCCATTACTTCAGTAATCTTAAAACCTACATCAGCCGCATACGCATGTTGGTTGGTAGGTCCTTCACGAGAGATAATTTGAAAAGGTTTGTCCACTGTTCCACTTGAATTAGTGGCAACGAAATCACTTACATGGAATGCAATTAGATACGAGGAGATAATAGGTGTTCGAAAGAAAGTTTCACGTACTCGACCGGAGGGTAGTCTGAAAATAAAATCTAAGTATATACAAAAAGCTTCTATTCAATTTTTTTTTTCTTTATATCTATTCAATAATAACGTACAATACTAACAATATCTATTGGACTTACACTTGTGTGTTAGCGATTGCCATATTTGAGAAAGATGGTCTTAAGTTACCATCCCTTGTAATAGAAATAACATAAGGGCACTTAAACTGTGGTTCGTCAAAGCAAGGGAATGCTTTTCTAGCATGGTAAGGTTGAAACTGGGTTGTGGCGTAGGAACTGAAACAAAAATTTATTTTTATTTAAACTTAAAAAGGTAAAAAAAACTTTAATTTAACTGCATTAAATTTTCTTAATGAATTAATAGTTTATTTATACACTTAATAATTACAGTCGAATCGACGATTCTTTACATAGAAAATACTTACCAAAAATAGAAGAAAAATAGAAAGGTCAATAAAAAAAGCTTAACATAATACATATATAAAATTTCTGTTTGTTCATCTTAATATCCATAACTATTAAACTGTTTTTTTATGCTGTTTTCAGATATATTTACTTAACCCGAAGCAACTATTAAGGTATTTCCTTTATCGATATTTGATGCCGGAAAGAAAAGTTTTCGTCATGTGTGCAAATCAAGTCACCGGTATTATTTTTAAATGTATTGATTTATATAATAATATTGATAATAAAGTTATTATGTTACTTACCGTTTTTCATTACCGTAAAAGTAATACCCTTTGTAAAATCCTCTGTCATGAGGATTTTCATT
This sequence comes from Anthocharis cardamines, assembly GCA_905404175.1. Classification (NCBI taxonomy): domain Eukaryota; kingdom Metazoa; phylum Arthropoda; class Insecta; order Lepidoptera; family Pieridae; genus Anthocharis; species Anthocharis cardamines. Next base: position 10,577,801 of record FR989962.1, on the reverse strand, counting down.
TATTCGCCCTTTGTAACTAATTGTTATGAAATATCTGCCTGGAACGATGATGGAGGCGAAATGAATCGTTAAGATTTCGAAGTAACTGTCTGTTGTGAAGGAATCTGGAATTCGTAGAGGAACTGTCTGGTCGTTCTCATCTACTACTGTGACAGTATCGATTGATACAACATTCTGATGTAACACAATCTGCGTTAAGTTATCTCGGACCTAGAAAGTTAAATCTAGTATTATTCAATCAGCATGACTATGCAATAAATTAAAAAAAGAGTTTACTATCAATATTTGTTCATTTAAAATATGTGTGCGGTAACTCTGAAAGATAGAATAAGAAATGGCGAAATTCGAGAGCGTTGTGGAGTTAAAGACGATTTTGTGACGAGAATTGAGAAAGGTATGTTGAGGTAGTTTGGGCATGTACAAAAGGATAGATGAAAGTAGAGAAACGAAAAATATTTTTGAAACTGGTGTGAGTGGTAGAGTCGGGAGTGATCGACCTAGGCGAACGTACCTCGATCAGATCGGGGACGTTCTTCATAAAGGCCAGGTCAAAAGTACTCGTAACCGACGAGTGTGTATGAAAGCATTGATGAAAGATGAAGAAGCGAAGTGGTATGTAAGTATCGGAACATATGGAATTCCGTGATATCTGCCTATCCCAATGAGAAAGAAGCGTGATGTATATGTATGTATTATATAATATGTATGTATTTTAGTTCATGTATTTTTTCTATTCCGAAAAAACGTTCCGAGTTTGAGTTGAAAATGTTATCCTGCTACTCGAGCTTGAACAATAAAAGAAAATATAATTTCTGGAAATAGGTATTTGTTATAATTAATATGAACAATTTTATCACCCATTTATTTTATAGCCTACTTTAGGCTGTTATATATCTAATCTTGATAGTTTCAAAGATTACAATTATTTTTATTGCTTACGTTATGTCCTTTTTATAACAGGTCATTATGTCCGATAATATAAATAACTGATAAACTGTTTAGTTTTTGATCTTTTTAAAGATTAATTATGAAAATTATAAAATTGATAATTGAGGTATAAAATTGATAGTTATAATAGCAGGGATTGAAACCGGTTAATTTTTATTTTCCAAAATACGTGTCTAGATACTATGATATTAGTTTTAAAGAGCAATACACTAAACATGCCATATTAATTTGTTCAGTAATTATGACTAAAAACTAAAGAATATTAACTAAAACCTGTATTATTTCGGTTAAGCTCCCATAGTAAATTAACCGGTTGTCAATCCCTGGTTACCTATAGGCTGTGTTCACATGGGACTCAAATTCTACTTCTAGGGAAGCAAGGGATCATAAACAGACATCAATAAGGAAACTACACTTGACACAAGACTTAAGAATCTGTTAAATAGTTTCGAAACGATAGCAGCTAATGCGATAAACAAAGATAGACATACTTTCACTTTTTTAATAGCTTTGATAGTAACTGAATGTGCTTTTCAAGACCCTTGTGATTTTCAAAACATGTTAAAAATTACCTCAACTTGAGTCTGTACAAGACCGTCAAATCTAGACTCGTCCAAGAAAACATTTAGGTCCACAAAGAAATTTAGGGGTTGAACATTATCAAGGAGTCGGTATTTGGGGTCATCTAGATTGGTATTGTAACCGATCCATTCAAAGTTATACAGTTCATCTTCAGGCTCTGCGTATACTAATAATCCTGATGACAGGACTATACACGTCATCAGCAATTTCAGATCTAAAATTAAAAGCGTTTAAGTGATATACGAGTATATTATAGTGAATAGTAATATCAGGTTTTTTAGTATGTTGATATGTATTGACGGGCTCCATGGCGCGGTGGACCTATCTTGTATTCCGTGGGTAGAACATATCTTGTATTACATACCGATTGGTCTCGGGTTTGAATTCCACTGGGACATGTTTATAATATTCAGTAAAAATGTATACCCATAACTTTGGTCACTTAGGGCATTAAACGAGTGGAATATCTAAATTCTGACCGGATTACGAACTACCGTTCAAAATGGAAAAACTCTGAAGCTATCGCGTTTCAGTTTCAATCTGTTTATTGCTAAAGTAAAAAAATCAGTTGACAGTGCATCTAAGATGATCAGCGGCTAAGATATCACCTACTATGAAGTGAAGCTCATCCTCGTCTGACGATATCTAACATTTAAAAAATGGAATTGAAAATTTTCTTCGCACGCTTTCCGTGACATCATACACCGGTCTAAGTAAAATAATATTCCCATAAACCTAAGTAGGAATTAAAACGGAAAATATTACATTCGAACTCTATCACATTTCCGCACCGGAGGATGTGTGTGTGAAACGCATGTGCATCCATTACGAATTTTCATGCATAATAAGTAATTTTTAAACAATACTCACCCATGGTGACCCCGCTGGAATCTGACTAAAGACTATTAAATTTATTTGAAATTATATCGTACCTAATCGTTTTATCTATAAAACATAAAAGATAATCGGTGTAATGATGCAGATAGCTAATGTAACTTGGTCACTAATAATAGAGCAAAAGCAGTTATTTTATACATAGTAGTCACCGATTACTTGTAGATTATATCGCGAAATCCGATTATAATAAATATTTTAGATTTTGAAATGAAATCTGATTACAATAGGATTGTGTATTGATCTGTTTACTAAATAAGATAATTCATACAAACCCAACCCCAGTAACCCAGTTGCCATCAATCTATCAAGCAGGCAGTCAAAAGCCCGACTTGCCCTATTAATGCACTCATAAAAAGAAAAATAATAATGCCCTTAACTTAATTATAAAAGTCATATAAAACTTATATGATTACGTTATTATATAAGTTATAAAAGGCGTCCATGCGTCGGGTTGTCTCTCTCCCTAAAATATGGCGAGGGGGCCGATGGCTGGCCATGCGTCATACTCGTGAACGGGTGCTACTTGTGGTGACAGGTCAGACTTGAATTCGTGTATGCGGTGATATTAGTTATTTCGACTATGTATTTGCGTGTTGCTCCCACGAGAATGTAAGTGCGTGCTCCTATTTCACCATGCCTACTGCTAATAGAGGACAAATCTTTGTTTTTTTTTCTGGTTTATATTTTTGTTTATTATTATAGTTAATTACTTAAAGATGTCACGTGGAACATGGTGTAATGGTTGCAGCGCCTTACAAATATTTTGTAAAACAAAAACTTGGCGATTGAAAAGAGTGACGAAGAGTTTATTGCCAGTTCTTTTCTTCCGTTCTACGCCCTTGATTTGAGAACTGGTGTTAAATGTAAAATTCGAAGCATTTAATATGTATTTTTTACTGATGATCATAAGTGTACATTGTGTTACCTAAATGAATAAATGATTTTGAATTTGAATATATAAACAAGTATTATAAAATATATAATAATCTATAATATATAAAAAAAAAAAAAAAAAAAGCCAGCAAGCTGGGCTTTTGGGATTGTATGGTGGTCCCGCCACTATAAGCAGGGAAGTTCACAACAGCAAGATTCCATAGACAATTTCTGATTTGTACAACCACTCTGTATAACATGCTGTTACCGACGATTTTTCCCGACCGATACAACTTGTGAACAGCGCGGAAACGAACCTACGCTTTCTATAAAGATCGGTAACGCACCTGCAGGCCCTTGTTGGGGTTGGGGATGTCTATTGGCGGCGGTGATCACTTACCATCACGTGAGTCATCTGCCCGTTTCCTGCCTATTCTATAAAAAATCACTATCTAAATAATTTTTAAGAATATTTATTAAGATAAGAAATATTTATTTGCAAAAAAATATATATCCATATTGGTAAGGTTGGTAAAATTAAAATAAAATGTGACGATCGCATGTATTTCCATTAGTAATCATGCAAAATATGTTTGATATTGTACTTAACAATATTACAAAAATTCAAGAATATCAGAGTGTGCCTAAAATTCTTAGAAAAGCTAGTAAATATTGCATTAGCTATTTTATAATTTTATTTTTTATAAAAACACTGAGTGTTATCTTAAAGATTTAGTTAAGTGATTAAAAATATTAATCATCATGGCAAGTCCGCTTTTCACTATCTAATTGTTACGAATATATCGTCAGCATAGAGTGTTCACTTATAATTAATTTGCCACGTTTGGCAGATCGTTGATGTGTAATAAAAACAGGAGAGGTCCGAGCACATTTCCTTGTGGTATATATACCTACTAAATGTATTGTATTATTTGTATAGGAATTCAGTTCTAAATTAAATGTTTAATATTAATATCTTCTCATTAATGATCTTTGTTCTATTTTAGTAACTTAATTTCTTTTTTCTAATGGCAATTCCTATTTTCATTCAATTCAGTCAGTTTCTTGTGATTATGGAAGCGTCCGAGTGATAGACCGATATTTCAACTATATGATTGCTTTTAACCATGAATTTTTTTTAATAATAAAGTATTGCTGTTTCAGTGTCCATTGGTCTTTGGCAGGGGTGTAAATCATAAACATAATTTTCATAAACTTTTTCTCTCATTACCTTTATTAAATTTTAGAATATTTTACATAACTCCCACACTCATAGATATCAGCAAGATGGTTGAAAAATATTGAGGAATATTTAGGAAACAGACACAGAAATGTATCTGCCCCAGTCCCGACTAGAGATGGAATACTCCGAGATCAATGTGATTTTCAAAGCTAAAACAAGTGTCATGATTTCCGAATTCTATACTCTTTTTATACCACAGAACAGGAAAAATTCTTCTGTTCTGTGTTTTAAACAAAGTATAAAAATATCAACCAAGAGTAGTGTATGTATAAATTGAAAGAAATACAACTGATACAAGTGCGGATGGCGTTTTATTTTTTTCATACAAGGCTTATTTAAAAATCAGTAAACATACATCACATTTATTATTAACATTTAGGTAAGTATTTTAATATCATAAGATTTTTTAAAACTAGGAACAAAATCAATATTAACTGGAAGATTTTGTAAATTTAAATAAAATACTTTATAACAGATTAAAACGTGTTTTATTATTTATAGTTTATAGCCTGTTGCTGAAAAGTATCCGAAACGTCGGTATAAATAATAATAAATCGCGTATTAATTATTCGTTATGAAGTATTTTATCAAAATATGTGATACTCGCGTTAATAAAAGACGATATTAAAGAAATTCCTAGTTCAAAATATATATTACAAATGTAAACACGTTAATTAATTATTTAAAATAATTAATTCTACGCGAATAAATTAACAGTAACTGTTAATAGTAAAGTAACAGCGCTTAGCGCTGCGATATTTGCTGAGTCACCGGCGTTGTCATCATCAGGGTCAGAGCCGTCATTTCCTCCATCACTCTCATCTAAATTCAATTCTTCTTCAACGTAGCCTTTATCGAAATAATTTGTGAACTCGTTGAGTCGATTTGCTGACCAGGCTTGGTTATTTCTGGTCGTCCTGATTGCGTTAACGCCAGTAGTGTAGGCACTACCAAGAGCTTCACGATTCTGGTCAAGCCATTCTTGGAACTGTAAAAACATGGTGTTGGTGATTATTTAATATGTTTTTATTATTGATTTAACCCTTCTTATTAGAGTTATACAAATAGTGTGCCTTCGTTTATTGTATAAATAAGAAATTACGCATAATTGACAGATATTTTTTTTGATAAAGAGAGTAAGAGGTAAACCCGTCGTCTAAAAGCCTTAATTAATGACTAAGGGATCTTAATCTTAACACATTTTTAATATATAGGTTTGTTTCAAACAACAATCTTAAAATATTTTCCTTTTGTATATTAGTCTTGTGGAGTATACGTTTTTATATAAATAAAAAATAAATAGGAATATTTCTTACCTCACTAATCTCTTGCTCGGTACGCAAATTAGATCCAATATTGTTGACATGAGTCGTAGCGCTCCCAAGGCTAAAAAATGTAATGTTTAAATACCATATTAAAAATATCCAAAATTATTTCCTTACATTTGTTAACCACCATTTCATGAAACTTACCTAGAGATTACTTGGTTAAGATTTCTCTTCAACCATTCAAACACTTTCATAGCATTTTCTTCGTTACCGGTTACAGCAGAACTTAATGCCGTTGACACATCTTGAGGTCTTACAATTTCTTCCGGGTTTATGATAGCATCTAAGAAGGTTTCGAGACCAGCCGTATCTTTAGTGCACCCGGCAGCCGTGAGCATTACAACTATCTCAGTAGCCAGTTGCTCGTTGAGATATTTGTTCCAGAAGAATGTAAAATCTTCAGCAGTTCCCTGTCGAAGTCCATTGCAATAAACCCATGGACGCATGTTCGGATATATGCTAAAATTACAATTTGTTCGATTATCTTATTACTTAAATAGTGATGGTGATAGTGAGATATTTGCTATATTAGTCTATAGTTTTTGAAAATCATTGAAATTTTTCAAATAATCAAGCGATTTTATTGCAAATTATTCAATATGACTCAAATGCGATTGATGATATGATCCTTACAGGTAAGTATAAGCATATCGACTGGTTAGGCCATCAGTTTAATCATTAATATATCATAATTTATGAAAACAATTGAGGCGAAGTAGGAATTGTTGGGTATTTGTCGTTAGAGTCTTTAGATCTTTAGAGATACTTAGACATACAGATACAGATAAAAAATTATATTCCGGGATCAGTGGCGGCGTAAGACGTGGGTGACGTGGGCAACCGCCTACGGCCTCGCGACCCAGGTGGCCTCGCGCCTCGAGCCCACCGTGGCCCTCGAACCTCGAAGCCACGAACGCGCCAAAAAATTTGTTTGCCAAAAAAAAAGCAATTTTTTGCGCTGGCAGAGGGCCCCGCAAAATGAATCTTGCCCACATAATATTTAGGTCTTACGCCGCCACTGTCCGGGATAAATATATATAATATTTCCAAAAAAATCAAATATTAGAAAATAATTTATACTACTAGATTACCTCATTCCATTTCTCCATTGCTGGAAATGATTCTTAGCGGTAGATAGACATTGTTGATCACCAACGTTACAGAGGAATGTCATCACATTCATCCGCAGTAAACCGTCCATGAAAGGTTCCCCAGGTTTCTCCTCGTATCCAAGACGAGAAACTATTCCTTTATTAAGACTAATAATGAGATTCTGAAATCGTTAAAAGTATAAATTTATTATTACAATCTAGCGCTAATATAATAAACAAAAAGCGCTAAATGAAAATAATAAAGTCAATACTAACGTTGAGTTTTTGTAGATTCGCAGCATCATAAACTAAACGGCTTCTGGCAAAGTTAAAACCAGTTATTGCTGAAATCCAAGGTGTGTATTGGTCTTCGAATTCCAAGAATGAAAGGATGTTGAAGATTCTGTCGTATTTCATAAGACCAGCTCGGGCAAAGTTGAATAAATCATCGACAATCTGATGAAAGTAAATTGCTTATTAGTTTTCCAATAACCGTATTACGATGTATCTTGATTCTTCTTTAAAAAATACATCAACTAGTGTTATTAAAACAAATAATAATCGTATTTAAGATATTCTCACAATAAAGTTTTATATTTTAGTTAGTACACTAATTTTATCATGCGATAATTTCCCTTTATCAGTTATAAAGACTTGTACTAACCTGAGCCCTATTGTATTCATGGATAACAGTTCTAGTATTACTTCTTAGAGCTCTAGTGAGGAGTACCCAATTATTGTGATCATAGTTCACTCTATAGAAACCTGAAAAGCATTAATATTCGTTACTTGAATGCATCAATAAATTTTAATAACTTATGGTAATAATTATTCTAAGTAACCGTATGGCCTACTTAAAATCTTAAAATAAGCTATTACCTATATATTTTATTAATATATATTTGCATTATTTTCTTTATAGACAATAAATGAACTAATTAATATTTATTACTTACTTAGTCATTAAAGGACTGATTGAGAAGGTTTTAGATGTTCTAAGTTTTAAAGGCTCATATCAAATATTGATATGATAGTTCTACATAAATTACATACATTAATGTATGGTTATTTATTCGTGTTATTAGATTAAAGTGACACTGTGGTAATTCTCAATTCAAAGATGGAAAAAATTAAATATAACTTTACCAGTTTGTTGCTTGTTTAAGATTATCCATTCAGGACCAGTGCTACCTCTGTCAAATGATGCTGCTGAATCAGTTATCATTACCGTTGGTTTTAGGTTACTGAAGTCAACTGCTCCAGCGCGCGTCCATGTCACAGGTATTTCCCAAATACCTGTAAATTTGGATACTCCGGTGTCCCGTTCCCAACGAGCCTAAATCAATAAAATAGTTCTAAGTCAAACTTACTGTATTCTATAAATAAATCAATTAACGCACTCAGTTAATAATAGGTGCTTAGCCACGGGATTCAAGTTAACTTTACATTCATAAATATATATTGGATAGTTCACCTGGTTAATGAGAACGCGACCACTTGTCTGATTGACGGTCACAGTAAGAAGTGGGTGTCCAGCTTTTTCTGACCATGTCCTGAAGTATGAGTCAATGGTGACGCCACCATAATTAGATAGAGCACCATCCTCCAATGCAGCAGCATCAAAAGCTTCAAATAGATGTTGAGGTTCAGCCACGTTGAATTTTCTGTTAACAATTAGTTAATATTACAGTAAGATAATATTAAATACAGATCTATATTAACAAATATGCTTAACAGTATAACAAAATATATTTTTTTACCTTGCTTGAAGGAACTTTCTGAGACCTTTAAGGAATGTTTCTTCGCCAAGAAGATATTGTGTCATTCTCAACATTGAAGCGCCTCTGGCATACGTAATCGTTGAAAAATGAGCCGAGACACTAGCAGGGTCGTTGACGTCAGGGTTGGTAAGAGCGTGTGCTGAGTCAACCGAGTCAGATAACATTGATACTCGGAGCTGTTCAACGATAAATCTTGTATCGAATCCCATTTCTGGCGCTCCCTACAGTGAAAAAAAACTTCAATTAAAAACGATTGTTATTAAAATTAAGAACTTATTTTAAAAATAAATTCAAAGCTACAAGAAAAAATAAAAATGTTTGCATGTAGCTGAGATGAGAATGCTGAGGTGAATGTGTGACAAGATGAAATAAGATAAGAAATTACTAAATAAGCGGAAGTTTGAGAGTAGCGCCCGTGAATCAAAAATTGAAAGGTAATCGTTTAGCCTGAACATATTATGGGCATATTATGAGGAGAGATAAATGAGATATATCTAAAAAGCAAAAACGTTTTGAATGTGAAAGTGGATAGGTACAGGGGAAGAGAGAGGCCAAAGAAACATTGGTTGACTATGTGAAGAATGCTATGTGTTTGAGAGGTGTGACCGATGATATGACGAGTGAAAGAAGAGGATGGAGAAAGAGGACGTATTGCGCCGAGCCCAAATAAAAAAATGGAAAAGGGCTGGAAAAAAAAGCAAAAAATTCACGTTGAAAATTAAAATTAAGATCTCACCATTTGTGCTAGATAATATTGATAGTATCTGCCGAATGCTTCATTTAGCCACAGATTGTCCCACCAGGCACAAGTAACTAGATTACCAAACCACTGGTGAGCTACTTCGTGTCCTATCACATTCGCGATTCTTTGCTTATACCAGTGGTTGCTATTCTCTTCATCGTAAAGCAGAAAAGCTTCCCTAAAATGAACATATTTTTTATACATATATGGTCTAAGAGCCCGTGGGAGATCGTCCTTCACCGATCTGATAACCAGATGAGACGTATTTTTTATTAAATATTTTTTATAAACAAATATGCCTATAATTGCTTGCCTATCGAAAAGTGGTACTGGCTATTTTTAATAAAAAAAAAAAAAAAAAAAATTATTTTTTTTTTAAATTTAATTTATTTTTTTATTTTTTATTTGAATTTTTATTTTTTTTTATTTTTAATTTTATTAATTTATTTATTTAATTTTTTTTTTAATTATTTTGACTTACCTGTTTACACCTGCTTGCCAGGTAGTTATACACTGAAATGAGTAGGCAAGCATACCTAGGCATATTCTGTGTATCAAAAACTATCAGTCAAATAAATTTCATTTGGTTATCAAAAGTATGAAGGTGATGAAAAAAAAATCGATAAAAGTTAATTTAATTAAAAATAGCCAGTACCACTTTTCGATAGGCAAGCAATTATAGGCATATTTGTTTATAAAAAATATTTAATAAAAAATACGTCTCATCTGGTTATCAGATCGGTGAAGGTCGATCTCCCACGGGCTCTCCTACTAATATATTATGTACATATACATATTATGTACATATACATCACGCCTCTTTCCTATTGGGGTAGGCAGATATCACGGAATTCCATATGCTCCGATCCTTACATACTACTACACATATTTGTTATACTTATTATTATAGCCTTTTGACACAGCATTAAAAAAAAATTAATAAAAAAGAGAATTATCTCTTGTCAAAAATATAATAACTTACCTGTAAGTAAGAAGCCCCCAATTTTCCATAGCACCTGCTGAGAAATCAGGAATTGCCGCCTGTTTCATATCTATATTGGGTGCCATTTCATAGTATGGTATTTGAGTATACTTGTCCATGATATCCAAAAGTCTTACACCCATCTCCAATGCGAAGTCTCCTGTATTATTGGCACTATCACGGGCATAAATATGGAATGGATGTGTTAAATTGTTGTTAGTAGCTACTTCTTCGAAATTAGATACGATAAAAGCAAGCAAATACGTAGATGTTAAAGGCGTTGTATAGAATGTTTCAGAGACTCGTCCACCAGATCTGAAACATTGGTTACATTATATGTACGTGTATATTTTATCTTTTTTTGTAAAATGTTTGTGGCATTACCTTTTTCTTTGTTAATTAATGAATAAATGTTATAATATCCTTCAAAATACTAAATGAACAAATGTTATAAACTTACTCTTTTTTTTCCTTCAAGGGCATATTAGCTATAGTTTCTGTAAAGTTTGATTGTCTGTTAATGGTTATATCAAAATAGGCCTTAAAAATAGGCTCATCATAGCAAGGAAAAGCTTGACGAGCATGTCCGGGTTGGAACTGAGTTGTACCCATCCATCTAAAATTAAAATGATTAATAATATTATATTTGTGTCTATCCATTCATATTTTGTCACACTATTTTAGTGACTAAAACTGCAGATTAGTACTGAATAAACAAATAATCCATTGTAAACATAATTTTAGGTATCTCTAGTCGGGTTGATGTCTTCATTTCCCTGAGGTATACATACTTCGAACACATGATTACTTTCGAGTATATTAATTCTACATATTTATATATAAATAATTGATGTAATATGTGAACCTTACCTTCTCATACCAGTGCTGTCTTTATACCAACTTCTATAGAAACCTCGCATATTAGTTTGCAAGTTACCAATGAATTTCGATTTTAAGACATACTCCCCGTTAGCTTCTAATGGTGTCGTAGTTTGAACTCTTAGAAAACTGTATGGCATTTCACAACTAAATGTGTTATTTGCTAAAGATACAGAGGTACCATTCGATGTTGCCAATGTTAATTCGAGAATTGTAAGATCATTGCAATGTAAAACCAGTTCATTCGTTGCTTCGTGAACGGTTAGGTTTATAGTTACTTCTCCATCAAATGTAAAAGGGAGTTGGTTAGGAAGAGGTGCAATGTCAAAATAAGGAGTAAGTGTTACTTCGTATCGCTGAGGGCTGGAAGTTCTAGGGAGACGATAGCGTGGGTCCCTTAACATTCTTGAAAATTCCACCCATTCATTTTCAGGTACTGGTATAGGACTTAGGGCAATAATACCCGATATAAAAGTCACTCCGAATAGCAGCAAAAACCAGCGAGATGCCTATAATATAAACAAGATATTAGACAATAAGTTGCTTTAAGTTAGATCAATAGTCAACTGTGAGGCTCACGTCCTGTCGTCCTATTTTTTTACTTCCAGCATTTGGAAATCCATAGATTTTTAGTTTTCCACCTATGGACTGCGATAACGTCGGTATTTCAATTATCCTCCATCCCATTTCATGAGGAAACATGTTTATAGACATCGACATATCATATCTGGTGGGATTCGAAACCACGACCCATTGGAATATAAGGTAGATAGAGAAGGCCATGTAATCTCGTAAGACACTCCACGCCAAGACACTCGTCAGTCAAGTGTATACATAGTCCTTTCTATACTAATAATATTATAGAGGAAAGATCTGATTGTTTGTTACGAATTAACTCAAAAACTACAAAACCGAATTTAAAAATTCAATCACCTACAGAAAGCTACATTATCAGCGAGTAACGTAGGCTATTTTTATGTATTTTACTACTACAATGCACCCGTGCGAAGCCGGGCGTGTAGTTATAGATAAATTTCGTCTATTATTAAAATAAATATAATAATTATTATTATAATTTATGACATAGCGTACTTACCATTTTGGCGCTGGTTCGCAATAATAAATAAGGGATTTAGACTATTACAATCATTATCGATATTTCGATTAATTGATATCATTTTATCTTATCAAATAAATTATTTATTATATACCTAATATATTTAATGTTATCTGTATATATAAAATAAGAAACTGGCTGACTGACTTTTCTTTGAACATATTTTTTAATGTAAAAATATATATAATAAATATTGTTCCTTTCTTTTTGGGAAAAAGTAACCAACATCCATCTATACATACATTCCACACATTTTCACATTTATAATATTAAATCAAATCAAAATCAAAATCAAATCATTCTTTATTTGCGAAAATCAGTACATGTGGTGTTAACTATTATATATATTGGATCCATGATTTTCCGCCAAGTGCTATGGCATGCAAATATTAATTTAACTAACTAATAATTAAAGCTAGTCATACATACTTATTTCTAAAATAAACAAAAAAATGAACCTATTATATTGAGTTTAAAATAATAAATATCACAACTAAATTATATAATACATTCATCGGAGAAAAAATCAGTTATACTATAATAACACTTATCACTAAATATATTGTTGAGTTTCTTTTTGAATAGTTTTAAAGGAAGGGACTTAATGGTATAAGGTAATTTGTTATATATTTTAGGCGCTAGAAAAAAAATGCTTTTATGTTTAAGAGTAGTTCTGCAATATGGTAACTGTAATCTATTATTTTAATTTTAGATGAATTGGTACATCTCCATATGAATTGGTTTTGTAAGTAATATTAATAAAGTTTCTTTCAGTCTTATAAGTAGTCTAATTAATAAATATAGCGTGTTTCAGAATTCTCCAAATTCATTTAATAACATACAGGTTTTACATGAGGGCGGGAAAAAAAATTGCGGCTAAATCTATATATATAAAAGAGATTTCCACCTATATAGTCACTCATCACGATATCTCTGGAACCATAAGGCGTAGCGACTTGAAATATGGTAGGAATATTCCTTTCGCCGTGTAGAGGTCAGCTAAGAACGGATTTTACGAAATTCAACCCACAAGGGGGGTTGCGGGGGCAATTGCTAGTGCGGGTATAAAACATAATAGACTTATCCAAAAATTGATAACGTTCATAGGAAAATGATTTCAGATATTTTATTATTGATATGCATCATTTATTATGACTTCAGCCACGTTTTATCTTGATATAAACAAATTTATAAAATACTAGCTATCATGCTACGTTTACACGCTTGCCAAGCCTTGGCAAACGACAAACAGCCACAAGCCTCCACAACTCTTGTTTGGCGTTTGGAAGGCGTTTACACGCTTGTGAATGCGTCAGTCTGCTACATACATCCAAGCATGGCGGACACCGAACTTGTGGCTGCTATTGCATTTGGTTTAACATAATTTTATTTGAAATGCAAGCAAAGTGAAACAAAAAATAGGAAAGCTCGACGGCCACGAAGATGGTGGATGAAAAAGACTAATTTGATTATTTATTTATTTTTATATATTTATTTGGCTATCGCTACAGAAGACAATACAATATAAGTCCAAGTTACAGAACACAGGTGCGGAGTCTTACTGTCCTCCTTTATTACGACTTCACTGAGTGTTTACATGCATTTTAATTATGGCTCTCACTAATTGAACATTAACATTAAGTTATCATTAAAATAATTTATAATGTATATCGTCATAATATTTAAAAAAAAGAACAAAGAAAAATTAATAAATAATAATAATTGAAATTAAAAATAACATTACGTAGAGCTAGAGGATTGTTAATTCTCCAGAAACGAAAGAGTTTCCTCATTTTACCAGCTACTCATTTTTTTATTTTTTTAGTACAAGCAAGCAGTGTAGTCGCCGCGAGATCACAATGGCTACTAAATGCGGACCAACGTGTAAATGCGTCGCAAACGCTTGCCGCAAACGCCCTTTGATTTGCGTCAAGAAACCGACACTCGTTCGGATCCGAAGCAAGCGCCCACAAGCTCACGCAAGCCAAGCCAAATGCCCTCTTTACACGCTTGTGATTGTCGAGGCTTGCCAAGGCTTGGCAAGCGTGTAAACGTACCATCAAACTTGTATTTGTCTGATTTACAAACGGTCGATCGGCATTTGTTTTCTATTTGTACAATAGCCATTCTATACATTGTTCGCACTGATAAAGTAATTTTGTTCTCACAAGACTTCAAAAAAGGATGTCCACAGCTGTTGGTAACGTATCTTTCATAATCCAATTCTATTATAAAACAAAGTCCTCCGCCGGGTCTGTCTGTCTGTTCGCGATAAACTCAAAAACTACTGAACGAATTTTCATTCAGTTTTCCCCAATAGTAAGAGTGATTCATGAGGAAGATTTAGGTATATAATTTGTCAAGGTTTTGTGTAATTGGTTGAAATATAAGGCTAGCATCGAAAATGCTGCCTCATTCCTTTGAATATCTCAAATAATAATAACACAAAACTATTTTATTATTATTTTACAGATCTACAAAATAGTCCGGGATGGCATATATCTATCTTTTCTGGATAGCTTAATATACCTATATATAATATATTCTATAATTATTATATAAGTATTAATATAATTATAATATCATTCATTAGTTTGTTTCAAAACAATTTTTGTGTAATAGTAAGTATTGGCGACAAATATGACTAACGAAACATTTATGACAATACGTATTTATCAATATTTTCGTGATAAAACTAGTTACGTTATCACATTTAGTCGTATATAATATAGATTATTTTTATTCCTAATCATCATTCATAAATATTACTTTGTCGCGTTTTCTAATGACCTTAAATAATGTAAATCAATAAAGCTTTTAATCTCTAATAGGTATTTAATATAAACAAGATAACCTTATTAAATTATTATTTGACTTAATTAAATAAGAACTGATTTTATTTTACCTTCTATTAATTTATCAGGCGGTATCTCGACTATTTAGAAAAAATATCTATCAAAGATAATTTATTTATAAGGATTGTGAAATAATGCTTCTAAAAATATTATAATTTATCTGCTTACAAAAACTAAAAATAGGAAAAGAGATTTTTTTATGTTAGATATCGACAGACGAGCATGATGTTCCCTTGATGGTAAGTGACACCTCAGCCATAGAACATCAGTCAGTGATGCACTGTCGACCTACTTTTTACTTTGAGCATTCGCAAATTCGAACAAATCCATAGACTGAAATCGAAACGCGCATAGTGATGCATGTCGGAATTTAGATATTCCTCCCACCCGTTCAATGCCTGAAGTTAACAGATGTGGGGAAGACATGCTTACAGAAAGAAGAACTACACAGTTTTATATTGTCATTTAAGCGTTATTTGTCAGTTTAACTACATACTGTTAATCCTTGAAGGTTGTATATAATAATATCACCAATGTATCCTGTTGTTAATTTAGCACTTATAATACATTTAGAGTGATACGTTCCTTCTAAATAACTTGCGAAACAATCGGAAGCCCAAATAATAAATTTGAAGACCTAGCTGTCAAAAGAAAGTAGGTAATATAAAAAGACAAATTAATGGGCAATTTATTTACTAAAAATTATCCACTTTAAATGGAAAGGAAGACTTCGAACAGATTTTTTTGTACAGGGTAGGCAAACGAGCCAGCGACTCACTTGATGGAAAGTGAACACCGCCGCTCATAGACATCAAACGGAGGTTTTGCACATGCGTTGCCGGGCTTTAAAATGAAGTAAAAGATAAGAAAGATATTATTAGATCTTTATTATAAAACCATATTTACATTAACAATAAATAATTAACTAACAACAACGTATAAAACCATGTTTAAAAATATAGCACCGTATTGGGTCTATATAACGATGTTTGTCAGTACAGCCAGCGCTACTGTTAACACTGATAATACTGTTGTCACAGCTGATCCAGTTAAATCTGGTGTGGGTGGATCAATAATATCAGGTTGGGGAACAGTTGAGGCATCTGTAATGATATCTGGCTGTGGTGTAGACGCAGTTATAGTGTCATCGCCGTTCGTTAGATAGCTGTCGAGATCATTCTGGATTTGCTGAGCAAACGCAAGACTCTCTCTTGTGGACTCCGCGGAGCTATAGATTCTTGCGTACTCATTTCCTAGTGTATTTTGAGTCTGGTTCAACCACAGTTGGAACTAGAAGCAAAAATTAAATGTTAGTCTTATATGGACAGTATAATTTAATGAGTTAAGGCCCATTTACATGATGCCATTTTTAGGACATGCAAGAGCAATAATTGACATCCAAGAATTGTAAGCAACTAATTACACGTGGATATTATGCGCTGTTTACACCAAGAAAAGCAAGTCATTAAGTAAAAAACATGCATAATATAAATAGGCCTTGAAGCATTCTAGTTTATAATCGCTGATGTCTGAGCTTTGATAATAGTGAAACGTCCTGTTCAACTCAATTATCTATTAATATATTATAAATATATAAAACATTTTTTTGTACTTTAGATATTCATGTATTGTATCGACAACGGTAAGGTGATGTTGGGCATATAAATACTAGAGATGTTACGGAGGTGGTTTTATCAGAATCGAATTCGGAATCTGAGTTTTTAAATTTGGTTTGTCGGAACCGGAATCGGAACCGAAACCGGAATCGGAGGCAGAGGCAAAAAAGAGATATGTAATAAAATAAAATAATAAACATTATTCATCAGTTTCATTCATGAATATCAGTTCAAAAAATAAAAACCTTGGTGTTGAAAATAAAAATAAAAGAATTGTCTTACATTTTATACAGTAGTATATTAAATCAAATATAGCGCTGACCGCGACCCACGCCACCGCTGTCCAGTGACCTCCGATATAACCTCCGATTCAAATTTATCGGAATCGGAGGTGCAAAATCAATCGGAACGGAACTTCCGATTGATTTTTCCGACCTTTCGGAACCGCAATCGAAGCTCCGTAACATCCCTAATAAATACTGTTACACGATAACATTTATTATTGTTTAAGTCTTACTGAATCAATTTCTTCATTTGTCCTTAGTCTAGCAGCAACACTTGTTAAAGGAGATGAAGCGGAACCAAACCTGAAATCATAAAATGATTGGTTATTCTGAGTAAAATTACCTTTGAATATATTTTTTTGTTTATTTTTTTATAGTTAAAAATAACAAATAATTTTGATCTATTTCTTCTCATCCTTATGTGGGCAGTGATGAAAGTGAAAATGGTATGTAAGGATCGGAGCATATGGAATTCCGTGATCTCTGCTCACCGCAATGGGAAAGAGGCTTGTTGTATGCCTATTTAAAATTAAGTTCAATCAGAAGTAAAGTAATTTTTGCAATCAATGGAGCCAATGCCCTATCAATATTTTCTTATTTGGGTGATAAGCTAGATCTCAATTGCTATTGTTAAGTTCACATTCTACCACGTCACGACTATCATTTTATTTTGTACTATTAAACATCAGTTTTTATTATTTATTATTATGTGTCTAGGAATAGTTTTTTTTTATTTCAGATATCGACAGATGAGCATAAGGTTCACTTGATGGTAGGATACCTCAGCCACAGAACATCAGTCACTTTTTACTTACTTAGTTCTACAATTTAACAATAAAAAAAAGATCTTACAGAAAGAAGAAATATTTTAGTAGGAGAAAAAAATACAATACTTACGCTGCAGTTACAGCCGTCAAGTTGCTTTTTATATAGTTCAGAACAATTTGCGTATTTCCTTCATTTCCAGTGAGAGCCGCGTTAAATGTTGTTGAATAGTCTTGAGGACGGATTTCGAAATTGTCTTGTACAAGTGATGTGAGTAGTCTGTTAATGATTTTTAATGAAAATTAATAAAAAATATACATATACTATGTTGAATATATTGGGATTGAAGAATTAAAAGCCGTTAGGATATATTTCGAAAAGTCGATCATTTACTTGTCTGCAGAGAAAAATAATCAGTGGAACTTATACAGAATCGTGTCCATTCCAAGGCTCTATGAAACCCAAAGGAATGAAATCTATAAAATCCTTACAAAATCTTTTAAGGATCAAAATGTTTATAGGCACGTCAATATCCAAGCATCCACTTGCAAAATATCATGAAGTTGATATAACTCACATATCCAATGCTGTATCATTTGATGTGCATCCCAAAGTCTGAAGAAGCTGAATTTTCTCCGTGTATACGTTGTGTTCGATGTATCGTCGCCACATGTACGCAAAATCTTCATAGGAGCCAGCGCGAAGACCATTGCAATATACCCAGTTGCGACTGTTTACATGGACTCTGTAAGCAAAATTACTAAATTAGTTAAGTTACGTAGGCAAAGATCATCAAGAGACAGGCTGTGCCTAGTTTACGGCCAAGACACTTCGCTAATATGCTGTGTAAACTAAATACTTACTGTATTGTCTTGTTAAATAATCATAATTATTTTCTCAATGAAAGTGGTATGCAAGGATCGGAGCAAATGATATTTCGTGATCTCTGCCTATCCTAATGGGAAAGAGGCGTGATGCATTTGTATAAATTGCCTATTAATATTATTTTTTAGTTATTACGCTGATATTTTTGACAAACATTTATTTAATTTTTATTTCCTCCAGACCATCTGCTGTACCTAGACATCTCTAACACTGATCATTATATTTTTAAGTTGATTTGTGTACAATAAAGTATACTTTCTTATGTTTGGATAACGCGAGATAAAAGCAACTATCACTATCATAATAATTTATCACGTATGAAAATGTTCAGCTGCTTAAGTGCTTAAGGTTCGAGGCAGATATGTACTTACATACATTTCTGTTTGTTTCACTATGATTGTTATACATAGGTATATAAATATTTAGTTAATATTCTAAACCCTGTCAAAATTGAACAAATCTTTTTCATATTGGACGCAAGGACGGGATTACTTAGATATCCACAAAATTTATTCGTTTTACCATTCTCATATGCAGATAGTTACATGACTCTCATCCATCTTCTTAGTAGTCTAATATTCAGAAAATCAGTTTTGAATATACATAAGCTATAATTTAAAATTTCTTTAAATAGCAAAGTAAGAAACTTAAGGGAGTCAAATGTCAGTTGAACATATCTCAAAACTGATAGGTGATTTTTACGATTTATATATTTTACTACAATCGTTCTGAGATCAGCGTGGTCAAAGAATGGTCAGAATGTCATACGTACTCGATATTAGAGTCGACAAGGCTTCGAAACTGCGCAGTGGCAGCTGTTCTGCAAGCCTCAACACCCATGTTGCACATCACAGGTGCCAGTTGCCGTCTCAAGTAAGATCTCATGAAAGATTCGTTAGCTTCTGGATAATATGTCAAATTAGTCATCACTGGTGTCGCCCATTGAATTATACGACTCTGTTGAATAATAATAATATTAGCAAAAATTGGGTAGAACGTGACTTTCTTCGCAACTGGTTGAAATGTGTAGTGAATTCCAACTGCTTTGTATCTATTTCCTTGCGTTTGGGAGAATTGAAGTTAAGTTTTCGTTTATTGTGCATTCCTTTTTGCAATATCCTGTGGCTGAGTATAAACAGCCACAATGTTTTGAGAAACTTGCCATCAATTAATTTCTACACAAAAGTATAAATTGATGTAACACGTATTAATGCTTGGTCTGGGGTCGGATAAATAAATAATTTTACTATATACTACTAATTTGTGTGGTTTTTAAACCAGCTAAGCTATAGTTGTCAACTATTTTTAATTAATCCTTTTTCCTGATTTAAATAAATGAACTTAACCATTCCAACAGCGTAGAATGGTTTAAAATGAAAGAAAGCAGTCACTCTAGATCTTTGAACAAATATGCATTAATCCTACAATTTATCAAACTATGAAGTATACTTCTTTATCACTTTTAAGGTAACAAACAAATAATAACTCTTGTGCATAAGCTTCGCGACACATTCAATCATGTAGAATATAGTATTGGTAGTACTTAAGATTTTAGATATTTAAATGATTAATTAAGTAAATTTACCACCAATCAATAATGTTTTCAATCCAAAATCGACAGGTTCAGAAGTCCAAATTCTTTCCCTTGATCGGGTCTTAAAAAAGTACGTATTTAGTGACTTACCTCTAGCTTAGCTAATAAAGGATTACCAGCAAGCCTGTTTCTCAACCAGGAAAATCCTGTCATTGCTGATACCCACGGGGCATACTCAGTTTCAAACTGAAGGAACGAGAGAATGTTGAACGCTCTGTTGTAGCTCATGAGGCCTGATCGAGCGAATTGAAAAACGTCGTCGACAATCTATAGAGAAAAAAATATATTTAATATGTTTTCATGATGATCACTAAGTATTTCTACTTCACTGCCTACCCTAACTTCCAAAAAGCCAAAGTTATATTGGCCAGAAAATGGCTTTAGGCATTTAATTCGCCTTTTCAATTGTTTTGTACAAAGAGTATATTTAATTTAAACAAAAGTATTGAAAGCTACCAGCAACCGTTTTCCAAACAATAACAAAAGTAAATGAGCGGAATTGAACCTCCCTTGATCATAGTAATACCTTACCATAAATTAAATAGATGCTGGGTACTGTCTTTTATAAGTAATAGAAATACATAATATCATAATAACTATTTTTACAACAAGAAAATGAACAGTTCTATCATTCACCTAGATATTTGGAAATCTCTAACCAATCCTTTTCTTAAGAATTTTCTGCCTCGCACACTTACTCTTACCAGCTGTCGCCACCGGTGTTTCCAAACCGATATGACTTTGGGACCTTCAAAAAAAGAGCCTATTCATTTCATTCATTTCGTTATGGTCGGCAACTCACTTAAAAGTTCTATGGTGTTGTAAATTTCTATTGGCGCTGATGATCACTTACCTTTAAGGGAGCCGACATAAATAGAAACATTTAATATAACTTACTTGAGCACGATTGTATTCATGAATTTGACTTCTGTTGGCACCACGCAAAGCCAAAATAATTAAATTCCAAGTATAATCATCGTAGTTTACTCTGTAGTAACCTGAAATATAAACAAATTTTTACTTGTGTAGTAACGTTGTTATTACACATAATACAATCAAAACAATTCCTAATTGCTATTTATTTAGCAATTAGGAATTGTTTCGATTGTATATAAAAACACTTAGGTATATTATTGTATGTATTTTTCATCTTAGTCAAGTCAAAAATTACTCTGGTATTTTCCCCTTCATTTTCCTTTTTCCATTTATGTTTGACTAGCAACATGTCCCAGCTTCGCACGGGTGCAATGTAGATGTACTATACACAAAATGCCTATGTTACTCAATTGATAACTTAGCTTTCCATTTGTAAAAGAATTGGTCGAGTAGTTCTTGTGTTAATTCGTAACAAACGAATCTTTCCTCTTTATAATATTAGTTTAGATGAGAAAACAATGTTAACAAATGCTCTAGATTTTATCTCAATACCTACCGGTCTGTTTTTTGTTAAATACAACCCACTCATCGCCACGAGTGCCGCGATTGATAACCGACACTGTAGATTTGAGGATGTGTGAAGGTTTCGTGTTGTTGAAGTTGGCGTTGCTTGCTGTTGCAAATGAGATAGGTATTTGCCAATTGAAATTGACGTTTGAATATCCAGTGTTTATGTTGAAACGGCGCTTAAAGAGAAGTTTATTGTTCAGTTTAGTATTTACACTAATAAAGCAGATAGCTAGAGAGAACAGGCTCTTAGTAAGCAGGCTTTCATTTAAGCCACAATCGCGATTACTTCATAAATATTTAAAAAATATATTATCAAATATTAATATTCATAAAGTTTTATTTGATCAAACATAATCTATTTTGTTAAATTTATATACATTTTGTACTTTTATAAGTTTTTGTGAATATCGAAACAGCAGCTTCTGCTTTCAAAAAGTATAATTATTTATCGTATAACTTTATCTGTAAATATGTATATTATAAAAACCAGCGTAGTTTATTCAGAAGAACTACATCTACGATGGACGGAAAATTCTTAATCACAATATTTCACTATTTTTCGTAGCGATTGAATATATTGTTTAAGATTCGGCTTCATGACAGCTGTGTCTGAAATTCTGGTTCATTTTTTAATTTTAGACTACTAATTTATTTTAAAAAGGTACACAAATCGATTTCGGTGAACTAATAATGGACGATAGAACAAATTCTGATTTCGAGGCGAATCATGAAATTAAAGAAATCAAATGAATGGAATAATTCCACAAAATACAATTTTTGTTATTGTAATTACAAAATATTTTTAAAAAATACTTAAGAGACTTTATATTGCATCCAGTGATTTTTATCGCGTTCTTGCCGTATTTTGTATACCTTGATATCATTTTCTCACCTGTGTAATAGTCATGTCTCCAGTTTGATGATTAACTTGGACAAAAATGACTGGAACTCCTGGTTGGTCATGCCAAGTCTTATAGTAGTCAACGACAGAGAAGTCTGCGCCATATTCAGTAATCGCACCAGCACTCACGGAAGCATTGTGTAGTGCTTCGGTTAGATCGACCGGTAAGGCTGTACCATAGGATCTGTAATAGATATAAAAATAAACATACTTAAATATCTTAAAATCAATATAAATATTTGACGCGTTCGTTGGCGCGTTTGGTAAAACACTTTGGTTTCGAATTCGGCTGGGAGGACATGTTTACAAATTTCTATAACTATGTCTTTTCGCGTATGATTACTTTGGGTACTAAATTATACATGGGAGGAATATCGAAATTCCGAGTCGATAACGAACCATCGTTCATAAAGAGAATAATCAAGAATTAGATGTGTTGGTTTATGGATTTCCGAATACGCAAAGTAGAAAGTAGGTCGACAGCACATCATTTGTCACTGAAGTATCATCTACCATCAAGTAAACCTCTTGCTAGTCTGTCTAACATTAAACAAAATATGTACGTGTTCCGATAAAGGAAAGTTTTGTTTTATATAAAAACAGAATGTTGATTTTATTACTAAAAAATGTAATCTAAAATTATAAAATTAAAGTACAAAATTAAGTAGATGTAGATGAATTTAATGTTTCTCTTCCTTATTATTCATCACGACGTTCTGAGTGCTTTACAGCAAACTTGTTTACGAGTAGACCTAATCAAATGTCAAAATAAATAGACAGTTATCGTCTTATGGGTTCTTTCAACAACATTGGTTGTCTATGTATATAACTTTAAGTCATATGGAATTACCGAGTCCCTTAGTAGAGCAGACAGATGTGTCTGTTTCACTGATATTTTTTTCTACAGAAAAGCAGGTAGTACAAGTAGCGTGATCAGAGTGTTGAGCATTTTCCGACCTTCGTTGCTAAACGCAACGTACATGTCAAAATTCACAGAGGTAATCTAAACTTAGCAAGTAACACAGATTTACAAAGAAGAACAGGCAGGCACGCTTGGCACGGTTTCTCTGGGGTAAGAGTAGTTCTTACCCCAACCACCGCGGCGCTGCTAGTATCCGTGTGAACGCACACTCTGATGCTGGAGTAATAGTGTGCTCTCTCTCGCACCCAGTCACTTTTAGAGCGTTATTGCCGTTCGCTCATCTCGTTTGAGGAGTCAGCGGACTGCTTAGATGTGTGTGTTACACCGATACATTGCCGAGCGCTCTACAATTCAAAGATATAACTACTTTTTCTGTACCAAAAGTTTGTATGGGCCTGTTCTTCTATGTGCATCTATATTCTTTGCTATTAGTCATGAAGCCGATAACAGAGCGTGATAAAGCCATTCTATAATCTAGTACTTTTGTACAAGAGGTTAGTAAAACATATAGATTTCGAAGAAAATCTAAAAACATACTTATTCACCAAGTAATTCCTTAAGCCCTGTCTGTGTACATCAGATCCCAAAAGATGTTCTGTCATCCTGATGACAGCGGCACCTTTGTTATAAGAGAGTGTTGAAAACATGTTTTCAACCTCTGTTGGGGTCCTCACATTAGGGTTGGAGAGCGGGTGGGGACTATTTGCAGAGTCAGCCATCATCGCCGTGTGCACTTGTTCAACTATGAATCGAGTATCGAAACCCATATCAGTTTCAACCTAAAATAATTAACACATATCAAACAATGCGCAAAAAACTATTATTTATTATTGTCGGATATGGAAATAGATTACAATTTGTTTGGTTCGGTTAAAAAGGAGATTTCTGATTTTTAAACATAGTAATTTAAAACCGTCGAATTGGTAAAAATGTATTCAAAAATATTTTGTTGCATTTTTTAAAAAAATAATTAACGGAATGGCTAAAATTGTGCATCCGACTATTATTTTTGGACTTATTTATTACGCAACTAAAAAGCTTCTCAAAGGCGGGTGTACTTTACCTCAGTGTAAGTCGTAAAAAGTATGTATGTATATAATTCATAAAAAAATATTAATGCCGAATGCTTGAAGTATAAAATAGGTTGAGAGTGCATTACTGATTGGTATCTTGTATCTGGATTTGATGAAAGTAAGCATCATGGCAAGTAGTGAGCTTCATGACCATACTAACTTTTACAGTGATATAAGTAAAACAACAATAAGCTTATCTTTTCCATAAATATAAATTTTAAATCATGCTTGAATGTTTGACATATAAATGACTTGTCTTTTATTAACGCGAGTATCACACATTTAAATAAAATACTGTATACCGGATTAAAACGCGTCGCCGAAAAAATTCAGCAACCGTGGTCGCGCGACAGTCTCCCGCGACCACGGTTGCTGAAAAGCATCCGAAACGCCGGGATAAATAATTTAAACAATAAATCGCGTTTTAATCCGGTATACAGTATTTTATTTAAATATAAATGACTTTCTGAGGTTGATGACTGAATCCAACTGAATAACAAAGTTGATTGTAAAGTAAAACAAAATAGATAATTAATAAGGCTGAACCAAAATTTATATTCAGAACTGGTTGTCTGGTTTAATTCAATTGTAACTCACCCAATGTGTAAGGAAGTACTGATAGTATCGGGCGAAGCCTTCGTTTAGCCACAGGTGACCCCACCAGTCGCAGGTAACTAAGTTCCCGAACCACATGTGGGCGATCTCATGGGATAGGATATAAGCTATAATTTGTTTGGCATTGTCGTTAGTGTGCTCAGGATCGTACATCAGGTAGGCCTCCCTAAAATATGATGTATCATTCTTATTTATAATTTTCTAAGTACCCTTTTTAATTTCATCTTGACAAGTAAAAGGATATGTCTCAGAGTGACATCATTAGATACGTTCAATCCTTTTATCGCAAGTCTTTATTTATACATTAATTCTATTTTTTTTGGCATGATAGTCAAGTAATTTCAAAAAATACAATGTGTTTTTTTCAAACCTAATGAAAAATTAACGAAAAAAAAAACATCTTTAGAATTAACTTAAAGATCATACAGCACCTGTAAGTTAGTAATCCCCAATTTTCCATAGCACCAGCTGAGAAGTCAGGAATGGATGCTTGCGTCATCTTAAGATTGGGAGATTGACTAAAGAAGTCAATAGCTGTATGTTCACTCATAGTATCTAACAGTTTCTGACCGACGTCGTAAGCGTAATCACTCTGATTGGCCATAGCTCCAGGTCTTGCAATGACTTCATATTTTAATTCATTATTATCAAATACCTCTCTTGTATCGTATTCAGCAACTATAAGAGCGATCAAGTACGTAGACATGATGGGTGTTGTGTAATAAATGTCATCATCGTATCCTCTAGAAAAAAAAATATTAAAATGTAACATTTTCTATAACATTAAAGTTTAAAAGTTGTAGTCAATTTTAATATAATAATATTATAAAATATTTTTATTTATGTTCGATACTTGAGAAAATAGAAAACATTTTCTGAATTCGTTCCTTAAAATCGCTGTTGCAGAAGAGCAGTGAGCAGCGAGTAATAATATCCACATGTATCAGAATAACAATTTAGTTTAAATTTAAAATACATTGCAAAATACCATATTATATATATAAGGATAAGGTACTTACGCAACAACGTTAGTGGTAGTGTTTTGGATTTTTGTACAAGACCAACTCTTGTATGTACTTGGTCGACGAATTGTTATATTAAAGGTGGCTTTAAAACTTGGTTCGTCATAACAGGGAAAGGCAGAACGAGAACTTGTGGATTGAAACTGCGTTGTTGCCATCCATCTATATAAGTAAAGAAAGTAATATTTTAAAATTTATTAGATATTATTTATAGAACCTATAAACAGCAACCATTTATGAGTTTAATTCAAACATTCAATTCAATTAAAAAAATGCAACATTGACATAGACGAATTGAGAACCTCCTCCTTTTGAAGTCGGTTAAAAAGTTGCATTGAATGTCTTATATGCAAATAATAGCAATAAATAATATTGTAGCAAAATTTATAATATACGTCGACAAGTAATAAGAGGTTAAGAATTTTGAACTGCATTAACGAAGTTTTGCTAATGTGTACATTTACCTTTGTCCACAATCTTTATAAATAATGTCTAGTATACTTTTATAATGTAGTCTTCCAGTTCTTAGCCCTTTCATAGTTAAGTTGTCTTAACTGAATTATCTTTATATTAATACGTATAACATATTATTTTAGACTTGCTCTTAAAATGATAATTTGAAATTCATCGTCATATCTTACCTCTCAGTTTCATTCCAAGCATTCCTGAACCAACTCCTGTATAACCCAGCCATGTCATTTCGCAGTTCAGCACCAAATCTAATAGTTAGTGTATAAACTACAGGAATAGTTTCGTTATATTGAAGTGCAGTTTCTGGTGTAACACTTAAAAATTGCAATTCAGGCTGTAGTGTATAATTTTGTGGAATAATCGTCGATCCTTGTTGAAGAATAACCGATAATATTTGTAATTCCTTGGAATGAATCACTATTTCAGTCATATTAGCTTGAGTTGCAACGAGCTGTATCGACACTGTGCCAGAAAAGGTAAGTCGTGCCATGTCAACTATCCAAAGTACGTCATAATGAATGGGCCGAGTGGTTGTTGGTAGTCTGTAGATGGATGTATCTGTAGTAGTAAGTTCTGTGGTGTCTGCGATAGATTCATACTCGAAGATCTGACCTTCCAGTTGTTCATCAACGAAGATAGTGTTTCTTGAGGTCGGCGGGGTTGGGATAGCCTGGGCGACTAGTGCCACTGATAAAAGGGTAAGGAATAAGGTCGCCATCTAAATAAATAAAAAAGTATTAGGAAGTTTTTGACAGGCTCGTTCGCGCGTTCGGCAGAAAACCTGCCGTGCGCTTCGATGGGTCGTGGGTTCGAATCCGACAAGGACGACATGTTTATAATTTTCTGTAAACATATCTTCCCCACGTCTGGTAACTTCGGGCAGTGAACAGGTGGGAGGGAACATCGAAATTGGGAAACTGGGTAACGAACCATAGATTCATAAATGGAAAAACCGTGAAGTTCATATTGCGCGTTTCGGTTTCAGTCTATAGATTTCCGAATGCTCGAAGTAAAAAGTAGATCGACAGCGCATCATTGAATGATGTTCTGTGGCTCCTCAGCCATATACCTCTACCACCTACCATCAAGTGAACCTCATGTTCGTCTGTCGATATCTAACATATAAAAAACATATAAACATACAAGGAAGTTGAATCTACACGTTGTGTTTGGCTATTCTAGGTGTAATTAAAATCCCTCTAAAGTCCTATATTAGGAAGATATTTGAGTTTTTAAATAATCTAAGGAGATCTGGAAGCTAAAGGTCTGCCCAGTATGTTGCCATAATTGCCAAAAGAAAACAATTAATGCAATATTTTAGTGTATTCAAATAATGGAATTTTCAGCCACTTGTTCCTTCTTTTTTTTAATGGATCTTACTAGATCTAAAGTTACGTTTACATGATACCATTTTCTTTTAGAACAACAATTGACATCCAAGTATTGTAAGCAACTATTTACATGCGAATACTATGTGCTGTTAACAACAAGAAAAGTATTGAAATAAAAATTGTATGACAGATCATGAAGATTACGTGTTGTTTCGACCATGCAAGACATTTATTGATTCAATTTAATAGTATGCAATAGGCAAGAAACTTGTATCGTGTAAATGAGCCTTTAAGATTGCTAATTGCAACTTTGTAACGCATCCATTCGTGCAATCGGCGCATCTATATATACCAAAGCTATCCATGTTAATTTTCTAACATCTTTCTCTATATAAACTTTCGTTTCTTCCTGAATTTGTATCAGTCATTTTTATTTGGTTACAACTTTTGCGCCGTCATTGCCTAAAATAAATCCTGTTCAATCTAGAATATTTGCTTGACTTTATGATAATATCTAGATATAATACAGATATAAACATAATCGTATTTTATGATCTAACACGTGGAAATAATAAAAACAGAATTCTTTCAAAATGATAGTATGAGACATTGTGTGATTATTTTTATCATTATATAGGTACATTATAACAGAAAGTGGAAACGTATTCGATCCTGCTAAGTAAAATTTACGAGGAAATAAAAAAAATTAAGATCATTGAAATATTAATAAATATTTTGATAGATTATTTCAACCAACTTATATAAATGAACTTGGAATTAGGTAAACTTAATGTACTCGTAAATATCGCTTTATTATGCACATATAATAAAATAATATTATTTATTATAATCAATACTTTAAAATATGGTTTAAACCTTATCTTTGGAAATAATAAACTTGAGATCTGTTTATGATGGTTATAAAACAAACTCTATGACCTTACTAAACCAACATAATAAAATTATATTGGCGGATTTACCAGTAAGCTGCATGGCATATCTATCTATGGCGACATGGTTTTAGGGGCGATTTTAGCCAAGTGCTTATAAAAATCTAAAATCATTTGTAACATAATTTTTTGTTGTGTTTAAATCAACAAGTTACATTACACCTTTTCGACGACTTTTATTGCACACTAGCTGATGCCCTCGACTTCGTTCGGGTGGGCGACTTCGTTCAGTAGTTATCGCGTGAAAGAGTAATAAACATCTCCACAAACTTTCACATTTATTATAGAGTATTATACAAAACAAAGAAAGGGCTGATAATGTGGTTTTCTATTGGTGAAATAATTTTTTAAAATATTAGGATAGGAATAGTCATTAAAATGAGAAGAAATTCAAAATATTGTTTCTATAGCCGTTTAGAAAGGCTTTATATTTGAAAATTTCAACAATGTAATTAGAATAACATAATAGGAAATAAATATCTTTTATTTTGATATCAAATTTGATTTGCAATTGTATTTATAGAAATTGGTATTACCTAAAGATTTTTGAAAAATCCGCCACAGAAGGGTTGGTATAAGGTTGAAAATTTGTATTTCAGTTATTTTCGAATATAAATTTGTTATTGGCAATTTGGTTACACGTTGAATCTAAGCGGCCTTTCAACGGCCAATTCTTGTGATATTACTATTACAGAGCCGGATTTAGGGGACGGCATCAGGGGCAACTGCCCCGGGCCTCCACAATAGAGCCATCTTTTTCTTTGATATTTTTTTTCGCTGTTTTAAATTTACCTACTGTGCTTAGATAAATATTATTATATTGTTAACATAAAAATATTTTTTGACCATGGGGCCTCCATTTGTTGCCCATCTCTAAATCCGGCGCTGACTATTAATATATCTAATACGAGTATATACGACAATTTAAGAGGCGCATACAAGTAGAACTCATAACGTCTATATGATGACATTTTTTATGTCGTGGTATTCATCCACATCACATAACATACAAACCCAGTAAGTATGAAAATAAAAGTAGTAAGTTAAATTCAGATAAAAAATTACATAATATACAAAGAATATATCATATCACAAATACTAATTCTAATTAGGTCATTTTGTTGCAATTTTTTTAAATTCAATTTCATTTACAACTTTTATTTTTTTACTTATTGGGGTTTAACACTACACCCTCGATCAAATGATTGTCTTACTATTAGTAGCAATAAAATAAGCTCTTAGTAATATTTTTTTAGTCAGACCTAGATTTGATTGAGACAAAAATTTGGCGATTAAAAAGAGTGACGAAGAGTTTCTTGCCAGTTCTTCTCTTCCGTTCTACGCCCTTGATTTGAGAACTGGCGGTAAATGTAACATTAGAAGCATTTAATATGTATTTTTTATTGACGTTCATAAGTGTACATTATGTTACCTAAATGAATAAATTATTTTTGAATTTGAATTTGAATTAGATCCGCTATAGTAAACTGTTTTCAGATGTTGCCGGTGCCTTCGAAAGTTGTACAAAAATAGTGGGTCCACAAAAAATACGTATTGTAGTTCCTATCATATATTATTGAATGAACAACAATTGCTTACATTTTTGTTAATTAGTTGTTAATACTTGAAGACAGTCATAAAACTATGTAATCTAATTTATCCAACTATATCATATTCATATAGTACACATATTTTTTGTGTAGTGGGACGTAGTCTTCCTTTCCTACTACTTCCTAAACACGTTTTAATTTGTTTTGCTATTATATAATGCACAGGTTAGGCAAATATTTAAATTCCTTCACGGTAAAGAATCAACATGCACTAGAATATATAGGTCGACAACACATCAGTTTGTTTGGGGCTGAAGCAGGCAGGCATCTTATACATTAGTTAAAAAATTGCTAGTTAAATCTTTGTAAATTAAAAAAAATGAAAACGTACCTTGAGGCGACTTTACCACCGCCACTCAAGAACTGGATTATTTTAAACAATTTGATTAAATGTTCCAATTTTCATATCATCGATATCTTTTTATTATCTGAGATATAATAATGTTATCATACTTCAATAATTATGACAATACCTTCAATTCAATGAGTGAAGTACCTAGAAGTCCTTAAACACTAATTCTAATAGTTTTTTTTTATCTTTACTAATATTATAAAGACAGAAGATTTGTGTTTGTTTGTTTATTTCTTACGACTTAACTTAAAAGCTACTTCACCGATTTTAAAAATGATTTCACCAATAGAAAGCTACATTATCAGCGAGTCATATATGCTTAGATATTGACAGACGGTTTTGATAATGGTAGGTAAAAGATACAAGATATCCATCAAAGAATTCCGTTTTTTTTAAGCATTTAATTGTTTTATGTCAGATATCGACAGACGAGCATGAGGTTCACTTGATGCTAGGTGATACCCCAGCCACAGAACATCAGTCAATGATGCGCTGTCTACCTAATTTTTACTTACAAGAATCACAGATTCCCATCACTTTTATATATATTGTCCCCTCAATAAATATATAATGCGGCAAGACGCCATTCGTTTTTATTATTGAGAAATTTCAACTCAAAGTTCTATATATAACTTAAGTAGAAGGAACCTTTTTACTGGTTGCAGCAATGGTTCCGTGGCGCAATTCGGAATGAAATTAAAAAGGCACTTCACGGTTATTCCATCTACGGTAGTTCGTTACCCGTTCAGAATAGCGTAATAAAAAAATAAATAATCCACTAGACGTTAATTTTGTGCCAATACTTAGGTCTTTGAGTAACGAAATGGTCAAGGATACACACTTTGACTAAAATGTAGGATTAGTAGAGAACTTAAGACTAGGATTTACGCAGAATGCTAACGCTATGATGAGAGTTAGAGATTTTTAGGTTTGTAGAGCTTGGCTTTCCATAGGATCTGATAGCTTTTTTACAATGCAAGTAATATGTACCTACTCTTCTTGGCATTACTTTACATGAAAGTTTTAGCGGGATCCATTGATTGCCCGAAGTGACGAGGACAGGTTACGAATCCGCGACTCATAGGAACGAACTGGTAGTAGTTGTTAATATTTCGTTCACTCGTTTCCGTTATTTTATGATAAATTTAATCTTTTTTCAGTGAAATGTAGAATAAAATCTTCTGCCAGGCCAGCATGTCCGCCACGAGATATGTCGCGGACGAGAGAAGACAAACTAAGATGTAATACGATACGACGATATATTATATCTCGACATCGACAATTTTGATAGAAAAGATATCTCGATCGATAAACAAATATACCTATTTTTGATATTAAAAGTCGAGTTTTAAGTGTAATTGTCATGTTAGACCCGGAAGAAATAAAGAGATAATCGATTAAAACACGAGAAATTACGGTCGACAATTTTGTCACGGTTGTCATGCTAGGCCGGCTGGTCATTTTAGCGTTAGGTAGAACTTGCGTTATGATTATTTTTATTGATTAGTCGATGGTTCGAAACCCGCCTGGACGGGAGTTTTATAATTTTCTATAAACATGTCTTCTCTACGTCTGGTGCACGGTGGTGACCACGGAATATCGAAATTCTGACCGGGTTACGAACCACCGTTTATAAATGGAAACAATGTAAAGCGCACATTGTGCATTTCGGTTTCATTCTATGGATTTCCGTATGCTCGAAGTAAAAAATAGATCGACAGCGCATCACTGACTGATTTCTGCGGCTGAGGTGATAACTTACCATCATGTGAGTGATATAGCTCATAATGTAATTAATTCATTAAAAAAGTTTTATATTACATCTACTGAACTATATATTTATCTTTCATTTAGAGCCTATACATTTTTCAAGTTAGGTGCAGGTGAAACAAAAATGTTAGACGTAAATAAAACAATCAAAAATCGCTAGTAAAACTTTATTTACAGTCACTTAAATTTACTTAGCCTAAAGAAAATAATTTATTACATAAACACAAAGAAAAGTGCGAATTGATAGATTTCATTTGGCCATGGTATGTATAGTATAGTGATGTAAGGAAAATATTAATTATTTATAATGTATATGAAAGAAAAAATACACATTTCCAAACATTTTTTGTGAAAAATATATCCATATTTCTGTAGGAACAGAATTACTCAAGTTATGCAACACCACCACACAACACACTTCTAACTTATGTTACATAATTATTTTTTGTATAACAGTGATAGTTTTGTTCTTGGGTTGAGTGTGTGTATTTTTCTATTTATAATGGATCAGCTTGGCAATGCACGTATGAAGCTGGCTTCCCACGGTCGGCAGTTCTACGGATGATCACGGACAGCCGACGACCACGGACGGCAACGCACACAGACAGGGCTCTTCCAACGGCGCGTGTCGGTCTGTGTAGATCTTTTGATAGCTTCATTTCAAAATGCAAAGTGATGAAAGATGAAAGATATTTCAAGTGATTTCGAATACCTTCTGATTAAAATTGGTCCAGTTATATCAAGGAATGATACCAAAAGCGAAAATATATTCCTGTTCAAGAACGGTTTGCAATTGCGCTCAGATTTTTTTACCGCACCTTTGAAGTTACCGCTTCGCGACGGATACCGGCGCACCGCCACAGATGCCCTGTGCTACCACGGACGAGACCCTTCCCACGGTGTGTCGTGCGAGCTGGTCCGCGTCCGTCCGCAATATCACCGACCGTGGGAAGCTAGCTTGAGACGTACACAATAATAAGCGTGCGTGTGTTAGCTGACAAATAAATGGCTCCGAATTTAATAAGCTGATATTCCTAATCGTACTCGTGTTCGCGAATACTTATAATTTGATATTCGTTACATCACTACAGTATAGCTTCTAATGAACGATTACTACGAATGAACGTAAAAAAGTGATTTTGTTAATAATTATTACGACTACAATTAGACATTATAAAATACATTAATGAAAGTAACTGGACTTTATTGGATGTCTAAAACCATTGTTATTCTACAGAAAAAAAATGAAAAAACTTAGTCTGAATCTATTTAATTTTTTAACTTTTATAGGTATATAAAAAAGAGATGTACCAATAATATTTTTTTTTAAATTTAGAATATTAATAGAAACTGGCAAAATGTTCGATCTAGCAAAAAATGCTCGGCATAATGTTCGATGTCGAGCAAAAAATGCTCGGCAAAATGTTCGGAGTAGAGCAAAATGCTCGGCGAAATGTTCGGTGTAAGTTATTTTACTCGAATTTGTAAGAATGTGTTTATTAATCGGTTGCCAGTAAAATATTAAGCTGGTTACGTAGCTTTAGCTTAATATACTGTATTGTACACCAACATTAAAAACAGAAAGAATCATGACTAAAGTTTGTACAAAAGCGGTTTTATTTCTAACAGAGAGTATTAAGGCCGAAAAACCGAATAGGTTGGTTTTTTAAATTGCATTTTTATTGGGAAATAAATTGTGATGAGTAAAATATGACTAGCGTACTTCCGTAAGTACATTATTTAATACTTTCGTACTTATAATGAATGATACTGTACAAATTCAAATTCTTGTAAATAAAAATGTTTCTAACCTAAGTCGTAATAGATCTAAACTTGAGTAGCAAAATATTAAATAAAAAATTTGTACTAAGAAGAGTTTCTGCAAAAATGTTGTACTAAGTAATATTAATCAAATTACACATGTATCTATACAATATACTTTTTTCTTAATAATAAAAAAAAAAGAAATCACCAATATGGCATAAAATATATGAGATTACTATAAATGATAGTTTATATTATAATTTTTAACGTAAATATCAAAGTAAAGTCCCATTTACATTCATACAAGAGCAATAATTGCATGCAATAATTGTAAGCAACTGTTTACAGGCGGATATTATGTGCTATACAAGATAAGAAAAGTATTGAAACAAATCTTGTAAAACAGATCAAGAATGTTAAGTGGCGTTGTATTGATCATACAGGTCATTTATTGCTTCAATTAAGTCGTATGCAACAGGCAAGAAACTTGCATAGTGTACATGAGCCTTTATATTCGAATATCAAAAGAAAACTATTGAACATATTTTTTAAATATACATAGTATTATTTTTCATAAAATGCATAATAATTAAGGCAAACTTTAAATAATTTAAGCTAAACATTGCATATCATGTTCAATAATAATTAATGATTACCTCTAATAAGAATCAATGCTGTATAATTAGAACGAATTATCAATTATCAAAGTCACTTCAAACCTTATCAACAAGGATTCTAATTTACAATGACCGTTCGTTATCACGCAATTTTATCAGCTTGCAGTAACCAAGTTACAATAGTTTTGTAATTCCTCTCCATCCACTGAACGTTGGCTTCCGTTCTCTCAAGAACTTGCTGTATCGGCCGGCCTAGCTCTTTGTCGTATAAGGATATGAATCTTTTGAGCTGGAAACAAGACATGGGTTATTTAAACTGAACTGCTATTCTAAACAGAGAAAAAAAAATATACAATCATTTTAATTTTTTTCTAGGATAGGGGTCAAACGGGCTAGTGACTCACGTGATGGGAAGTAATCACCACCGCCCATAGACACCCGCAAGACCAGAAGGGTTTCAGGTTTTTTTTATGTTAGATATCGATAGATGAGCATGAGGTTCACTTGATGGTAGGTGATACCTCAGCCTAGGAACATCAGTTAATGATGCGCTGACGTCATACTTTTTACTTCGAGCATTCGAAAATCCGATTTTCGATATTCCTCCCACCCGATTAATGCCCGAAGTTACAAGACGTGGGGAAGATATGCTTATATAAAATTATAAACATTATAAAAATGCTGCGCACGACAGTTGTTTTACCGAACGCGCCAACGAGCCTGTTAAAATTATATTTCATATTATATCGATGTTTTCAAGTTCCTTAAATTCTTGAATTCAAATTCGAATTATAGAGGCACATTCATTTCAATAAAATATAAATTGACAGTGTTTTTTATCCAAAAGTATTAATCTCAAAAAGGTATTCAAGGACTTGTTGGGCGCGGCTTAGAATCTCGCCCGTTTTGATTTGTGTAGTTATAAATTTTCCTAGGCTGCTTAAACGAGTGGGAGGAATATTGAAATTCCCACACAATAACCATCCAGCGTTCATAGATGATTTTGTCTATGGATTGGAAAATTAGTTCAACAGGGCAACATTGATTGATGTTTTGTTTCTGATCTTACCTAATAAAACATGAATAGTAAAATTATCATATTCTATAATTTCTCACCTCATCGTACTCGTGAACTTGATTCAATCTTCTCGTGACCACTTTTAATATGGAATTCATTGTGGAAACAGAACCAACGCTGAAACAAGGTAAGGTTAGGGTAAACAAATGAAAAACAATTAGTAGTTACAATTCTGATGACATTAAAGACATTTGCAGCACATTTTTTAAGTAGACATATTTTTCGTAAGAGCTGATGACGAAGCAATTTCATAATATTAACGAATTTATTCATGTAATCAATCATTAATCATTTTAGATTTCAAAAAAGTAATCTGATATGCCTATCCTGACCTGGGGATTCCCTAATACTTAATTAGGAAATCCCCAGATAAATATCCAGTACTGTTCTTATCACATTTCTATTAAATGTAATATTTTAATAATTTATGGTAAAAGTAATAAAGTCATAATTGTCTTACAATTCCTTAAGCCTTTGCCAGTTATCTCTGACGAAGTTAAATGCGATAGGTTCTCCGATAGAAGAACTGGCGACTGCTGAGAACACTCTGACTGTATCTTGCTTCCGTATACCGCTGTCATTTCTCAATGACAACTCTAGGTATCTGCAAAAAAAGAATAACATGATTTGATCCCTTGTAAGAAACCATCTAGGAAGATAGAACGCACATTTTTATCTGCAATACACTCCTAGCTCACCTGTACTGCAGTCATGTTGCCCTAGTACAACTTCGTACAGAAAACCGTAGCTATCTCTTAGAAAGAGGGCTGGTCCGTCATGAACCTATATCTGCGATTTGCTATACCAGAAACACAATTGTAACTCACCTATATAATAATCCTGGTTTCCTAATACAATATGTAATAATAGGTAAATATTGCCCTTTCTTTTTTTTTACATGGAGAATCATCTAATGACCACTGCCATCTCCGGGGGGAGTGACCACGGAGTCCGAAGAGTCAAAGCGATCACCGTGCCTACCAACTAAACTCCATGGTGTTCCTCTCGTCGCCTCCTGGGTCGGGCTCCCGGGTTTGCAGGCTCCGCAGCTCCGACAGCGACCTTACCCTCTCAATGGGCGATGAAACACTACTCCCTGTGACTAACCATTTTACCTGCAATATGATCTTAACTCACCTGTGCAGCAGATATGGTGCCCCAGTATATCCTAATACAGAACGCAGAAGTTTTCTTTCAAAAAGAGCACTGATTACCACTCTCTTTTACTTAACTCACCTGCATAGTAGTCATGGTGCCCCAGTACACCCGATTACAGGAATGAGCAGTTTTCTTTCAAAAGTAGGAATAGGTTTTCTGTGATTTGACACTTTTTACCTGCAACTCAATCTAACTCACCTGTACAGCAGATATGGTGCTCTGGTACACCCGAGAACAGAAAGCAGTAATTCCCTCTCAGAGGGAGCGCTGGCCATCATGAATCTCTCCCACGCGAAGTTCCACTCACGGGCTCCTCCAGCTTGTACCCCAACGCAATATACTGTGCTTCGAATGTCCGCATGAATCCTATTTAGAAAATATTAAGTTAAATTAAGTCTTAAAGAAAATTGGAGAAATATCTCCATATTTGTCATCATCACCCAGTTTCTCCTCTTTAACAAATTTTACATACTTTTTAGGATTTCTTAGAATATTATCGTAATTTTATATGGTTAGTGATTCTAGAAAAAAAATATATTTGAATTCTATTAAAAAAAAATATTAAAACTTATAAGTACGAGTATTTTTCATGGGCACACACATTTCCTCTCATTCTCTCACACACTCCTACCTACAGGTATACTTAACTCTCTATACTCTATATTCTATATAACCATTTGACATAGTACTATGTCAATGTACCTATCTGTAAAATTGTTTTGCCCAAAATATGTAAGATGTGAAGTTCCATCTATACTAGTCTATACTAATATTTTAAAGAGGAAAGCTTTGTTTGTTTGTTACGATTTAACTCAAAAACCACTCGACCGATTTTAAAAAATACCAATAGAAAGCTACATTACCAGCGAGTAATTTTTTTGTGTTTAGTACATCTACATTGCACCCTTGTGAAGCCGGGGCGAATCGCTAGTTAATAAATAATTACAAGACTTCATCATATAAAGGATAGACTTACTCATTGAATGTATCGGGATTTGGTGTGAGCATCCAGTTGGTATACATTCGCACGGCATGCTCCAAGCACTCAGATTGCTGCAGGTGGCACGCGGTCGACAGGAGGTCCACTCGGTGCTGAGCGCGTACCACAGATTCATTAGCCGTGACTTCCCAACCCAGTTCTTGCACTGCTCCGTTTAATAATCGCAGGACATAACGCTGAAATAATACATTCTTATTAAAGCCATTGGCCTGATAATCCTAACAAAAAATCAACTAAATCTGTAGATCAATTTTGACGGGTTTTGGCGTTTGGTAGATCACCTACGTGTACATTGTGCTCCGATGGGTCGCGGGTTCGAATCCCGCCAGGACATAATTTTCTATAAGCATGTATTCCTCACGTCTGATCCCTTCGGACATAAAACGGGTAGGAGGAATATCGAACATAGATGTACATAACCACCGGTCTCAGTATATGGATTTTCGAATGCTCGAAGTGAAAAGTTGGTCGACAGCACGTTTTTCCTTTCCCTTTATGAAAATTATCATCAACAAATGAAATTAATATAAATAGTATATCTTTTTTTTACCAGTGAAAACTTTGTAAAAATATTAAGAAAATATTTCGTGATGGTTATTCTGCCAGGTACCTGGATGAAAAATGCAATGTGTATATTATTACTTTACCAGATATTATTTTTCTGTGGTTTTTAAAAGGTTTGCAAACAAAAAAATCAATAAAGGACAATATTAATCAGTAAAGGATATTATTTAAATTAGATTAATGGTTATTTCTTGGTTCAATAAATTTCAAACGTATATTTTTATCTAAATTTATTCATTGATCATTCAGATAACCAATCATAAAACGAAGGAACTTAATTGTGTGATAAAATTACTAAATAATAAAATATGTTATAAAGATTATGATATTCGTAACGTTTTATGGATACAACATTTAGATATATAAAATGTGTAAATACCAATTAAATACACAGCTTATTTGGAAACCAGTAGCGCCATCTATTGATGTGCAATAACAACTCTTATACATGATAATTATATAATTAATAATACCTAATTACTTACTTCATAAAAACAGTTACCAATTGATTTGTGGTTGAATAATTAGAATATGATTCATCATATGACTTCAAAAGGTCGTCTTCAAATTGTGAAATATTGACAGATGAGC
Organism: Anthocharis cardamines; assembly: GCA_905404175.1. Taxonomy (NCBI): domain Eukaryota; kingdom Metazoa; phylum Arthropoda; class Insecta; order Lepidoptera; family Pieridae; genus Anthocharis; species Anthocharis cardamines. The sequence goes on along the minus strand of FR989962.1, from coordinate 10,538,104 downwards.
ATGTGGCTTACTAGCTGATGGTAAGTCATACCTCAGTCACAGAATGATGCGCTGTCGACCTATTTTTCTTCGAGCATACATAAATTTATAGACTGAAATCGGAGCGCACAACATGCACTTCACGGTTTTCCAATCTATGAACGGTGATTCGTTATAGATATTCTATCTCACAAAGTCTATTTGGCTATGAATGTTGTGAGGCGTGTATATAAACATTTTTAGTGTGCGTATTGATTTACTGAGCGCTCCTGAGATTACGCACACTAAGAAAATATATACATACACGCATCAGAACATTAATAGCCAAACAGACTTCGTGAGATAAAATAATACCCGGTCGGAATAAAGATAATTCTTCCACCCGTATAATACCCAAATACACCAGAATTCAAAAATTCCCATTGGAACGCATGGTAGGTTCAACAAGGTCGTCAAGAAGTAATGAATACCCACCTGATATTCAAGATAATACGCTCCTTTAGACAGCATCGTATCTATATACCCCAGCGCCACCAACCCTGACTTCCAGGGGACGTAACTCCTCTCATGAGATAGATAACTGGTTATGTCTAACGCAGTCTTGTAATCCAGTCGACCGGAGAGAGCCAAGTTCATGGCATCATCTATTATCTGAGCACGGTTTATTGGATGAATCTCTTCAAATCGTTTCGGATCGTTGAGAATTTTTATAAGCATATCCCAGTTACGTTGATCGTAGTTGATACGGTAGAAACCTGCGAACCAGACTCCCTCTTGTAATCAATACGAATATTGATGATTAATAATGAGTCACCTTGGGACAAATTATCGCAGAATACTTATCTTAATTTGTCTCAAGGTGATAATCTTATCTATCCTAGGGCATTTTATGACTCATTTGCCGATTTTAGTTTAGTTTTTTTTTTTCTTTGTCTTTACCAATTTGAAATTCATTTTCAAAAGTACAATATTTAAGCTATTTACACATACAATTAAAGAAAAAATATCAGTGAAACATACACAGGGTCTGCTCCATGCCCCACTAGGGGACTCGGGATTTCACTTAGCATGATGGCATTTTCTTGTATATGCAAAAGCAATAATTTAAGCCCAATAATTGACATCTATGAATTGTAAACAACATTATTTTATACCAAGAAAAGTATTGAAACAAAACTTGTATAACAGATGAAGAACAAGTTGTTAAGACCATGCAAGTGTCATTTATTGCTTCAATTCAATTGTATACAACGGTCAAGAAACTTGCATCGTGTGAGGACCTTTAGTTTCAGTTAACTGTCAATTTAATTAATTTTAATATTGTACCTGTTTGTTGAATATTAGCAATAATCCAATCATCTGTTCCGATGGATATATTACTAGCGACAATAGACCTTTCTCCTCTTAGCCACAATTTCGGTTGTGTGGACTCGAAGTTTTTCTCGGACGCCGTTGTGTATGATACAGGTATCCACCATACTGGTTTCTGATCATCTACCGTACCATTGATAAGAATGAACCTTTCCTGGAAATAAAAGTATTAAATTTTACCTTCACTCTAAGTAATGTTCAGTTCAGTATGATAGTAAAAACATTTTAGTTTCCATATTGCTTTCAGATAATGCCTGGAAGAAATTGCTTTTTAATTAATCTCGGTAGGTTATTAAGATCGGAAATTAACGCCAAGTTTTAATACAGATAAATAATACTATTGATTGGTACATGTAGCGCCATCTATTGGGGTATAATTAAATAAAAATCCATACTATTGCAACATATTATGTACATATTAGTAAGTAAATTATGTAACTAGTTAGTAGTATTAAGACTGCAAAATAACTGAAAATGTTTCTATTATGGCTTCATGGTGTAATCATAGAATGAACATAGCTACTTATTTCTTGATATTTTTAAATGAATGAAAATACAGTAAACATTCTTAATATAATAAATAAATTGGTGCAATAAGGCGACCTTATTGCTTATGAGCGATTTCTTCGAGTTTATCTTAAGATATATTAGAGGACACTGAAAGGAAGAGTAAGAGGATTCAAAGGAATCCGTGGACGTGGACAAAACATTGTTTCTAAAGAGGCGTGAAGTTTAAATATTTTTAGCACTTGTAAGTAAAAATATGCTATAGATTAACCTGTTTAAATGTAACATTTCCAGTTTTATAATCCCTAATTATCGTCAATACTGGGAATCCAGTCTGCAGCGTCCAAGAGTCCATGATGACGGCTACGTCCACGTCAAAGCTGCCCTGTTCCCTCGCAGCGTTAGTGAGAGCACTCCAGAGGTCTCCTTGTTCTGCGTCACCGTACTTTTTGGCGTTGAGATAGTCAGTTATGCCCGCGTTGAAGACTTTGTCGGTTAAGAAGTGGTTCATCATACGGAGGATGGCTGATCCTGAATATTAAAAAAAACTTATGATATTGAAATGATTATTTTGTGAAACTGAACTTAAATGAGGGCAGATTGTCGTGTCACCATATAGATAGAGTAGTGAAGAGTGACAAGCTACTTCTTATCCTGGAAATGTATCCTAATTATACACGTGAGCAAAGTCGCGAAAAAATTCTAGTATATTAATTTAAACTGTCATAAAGTTGGAAATTGCCTATGACAGGCATACTTTGCTCAGTGGAAAAACAATAGAACCCTATAATTCAATTCAAATTCCAATATAACTTTATTTAAGTAAACATTTACAAGTACTATTCAATCTTATTTTCTTACAGAAATCATCTGTTTTCGGTAGGAGCAATCTCGATAACTCTTATAAAAGTGCTGCTATGCGTGGCGATGTCTACTTATCTGGCATCTTCTCTTAGTAACTTAATAACCAGTTTTTTATTCATTCTATTACGAATTTAAAGGAAACAAAAAGAGTAATTCAAAGCTAACAAAAATATACAAATCATCCCATCCGTACCGTGATTAGGCCACGACATGGTGAGTTCTGGTCTGGTTTGAGTCTCATCGGACATTTAGTAGGTATGCCAAATATACAACAGTGTTTAAATGTACTGTTAATATTGTGTTTTTCTATTGTAGGTATTTTTCTATTTGGATATTTTTTATTTCTCACCTTTCCCGTAAGAAATCTTGTCGAAGATGGCTCCTATTTCTTCAGGGTTGCCAACTTCGACTGATATCTGGTGAGAAGATGTTAAAGCGTCCAACTTGAATACACTCTGAACTTCATTTAAAACGAATACTTCCATCAATTTCCAAGATTTTTCAACCTGAAATGTAATATTAAATCTACATGATTAAATCTATACTAATATTATAAAGAGGAAAGTTTAGTTTTTTTTAGTTGCAATTTAACTCAAAAACTAATCGACCGATATTAAAAAATATTTCACCAATAGAAAGTTAAGTTTACAGTGAGTAACATTGCATTTTTTTTTGTTTATAATACATCTACTTTGCACCCGTGCGAAGCCGGGGCGGATCACTAGATTTTCATAAAAATGTAGAGGTAGGTAAGTTTTTAAGTTATATATAACTGAAAGTTTAGCATAACTATTTAAGAGTATAAAACTTGTTGAAATAATATTTGCCTTTTATTCCTTGTCACAAATTGGTTGGCAAAATATAGATATTTAGTCCAAGTAATTAACCGGCATTCATATATGGAAACCATGAAAGATAACGCGTTTCACCCCCACCCCCAGTCGATAAAGTCAAGAATTCTTGAATTCAAATTTTTGGCAGTGCATGGCTGGGTAATGGAACTTGAACCAAATGTACCTTACGCTCGTCTATCTGTATCGAATATAATATTACTAACCGCATCAACAGCAACATACTCCACATAGCTCGCGAACCCTTCGTTGAGCCATATATCTGACCACCACGCTGGTGTGACCAGGTTTCCGAACCACTGATGGGCAATTTCATGTGCAACGACCGACGCCACTCGCGCCTTCGCAGTAGTTGGAGATACTCCATGATCGTATAACATTGCAATCTCTCTGAAAAGACATCAGATTCATATAAAATTTACTATCTAATTCATCGAGGGCCATACTATTATCTCCTAAAAGTTTTTTTCAGTTGTCTTTGACCGTAAAAAGAGTTATGTAAAATAAGTTTACAATTATACTAAGGGATGGTGGTTGTTTGTAATTTACGCACATTAGAAACAAAGTACCTTATATTTTACCAGGGACTCTTCTGCAGTTAGGTACATAATTTCTTTGTTTTTTTAAACTCTTTTAATAGTTTATATTTCATATAATTATAATAACGATTCGAGTGCTTAGCAGCAAAAAATGGTCACGGGCTGATGAAAATGTAACAGCTGTCTAAATTGGCAAATCTTTATTATTCAATTATAACTAAACGGCTGAACTGAACGTTTGTGAATGAAATTTGACTCATGTATTATGGATCAGGCAATATTTTTTTATCTCGGGTCACTATTCCGATCTGATTGTGATTGAAACCGAGCAACCACTCGTTTAAGGCTTGTCTCTCAAAAAAATCAACATTTCCGGCATTTTTGAGACCATACTGCTGTTCTAATATGAAACCTAGGATTCTTATATTTTTACACCTTATTCTCCATTTCATTAAGAACCGAAGCGCCATGACAGTTTTTTGAATACTTATATTTTATTCGATGAAAAAAAATATCTAAAATACCTTGATTTTAACATATATTTGCCTTCTCCTCTGAAGCCATATGACTTATTGGCTTGATATTTATATGTAAAATATAACAAAGTACGGGCAACATTTTCGCCAGAAAAAATTATGAATTACTTGAACGGTATTCTATATAATTAGAAAAAATACTTTTGGCGCATACGACTTTTACTTTCAAGCAATTGCGGGGCTCTTGCGCGGTGAGAGGGACGTACTGGTGGGCGTGAATCAGTGCCGCTCAGGCTTTACTGGACGACGGACCTGTGCCGCTTCGTACAACCTATCATATATTCAGCATTTTCTAGTATGAGAGACATACATAAAACAAAGTCTTATCATTAACTCAAGACCGTCTGTACCGATTTTAATGATATCTTATTTGTTGGGTTCATTTATGTCCCGAATAACAGAATAACTATTAAAATATTGGAATAATCCAGGATAAAAATATATGCATAAAATTAATTTTAAAATAAATTATGTCAGAACTTCATTTTCTCAATTCATACTCAGTTCACGTCGCGCAAACTTATTATAGCTTATTTGTAATAATTTATGATATATACATATAATAGAATAATAGAAGTGAAAATATAGCATATTCAAATCTATATAGTTATAAATTTTTTGAAGAACATTCTGGCAGTACAATGTCTGTCAGGTCCGCTAGTCCTGAAATTAAAAATATAGTGATCTAAAGTATTTCGTATTTTTTGTAAAAATAGCATGCCAAGAAAATAGGGTGGATTATTCGTGGTCTTGCCGCCAAAATATATTACCATGCATAAGTCTTAGCATTTTATAAAAAAATTATAAGAGAAATAACTATGTTATAAACATTATTTATATTATTCTTATATATTGTTAGACCGCCTCCGTGGTTCAGTGGTAAGCGCGATTCGTTTAGCACCGGAGGTCCTGGGTTCGAATCCCGGGGAAACAAGATTTAAAAAAAAGTCTTTCGGTCAGGTAAGGCACAGAAGGCTGATCACCTACTTACCTAATAAAGACAAATGATCAGTGAAACAGACACAAAAATGGGTCTGCCCCATGCCCCATTAGGGGATTCGCGAATTCACTTTTTATATATTATTGTATTTGTCGGGCTCGTTGGCTCTTTCTGTAGAACACCTGCCGTGCGCATCGATGGGTCGTGGGTTCGAATCCCATCGGGACGACTTGTTTATAATTTTCTATAATCATGTCTTTCCCACGTCTGGTAACTTCGGGCATTGATCGGGTGGGAGAAATATCGAAATTTCGACCGGGTAACGAACCACCATTCATAGATGGAAAAACCGCGTATTGCGCGTTTCGGTTCATTTTATAGATTTCCGAATGCTCGTCTGTCGATATGTGACATAAAAAAGAATTCACAGATAAAAGAATTTGTTTGTCTTATTTTGTAATAAAACTCCTCCGAAACGGCTTGACCAATTTTTATGAAATTTTGGGTGTATATTCAGTAGGTCTGAAATAGGGCGTATATTTTATACATACATGTTTCATAGTGTAAGGGTGAAACATGTATGTCTAAAAGTGTCAAGGGTGGTCCACCCCAAAAAATATTTTTTATTGCTGGTCAAAAAAAAATTGTTTTTATGTAATTTGGAATGGAACCCTAAATTTTCACTTTTCACATTTTTTGGAGTTGAGATAAAAAGTATTTGTAGGCCCAATTTTAATAAATATTCCTTATAATCGGATACATGCAAATAAAGTCGAGTGAAATAGTTAACAATATATCTATTAGATATAAAAGAATGTCGTGTTAGTTACACCATTTATAACTCAAGAACGGCTGCACCGATTTTAGTGAAATTTTATTTGTTGGATTCGTCTATCTTCTGAATAACAGAATAACTATTAAAATATTGAAAAAAATTAGGTAAAAATAGATGCAGTAAATTAACTTTAAAATAAATTAGGTTCGGACCTCCGCCATCTTTCACAATGCTTATTATTTTAATTATCATATTATTTCTTTATTTATATTATTATTTCTTATTATAATTGATGTCTACTGCAAATCTATATAATAAAAAATGAAATATATTTTATATTATTCTTATATATTGTTAGAGCGCCTCCGTGGCTCAGTGGTAAGCGCGATGCGTTTAGCACCGGAGGTCCTGGGTTCGAATCCCGGGGAAACAAGATTTTAAAAAAAAGTGTTTCGGTCGGGCAGGGCACAGAAGGCTGATCACCTACTTACCTATAAAGATAAATGATCAGTGAAACAGACACAGAAATGGATCTGCCCCATGCCCCATTAGGGGACTCGCGAATTTACTTTTTATATATTGTTGTATTTGATGGGTTCGTTGGCGCGTTCTGTAGAACACCTGCCGTGCGCATCGATGGGTCGTGGGTTCGAATCCCACCGGGACGACTTGTTTATAATTTTCTATAATCATGTCTTTCCCACGTCTGGTAACTTCGGGCATTGATCGGGTGGGAGAAATTTCGACCGGGTAACGAACCACCATTCATAGATGGAAAAACCGCGAATTGCGCATTTCGGTTTTATTTTATAGATTTCCGAATGCTCGAAGTAATAATTTGGTCGACAGCGCAACATTGACTGAATTTTGAAGTTTTGAAAAAAAAACTTTTTTTTATGTAATTTGGAATGGAACCCTAAATTTTCACCATTCTTTAATTGAAACCCCTATTCTTTAATTGAGATTGTATGAACATTTTTGCATGAACAATATCCAAATAATACTGACATCATATCAGTATCTACATTGTATCCGTGCAAAGCCGGGGTGGGTCGCTAGTAATAATATAAAAGTTTTACGTGCCTACTTGTTTTGTACTTTTTATACTGTAATGTGCGACTAGGTAATTCCCTACATACCTAAATAAATTTGTTTGTAAGTTTACTAGTTTAGTAGGTATGGCGTAAGTACTAAGTACCTACTAAACTCAGACGACTGGATCGGGGATTTCAATAGTTTTTGGTGGGGTTGGTAGAGGGGCCCAAGGGTATAACAAGCGCCGCTTATCGTTAAAAATATATAAAAAAATAAAATAAAAATATTAAAAAATTCTTAGTCTTATTCATAAAAAAAAATTTATGCTGTTAAGTTGTCGTTCTGTAGAATCCTATGTATGTATGTTAGGCTATGGGTTACGTGTAACGTTTGCCAATTTCACCTAATTGTTAAGTACTAAAGCAAAATGATTGTTTTGCGATCGCAGTGGCACGCGACGGAACCAAGTTCAAATCCCAGCTGAAGGAATATCATGTATGTTTATTTTATTTAATTTTAACATAATTTTAATATATTTATTTAAATCTTGTATGTGTTCATACAAGTTTTGATGATTAATAATATTTTAAAGTTTCTTCTAAACTAACATTTATTAATTTATTTTTTTTGAAATTATAGTAGAGATTCTTTGTTATAGCCTAACAAAACGTCCTTTAAAAAACCGACCCACTGAAAAGCTTAATTTTGTTTTAAATACTTACGCCACCCCTATCTCGTCTCTATTCCTACCGCGTAAAGCAAATTTCTGCCAAAAACTAATTAATACCTAGTAAAAAGATAAGAAAATTAATAAATATCTGGATAAGTATTTACTTTAGTTTTTGAAATCGGTGACAAACCAACAAACATAAATCAACTAATACTTTAAATTCACGCTCAAATTACAAGTTAGCCGTAGCCTCGTGGTAGCGTTCTAATCCATCGATCCCATGGTACCGGGTTCGAGACCCAGCAACTATCATTTTTTTTAAAAATATCACAATTTTGCTTAAAATTATTTAATATTTTTACGCTTTTTATGTAAAATTATTATGTTTTTTTCATAATCTTACGCCATATTATGTAATTTTTCATTATTTTATCGATTTGTCCCTCTCTCTCTTTCTCTTAGAGGGCTCTGTGCTAGGCTCGTTGTCAGTTAGAAACCGAAAAGGGTCTGTAGAAGGTTCACGAAGGTTCAGGTATAACGGACGCGTATTTTTTAAGCAACCATCGACAGAATTGGACGTATACACGACAAAAATCACGAACTTTCAAAAAAATTAACAAAATGATAAAAATTAAAATACGCGTGGTTTGACTCAACATTGTCAGACGAGCGAGTATTATTCGACGTCAACGATATACATATGTATTTCCCGGTTGACATCTACAATCACAATACGAATGGGAAAACAAAATTTTGATAGTTAGAACCGCTGCAGACAATGCCTGTTTTGTGTGTTTTTACGACTAATTTCATCCGAGTGAGGATGATAAAAAAGTCTGAAAATTTTACATTTATACTTACAATAAATATAAATATTGATTTTATCATAAAAAATATATAATATGGCGTAAGTTTATGAAAAAACATAATAATGATACATAAAAAAATTAAATAATTTTATGCAACATTGTGATAATTTGTTAAAAAATGAGGGTTGCCGGGTCTCGAACCCGGTGCCATAGAACGTTTTCTTTGTATTCTGTACACTCGGAATTGGGATATAAATGCCTCGGAATTAGGATTTTTACATCGGAATAAGGTGCTTCGGACTTTTTCATATTTTTACATAATTTAACAAATAAGAAAAATTTTAATTGCCAAATTATGAGTATATATCAAGAGTCAGATAAATAACAATTCTGATAAATATAGCCAATTCTACAGAAATATATAGATAATACTTAATTTTCAATGTTCTTTTGAGTTATGGTGAAAATACCGCGGAATTAGGTGCCTTTACCTTATATCGTTGACGTCGAATAATACTCGCTCGTCTGACAATGTTGAGTCAAACCACGCGTATTTTAATTTTTATCATTTTGTTAATTTTTTTGAAAGTTTGTGATTTTTGTCGTGTATACGTCCAATTCTGTCGATGGTTGCTCAAAAAATACGCGTCCGTTATACCTGAACCTTCGTGAACCTTCTACAGACCCTTTTCGGTTTCTAACTGACAACGAGCCTAGCACAGAGCCCTCTAAGAGAAAGAGAGAGAGGGACAAATCGATAAAATAATGAAAAATTACATAATATGGCGTAAGATTATGAAAAAACATAATAATTTTACATAAAAAGCGTAAAAATATTAAATAATTTTAAGCAAAATTGTGATATTTTTAAAAAAAATGATAGTTGCTGGGTCTCGAACCCGGTACCATGGGATCGATGGATTAGAACGCTACCACGAGGCTACGGCTAACTTGTGATTTGAGCGTGAATTTAAAGTATTAGTTGATTTATGTTTGTTGGTTTGTCACCGATTTCAAAAACTAAAGTAAATACTTATCCAGATATTTATTAATTTTCTTATCTTTTTACTAGGTATTAATTAGTTTTTGGCAGAAATTTGCTTTACGCGGTAGGAATAGAGACGAGATAGGGGTGGCGTAAGTATTTAAAAAAAAATTAAGCTTTTCAGTGGGTCGGTTTTTTAAAGGACGTTTTGTTAGGCTATAACAAAGAATCCCTACTATAATTTCAAAAAAAATAAATTAATAAATGTTAGTTTAGAAGAAACTTTAAAATATTATTAATCATCAAAACTTGTATGAACACATACAAGATTTAAATAAATATATTAAAATTATGTTAAAATTAAATAAAATAAACATACATGATATTCCTTCAGCTGGGATTTGAACTTGGTTCCGTCGCGTGCCACTGCGATCGCAAAACAATCATTTTGCTTTAGTACTTAACAATTAGGTGAAATTGGCAAACGTTACACGTAACCCATAGCCTAACATATATACATAGGATTCTACAGAACGACAACTTAACAGCATAAAAAAAAAATTATTAATAAGACTAAGAATTTTTTAATATTTTTATTTTATTTTTTTATATATTTTTAACGATAAGCGGCGCTTGTTATACCCTTGGGCCCCTCTACCAACCCCACCAAAAACTATTGAAATCCCCGATCCAGTCGTCTGAGTTTAGTAGGTACTTAGTACTTACGCCATACCTACTAAACTAGTAAACTTACAAACAAATTTATTTAGGTATGTAGGGAATTACCTAGTCGCACATTACAGTATAAAAAGTACAAAACAAGTAGGCACGTAAAACTTTTATATTATTACTAGCGACCCACCCCGGCTTTGCACGGATACAATGTAGATACTGATATGATGTCAGTATTATTTGGATATTGTTCATGCAAAAATGTTCATACAATCTCAATTAAAGAATAGGGGTTTCAATTAAAGAATGGTGAAAATTTAGGGTTCCATTCCAAATTACATAAAAAAAAGTTTTTTTTTTCAAAACTTCAAAATTCAGTCAATGTTGCGCTGTCGACCAAATTATTACTTCGAGCATTCGGAAATCTATAAAATAAAACCGAAACGCGCAATACGCGGTTTTTCCATCTATGAATGGTGGTTCGTTACCCGGTCGAAATTTCTCCCACCCGATCAATGCCCGAAGTTACCAGACGTGGGAAAGACATGATTATAGAAAATTATAAGCAAGTCGTCCCGGTGGGATTCGAACCCACGACCCATCGATGCGCACGGCAGGTGTTCTACAGAACGCGCCAACGAACCCATCAAATACAACAATATATAAAAAGTAAATTCGCGAGTCCCTTAATGGGGCATGGGGCAGATCCATTTCTGTGTCTGTTTCACTGATCATTTATCTTTATAGGTAAGTAGGTGATCAGCCTTCTGTGCCCTGCCCGACCGAAACACTTTTTTTTAAAATCTTGTTTCCCCGGGATTCGAACCCAGGACCTCCGGTGCTAAACGCATCGCGCTTACCACTGAGCCACGGAGGCGCTCTAACAATATATAAGAATAATATAAAATATATTTCATTTTTTATTATATAGATTTGCAGTAGACATCAATTATAATAAGAAATAATAATATAAATAAAGAAATAATATGATAATTAAATAAGCATTGTGAAAGATGGCGGAGGTCCGAACCTAATTTATTTTAAAGTTAATTTACTGCATCTATTTTTACCTAATTTTTTTAAATATTTTAATAGTTATTCTGTTATTCAGAAGATAGATGAATCCAACAAATAAAATTTCACTAAAATCGGTGCAGCCGTTCTTGAGTTATAAATGGTGTAACTAACACGACATTCTTTTATATCTAATAGATACATATATTGTTAACTATTTCACTCGACTTTATTTGCATGTATCCGATTATAAGGAATATTTATTAAAATTGGGCCTACAAATACTTTTTATCTCAACTCCAAAAAATGTGAAAAGTGAAAATTTAGGGTTCCATTCCAAATTACATAAAAACAATTTTTTTTTGACCAGCAATAAAAAATATTTTTTGGGGTGGACCACCCTTGACACTTTTAGACATACATGTTTCACCCTTACACTATGAAACATGTATGTATAAAATATACGCCCTATTTCAGACCTACTGAATATACACCCAAAATTTCATAAAAATTGGTCAAGCCGTTTCGGAGGAGTTTTATTACAAAATAAGACAAACAAATTCTTTTATCTGTGAATTCTTTTTTATGTCACATATCGACAGACGAGCATGAAGGTCACTGGATGTTAGGTGATACCTCAGCCACAGAACTTCAGTCAATGTTGCGCTGTCGACCAAATTATAACTTCGAGCATTCGGAAATCTATAAAATGAACCGAAACGCGCAATACGCGGTTTTTCCATCTATGAATGGTGGTTCGTTACCCGGTCGAAATTTCTCCCACCCGATCAATGCCCGAAGTTACCAGACGTGGGAAAGACATGATTATAGAAAATTATAAACAAGTCGTCCCGGTGGGATTCGAACCCACGACCCATCGATGCGCACGGCAGGTGTTCTACAGAACGCGCCAACGAACCCATCAAATACAACAATATATAAAAAGTAAATTCGCGAGTCCCCTAATGGGGCATGGGGCAGATCCATTTCTGTGTCTGTTTCACTGATCATTTATCTTTATAGGTAAGTAGGTGATCAGCCTTCTGTGCCCTGCCCGACCGAAACACTTTTTTTTAAAATCTTGTTTCCCCGGGATTCGAACCCAGGACCTCCGGTGCTAAACGCATCGCGCTTACCACTGAGCCACGGAGGCGCTCTAACAATATATAAGAATAATTTAAAATATATTTCATTTTTTATTATATAGATTTGCAGTAGACATCAATTATAATAAGAAATAATAATATAAATAAAGAAATAATATGATAATTAAATAAGCATTGTGAAAGATGGCGGAGGTCCGAACCTAATTTATTTTAAAGTTAATTTACTGCATCTATTTTTACCTAATTTTTTTCAATATTTTAATAGTTATTCTGTTATTCAGAAGATAGACGAATCCAACAAATAAAATTTCACTAAAATCGGTGCAGCCGTTCTTGAGTTATAAATGGTGTAACTAACACGACTTTCTTTTATATCTAATAGATATATTGTTAACTATTTCACTCGACTTAGTTAGTTTCATTCTTCTATGTCTATGTAGCCCAGGTCCTAAATAGTAAATACTAAATTTTTTAAGAACTACGTGGATTCAAACATACACTACCACTCAAACTTTAGCATTTATAATAAGTATTAGTAAATTTATTATTATCGGTTACATAATTATTAATTACATATTAACAAAACACCTATCAATATTTTTATAATATGTAAAGATATTACGTTGATCCTACTGTTATCGTTATTCTGTGCCGACCGGACCGCGACGGCGCGGAGCAAGCTAGTTCATTATTCGCCCGCGCCGCCGCGGCCGCGCAGTAAAGTCGCGATCTTTTGATGAGGGGGTAGCATGCTTGCGCGGGGAGAAATCGCTCGCTCCGCCTACACTAGCAAGGTCTTTCGCCTTACCCTGCCCCTTAAGGTAATTAATAAATACTTGTACATACATATAATAATATATAATTAATAGATCGTATTTAAATTCAAATTCAAAACTCAATTATTCATTTAGGTTATGAACGTCAATAAAAAAATGCTTCTAATTTTACATTTACTGCCAGTTCTCAAATCAAGGGCGTAGAACGGACGAGAAGAACTGGCAATAAACCCTCCGCCACTCTTTTTAATCGCCAAGTTTTTGTTTTACAAGGAGTTGCAACCATTACACCCTGTTCCACATGACATCTTTAAGTAATTAAATATAATAACAAAATATATACCTATAAAAAGAGAAAATCTGAGACTTTGTTTCCAAAAAGGCTCTAGAAGGAACTTGGTACCATGATAATACATAAATGATACAAGTTACTTTCGTTACCAAGTGCTAATCTCCAGGTTAATAACGCGTATGATTCCTCTTTCACACAAATAGGGAACGCACACCCCAATAACAAAAACGTGACGGATGATCTTAGATAATAAGCTTTCTCGTCACGCTCATAATCGATTGACACCCTCATCGTGATTTACGGCACATTTTTACTACTATTTGTCAAGCCCTCATGTGTGGTGTAAATTAATGTTGTACCTACAATCTATGAGTTTGCCTGGCTAAAATGAATATGTTCCTAGATTTTCCTATATATGTATGACCTTTTCTACCCATAAAATCTAAACTATTAAAATAAAATAGGAATATTATTTAGATATACATAACTAATATGTTTCAAGACACTTTTGCGTTTATAATATTAGTAGGGATTAAAAATTTATATACCTACTCTATTTATGATCTAAATTCAAATAAAATTTTGGTAGTAACAATTATTCAAAATATTTTAAAATTAAATAAAAATATGCTTACCTAAATGTAAGCAGTCCCCAATTTTCCATAGCGCCAGCCTTAAAGTCCGGTAACGCGATCATGTCAATTTTAGGTAAAGGAAACTTAATCTTGTAGTATTCTTCTAAAAACTTCAATATCTTCGGACCAATATCCAAGGCATACGCTGCGGAGGATAAAGCTTCTTTTCTCGCCCAAACAGAGAAGTTATTGTAACTCATGTTCCCGAAGTCCGTAACAGCGAATGCTACTAAATAAGTCGACATCGGAAGGGATTCAGCGTAGTGATCCCAGATGTAATTCTCGATAAATTCACTGTGAAATATTTACAAATAATGTTTTATGCATTTTTATAGAAAATATTTTACGTATTTTTTATATTAGATATCGACAGACGAGCATTAGTCAATGATGCGCTGTTAACCTACTTTTTACTTCGAGCATTCGAGAATCCATAGATTGAGACCGAAAAAAGCAATGTGAACTTCACTGCTTTTCCATCTATTAACGGTAATTCGTTACCCGGTATCGATCCCAATATCGAAATTCCGCCCGGTAACGAACCACAGTGAAGTTCACATTGCGCGTTTCGGGTTCAGTCTATGGATTTCCGAATGCTCGAAGTAAAAAGAAGGTCGACAGCGCATCATTGACTGATGTTCTGTGGCTGAGGTATCACCTACCATCAAGTGAACCTCATGCTCGTCTGTCGATGTCTAGCATAAAAGAAAAAAAAATCGCAATACAGTTAAATATTACTTACTGAGGTTGGCGTGCAACTATATTCATATTTGATACGGAGCTCATATTGGCTGGTCGAGCGATGCTGATAGTGAATCTGGCCTTTAGGGCTGGTTCATCCCAACAAGGAAAGGCCCTCCGCGCATCAGTTGCTTGAAACTGTGTTACAGCTATCCATCTGTCCAAAGATTTATTTGTTTACAGAACGACAAATCAATTTACCTACAGAATGACAAAACTATTGAAATATATCAAATTACAAATCAAAAACAAACAAAAGAATTGAATTATTGATGGTTTCGGTAAGTTATCATTTTTTATATAATCCATTCGTCAAACATTTTCTTTGTTTCACTTTTAAATATATCATATTCATAAATCAGTAGAAACATACAAAATACCTATAAAAAGGTAAAATGTTGTATCAAAATCGTATTTATAAACAATTACTATTCTGGAAGGTTTACCAATTGAACGTAAACGACCGTCTATTATTGACTGTTAACTTCACCCAATCATAGCCATGTAAAGAATACTAATGCGCTATATACAAAACCTTCCGCGTTGATTTGCCGTAAATAAACATACGTACATAATATGTTAGCATAACTAACTTTTCCAACATGTTTTCCTGTTAGTTCCGGTTTTACTTTAGCTATTTTTTTTGTAATTTGGACTTAGCTTAGATCGATAGAATACCGATAAATTTCATCTCATCAGTGGATAATATGATGAGTGAGGAGACAAAGAAGTGAATGAAAGGATACATAAACCCCAAACAATTAGATGACCCTTTAGTCTATTGGTACACTATGATAATCTCATGGCGTGCTATCGAAGATGTCAGAGATAGGTTGTCGTTTCTGCAATATTCAAGTATTATCCACTAGCTTACTGGTTATTAATATAAAAATAATCATACCTTTTGTCCTTCTTTTCTTCATAGGAACTTCTATAAAATCCATGCAAGTTATCGTTCAATATTCCAGTGTATGTTATATTCAAAATATACTGCTGTCCAGCCTTTAATGGCTCTGCAGTTATCAGAATATGAAACTGTTTAGCAACATCTTCAGTTCTTCGTTTTATTTTAATCGCTTTCCCATCTTCTTTCTTAAATAACCCGATAGAATTAAATGTCAGTTCTACACCGTGAAATGTTACTTTATTAGTATCATTCTTCACTGTTATAACTACACTTATTTCACCGTCAAACGTAAAGTTACCCTCAAATATATACGGCGTTAGTTTTAAATAATAACGATCCGGTTTTATATAATTCGGTAATCGTACATCTATAACTTTATTTTTTTCGATTTCGGTAGTTGTTTCTATAACATTTGTTGTCGATTCTAAGTCAGTTACAGTCTTACTAAGTTCAGTACTTAAAGGTATCACTAATAGTTTCGATTGATCACAATGAGTTAGTTCGAATTTCGTTACATTTGCTAATTGATCAGTCCTAGGGCAGGCTGCGAAATTATAAACTATGAAGGCTGTAGCAACTAGTGCTAAAGTAAATATAATAAGGATAACAGAGGCAAGGCCCTTCGAGAGATAGACCCCTCGTTTGGGCTTCGAAGAAAATTCAGTTTGCAAGTTTCCATCCATGTTGATTGTTTTCTGAATTTGAGTCATAACGCCATTCTGTAACGAAATATAATACAACTTTTAAATTTGATATATTACATAATATCTATAAATAAAAAACAATGTATGTTTGTCCTCTATGTACTCCTAAACTTTTCAACCGTTTATGATGAATTTTTGGTGAGTTGTTCTTCAACTTTTTATTTATGTTAGATATCGACACACGAGCATGAGGTTCACTTTATGGTAGGTGATACCCCGCCACATCAGTTAATGATGCTCTGTCGACCTACTTTTTATTTCGAGCATTCAGAAATCTATAGACTGAAGCCAAAACGCGCAATATGCACTTCACGGTTATCTTTGTTATCGTTATGGTTACCCGGTCGGAATTTAGATATTCCTCCCACCCGATCAATGCCCGAAGTTACCAGACGTGGGGAAAACATGCTTACAGAAAATTATAAGCATGTGCTCCCGGTGGGATTAGAACCCACGACTCATCGGTGTGCACAGCAGGTGTTCTACCGAACGCACCAACGAGTCCGTCAAAACTTCAGTATAGATCACTATATACGTGGCATTGAAACGCATGCCAGATAGTGCTAATAATAAATAATATACTACGTATATATATATTATTTAAGTTACAAAATGAACAGATACAAAACCAAATAAAACTTTGAAATTCTTTAATTCAGTGAAAACCAAGTATACACGCTTGGTAATTTATATTAAAAACATTGTACCATATTATAGTATAATATTAAATAAAAATATTTTTATGTATTGTTTCTAGCTAACAAGTATGTAAGTTAAGATTTAATTTTATTTTATTACATCCAAACCTTATTCAAACAATCTTTATCTAGCCCTTCAATCTTTGAAAAGGTTGCGATGACACGTTCGAGATTATTCACTTTTCAATTAAAATGTACACTTCTAATCAAACTCCTAAGGTGATTGACCTGTATATATTTGAGAATAAGAAAAATATACAACTTTTTTTACATTCCTTAGTTCCTATATTATTTAGAAGTATGGCGAACGCTAAGTAGAAGAATTGTTCCTAGGATATCCTTTTATCTTCATATTGACAATATTTAGGCTAAATTGTCATGCCACCTAAAATATACTTTTTAAATACCTACGGTCTTATTCATAAACGTATTATTAGCTTGATATAGTTAAAATATGTTTTGTTTCTTTCGTTTTGTAATATTTTTATATTCGATAGAGCGAGACAAAACATATGTAATTTAAAAGACAGTACATTATAATGACTATAGCAGTTTTATGCTGTGGTACATGATTAAAACACGTCTTTCTTTCAAGTCATCTGCAAACGTAATCAAAAATCCCTCCTAATGAGTTATAATTCTACCGTGGCATGGTTTGTGACCCAAATTGAAGAGTAGATAAGAAATATGGGATGCTTACACTTTATACTTTATTGCTATCTGTAATATGTATTATTAGTATTTTTTTTTAAATGTTAGTTATCGACAGACGAGCATGAGATTCACTTGATGGTAGGTGATACCCCAGCCACAGAACGTCAGTAAATTATGCGTTGTCAAACTACTTTTTTACTTCGAGAATTCCGAAATCCATAGACTGAAACCGAAACGTGCAATATGCACTTCACGGTTTTTCTATCTATGAACGGTCGCGGTGGTTCGTTACCCGGTCGGAATTTCGATATTCTTCCCACCCTTTCAACGCCCGAAGTTACCACACGTGGGGAAGACATGCTTACAGATAATTATAATCGTTCCGGTGAGTTTCAAACCCACGACCCATCGATGCGCACGGCAAGTGTTCTACCGAACGCACCAACGAGCCCGTCAAAAAAGTATGTGTGTCATAAGTGGTTTGTCATTATTTCACCCTTAAATGAAGCAAATATTGGTTACCGCCCTAAATAATGTTGGATTTGTCTATTTCATAAGGAAAAAATATGCTGAAAATTATTTTTTTAAATAAATTAGGTTCGGAACTCCGCCATCATCCGCATTCACAGCTCGCACGCTTATAGTTTTTTTTGTAATAATTGATGTCCACTGCAAATCTTTATAATGGAAGTGGGAAAATAACGTATTCAAATCTAGAATTTTTATTTATTTTTGAAGCCTAAATTCTGGCAGGACAAATTCTGTCGGGTCCACTAGTAGAACAATAAAACTTGTTTTTTCAGGGTTTTTTCGAAAGCAATATTATCATAAAAAAGGATTTACGAAACTGGTGTGAGTGGTAGACTCGAAATTGGTCGACCTAGGCGAACGTACCTCGATCAGATCGAGGACGTCTTCAAAAGGGCCAGGTCAAAAGTACTCGAAACCGACGAGTGTGTATGAAAGCATTGATGAAAGTGGAAGAAGCGAAAGTGGTATGCTCCGATAGCATATGAAATTCCGTGATCTCTGCCTACCGAAATGGGAGAGGCGTCATGTATAGTATTAGCGTATGTAGGAGTTATTTCCAACAAATATGATTACGTTCCAATAATTTTCGAGCTTTTTCTCTTAAATCTATGCTACTCCTATTTATAAAAGTCAATTGTATTAAATATCTTTAGTATTAAAGCGTTATATTTTTTTAAATGAATTAAACATAACAGCTCCGATTTAACCTGAATCCTTACCAACTAGAGTATCTTATTTCAAGCATTTGATACTTTCGAAATAGTTTTAAATTTAAACGTTCGCTATTTGGGTATTTTATTACCATTTATTGTGGTATGGGCTTAGGTATTGATTACAAGGGAATTGTTCAATTATAGGTATTTCTTAAAAGTCATATTATATTTCTATCTTCCTCTATATAATATTATAAAGAGGATTTTTTTTTGTAACGATAGTACTCAAAAACTACTCGACCGATTTTAAAAATATTTCACTAATAGAAAGCTACATTATTATCACTTTTTGTTTATTTTTAAGTTAAATCTACATTGCACTCATGCGGAACCGGGCGGTTCGCTAGTTTTAAGATAAATCATTAAAAAATATTTTATTAATAAATAAAACAACATCAGGTTACTTACACCAAGTATAACTCAAGAACGGTTTCACCGATTTGAATGATATATTATTTCGTGGATTCGTCTCTATCCTTAATATCCTATTTTAAAAAACTTACGGAAACAAAAATAATACAGAAAATAAATTAGTCTCTCGCCATCTCCGACAGCTCAGGTCACGCACACTTATAGCTTATTTGTAATAATTGATGTTAACTGCAATACAGTGACATACTCGTCATTATGGACTAGAAGTGGGAAAATAACATATTTAAATCTTGAAAGATATCTATCTATACATATAATAAAAGAGTAGGATCGAAATTACGCTTCACTAAATATTTTTACCAGAAATTAAGAGGGGTGATAAAAGAAGGGTAGCAGAATGCATAAATGCAATTTTTAAGATTCTTGTCTGTCTGTCTGTCTGTCTGTCCGTCTGTCTGTCTGTCTGTCTGTTTGTTCACGCTAATCTCCGAAGATACTGAACGGGTTTTCATGCAATTTACACAAATATATTAAGTAAAGCTCGGGGCAACATATAGGCTTTGTTTCATCGAAATCGGTACTCGGAAAGAAAAGTTATCATCATTTAAAAATAATTTTCAAGGCACCATATCACCAAATTGCAATGCAAACTGACTCGCGTTGAACTTTTTCGAATTGTCAGATGTCAATCACAGTTTGATATGTAAATGAAATACTTTGATTATTTCGACATTTTCGATATGTAATCGTAGAATAGTGGATATGCAGGCCCATTGCGTAACTTCAGATGCGAGTTCGAATCTGAAGTTGAACGGAAATATTTTTTTTGTATTTTTTTTTTAAAGAACTATAATATTATAACAATAGAAAATGTTTTATTGAAATATTATATGAAAAAGTATTTCTTATGAGATCGTTTATTTCATCTTTTCATCCATCCTTTCTCTACAGAATTACGATTATTCGACATTGCTTTTATTGCTTCTTAAGGACTGTCTTCGTATCTTAGAGGTTTCCGCATTTAGCACCGGAAACCCGAGTAGGAATCCCGGGAAAAGGGAATTTAAAAAAAAATGTTTCAAAATGAAAATGATCAATTAAATGAAATAAATATCGAGGTGGATACAGTATCTTCACCACTAATTAAATTTATAAAAAAAATAAGTAATTTTTTTTAAAGTCAGGTTCATTTTTTCAACAATGGTATTTCTATTGAATTTCAAATCATACTTCGAACCCCAATCTCAACCACCATTAAACGTGTCGATAATATGATGCAAAAGCAACCGTCAATGACTAATTTGATAACTCTTTCCCAAAAGAAATCACCAAGTAAAGAGGATGGAGGATATACATGTCATTTGAAGAAAGCTTGCTCAAAAGCTAAGCTTAAAGTGAACCCAACGCGAACGAAGTCGCGGGCATCAGCTAGTAGTAAATACTTGAATAGAAATGTTAACAAAAATATAGAGCTTCATACTTCCTAACAGTCATTACTGTTAGGCGGTACGAAGTTCGCCGGATAAGCTAGTCTACAACTATAACAACAAAAATACATACAAAATTGTTTAAATATTGTTTAACAGTGAGCGTAATATATATGGTCGACCTAGGCGAACGTACCTCGATCAGATCGGGGACGTTCTGCAAAAGGGCCAGATCAAAAGTACTCGTAACCGTCGAGTGTGTATGAAAGCATTGACGAAAGTAGAAGAAGCGAAAGTGGTATGTAAGGATCGGAGCATAATATGGAATTCCGTGATCTCTGCCTACCCCAATGGGAAAGAGGCGTGATGTATATGTATGTATGTATGTAATATATATAAATAAGGTATTATTTTATACAATTTTTAGATATTTAATTTAATTTAATTTTTACATACGAGCATGATGTTCACTTGATGGTAGGTGATACCCCAGCCATAGAACATCAGTCAATTATGCGCTGTCGACCGACTTTTTACTTCAAGCATCCGTAAAATTAATTATTTGCAAAAACATACTTTATATTCACTTTTTCAGTTTTGTATAAAACTTTGTTTTTTTAACATTAAGCAAACAGAGACAGTTTCTAAAGCTTCTAAAGGATATGAAAATTAAAATTTCAGTATCATGACAGTAGCGTTGAGTCAAGTCTCCCGGGAAAAGACATCGCCAGCAATATAAGGCTCTCTCTAACAGGTTCGTAGACAAGGTCGTTTTAAATTAAATAGTTAATAATAATATTAATTGAATCCTAGATAAAAACCCACTTAAATCACTTATCACAAAACCATGTTACAGAGATTTTTTGATTAATAAGTGAGACTCGCTTAATGGAGTATGTAAGAGAGAGTTTTATTTTTATGAATACTAATGTGAATAATCTAAAAACACATGATAAACATACCTAACAACAAGAAAAACACCGTTAGCCAATATTGCCATAATATAGAAAATTACAGCAAATATCAACACCGTAGGAATAGATGGCTTTAAGATGTGATAGTGCCAACGTTATAATTCAAACTATAATATATACTACTTTAAACTCACAAAAAAAGGCATAATCAGTCAAATTATAGAGAACAGTGAGACCTTCAAGGATCAACAATATTTATTAAAACAAACACCAAGATATTAAAGAAATACTCTATTATTTGTTCATAATAGATATTGGAAGACTAGTGCGAGGCTCACTGATGGTAAGTGAAACACCAGCCACAGGACGTCAATCAATGAGGTGTAGTTGACCTATGTTTTACTTTGAGTAATCGAAACAGAGACGTGGAGAAAATTATAAACACGTCGCCCGAGATTCGAATCCGCAACCCATCGAATCGCAAGATTGGTAGGCTACCCAACGCGCCAACTAGCCCGTCAAAAAAATACTTCACATTGGCCTATACTTTTAAAATTTTATCTTTTGAAGATCTCATAATATAATTTATCCTATCAAAAATTCTGCACTTGTTAGACATGGCCTTTAGCAAGGACTGTGAATGGCAGACGCTAATGTGTTTTTACATTTTTAATAACATCTCTAAGGACACCTTACCAAAATAATGCTTGTGAAACTTTGAAAACAATTTTCATTTAAAGTCATGTTGGAACGTACTTCACAAGAATATTAAGAATTTTCTAGAGATGTCATGGCTTGTATGTATATATCTGTATGTGTGTATGTCACTGAATACCTGCAAACTGCTGGACCAGTTTTAGTGAAATTTTTGGTTTAATTCACAATTGCACTGCGATAACATTCGAGTATTATTTCTTTTTTTTTAATACTTTTAATATTATTTTTGAACTATTAATATTATTTTTGTTCAAAATGAAAGCAATCAACCTAAAACTAAATTAGGGAGATCATCTGTCAAAAATATTGTAAAAATACTAAACCAGTGATTCGCTCTGGCTTCGCATTGCACGGGTGCAATGTAGATGTACTATAAACAAAAAATAAAAAAGTTGTCTATGTTACTTGCTGATAATGTATTAGCTTTCTATTGATGAAAGAATTTTTAAAATCGATCGAGTAGTTTTTGAGTTGAATCGTAACAAACAAATATTTCGTCTTTATAATATTAGTATTATTGATAATCGTGGTTTTAACGTTTCTATTCAGTTTCAATTCATCTTTAGCAGATATTATCTAACCTATCTATTTAAGAATAAAAACACTAAAAAATTGTACATGTCTAGTAATTCTATACAAAAAATTATCATGCATCTTACATACGAGTATGTAGCTATAATACAATCTTAAGATAGCGGATTTCCTAGTAACTCTATACATAATTGTGATCTTAAGTGACAATACACCATAAAATAAGTGTATAGGAAACAATGAGGGGCTCGTAAAAAGGATGAACTCGCGGGAACTATTTCCTTCACTTAACTAACATTGACAAGTTCCTTAAAAATAAATAATTTACTAGTCATTCGCCCCGACTTTGTGATGTACTATACACACCTATGTTACTCGCTGATAATGTAACTTTCTATTGGTGAAATAATTTTAAAAATCGGTCGAGTTGTTTTTGAGTTAAATCGTAACAAACAAACATACAAAAAACAAATCTTTCCACTTAATAATGAATAAATGAATATGGTATGACTTCGCAACAATAATAATAATTCAAGAAATAGACGTAAGCATCTTTATACATATTTTATGAATATAAAAAGACGTTTCAATATAAAATAATACACCAGTTTTAAGGTTAATACCATAAAAATATATTTAATGATACCTATATTATTATTCAAAACGTAATATATTCAAAAAAAAAATAGTATACACATAATTTCCTACCCTAAGAAAGATGTTAAAACTATAGTAAAACAACTTAAAAAAAATTTATTACGTTAGGTTGATAGTTAAATGTCACGTGAATTATCCTATTAAAATTACAACTAAGTATATCGGAAATGTATACTTTCAATTTATCTAGATAACCTTCACGAGTACATAATGTGACATAAAAATGCTGTTCCGATTTCC
Source organism: Anthocharis cardamines (assembly GCA_905404175.1). Lineage (NCBI taxonomy): Eukaryota > Metazoa > Arthropoda > Insecta > Lepidoptera > Pieridae > Anthocharis > Anthocharis cardamines. The sequence continues at coordinate 10,513,942 of FR989962.1, read as the reverse complement.
TCTACTTCCTCTCGCTACCTTCAAGAAGTTCTCTTTGTATGCAAATAAATACAGTATTAAAAATCTTCAAGGATTCTATCCACGTATTTAAAAGAAAATGACGTATTGATTAATTATTATTGATTCACATAATATTGTCTTTTATTAACGCGGGTATCACACATTTAACATGTGACAGGTCGGACTTGAATTCGTGTTTGCGGTGATGTGAGTTATTTTGACTATGTATTTGCGTGTGGTTTCCACGAGAATGTGTGTGCTCCTATTTCATCATGCCTACTGCTTAAAGAGATAAATCTTTGTTTTTTATTTTATTTTTACTAAAAGATGTCATTTGGAACATGGTGTAATAGTTGCAGCTCCTTACAAAAAAATTTTCAAACAAAAAACTTGGCGATTAAAAAGAGTGGCGGCGAGTTTATTGCCAGTTCCTCTCGTCCTTTCTACGCCCTTGATTTGAGAACTGGCAGTAAATGTAAAATTAGAAGCATTCAATATGTATTTTTTATTGACGTTCATAAGTGTACATTGTGTTACCTAAATGAATATGATTTTTGAATTTGAATTTGACTTAATTAACATTAAATGAAAATACCTGTATATCAGGTTGGAACGCTAACTCATACAATGCAAAACTTAAAGTGGACCCTGATGTTTCGTAACCTCCTCCAATGTAGGTACATTGTATTACCTAAATGAATAATTGTTTTGAATTTGAATTTTATTGATTAAAGAGCGGCTTATTATTTATATTATTTATACCGACGTTTCGGATGCTTTTCAGTCTACCGCGACCACGGTTGCTGAAAAGCATCCATCCATCAGAATATTTTTTTTAATTGATTGTGAATGAGAATGTTAGAAATAATAAAGCTCTCTATAAACTGATTCCTGCAATACATGCCTATCTATATATTATATAACTAGCTTCTTCTCGCTACTTTATCTGCGTAGATACGGGTAGCTTATTTTTTAACCGAGCGTTTTAGTAATTGATACTTATGGTAATGGTATGGCCATATTATACAAAATCTTTATAAATTGGCTATGCCTAGCCTTTGTGTTAATCTGATGATTTTGATGAAACTTTACAGCTATACTACTGTAAAGTTTCATCAAAATCCGTTTGGTAGTTTTTGCCTGAAAGAGTAACAAACATCCATCCGTTCATCCTCACAAACTTTCACATTAATAATACATATTAAGTAAGAAGTAGGGCAAACCTATCAATACTTTGCGTTGAAAGATTTATGTGCCTAAAAGATCTCAAACTGAAAAATAACGTACACTTAGCTAGAGTATTAAACCTTGTTAGAAGTAGGTGTCATTGCAATAACAATATGTCTCCGGCAGACGCAGTGACAGCTCATTGAATCGCAAATTTTGTTACACTCTGCTTCACTGAGCCGGCCTTCGGAGTATTGAGCTTCGTAGAGTTCTGTGCGGAAAACTATATTACAAAAGGGGTCACTTGAGTGGAAGATGAATGTTTTGTCACGTTGAAGTCAGGATTTTTGAAAATAGGTATACCTCATGTTTGTTTAAACCAGATATTTTCTCTTTGTTGGAATATTTTGGAAAATATATTATGTATATGTCCTTTTTATAGTTAAACTGTACCGGGGTAATCATCACTCTTATAAGTCTAATTTATCTTAAAATGCCCAACTCTGGTAGGAATTAAAGATATGTGTTCGATGAAATATTCAAAATTTCAAAACCACTTAATCGATCAATTTGAAATTACATTATATAACTTATTGGAAGATTAGGAAAGAAAATTGAGAGCGAAATAGTTTGAATATGTATCAACGTGAGCGTATTACACTTATGAATTAATGGAAAATTACGAGAAGCGCAATTATAGATACTTTTCAAGTACTTCATATCATGCAATGAATATAAATTAGTGAAATAATCATAATGAGAAAAATCATGAATACGTAAGCTGCTAATGAACCAACGTACAAAAATACTGAAAATAACTATATAAATAATATTGTTTAATTCCCTACGGAGAAGTAAACACTTGGTTTCAGAATTAGCTCTTATTAGCTACGAAATAAACAAACAACCCACTGATCTAAAGCACGTGGCACAATAAACAAATTCATAGTCAATTATTCACTACAGCTACGGTGAACGCCATTACATTCTATTTTTGTTCCAAAGTATTCCGACAGTTAATGAAATTACATTTCTTATTTTAAAATCGTAAGTGTATTCCGACAAGATACAAGATTCGCTCGAATACTATTTTAATAGTATTATCTCATATCAGGGATTCTTCGCACTTCATTATCAGGATTATCTAACTTTTTCTGCTGAAGAATAAGATGAAAATTTTCAAATAAGTGTACTACAGTAGTAGTACAGTACAGTAGATAGGTCTCGCTTGTTTCTTGTTTTTAAAATAAATATTTATTACGTCTCTATGACACATTTTTAGACTAATTCAGATATTCCGCATCACTCAGCTTAACACTAATTGTTCAGACAACCTGTATGTATCTTCCCTCTTCTTAATTGATTTTCGAAACGTAAGCTAATATTATTTCAGCTACATAATTATATCCTATTGTTATTGAAATTGAATGAAATTATCATATTTTGATGATATATAAAATATATTGTTTTTATATATCATATTATTTGTATTTATGTAAGGATAGGATTGAAAAATAATTACTATTCTATCGATTCTAAGGATAACTTTATAAGGTTTTAATACTAATTAAGGAATAAATTAATAATATTATGTTATCCTCAAATAGAATTAGCTTATCCAATAATGTCAACTGCATATTACAAGGGAAAACTATATCTAAAGATACAATTGATACAGTTAAAGTACGACTAACCTTATACGCTGATCAGTGAGTTCATTTTCCAAAGACGTGTCAACTTTTCTCGAATAACATTGACACAGTCGCCTTGCAAACTTGATCGACAGGTTATTTTCAATTTAATCAACATTGTATGAAGTGTCCTAGTATTTACGGCGATCTATTTATTGAATATGTAATTTATTTTCTCCTGATTTTATTAAAAATATTTCTAGTTATTGATTTCCTCTAGTTAGTTAAATAGTGTAATTCTGTAAGGCTTTGCAGAATTACAGCCATGATTGAATATTTTAAATATTTTTTATTTAAATAAAATACTGTATACCGGATTAAAACGCGATTTATTATTTATATTGTTTAAATTATTTATCCCGACGTTTCGGATGCTTTTCAGCAACCGTGGTCGCGGGGAGACAGAAAGATGACCAATTAAAAGACAATATTATTTTTTATTTTTCAATTCGAGTTAAGAGTAAAAGCACAAAATTTTGAAAAAATCAAATCAAGTATTTTATACAAACATGTTTTATTATTTTATACACAGAACTCAATTACCGACGTGTTTTGTGTTATCCTGTGTTTTTTTATTCTAAATTGAAATTAATAACAAAATATCACGAAAACTATTTCATAAATATTTATTTTAGTTATAGATAGATTTAAAGTAACGTATTTCAATTAACTTAACTACACCGTTTGGTTTAGTGCTTCACAAAAAGTTCAATCACATCTTACTTAGCGTATAAAAATACGCCCTTAATACAAATAACAAATCCCAGTCTAAACGATAAGATATCGAATAAAATTGCCAATAAATCGAAACGTTATCACACATTTAACTTAGGGGACCAAAAGTGCTCCCCTGCGTGGCCCCTTTGTAGCATATTACACTATTCTGTCCCATTGTTGTGATAAAGGGCTCTCCTCCCCTCATCAAACGTGAGGAGTACAAAAGGTTTTGAATAACCAAACTTTACTATTATTATGCGCGGGTAATAAAAAATAAACTGATGCTCACATTGTCGAATGCCGCAGTGAGAATTAAAATGTAACGCTGGTATATTACCAAGGGTGACAGTTTCTATGAGCTGGTAATACCTTAGCTTTAATCATAAGACTATTTTACCGCTTATTTATAACGGATTTATGAACTATTAATAATAACCTTTGGGTGATTCAATATAACGTATACCTCAAAGCTTTCTGTTTGTATCTTACTCAAGATTCTTAAGTAATTCATTTTTGGACATGTTTATTGTACACTGTTTTGTTTGCAAATTATAAAACTTAATTGATGAACCCAATTTAAAAAAAACGGTAAACTAAAACGACCTTATTGCTCAAAGCATTTTTTTCCTAACATCCTGGAGAGACAATTGATGCCTGAGACATGTATATTAAAGAGATACGAGGTGGTGGAGGATATAAATATACAATTTATAGTAGGAATAAAATATACAGGTAAATTTAATAATTATAATTAGTTATATAAGAAACGTAGTAATTTTTTTTAGATTATTTGTTATCGTCCAAATATATATTAATTCATAGATGATACTGTTATTTTCCACCCCTAATAGAAACACTTTAAACAAGAATTTGTAGAGGTACAGCAACAAGTTATACTTGATAGTTACTTTTAATATTTATAATTAAATTAAATCAATTATTTGCGTTGGCTTTTAATGATTCCTTCAGAAAAAGTAAGTCTTGATACCTTTTTATGATTACATTATATTTCATATTAATAAGAATATTTATACCCTATAGTCTTCAGACTCAGCTTCGTTACTTATCCTTGTTTTCATAATATAGTAACATATAATAATATTGCGAATGTCGTATCAACGCAACTGAACATAACGCAACTATATAATTTTTTTGTCAGATATCGACAGACGAGCATGAGTTTCTCTTGATGGTAGGTGATACCTTAGCCACAGAAAATCAGACAATGATGCGACATCGATCGACAGCGCATCATTGTCTGATGTTCTGTGGCTAAGGTATCACCTACCATCAAGTGAACCTCATGCTCGTCTGTCGATATCTGACATAAAAAAAAAGAAATTGATTTTTTTATAACTTGTCATCACTTGTCAGTCTATCCTTTATCAATTACTATTGTTACCACTTATGTGTTAGCACGCACTGACCTTGACATTGCCTGATTGGCAATAGATAACAATCGCCAATTACTTTTCCCTTTATAGAATCTATTATTTAATAGCCAATTGTTATAATGGTATCTTTTTACATCTTTGAAACCTACTGTGATATCGAAACTAATATTATAAAGAGGAAAAATTTGTTTGTTTGTTACGATTTAACTCAAAAACTACTCGATCGATTTTAAAAATTAATTCACCAATAGAAAGCTACATTATCAGTGTAACTATTATTTTGTATACATTTGCATCCGTGCGAAGCCGGGGCGTATTTCTAGCTTGTTTATAATCTCAAATGAAGGATTAATAAAAATATAATATTATTTTTTATATAAAGGAAGTATAAGCTCGTTGACTATTTTAAGTCAGATAAATATTGAATGGGTAGGAGGAATATCGAAATTCCGACCGGGTAACGAACCAACGTTCATAGGAGGAAAAGCCGTAAAACACATTGCGCGTTTCGGTTATTCTATGGATTTTCGAATTTAATCGCATCGGTCGACAACGCATCATTGACTGATGTTCTGTGGCTAAGATATCACCTACCATAAAGTGAACCTCATGCTCGTATTATATTATTTGACTCAAATATAAAATAACTTCTATATAAAAAGAAACTGACTAATTGACTAATTTATCACTGCCTAATTTAAAACAACGAAGTAAAAGCTTAAAAAAGATTACTTAGTGGTAGTTTGCGTGAATGCTCGCCGGTTTTTATAAAATAAATCAATGTTTCCGTACTAAAAAAAAAACAATTCTACTTATAATAAACTTTAAGGGGTTACTAAAAGGTTGAGTGAAAAAAAAATAGGTACCTCAAACCAATTTAAGCATTTATTGCAATATACATACATATATTGCAATTAATTTTGTAGGTAAGGTCAAACGATCAGAAAGCTGTCTCCACAGAACAGGGAAAAATAAGTTCTTCTGTTCTGTGGCTGTCTCTACCTGAACACGACATATTAATTACGTTTCCTATGGGAATTGAACCCATAATATCTTGGTTGTAACGACTTGGCCCGATAGTTAGTACTTTACTGAAAAAAAAAATTGGTCTAATGTATATAACCTGTAAATGTAACTTAAATTACTTAAATTCAAATACTACTTTAAAAACATGTTTAATTTTATTAATTTTATAATATTCTAATCGAATCAAATTTAAAAAAATAAGGATCAATTCTTCGTAAACATATAATTAATTAGACAAGCGAATGTTTTCAAAAGTAATTGTTTTAATAAATTGAAATTGTAAAATCAAATCAAGATAAATAAATATATGATCAAGATAAAATGTACTTTATAATGTTTAAGTGCCTTTCCTTTAATTAAAATATCACTTTAGAAGACATTTTTGATAAAATTAATTGGCTTTTTTATATACTTATAATGAAACTCAGAAAAGAGCTTTTCGTCCCTATAATCCTTGAACATTATCACGAAAACAAATATTTGTTTTGCATTTTATTGGTGACTTCGATGAACGATTTCAAATGAAATCAAGTTTAATATCAAGGCTGTTGTTGCATGTGACAAAAAACTTACCTTTAATGTGACGTAGTATCCATTATTCTTTTAATTGCAGTAGCGCGGGAACACACGTGAGAGGGCAACACAACCGACACGTTAGAAGGTTTGGTGGCAACTGACCCATGACCGCCCAGCAGTGTTCACAACCTGAAGCCAGGCAGCCATCGTACCAGGGCCGTAAAATTATCGTATATGGACGTATTTGGATCAAAACTATCGTATCCACTAGACGTTGAACTGCTTCCGTACAGATGGCTTAAAATCCTATAAACTGACATGCTGACGAAAAAAAAACGCTAGATTTCGCTGAAAACATTTCGACATGAAGCAGATTTTCTAAGGAACTAATGAGCCAATAGCTAGCGCTGACAGTAAATAATGATTGTAATTGTTGGCTATCAGTGTAATTATCAAATTTTACATCATAATGGAAATTATCGTACAAACTGCGTACGATAATAGTGTACCATCGTACATCGTACGTAGGTACGATAATTATCGTACGGTTGCGAACACTGCCGCCCAGCTTTGTAGTGGAAGGGGGAAAGTGGGCAAAAGGCTTACGAGATTTAAATGAAAATGGTTTAGAGTGATTGCCGATTTTCAATATCGTTGAGATGAAAAACGAGCGCCTTTTTCTATTGAAGAGAGTTTGTATTTAGAATGGAAATTATTTTTGAATAACGTTTTAATTCTCGCTGTATTAGATCTGGAAGAAGTATAGTTTGAGTTATAAAATTAATTTATTATTTGATGTTTTGGAATTTTGGTACGTTCAGAATTAAAAAAAAAAAAACTTTGATATGGTTTTGGATCTGTTTTGATATTTAATTGTTTCTTTTATACGGCTTCAGGAAAACTAAAATAACTACCTTCTTATAAATAGATGAATTTCAATAAAGTAGGTACTATCCTATACGATTATTTTTTAAAATTATTTTAGTACTTAGATTAGTACACTTATGTTCAGAAGAAATTATTAATATTGTAACTATTATATGTCATTTACTAACGTATGTTTATGTATGTTACTTTTAATTTATATTATACCTATGAAAAAATGTGACCATAATTAATAAAGAAACTTATTATCGAATTGACGTGCTCGTTGGCGTTTGGTATGGTTATTCCGATGGCACGCGGAGTTGAATCCCGCCGGGTTTTAATTTAATTTATAAATAAAATAAATTTAATAATATATTTTGTTTCATTTCAATTTAATACAAAATGAAATGCATGTTGCTTGTACATCAATAATGATTTTGTTTTGTTAAATCGTTTTTTATGCTACATATCGACAAACGAGCATGAGGTTCACTTGATGGTAGATGATACCTCAGCCACAGAACATCAGTCAATGATGCCCTGTCAATCTACTTCTTAACTTTGACAATTCGGAAATCCATAGACTTAAACCGAAACGCGCAATAATGCACTGTACGATTTTTCCATATATGAACGGTGGTTCGTTACCCAGTCGGAATTTCGGTATTCCTCCCACCCGTTCAGTGCCCGAAGTTACCAGACTTGGGGAAGACATGATGTGCCTCCATAAGGAAGGGGTCTCCACAATAGAGACTTCGGAAAAAATCTTTCATATTCCGACGAATAAACATTAGTAAACAACTTTTCCTTTAATATTGTTTTTCGTTGTTTTACCTGTACCTACTGTACTTTTTACAAACATGATTATTATTCTTAAATATTTAAAACTAGCAACGCGCCCCGGCTTCACACGGGTGCAATGTAGATGTACTATACACAAAACGTTATGTTACTCGCTGATAATGTAGCTTTCTATTGGTGAAAGAATTTTCAAAATCGGTCCAGTAGTTTTTGAGTTTATTCATAACATACAAAAATACAAATTTTTCCTCTTTATAATATTAGTATTGATAAATGTTCATTTTATTTGGAAAATAATTTGGGGCCATGGCACTCCTCTGGCCCAAGGCATCCGGCCAGGTTCATGACTATATTTAACTATAGTTACACCACTATATATGTATTTATTTTATACAAAGCCATAATAAAAATAAAGTAACCATTTAAATAAAATACTTTATAACGCGAACGGATTAGAAACGCGATTTATTATTTATATTATTTAATAAATCATCCGAAACATCGGCATAAATAATATAAATAATAAATCGTGTTGTAATCCATTATAAAGTATTTTATTTAAATGTGTGATACTCGCGTTAATAAAAGACAATATTAAAGTAACATTATTGAGAAAAAATTTAAATACCTACAATCTACATAATTATGTATATTTATGATTTATGATATAATAACATAATATTAAAACTGTTGCTCATATTGAGATATAAATATCATTAAAACAAATAATATATATGTGAAACATTAAAATATAAAATTATTCATAATAATTTAGATTTTAAAGCTTAATATTACGTAAAGCAACTGCTCAGATTAAATAAAAAAGGAGCAACTGTATATTTTTATCTTAGAGCAATTATTGTCAATCGCGATAAGTCGTTTTTGCTCTTCATTTTTTCACAGTAAATTGCCAGTATTTTTCTAATAGCTATCTAAACTAACTAAATGTCATTAACAGTACTTAAAATGTTCTCAACCCCAAATTTTCAATTCAAAATTTAGCTCTACGTATCATTTATTTATTTATTTATTTATTTATTTATTCATAATACTTATATCTACTGGCTTGATTCGTGGCGTTGACTCTATATGCTTTATATTTACGTACGTAAATCGATCATGTGCTATTTACGTATAAACATAATTAAGGAAACTATATACGCCGCAGCATGCACTGTATTTATTTATGGTACTAACATTTTTGACCCTTTTTTAGGAAAAATTGTATCAAGAGTTAATAGAAGCAAAAGAAAATAGTGAAAATGGTTATTTAGACATCACAAAACTTGCCGATTTGACTTATCTTAATTGTGTTATTAAAGGTAATGTTCTTTTTAATGTTTTTAAGTAATGCTAAAAATTCCCTATTTCTTAATGTTATAACCAAGCGATGAAACAGGTCAAGAGTTTAACCCTTACAATTTTTTTAGAAACACTTAGGAAATATTCTCCAATGGGTTGGATGGATAGAATAGCCTTAATGGACTATAAAATTGATGACAAACTAACGATTCCCGCGGGCACACCGTTGTATGTGAACGCTATTGGCATGCAGTATGATGAAGACTTCTTTCCCGAACCGGAGAAATTCGATCCCGACAGATTTCTACCTGAAAATGAGATGAATTTAAAACCGTTCACCTATCTGCCTTTTGGAGAGGGACCTAGAAATTGTATAGGTTTGTAAATCTCTTTATTGTATGAAAAAATCTAAGCCAAACCTAATTTATACACGAGTGTTTCTTCAAACCCATAATAATAATCTTTTTTCATTCTTATCCATTAGCTGTAAATATCGAAGTGACAATTGACACTTCCCGACATTTATCAATCATTTAAGTTAAACTTCAATTGTTCTTGACACAATAACTTATATATATTTTTTAGTTAATTAGGAAATTTATAACATTTCTTTTATATTTAATAAGTTAGATTCTTACAGCGTGTATATTTACGGCTCTAATTGATATAGATTCTAAAAAATAATTACAGATAATAATTCATATATTTTTTACAGGTAAACGGTTAGCCCAGATATCACTTCGTAGTGCTCTTTCAACTTTGACTTTACATTACAAATTCAGACCGCTACCCGGCGCTCCCAAGCCTTCTGAAATAGAAATTGATAAACTAGGTCTCTTCTATGTACCAACACATCATCTTCACCTAGATTTTATACGGAGATAGATGTCCTTTCTTATATTTTATACCTAGATACATAAACGTTAGACACATTTGGGCAAAGCAAAGTTGATTACAGAGCTGGCAGCTATTAATAATTATAATCTTAACAGTACCTCTTCTTCTTCTAAAACTGAAATTAATTTTAACTCAACTTTTATTAGACAGACTACCCTTCTTCAACATACGGAATGGGTTGTGACTGCAATTTACTGTTACGTAACCAAGGTAGCATTATCAAAAGCTATTAATTTCAATATATATAATAACTAGCGATCCGCCCCGGCTTCGCACGGGTGCAATGTAGATGGTCAAAAATTCTAAGCTATCCTATCTCTTAAGTTGGACCAGACTGCTCACGGTGTGCCAATTTAATTTAAAATCGGTTAAGGAGTTTAGGAGTCCATCGCGGACAAACATCGTGACACGAGATTTATACATATTAAGATATTCCAAACTAAGATTTAGGTTTGTTTCGTATGCTTTTTCAAACATATCAAGAAGATGTTAAGTTATATAGGATTTATGTTCTGCCAACCTCATCATCATTCATTTAGAAATTACTTAGAATTCGTTATTTTTGCACTTTAATTAATGTATGTATAAACTTAAATATTTATAACTAATCATGTAAAGAAAATAATTAAGCTCGATATAGAAAAGTTGTTATCTACGTCAACCTATCACCTATATTCATAAATAAACACAACACATCTAGCTAATTATTGTTTTATTATTCCTAAATAAAAAATTTGCATGTCCTTGTAAATTCGTCTTATTGATTGTTATTCCTAAATAAAATATCCAATTTCAATTTCCAAATCGACCAATTTTTACTTCGAGCATTCGGAAATCCGACTGAAACCGAACCGCGCAATATGCACTTCACGGTTTTTCCATCTATGAACGGTAGTTTGTTACTCGGTTGGAATTTCGATATTCCTCCCACCCGTTCAATGCCCGAAGTTACCAGACGTGGGGAATTCAAAAATTCAAAAATTCAAAAAATCATTTATTCATTTAGGTAACACAATGTACACTTATGAACGTCAATAAAAAATACATATTAAATGCTTCTAATTTTACATTTACTGCCAGTTCTCAAATCAAGGGCGTAGAGCGGACGAGAAGAACTGGCAAGAAACTCGCCGCCACTCTTTTTTAATCGCCAAGTTTTTGTTTTACAAATTTTTTGTAAGGAGCTGCAACCATTACACCATGTTCCACATGACATCTTTAAGTATTTAACTATAATAATCGAAAAATATATAAACGAAAAAATAAAAATAAATAAAAACAAAGATTTGTCCTCTATCAGCAGAATGTATGGTGAAATAGGAGCACTCACTTACATTCTCGTGGGAACAACACGCAAATACATAGACGAAATAACTAATATCACCGCATGCATGGGAAGACATGCTAACAGAATATTATAATAATGTTGTCCCGGTGGAATTCGAACCCATGACCCATCGATCCGCACGACAGGTGTTCTACCGATCGCGCCAACGAGCTCGTTAAGATATATAGAAAAAAGCCGCCACAAAAAGGGAAAGTACCCTTTTTAATAGAGTAGTGGGCAAACGGGCAAGTGGCTCACGTGATGGTAAGTGATCACTGCCGCCCATAGACATCCGCAACACCAGATTATTAAAATAAACATTATTTAAAACAATAATTGTGAGTACAAACAAATACAATACATGAGTCGGTATCAAACAGTACTCAGCCGCAACAAGATGTTGCAAAAATGGCTGCATGATGCTGATTTGTCACACAGAAAAATTGCTTTAAATAAAAAATAAAATAGCTTATGTTTTAAGATAAGTTTGATTTTATGACTTCACACATTCCATTTTAAAACGCTATGAAATCTGTCTATAATCTATTTATTACACGTGAAGTTGTTTTGTGTGAATCTGCAGATTAATGTATTTTGCACTTCGGTAACATAGTCATATCAAATAATTCGTTGAATTTGTTACAATTATAATGATAGAAATATTTGTTCAAAACGTGATTTTTTAACCAAAATTAAATTTAATATGTTTGGAGCTATTCTTAGCGTATTTATTGTGAATCTAATATTATGGATATATCTTCGCTGGATGAGTGTGAAGCAGTATTGGGCGAAACTTGGAGTGCCTCATCTACCGCCACACCCGCTCCTGGGTAGTCTTACATTTTTGCAACGAACAAATCCTGTAAGTACCTACCTTGCATATGAGTTGTATAAAATCAAAGTCAACTATCTAACCTTACTTACTTACTAGTATGGTTTATTTTTTTTATCTAGCGAAAATGCAGTTTACCCACTAAAACCCCTCACCCTTCAATCCACCATAATGGGGCTCTCGAGATCGCGATAGCATACTATCGCGAGCCCCGGCGGTCAGACCAAACGACCCTCTCCTCACCCCGCTTGTGCATTATTCCCATGCTCAACATGGGAGAAGTCCGCGGAACCCACGACTCGCCAGCTGGACTGACTAACCCCCGTGCCGAAGCACCACTGCAACTCCGGCGTCAGCTCTAGCGCATGGCACTCCTTCGCGTACATCTCACGCATAAGGAAGCCACGGAGCCGCTCTCCTCTCGGGCTAATTCACTGTCTTAGACCGAAGGTACTGCCCAAACTTTCCACCATCCTTGGAGGCCGGTGATCCTACGTGCCGAAGCACTACTATGCCAATTATTAATGATTAAAGTGTAGTATGCAGAATTATAATATGTTTGAGGGGTGTGACTGATGATATAACGAGTGAACGAAGAGAATAGAAAAGGAGAACATACTGTGTCGACTCTAAATAAAAGATGAAACAGGACAGAAAAACGAAGAAATCCAAGGATAATCTTATAAAGGAGATCAGTGACGTGTTTCAAGTAATATACACGTAACACCGACTATAAACGATTACAAATTCTACATGGCTTATTATTTTTTTAAACAGTAGAAGCAAATAATACTTCCATGCAAAAAATAACGCTTAGATTTATAAAAACAAGCATTCTGGGAGAATAGTTTCTCAAAATAAAAATATAAGTTTGGCAATTACGTATATGGGTGGTTATTGTGGCATATTAAGGGTATGGAAAATGTAAAAAAAATCTGATGGCGTAAAACTTTACTCGTATCTATTTGTATCAAGAATTAACATTATCCACGAATTGAATTCAATTGGGTTTTCTACATCCTCACTAACCTTATATTTATATACTCCTTTCATTTTAAGAACTAGCATCCTCCATCCTCTATGAATTCATCTGCTCTTTGAGTTTGGTCTGTAGGTCTTCTAATAATAATTAATTGTGTTTTATTTTAAACTCCTTGTTTCTTAAAGATAGTTTAATTTTTCAGGCTATATGGATGATTGATATGCACCGAAAGTTCAAAACACCATACGTTGGAGTATGGTTGTTCTGGAAACCGGCTCTCGTCATCAATTCACCAGATATCGCTCGGAACGTACTCGTAAAGGATTTCGCGAACTTCAAGAATAGATTCTTACAGCCTGGTTCTCACGATCCTCTCAGACATAGCATGTTTACTGCTAATGTAGGCTATTATTCATTTTTAACTTTAAATAGTGATAACGTATTTTCCTGTAAAAAAATTATAAATTTTATTCCATTGAAGTTCCAGTGAATTACTTATTTTTATTAAAATGTCTGTATATGTTTACTTTATATTAATTATAAAACTTATTACGTTAGCTGTAGAATAATTTTAGTACCTACATGTTTAAATCCAAGTCTTGGTCTTGGTCTTTTCTATTCTTAATGTTACTTAAAAAAAAAATTATGTAATGGCATTTTTATAAGAGGTATTTTTCATTTATTTCTCTCAATAGGATCCATTATGGTCATCAATTCGCCGTAGCCTGACGACAGTGTTCACTGCTTCTAAACTGAAAGCCCTACAGAGTATCTTCGATACTAAGACGAGGGAATTGATACAGCGGATTAACAGTACTGAAGAGAAAAGCAAAATTGATATTAGGGTAAGAATATATCTAATATCAGATAAATAAGCTCACGTAAAATGAGTGGTGCATTTACCAGAAGGCTGGAGCGATAGATTTAAGGGCCGGCAAATTTGAGGACGGATTTTTAATTTACGAATTAAAATCTGCCTGTAAGAATATTCTTACTTAGCTAATGACTTTTTCTCTGTACCCTTTCATTGTACTTTCAAATGTAAAATTTTTGATTTCTGAGATCAAAGTGGCCAGTTCGATAGAATGCCAATTTCATAGGTTTTTCAAAGGACCTAATATGATCTGCAATGCGTTGCCGGCTTTTAAATTAAATTAAAAATTTAAGTGGATTTTTATCTCTTCACTCAGAACATTTTATATGAAAAACTCCACTATTGGACCGATGGGAAGTAGACTACTTGAACATCACGAACTGAGTGCATAAGTGTACAGTTGTTGACATTCTATAACTCAATAACCACTAATAATTTGCAAGAATGCGTATTCTCTCTCAGATGTTATGTACAGACTACAGCACAGACATCATTGCTACTGCCTCGTTTGGAGTCAAAACAAACGCGACCCTTACAGGAGAGGATCCAATACGAACCGTCACCAAATGTTTCATGAAATTTGACTTGTACAAAGGCATTTGCTGGAGCGCTATATCCTTTTTTCCAAAAGTTGCTGATCTCTTTAGGTAATAATATCAGTTGGTATCAAGCCCCGTCTTTGCTTGCAGAGTTATTTCTGCGCTAATAAAATGTATAGAATATTATAATAATCCTTATTATGTACGTTCAAGTGTCATCTATTGGTGATGATGTCAAGTGTTTTGGAACTGGAAAACATAAAGAACCACCATTGATATATTATTTACAATATTTGTTACATACATCGAATTTAGATTCAAAAACATTGATTCTAAATGATAAGGTAAACAAGTCGTAATAAATATCCAACAGATTTCCATTATTTTCCAAATGGTCAACGGACTACTTCAGGAAAGTTTTCCTATCTGTTTCGAAACTGAGGGAGGAATGGACATATATTAATGAACCCAAAGACTTACTGGACTCTCTGCTAAAATTAAAAGAAGATAAACTACAAAATAAGGAAGGTAAATAGCTATTACTGTTAACATATTTTTTGCATTAACAAGTGGGCGAATAATGAGTTGTTAAAATGTGTACGATCTGCATGTATCTAGAAAAACCTAGTTTATCTCTTTCTGAAAATCCTGTTACACATATTTCTTATTTTATTTGTTAGTTCTCAACAGTTGACAGAGTGGCTCACATAATGCTCAGCTATAATTTAAGGTGTCCAAAAAATAGATTGACTAGCTATCTTTTAACTGCAGTTTATAAGTTATGTTATGTGATCCTTTATATATTTTTTTCATTAACCCTAAATATATAAGTAAGTATAAACTGTTTAAAGCCAAGCCAATCAAATCATCTTTAATTGTGAAAATCGGTACAAAAGCTGTTCTTTGATCGAAGAGAGGAAGTGACTTGTTTTGAATTCTATATTAGATATAGTAAGATCCTAACAACATAAATTATATCGCACTTTATTAAAATAATTTCAGGTTTCTCAGATGAAGTTATCTTGGCACAAGCTGTGGTTTTTCTTGTTGGAGGTTACGAAACATCAGGATCCACTTTAAGCTTTGCGTTGTATGAGTTAGCGTTCCAACCTGATATACAGGTATTTACATTTACCTATATTATAATTAATTACTTATTTGAAATTTAAGAATCGCCTCTATGGTTCAGTGGTTAAAGCGATCTTTAGCTCCAGATTCCAGGGTATAGTTGCCGGGGAAGAAAGGGTAAAGAAAAACTATCAGCTAAATAGACACAAAATTGGATCTGCCCTATGCCTCAATATTATCAAATCGCAAATTCCCTATAAGAGATGAACAAGGTTAATTTAAAATTAGGTTAGGGTAGACTCTTAAGTTTCTTTTTTCAACTTGTGATTTGTCTTTAAACCAATATGTTTGCAGCAAAAACTGTACCGAGAAATAATGGATGCCAAGGAAAAAAGTCGAAAGGATTATTTAGACATGCATGAACTTGCTGAATTGACTTATTTAAATTGTGTTATTAAAGGTATGGTTTTAAAATATTATAAAAAAAAAGTATTAATATTGAAAATTCTTGTTGCTTGATAAATTTGTTTGTCGCAAGATAATATTGTATTTTATTTACGCGATTATCACACATTAAAATAAAGTAATTTATACCGGATTAAAACGCAATTTATTATTTATCTCGACGCGACGATTCAGATGCTTTTCAGCAAGGCCTTTATATATTATATATTTTAGCTTTTCAGTAACTGGCAGACTGAGAGGTGATAGCTGTCTGATTAGAAATATCACTTTGCCATATTAACGAAATCTATGTTATTCCTACGGGGTAGATATTTACTGTAATTTTCTATGATCTTAAAGCTAGAGACTTCAAGGTTCAAATTTAATTATTTATGACTCCGATACGAATTTGATCATTGATCCTTTAATTTTGTCCACTATTGTATTAAACTGTAATATTTTATTTTTGTACACCAAATGATACACAATTATTTTATTGGATGACATAATAACTGCTTTCGCTATCTACCTGGAGATTTTACTAGTAGTAACATAGTAGATGATAGACAGTAGCGGGCCTGCCATACAAGCCCAAAAGCCCGGTATTCCGAATTTACCGTAATACGTGTTTATATATTACTTATAAAATTACGTAATTATATAAGTTATAAATGACTTATATAATTACGTTAAAGGCATTATAATTTTTCTTTTTATGTTTACATTAATAGGGCAAGCCGGGATTTTGGGCTTGTTTGGTGGTCAAGCCACTGGTGATAGATGAGATAATTGGCATCTTTCAATATATTTTTATATTCTGGCCATTCAATTCGATGATCCCTACTGACATTCAGTGTATTATTTTATCACGTCTGTAGTGTTTTTATTAATCTATTAATTTCAGTAAAATTTAAGTAAGTTTTAAAGGTGACCACGAAACGGTAAAAGATAAAGTCACTTTCACATTTATAATATTAGAATTAATCTTTCAGAAACTCTTAGGAAATATCCTACACTTAGTTGGCTGGACAGAGTAGCACTTAACAACTACAAAGTAGATGACAATCTTACTATTTCCGCTGGCACAACAGTATATGTGAATGTCGTGGGCATGCACTATAACAGTGACTACTATTCAGAACCGGATACATTCAACCCCGACAGATTCTTGCCCGAAAATGAGAAGGATTTGGTGCCGTTCACATACATGCCGTTTGGGGAAGGACCTAGAAGTTGCATTGGTAACGTTTTAAATAAACACATTTTCAGTATATTGTAATTGGTGACACTTTGTAATCACCTTGCGCTCTGATATCCTACTGGGTTTGACATATTTATAAATGTTTGTTCTCTTACGTTAGTTATCATATATAATGGTCACTTTACGTTAGTTGCTGATTATCCTGTTGTGTTTGCATTTTTTTAAGCTTAAACGTATATTTTCTTATGTCAGGCCACTGCGGATATTAAACAGGTGTGAGGAATATCTCAATTCAAAATTGGTGTCTACAGGTCGTGGTAGGTAAGTGATTACTATCGCTCCGCAACACTAGAGAGATATAAATGCAAATAGAATAGCTATAACATCACATTCAGATATAAATCGGATATTACATAAATATACCATTAATTTTTAATTATTATTTTTTCAGGAAAAAGATTCGGCTTGATAACATTACGAAGTGCACTCACCGCTTTAGTTTTAAATTACAAGTTTTTGCCTATACCTGGAGCACCCAAGCCTTCTGAAGTGGAATTTGAAAAGCATTGTTTCTTCATGGTACCTGGAGAAACCCTTCACTTAGAGATTTTACGTAGAGATGAAGTTGTGAGTGCCTAATAAAACCAACAAAAATTAAAAGAACAAAAGTGAAAATCAAAAATCTCTAGGAGTGGCCTTATTATATTAGTAATTTCATCTAGATAATCATAAAAAAATAATTATTGGCGCACTAAGGCAAATAAATAATAAGTATAATATTTTTCTAAGAAGTATAGTAAGTAAAAGCAGTACATATTCATTCAAATATTTTATTTATAATTAAAGTTGCTTATTAAAGTATATGTACTATGTAGTTTTATTAATATATTACTGTTTTTGTGATGGTGGAAGAGAAGAAGACGAAACACAATATTATGCTGCAGCGTAATCAGAATACAATCTGAGAAATCTACTGGTTTTATAATTCGCAGCGGTTATCTACATATTATGTATGTTATCTGACATCAGTCTGAATGATGTCGTACCATAAATGCATTTACATTCATCAGAAAAAAAAACCAGAAAAACATTCTCAATAAATAGGACTTTCCTAAAAATCGTAATTATATAAATTTTTAGGTCCATGATGCTTTATCCCAGGACAACAGTACAGAAACAACCTACTAAAATAAAAATCTAAATTTAAAGCTTTTGTTAATTTTCGTTGTACCTTATTATAGCTTTTAATATTATCTTTTGGTCTTAATGGGTCTATATATTAAAAGGTTTATTATATTTTGAGTGTAAAATGAGTCGGTATTTATGACTCAGAGTAATGTCATTGTAAAACGGCTGTAATGATGCTATTTAAATTTTAAAAAAACCTTATAACTCACTACATTTCATTCTTATTTAAAACAATACTATCGATAAACATTAACCTCTATAATATACATTAAGTTGTTTTGTGCGACTCTGATAATAGATTTATGTAATAAACCTACTGATTAATTCTGCACACGATAACTTTGTCTTATCAAATATTTTGTTCAATTTGTTTCTTATTAAAATATTTGTTCATAACAGGATCTTTAATAAGAGAGTCGCCAAAATTGTTTAATATGTTTGGAGCTATTCTCAGCGTATTTATTGTGAGCCTAATATTATGGATATATCTTCGCTGGATGAGTGTGAAGCAGTATTGGGCGAAACTTGGAGTGCCTCATCTACCGCCACACCCGCTTCTGGGTAGTCTTACATTTTTGCAACGAAAAAATCCTGTAAGTACCTACCTTGCACTTGAGTTGTATAAAATCAAAGACTATCTAAATATTTAAGCTTACTAACTAGTAAGTAAGTAAGGTAAAGTGCAGTTACCCAAAATGAGTTTTAGAATCCATTAACAAGAGCTTCCATTTGGTCTTCTAAACAAACAACTGTATCCTTCTCAATAATGTCAATTATAAATGATTGAAGTATATTTTGAATGTGATTGAGGAGTATGACTGATGATATAACGAGTAATAGATCATAAAAAAGGAGAACATACGAGGGTGAATCAAAAAATTCTTGGAATCAATATTAAAAAATGCAAAGATTTAAATAATAATATTTTATTTTTCTACATAATCTCCCTCCAATGCAATGCATTTAGAATAACGCGTTTCTAACTTCCTTATTCCTTGTGAAAAAAAATTATTTTCTTGACTCTCGAAAAAGTCCTCTACGGCAGCTATAACCGCGTCATTATCGTGAAATTTTGTTCCACGAATTTCCTCTTTTAATTTTGGAAATAAGTGAAAATCACTTGGGGCTAAGTCCGGAGAATATGGTGGGTGGTCAAGGAGATTGAAGCCAGCACAGCGGATTGCGTTGAGCGCAACTTCCGATCGATGAGCAGGAGCGTTATCTTGAAGGAACAACACGCCCAACGACAGTTTTCCACGACGTTTTTCTTTAATCGCTTCACGCACTTTCGGGATTAAATTTGCATAATAGGGTCCAGTAATCGTCTGGCCTTTTGGCATGTAATCAATAAAAAGGATTCCATCACAATCCCAGAACACAGAGGCCATAACTTTGCCAGCGGTAGGAGCAACTCGAAATTTCTTGATGGATGGAGAGGATGGTCGTTTCCAAGACATGCTTTGTCTTTTAGTTACAGGATCAAAATGGTGGACCCACGTTTCATCCATGGTGACAAGACGACGGCAAAAATTATCCGAATCACGCTGGAACATTTCGAGATTACGCTTGGAAATTTCCAAACGTCGCTTTTTGTTTTCGTCGGTTAACATTCGTGGCACCCATCTTGCAGACACTTTTTTGAACCCCAGTGAATCAATTAAAATGGATTGAACGCTACCAAAAGATATCTTTAGGATCTCAGCTATATGTTTTATAGTCATTCTTCTGTCTTCCAAAACCAGATTCTCAACCTTTTTGACATTTTCTTCTGTAACGGAGGTTGAAGGCCGCCCAGAACGCGGGTCATCTTTACAGCTTGATCTACCTCTTTTAAATTCAGCCACCCAGTACGCAACCGTAGAATAGGGTACAGCATCACCCCCTAATGTCTGCTGAATGTCCAAAAAAATTTCCTTCGTAGACATTTTTTTCAAACTGAGATATTTTATCACCGCACGTAACTCACTTTTATCCATAATTTTGACTTTTTAGCAACTCGTTGCACAAAAAAATTTATTACATGCGAACGAACTGACAAAAACAAGTGACAGTCTGCATAAATATAGTGTGATAGACACTCTTTAATTTGAATATCGAACTTGATCCAAAAAGGTTTCATATATATGCACTTCTAAGAACTTTTTGATTCACCCTGGTACTGCGCCGACTCCAAATAAAAGATGAAACATGGTAGGAAAAATGAATAACATCAGATGTAAACGTAAATGAAACAAAAATTACTCAATAAAAATAACAAAAATCTAGGTTGAATATAAAATCATTTAACTTGAATTTATAATAGTATCTACCGGAAGAGAAAAAGTTCCGTTCAAAAGGGGAGATTAGTGACGTAGACGTAGACGTAGAGTGATTAATATTACAAATAACACTGACTTTTCAAATTAAGGTTATTTTTTTAACAATACTATTATACATATTACATAGAATAAACATTTCCATGCAAAAAATCATAGACTTATACATAATAACAAGCGTACAAACTTATGCATTACTGTTAACAACTAAGGGAATAATTTCACAAACTAAAAATATAATTTTGAAATAACATACATGAGAAGTTATTGTGAAATTTTAATTGTTGTTAGTTGCACATAAATACTGCCATCTTTCTCACTCCCAGGATTTGAATCCAACAATCCCGTAAATTGAATTGTTTTTAATTATGTTCTCTACTTCCTCATCGACCTATTTATTTATATTCTCCTTTCACTTTAAGAGCTTGGTGTTTAGGATTGAGTTAGGTACAGACCTACAGAGAATACTTAATGGCGTTTTATTTTAACTCTTTTTAAGATATGCTTCTTAGTGACGCTAATAATAGTTTAATTTTTCAGGCTCTATGGATGATTGATATGCACCGAAAGTTCAAAACACCATACGTTGGAGTATGGTTGTTCTGGAAACCGGCTCTCGTCATCAATTCACCAGATATCGCTCGAAACGTGCTCGTGAAGGACTTCGCAAACTTCAAGAATAGATTCTTACAGCCTGGTTCTCACGATCCCCTCAGACATAACATGTTTACTGCTAATGTAAGCTATTATTCATTACTATCTTTAAATGGCGATAACTTCATTATTATCTTTTTATGATGATGATTATCATCCCGGCATCCAATTTCGATAAAGCAAAGCTTGTTTAATCGATATAATTAAAAAAAATCATATAAATAAAAAAAAGTAAATTGCATTCATTTTATTTAGTTAGATATATTATGTCATGAGATATTCTGAAGAGCTATTTTTCATTTATTTAAATCTATAAATTAGATGATTCTCTCAATAGGATCCATTATGGTCATCAATACGCCGTAGCCTGACGACAGTGTTCACTGCTTCTAAACTGAAAGCCTTGCAGAGTATCTTCGATATTAAGACGAGGGAATTGATTCAGCGGATTAACAGTACTGAAGAGAAAAGCAAAATCGATATTAGGGTAAGAATATTTATAATATCAGACAGGTGGATCAGATAGATAGATTGTGTATGTGATTAATGTGAGTGTCGGATTCACCAGAAGGCTGAGTAGGTTTAAGCCTATTTTGACAGATTTATGCATCCCCCTCAAAAAAAGGGCGACAGATTTAAGGGACGGCAAATTTCTGGACTTATTTTAATAATAATGTCTTATAGACAAAAAAAAATTAAGGTTTTCTTACATAGAAAGGTCAACCGTTGGTAATTGTTCGTTTATAAATTCCCGCAAATGTGATCGTTAAATTGCAAGATTTATTGTATGTAAGAATATATATTTAAATAAAATACTTTAAAATGGATTGAAACACGATTTATTATTTATGCCGTAGTGGCGTAGCATAGGGCACTAGCACCCGGTGCGGATCCCGCCGCCCATTCATTTTCAAAATATAAATTATAAACGAACGGGTTATACCGTCGTATATAGACACATATATGATAACTCAATAACCACTAATCATTTGCAAGAACGTGTATTCTTCCTCAGATGTTATGTACAGACTACAGCACAGACATCATTGCTACTGCGTCATTTGGAGTTGAAACTACAGCGACCCTTACAGGAGAGGATCCAATTCGAACCGTCACCAAATGTTTCATGAACTTTGACTTGTACAAAGGCATCTGCTGGAGCTCTATATTCTTCTTTCCAAAAGTTGCTGATCTCTTCAGGTAACTTATATCAGCCGCTATCAAGCCCCATCTTTGCTTGCAGAGACATTTCTGGTATACGCTAATACAATGTGTAGCATATTATGATATATAGAGCGTAATAGAATTTAAAATGTATATAATAATATACCATCATATCTTATAGCAATAAGCATAATTTCCTGAATAACAACTCTATTAAATTATTATGTTACATATTAATACTGAAAATTTAGACAATATTCACCTGATTTGCTGTTGATTGAACCGTGATCATCCGTATTTTTTAATTTTATTTTATTGCGTGATTCTTGCTTTAATAAAAGACAAAAGCTTTTATATAATAATTGAATAGTCTTGATAAATTTTCCCTTTTATACTAAAAACCCTTTTTTAAACAATCTTAGCTTATTCTGCAATTATTAATAATTTTCAAATCCATTGTAAATGTGCAACAGATTTCCAGTCTTTGCCAAATGGTCAACGGACTACTTCAGGCAAGTTTTCCTATCTGTTTCGAAACTGAGGGAGGAAAGTACAGATATTAATGAACCCAAAGACTTACTGGACTCTCTGCTAAAATTAAAAGGAGATAAAACACAAAATAAAGAAGGTACATATCTCTTTCTATTAACATCGCACCTTCATTTAAGTGGACGAATAATGAGTTTAAATGTAAGCGAGCTTAGAATAAAAAAGCCTACTATATCTCTCATTTTAAGTTTACACATTCATCCACCATTTTCTTTAAGTTTGCCGTAAGTCATTATTTCTCTGAATTCGTTCCTTATTAGCGACACTATATAATGATTTAATAGTACATTGTATTTTTCATTATCAATGCGTTCCATTCCTGGCTAGTAATATTGATTTATTAAACATCCAATGAAAATATACTATACTATACTATACTATACTATACTATACTATACTATACTATACTATACTATACTATACTATACTATACTATTGTATATCCACTACTCGTCGGAATTTAAAAGATTTTTTCCGAAGTCTGTTGTGGAGGCCCCGGATGCCTTCCCCTAAACACACTATTTCTAACACTTGTTATAAAAATATCCAATTTCCAGGTTACTCAGACGAAGTCATCCTGGCTCAAGCTGTACTTTTTCTTGTAGCAGGTTACGAAACATCAGGGTCCACATTAAGCTATGCATTGTATGAATTAGCGTTCCACCCTCATGTGCAGGTATTTTCATTTACACTCCGAGTAACTTCATTTATTTTTAAACTATGCCATTAATTACTTATTATTGCAGATAAAAGACACCTTTGTGACTCAGTGGTAAGAGCGTTGTTGAGCACCGGAGGTCCTGGGTTCGAATCTCGGAGAAGCAAATGTAAAGGAATTGTTTCAGTCGGGCACACAGAAGGCTGATCACCTAACAATCACTCGTATCACATCTGATTTGAATGACTCGAATAAGATTTTATGTTGATTCCAAGCTGCGAGCTAATTCGAAACAATTTCTATGATTCGAATATTTCATTGCGTGATACACTTCATAGATTTGACAATTAGGATTCGTTTAAGTTGTTTGCGTTTTGAACAAAGGTATTCTCGTAAAATGCATGTTTTTTTTTATTATTCGACTTTTGTGTTTTGCTATATATTATATAAACGATTATGCAAAGGATAATTTTTTCCCCAAAAAATTTATTAAAATACAAGAAAAGAACACCATTTTTGGCGCTCTTAAAAATTAGGATATATAGAGGTACAAAGTAGTATATTAAAAACATAGTATTAAATTACCATGATAATTGTACTAAATTTATAAAAAAACCAAAATTAATCTGATTACCTATATAACTTTAATTTAAATAAAAATCACTTTATTTATATTCAATTTAAAGACCGACGCCCGCCGCAAGTCGAAATCTATTCTTGAAAACTAAAAAGTTAATAGTACCTTGTCGATACTATTGTTCCCATAATTAGTTATAGTTATAGGTTTCTTACAATATGTTCACAGCAAAAACTGTACCGAGAAATAATGGATGCCAAGGAAAAAAGTCAAAAGGATTATTTAGACATGCATGAACTTGCTGAGTTGACTTATTTAGATTGTGTTATTAAAGGTATGATTTTTTTTATATTTATTTGAGTACATGATATACCATTGGTTGGCATAATAACAAGGATTTTATTGCGTGATATAATAAGTGATTTTGCTACTTTTCTACCATGGAAAACAACTAGTAAAATCTAGTAGTACCATGCAAGGGCGTCGAATGTAATCAAATGCAAATAAATCAAAGGCATTAGCTCAAACGCCCGATCGACTATTTTCCATTTGACTCATTCCATTCCAAGTATCATCAGAGCTTAGCAATTTTCTCGCTAGATTATGGAATTTTTTGAAGTTCGTAAAATATGATAACGCTTTAAATTGTTTTTGTATTTTTTAGTGAAAAATCAATATTATAATGTCTATAAAGGATGCTTCTATTCTTATCGAACGCCGTAGACATAATAAAAAAAATAGTGCGTGTAACGTTCACACGCGATTGAAGTAAAACTTAAAAAAGAACTTATAAACTATCTATTGACAAAATCAAAAATATTTGAAATGGACTTCCGTTGCCGTAACGGACTTCCGTTGCATTGTCGTCCAGTTACCTCCTAGTCGCGCCTAAGGAAGTTTTACTTCAACAACATCTTGTGCTGTATTCTTCTGTATAATAGTCCCTGCTGTATTCTAAGATAGAAAGGTTAACGGTGACCATGCAACCACAGACCATCGAAACAGTTACTTTCACTTTTATAATATTAGAGTGCTTTCAGAAACCCTTCGGAAGTATCCCCCGCTCAGCTTGTTGGACAGAGTTGCCCTTAACAACTACAAAGTAGATGACAATCTGACTATTCCCGCTGGCACAACGGTATATGTGAATGTCGCAGGCATGCAGTATAACAGTGACTATTACTCAGAACCGGAAACATTCAACCCAGACAGATTCTTGCCCGAAAATGAGAAGGATTTTGTGCCGTTTACATACATGCCATTTGGGGAAGGACCTAGAAGTTGTATTGGTAACGTTTTAAATAAAAACTTTAGCATATTATATTCTATTGATACATAAAGATATCGGCGAATGATGTTTTTATCGCGAACATCGATTGCTCATTGACACGTTGAATAGTACTACCTTGTGTTCCGATTGGTTGATGTGAAGACACCACCTTAAAATCAAAACTGACGAAATGAAAAAGTGTTTTTTTGGGAAATCTCGTTTAAAGCTCTAGTAATGTGTACGTTACGAACGTTGTGAACGAGTTCTTCATAATGTCATAGAGACACTTGCACCAAAAAGTTGAACTTTTGAAGTTGTGTCTTTGCATTTTAAAGACGAACAATAATGTCACAAGATGGCGTTAATAGCTAAAAATCAAATTTTCAATTCGATATTATTATTATAGAACTTGATATACGCGGTATTAATATTGTGAAACCGAATGCTATATTTATGATATACCAATACGTAAAGATAAAGAAAAGAATATCTTTTACTTTTAACAATACATACATAGGCTTTAAAGCTATTTACGGCTTATAATAGCTAGGAGTATGTCTAGTTCCAATTACAAACACATTTATTTTCAGTGTTGAGCTTATTGCAAATAGAATAGTTATAGTGTCACATCGGATATACAAAGAATACCAGTAAAATTCAATTTTGTTTTTCAGGAAAAAGATTTGGCCTCATATCATTACGTAGTGCACTCACCGCTTTAGTTTCAAATTACAAGTTATTGCCTCTACCTGGGGCACCCAAGCCTTCTGAAGTGGAAATTGAGAAACGCGGTATCTTCATGGTACCTGGAGAAACCCTTCACATAGATATTGTACGTAGAGATGAAGTTGTGAGTGAGTGAAGTAATGAAGAAAAAGAACAGAAGTGATAAACAAAAGTCTGTACATGACTTATTACTACTATTGGCAATTTCTTCTAGGCTTTCAAGTTCAATTATTGGTGTACTAATCTAAATTAATAATAACAATAAGAATTACACAACTAATTATCTCTAAGAAGTACAGTAAAGGATAGGTTCCCTAGTATAGTAGTACCTATTTATTCAAGTATTTCATTTAAAATTAAAGTTATTTAACCAAGTACAATATGTAGTTTTATTAATCTTGTACTATTTGTACATATTAAGATGATTCCGGACATGAAAAGCCTTGCGCCAATTATGAGAAATGATTTGAAATATCTTACAAAAATACGAGGATACAGTGCTATAAAATAAGTATGAAATTTTTAGTTATTCAATTAAGTTTAAGGATGAATGGGCCTATTGATTGTGATAGGGATACTAACATTAGCTTTTAACCTTGCAAATTGTACTGACAATTAATATGGATGTAATCTCAGGATGAATCCGAAATAAATTAATATTATTATTATAGAGGAAGAGCAGAAGACGAAATACAATCAAGTTCTAGCCTTCTCAATATTCTGTTAAATTCCTTCCATTGTCAAGCACGTACTTTGATTTTTTACTTTTGATACATTTTATTGACGTAAGAGAAAAACTACGTATAAAAATAACAATGGAATGTTTTAAGAATAAAATAAGGAGGAGGAAATGTGAGGTCTTCCTCAAATCTCAAGAGAAGATCCTCGACCAGTCGTATCATTGACTGGCCGGCCGGGCCTTAAAGCCCCAGTATTTAATATCAAGGTGTGTGGATCAGATCTTTTCCCTCAGGTAGTAGTGGAGAAATATTTGGCAAAAAGCCAAAAGGTCTACTGCGCCTTTGTGGATTTAGAAAGGCTTATGACAGAGTTATCCAGAGTGAATTGTAGTCAGCGTTGCCCATGTACGGGATGAATGAATGACTGTTTCGAGCACTCAAGTCTCTTTATGAGTGCTCTAATGCTTGCGTCAGGATACAAAGGACATATACGAATTGGTTTGATATCCAAGAAGGCGTCAGGCAGGGACGTGTATCGTCACCGTGGTTGTTCAACCTGTTTATGAACAACTTTCAGCATGACATGAAATAAAGTGAATTGGGAACGAATATATACGAATAAGGAAGCCTTCACTCTATTAAGAGGTCCTTATTATAATCAATAATTAATAATAATAAAAAAAATATATATTCAGTAAAAAATATATGTAGATCAAATTATTAACGTTAGTAAGATTAGATTAAGTTTTATTTTTTATATATTAAGGAAATAAAGACTTTTTATTTTATTTTATATACGAATAAATGATCTGAGTGTAAAGTGCCTCTTATATGCAGAGAACCAGGTGATACTTGCCTCGTCAGAACGTGAACTGCAAAAGATAGTAACGATATTGCAAGGGAACTTAGAAAAGAAAGGTATGAAATTAAATGTGAGTAAAACGAAGGCGATGGTTTTTGAAAAGGATGAAAATAATATGAAGTGTGACCTTAAGATTAATGGAGAAAAAGTGGAACAAGTGAAAGAGTTTTTATATCTGGGATCTATATTTAGATAAGGAAAGTGTGAGGGAAATATTGAAAGGTGAGAGGAAGCCGGATAATTAAGTAAATGGGACATTGAACTCCTTAATTAGTAGTCAGTTATTGTCTAAAAAGGCACAGTAGTCTAATCGACAAGTTGAAAATGGTACAAAATAGAGATACTGCTCTTAAAATTATGTGCGATAGCTCATTGGATCCGGAATGACGCCTAGAAAAATGTGCCAAAAGCATGTATTAGCACATAAAAAAATTATAAACAATTAAAGATGAACAAAAAATGGCATTTCATTTTTTGCCAATTTTTCATATTCTGTGGAAATAAGAGTGGATAACGAGCGTGTATGAAATTATTGATGAAAGTGGAAGAAACGCAGGTGATTTGCAAGGATCGGAGCATATGGAATTCCGTGATCTCTGCCTACACCAATGGGAAAGAAGCGTGATAAATAAAAATAAAATGCCGCATGTATGTACTCGCATCACTTGAGAACGGCTGGACCGATTGAGCTAATTTTTTTTTTGTTGTCTTCAGAATTTTTAGGAGAAGGTTTGTATGTAAACAATTTTTGAAAAATCTTACGAAGTCCCTTTCTTCATTATAAAATAAATTAGATTCGGAACTCCGCCATCTTGACAGCTCACGTCATGCATTCTTAGCTTTTTTGGAATAACAGATGTCCACTACAAGTCAGTGACATATTAGACAATTATAGTGGGTAAATGGGCATATTCAAATTTAAGAATAATTATATAATTTCGAAGCCAAAATTGTGGCAGAACAACGTCTGCGGGGTCCACTAGTATGTATATATATAATCAGCGCTCAGAGAAATTTCGATAGCGCGATTCAGGATTATGTTTCTTCATAGTACCTGGAGAAATCCTTCACATAGACATTTTACGTAGAGATGAAGTTGTAAGTGCCTATAATAATAAAAATAAATAAGGTGGTAATGAAATTAACCTATATTATACCTACACCAAAAAAAAAGAAGAACAACAGTGAAAATAAAAAGTCGGTACGAGTGGCGGCCTTTATTATGTTAGTAATTTCATCTAGACAACCATGACAAAAAATAGAAAAGTTCAATTGTTGGTGTACTGATAAATAAATATTTTTTATTTTATTGTTATAATAATATTTCTTTAAGAAGTACAATAAGTAAAGGCAGTACTATTCAAATATTTTGTTTATAATAAAAGTTGCTCATCAAAGTATATGTAGTTTTATTAATCTACTATAGTTTATGATGGTGGAAGAGCAGAAGACGAAACACAATATTATGCTGCAAAGACGTTTATTTAGGAAGTGGGATGGAATCAGACATATGAAAACAATATATAAAGCAATCATTCTAACTTTAAACTAGTAACTACTAGGTTATAATATATAAAATATATGTCAAACTCATTCCAACATGACCCCTCCCCCTATATTTAATTCTAACTGAATGGTAAAATACTATGTCTACTGTTGCTTCAAGATGTGATGTGGAACATGGTGTAAAGATTGCAACTCCTTACAAACATTTTATAAAATAAAAAACTTGGCGATTAAAAGGAGAGGCGGAGAGTTTATTGTTTAGTGTATTGTTGTTAAGTTCTTCTCGTACACTCTACGCCCTTGATTTGAGATCTGGCAGTTAATGTAAAATTAGCAGCATTTAATATATATTTATACCTATAATAAACAATATTATTTATTGACGTTCATAAGTGTACATTGTGTTACCTCAATGATTATTATTTTTTTTATTTTGCAATATAATATATGGGGCCGGATTTAGAGCATCTAGCCAATGGATGGTTATGAATTATGATGATGCAAGATATTATGGTAACGATAATGCAAGGAAAGGTATGAAAATAAATGAGGGTAAGGCGAAAGCGGTGGTTTTTGAAAAGGATGAAAATAATATAAAGTGTGACCTTAAGATTGACGGAGAGAAAGTTTTCATAATAAAAATTTAAATTTTTAATTTTAAGTTTTTGTAAATTTTCGTAGTAAGTACCGTAATATAGCTTTTAATATTACTCTTTGGTCTTAATATTAAAATAAAAAGATTTCTAAATTTTTAGTCTAAAACCAGTCGGTATAAAATTGATGATTCAGAGCAATGTTGTAAAACGGCTATAATGATGCTATTTAAAATAAACCTTATTACTTACTACATTCGATTCTTATTTAAAACGCTACGAAGTATTCGATAAACTTTAACTATAATGCACATTAATATTTTTTGTATGACCTTGAAAATAGATATTAATAAACCTGCTGAATAAATCTGCACACTTCGATTACTTAGTCTTCTCAAATATTTCGTACAATTTGTTTCTTACTAAAATTCATAACGTAATTTTTAATAATAGAGCCGCCAAAATTATTTAATATGTTTGGAGCTATTTTCAGCGTGTTTATTGTGAGTCTAATATTATGGATATATCTTCGCTGGATGAGTATCAAGCAGTATTGGGCGAAGCTTGGAGTGCCTCATCAACCGCCACACCCGCTCCTGGGTAGTCTTACATTTTTGCAACGAAAAAATCCTGTAAGTACCACGTACTTGAGTTGTATATTGTATAAAATCTAAGGCGTATATCTAAGTATTTTAGCTTACTTACTAGTAAATAAGTAAGGTATGGTATGGTGCAGTTACCCAAAATGAGTCTTAATCTCCTTCAACAAGAGCTTCCATTTGGCCTTCTAAACAAACCTTCTCCATTATGACAATTATTAATGATTTAAGTGTATGTGAATGTGTTTGAGGAATATGACTGATGATATAACAAGTAAATGAAGATCATAGAAAAGGAGAACTTATTGCGCCGATTCCAAATAAAAGATGAAACAGTGCAGGAAAAAGGAATAACATCAAAAGTGTTTATGTTTGTAAATGATACAAAATAAAAATAAGAAAATCTAGATTGAATATAAAATCATTTAACTTGTATGAATAATAGTAACGAAAGAGAAAAGTTACTGCCTTATATTCTACCCTTCTTCTTTTTATTCTTCTCTCTCTTTTCTTTTCTTCTCTCTCCCTCTGACTTAATCAGATAGCCACGCTTTTTTTAAAATAAAATATATTTTTTTATTCACACTATTATTAATTTATATTTATTGAAATTTTTAAAACTATTCTTAATTTAAATTTATTAAAATTTATTTTCTATTTTGTAGTTCGGTTTTCTATAAAAAGCGTGTTTTTTAGTTTTTTAAACTATTATTTATTTTCTACTTTTTTGTTCGGTTTATTTATAATAGCTTGTTTGTTAGGTCTGTAGATCTAATAATTAATGGTGTTTTATTTTAACTATGGAGGGTAGAGGTAAGGAGGACTATCTTATATGGGGGACAAGTTGAAAAAGTGTCCAGCTGTAAGCTTTAAGTAACAGTTCAAAAACCTTCCAGAATGGCGCTCGCGTCGCAACAGTGTATGGTATGAATGCAGCAGTTGTAGACGGATTGAAGTGTGCTGAATTAATAAATTTATTATTTTAATTAATTAAAAATGTTTATGTTAATTCATATAGTTTATTGTTATAAATATAAGTTTATAGTCTGTAAAATTAGTCTTTATGACTGCTTTCGCAGTTACACTTTATGACTGATAAATTTTTTAACCAATAAAAATATTTTTATAACGCCATAACGCCATAGCGGAAGTTGTTCTTTCCTTTTTTACTTTTCTATCTTACTTTAATAACTAATTTAACCACCCTAATTTAACACATTTCGACGGACACTTTTTCATACACAGAGATAGTCCTCCGTAGCTCTACCCTCCATAATTTTAACTCCTTTTATGATAAGATGTTTCTTAGTGAGGCTAATGATAGTTTAATTTTTCAGGCTCTATGGATGATTGATATGCACCGAAAGTTCAAAACACCATACGTTGGAGTATGGTTGTTCTGGAAACCGACTCTCGTCATCAATTCACCAGATATCGCTCGGAACGTGCTCGTAAAGGATTTCGCGAACTTCAAGAATAGATTCTTACAGCCTGGTTCTCACGATCCCCTCAGACATAACATGTTTACTGCTAATGTAAGCTATTATTAATTACTATCTTTAAATGACGATTATTCTCATTATAATCTTTATACGATAATGATTATCATCCCGACATCTAATTTCGATAAAACAAATCTTATATGTTGCTGCGAACTTTATTTAATCGATAAAATTAAATAAATTAATATAAATAAAAAAAGTAAATTGCATTCATGAATTATTTATTTAGTAAGATATTTTATGTCATGAGATATTTTTCATTTATTCAAAACTATAAATTAGATAATTTTTAATTTGGATTTTTAAATGGAAAAAAAAGTATGTGTGTATTTATGTACACGCGTTAGAAGCACGCGCAAAACTGCAGTAAATATCGAAGAAAAATGTTAAAATCAATCAAATTCTATTCTGTAGTCAACTTCATCATGTCGTTTTTTGGGACATCATGCGCGCGCAGGTCATGAATTCACTCTCGTCCAAACGCGCCAAAAGAAGTATAACTTCAAAAAAACAATTAATAAAATATTTTATGTTATGGGATTTTTATAAATTATTTAATTCTCTTAATAGGATCCATTATGGTCATCAATTCGCCGTAGCCTGACGACAGTGTTCACTGCTTCTAAACTGAAAGCCCTACAGAGTATCTTCGATACTAAGACGAGGGAATTGATACAGCGGATTAACAATACTGAAGAGAAAAGCAAAATTGATATTAGGGTAAGAATATTTCTAATATCAGATAAATATGCAGATCAGATAGATAGATTTATAGATCTTAATATTAGTGGCGGTTTAACTAGAAGGCTGAGTAGGCTTGAGCCGAGGACGACAGATATAAGTATATAAGAATATGTCTATATACGAATATGTATAATGTCTTAAAAATCTAAGAAGTTTTTATTACATAGAAACGTCTACCGTTGGTAATTGTTCGTTTATAAATTACCACAAATGAAATCTTTAAATTTCTAGATTTATTGTCTGCATAATTTTTTTGGGCGTTTATAAAGTCACATGGGAAATTATAAACGAACGGGTCGTACAATAATCCGCTATATATTATAACTCAATAACCACTAATAATAATTTGCAAATACGTGTATTCTTCCTCAGATTTTATGTACAGACTACACCACAGACGTCATTGCTACTGCGTCATTTGGAGTTGAAACTACAGCGACCCTTACAGGAGAGGATCCAATTCGAACCATCACCAAATTTTTCATGAAATTTGACTTGTACAGAGGAATCTGCTGGAGCTCTATATTCTTCTTTCCAAAAGTTGCTGATCTCTTCAGGTAACTTATATCAGCCGCTATCAAGCCCCATCTTTGCTTGCAGAGTTTCTGGTATAGCCTAATACAATGTGTAGCATATTATAATATATAGAGCGTTTTAGAATTTAAAATGTATATAATAATATACCATCATATCGTATAGCATATATATATACATATATATAAGCATAAATTCCTGAATAACAACTCTATTAAATTATTATGTTACATATTAATACTAAAAGTTTAGACAATATTCACCTGATTTGCTGTTGATTGAACCGTGATCATCCGTATTTTTTAATTTTATTTTATTGCGTGATTCTTGCTTTAATAAAAGACAAAAGCTTTTATATAATAATTGAATAGACTTGATAAATCTTCCCTTTTATACTAAAAACCCTTTTTTTAAACAATCTTAGCTTATTCTGCAATTATTAATAATTTTCAAATCCATTGTAAATGTGCAACAGATTTCCAGTCTTTGCCAAATGGTCAACGGACTACTTCAGGCAAGTTTTCCTATGTGTATCCAAACTGAGGGAGGAAAGTAAAGATATTAATGAACCCAAAGACTTACTGGACTCTCTGCTAAAATTAAAAGGAGATAAAACACAAAATAAAGAAGGTACATATCTCTTTCTATTAACATCACACCTTCATTTAAGTGGACAAATAATGAGTTTAAATGTAAGCGAGCTTAGAATAGAAAAGCCTACTATATCTCTCATTTTAAGTTTACACATTCATCCACCATTTTCTTTAAGTTTGCCGTAAGGCATTATTTCTCTGAATTCGTTCCTTATTAGCGACACTATATAATGATTTAATAGTACATTGTATTTTTCATTATCAATGCGTTCCATTCCTGGCTAGTAATATTGATTTATTAAACATCCAATGAAAATATACTATACTATACTTTACTATACTATACTATACTATACTATACTATACTATACTATACTATACTATACTATACTATACTATACTATACTATACTATACTATACTATACTATACTATACTATACTATACTATACTATACTATATCCACTACTCGTCGGAATTTAAAAGTTTTTTTTTCGGAAGTCTGTTGTGGAGGCCCCGGATACCTTTCCCTAAACACACTATTTTTAACACTTGTTATAAAAATATCTATATTCCAGGTTACTCAGACGAAGTCATCATGGCTCAAGCTGTAGTTTTTCTTGTAGCAGGTTACGAAACATCAGGGTCCACATTAAGCTATGCATTGTATGAATTAGCGTTCCACCCTCATGTACAGGTATGTTCATTAACAGTCCGAGTAACTTAGTTTATGTTTAAACTAGGTCATTAAATACTTATTAATGCAGATAAAAGCCACCTCCGTGGCTCGTGGTAAGAGCGTTGTTGAGCACCGGAAGTCTTAGGTTCGAATCTCGGGGAAGCAAATTTAATGGAATTGTTTCAGTCAGGCTGATCACCTAACAATCACTCGCATAACATTTGCTATGAATGACTCGAATGAGATTTTATGTTGATTCCAAACTGCGAGCTAATTCGAATCAATTTCTATGATTCGAATATTTCATTGCGTGCGACAATTACTTTATAGATGAGACAATTAGGATTCGTTTAAGTTGTTTGCGTTTTGAACCCTTTGTTCATTCTCGTAAAATGCATGTTTTTTTTATTGTTCGACTTTTGTGTTTTGCTATATATATATTTATATATATATATATATATATATATATACGATTATGCAAAGGATAATTATTTTTTCTCCAAAAAATGCATTATAATACAAGAAAAGAACACCATTTTTGGCGATCTTAAAAATTAGGATATATAGAGGTACAAAGTAGGTAGTATATTAAAAACATAGTAGGTATTAAATTACCATGATATTTGTAGGTACTACTTTAATTTAAATAAAAATTACTTTATTTATATTCAATTTAAAGACCGACGCCCGCCGCAAGTCGAAATCTATTCTTGAAAACTAAAAAGTTAATAGTACCTTGTCGATACTATTGTTCCCATAATTAGTTATAGTTATAGGTTTCTTACAATATGTTCACAGCAAAAACTGTACCGAGAAATAATGGATGCCAAGGAAAAAATCCAAAAGGATTATTTAGACATGCATGAACTTGCTGAGTTGACTTATTTAGATTGTGTTATTAAAGGTATGATTTTTTTTTTATATTTATTTGAGTACATGATTTACCATTGGTTGGCATAATAAAAAGGATTTTATTGCGTGATATAATAAGTGATTTTGCTACTTTTCTACCATGGAAAACAACTAGTAAAATCTAGTAGTACCATGCAAGGCGTCGAATGTAATCAAATGCAAATAAATCAAATTAAAGCCTTAGCTCAAACGCTCTATCGACTATTTTCCATTTGACTCATTCCATTCCAAGTATCGTCAGTGCTTAGCGATTTTCTCGCTAAATTATAGAATTTTTGAAGTTCGTAAAATATGATAAAGCTTTAAATTATTTTTTAGTGAAAAATCAATTTTATAATAATACTAGCTGACCCGGCAGACTTCGTACTGCCAAATATAGCCTGTCAAAATGATTTGTAATGTGTAATTTTTTTGTTCCTACATATTTTTTTTTGTCACATGCAATAATTAGCGATCATAGGTAAATAAACACTGCACAAAACACTATATAGGTGACTGCTTGTAATTCAATATGAACTTTATACAATAGCAATAAAGCTCGTTTTAGTTAGAAAACGTTTGTATGGGAAAAAGAAAAGGGCTGTTTTTAGGGTTTTTCCGGCAATTATTCGAATTTTTCTCGCCGTAAAAACCATCTTTGAACTTCAACGAACATTTAAAAAAAAGAATTGGCCAAATTGGTCCAGGCGTTGTTGAGTTATGCGCTTACCAACACATTTTGCGATTCATTTTTATATTATAGAGATAATGTCTATAAAGGATGCTTCTGTTATTATCGAACGCCGTAGACGTAATAAAAACAACAACATCTTGTGCTGTATTGTACCTGCTGTATTCTAAG
The DNA here is from genome assembly GCA_905404175.1 of Anthocharis cardamines. Classification (NCBI taxonomy): domain Eukaryota; kingdom Metazoa; phylum Arthropoda; class Insecta; order Lepidoptera; family Pieridae; genus Anthocharis; species Anthocharis cardamines. The sequence goes on along the minus strand of FR989962.1, from coordinate 10,477,152 downwards.
ATAGAAAGGTTAACGGTGACCATGCAACCACAGACCATCGAAACAGTTACTTTCACTTTTATAATATTGGAGTGAATCTTTCAGAAACCCTTCGGAAGTATCCCCCGCTCAGCTGGTTAGACAGAGTTGCCCTTAACAACTACAAAGTAGATGACAATCTGACTATTCCTGCTGGCACAACGGTATATGTGAATGTCGCAGGCATGCAGTATAACAGTGACTATTACTCAGAACCGGAAACATTCAACCCCGACAGATTCTTGCCCGAAAATGAGAAGGATTTGGTGCCGTTCACATACATGCCGTTTGGGGAAGGACCTAGAAGTTGTATTGGTAACGTTTTAAATAAAAGCTATAGCATATTTTATTATATTGATACCTATAGAGGTCGGCGAAGAATGTTTTTATCGCCAATATCGATGACTCATTGACACGTTGAGTAGTACTAAGTACCTTGTGTTCCGATTGGTTGATGTCTATCAAAATAATTATTTCTCTCAGTACTTATATGTATATTTTTTGGAAGTTTTAAATACAAACAAACACCAGCTTGAAATCAAAACTGACGAAACGAAAAATGTGTTTTTTGAAAAATCCCATATAAAATTTTCGTAACGTAGGTATACGACTTCCTCATAATGACATAGTGACTCTTGCACCAAAAAGTTGAACTTTTGAAGTTGTGTCTTTGCATTTTAGAGACGAACAATAATCTCACAAGATGTGGTTAATAACTAAAAATCAAATTTTCAATTCGATATTATTGTTATAGAACTTGATATACGCGGTATTAATATTTTGAAACCGAATGCTATATTTATGATATACCAATATGTAAAGATAAAGAAAGAATATCTATTACTTTTAACAATACATACATAGGCTTTAATGCTATTTACGTCTTATAATAGCTCTCCTAGCTAATGTCTAGTTCCAATTATTATAAACACACTTATTTTCAAAGGCTTACTTTGAGCTAAGTGTAAATAGAAGTTATAGTGTCACATAGCGGATATACAAAAAAATACCATTAAAATTCAATTTTGTTTTTCAGGAAAAAGATTTGGCTTCATATCATTACGTAGTGCACTCACCGCTTTAGTTTCAAATTACAAGTTTTTGCCTCTACCTGGGGCACCCAAGCCTTCTGAAGTGGAAATTGATAAACGCGGTATCTTCATGGTACCTGGAGAAACCCTTCACATAGATATTGTACGTAGAGATGAAGTTGTGAGTGCCTAAGACGTAATGAAGAAAAAGAACAGAAGTCTGTATATGACTTATTACTACTATTGGCAATTTCGTCTAGGAATTTAAGTTCAATTATTGGTGTATAGTTGCCGAGATGTAACTTGGCAAGGTTTTGGCGTAGTGGGGGTAAGTTCGCGCATGTACACTTCGTGCCAAAAAATGGTCACCTTTAAGGCTTGTTGAATAATTATATAGTATTTTATTATTTTTATTTATTATAATCAGATATATATACATTTTTATCTATATTATAGAATAATTAGTTGGTTTTATTTATTTAATTATTTCCAAAATTTATTTCTATATACTATGTCTGTTTGGAAGAAAGTTAAAGAAAGGAGATTAATATATTATTTGCTATAAATAAAATGTACACAGTTAAGTTTTAAAAAATTTACTATATAGAAAATGAAAACAAAAACGCAAAAAACAAAAGGGTCGAATTCTAATGCACGGAAGTGCACTGGTGAGCGAACGGAACGTCGACACACTGCGAGATATAAGTGTCGACTGAGCAACCAATCGCCGCTCGGAACGATGCTAGCTTCTTCGCCGCGTCCCGCTACATAACCAAAGAGACCTAAAAAATGACTTCTGCGCATCTAACGACTCTTGCCAAGTTACATCTCGGCAACTATACTAATCTAAATTAATAATAACAATAAGAATTACACAACTAATTATCTCTAAGAAGTCCAGTAAAGGCAGTGGCGGCGTAAGGCGTGGGCGACGTGGGCCAACTTCGTGAAATAGAATATTTCGTCATGATCGTAGAACAACGATGGTTTTGATTTTTTACGATTTTAGTTTTATTGTATAAAAATCTTAAAAAAAATGTCAATTCTCAACAGAACAAACAAAAAATTGGAGTTTGATAAAAACAATCAAGTTACTGCCTAGAATAACAGCGGTTCTGCTTTTTCAACGCAGTACGTCGTCGTCCCCTCGGCCTCACCCCGCGGTAATCATTATAAAATTAATATTAAAAAGACACCAAACATAATATTGCCGAGTTTGAACCCGAATAAATTAGCCGTGTTTTAATTATGCATAATATAAAACGACTTATCAATCTTTAAAACGCTCTCCTGTAAAGTAGCCGTTTTGCAGATCAGACATTGTTCTACGATCACGACGATTTATTCCCAAGATAAACAAAGAATATATTATTACATCAAAAATTAATTACGACGATATGATTTGTATATCTTCTGGTATTTGTTCTATAAACTTCAAAATTTAATAACATGAAAACCCTCGATCAATGACAGATAGACCTAATACTTTCTTGCAAGTCATTTTTGCTTGTTGTTGAAACGAATTCATTAAATTAGCCGTAAGATTGTTAGAATAGATTTAATCAACTCTTAATAGCCTCTTAAAATTTACTATCCAAATTATTAATATTATGTAATTAAAATGATATTTTAAATTTATTATATATAATTAACCTTTGAAATCTATTATAAATTGAATAAATTATAATAAAATAGTTATCTCAAACAAGTCTCGGAAACCAAAACAATAATTTACTCATTATGCGAACTTTTGAACTTTACTCGATAATATTATAATACATTTAAAGAACTATAAACAATTATATCGCTAATAATATTAACGCAAGTATCACACGATGAAATAATAAATAACTTTTACCGAATTAAAACGTAATTTATTCATTATACTACAAGTACACTAAGTGTAATGCAAAGTGTCCACTAGCAATAAATCTTGCACAAGTTGACTTGCGCAAGCGACTTCCAATGTGTAAACGCGAGTGTAAGTGGACTTCTGGAAGTTTTAGTGACTTGCCAAACTTGCTGCAAGTCTCACGTGTATACGGTTGTTTTGACTTTGCAGCAAGCGCTTGCGACTTTATTTTGTTCACACAATAAAGTTGGAAGTTTTTAGGGCAAGTTCAGTGTTTTATTATGGAATATTATATATCCTGGATACAATTGAATGTCTTGAAACTTTGATTATACCTACATTTCAAATTTTGTATTAGTAACTTCAACATGAGTGAGAAAAAGGTATGGTCCCGCGAAGACACGATGAAATTCATATCTTTATACGAGATTAATCCCCAATTGTGGGAAAGATTATAAAAATAAAATCAAGAAAAACATTACATTAGACTTAAGAGCATTGAAATCAATCGGAAGCTACATAATCTTAAAAGACAATTTGGCCAGGTTAAAAAACAAAACAAACAAAAATGTGGCCAAAGTACGCATGAAGTATAAAAGTCGAAGTGGGAATATTTTGATCTCCTAAAATTTACGTACAACAACAACAACACAATAGACGCATCTCGTATTTTTCTGCAGCTAGGCATTTTGTTTGACCGCTCTTGCGCAAGTAATTTGTATGCAATTTCTGTGGAAACGGTTCTTCAAGATCTTGCAGGAAGTTAACTTATACAACTTCTAAAAGCGGCTTGCAAAAAGAAAAATTGCAGCCAGTGAAAACAAGTCGTGATAGACTTCTGCAAGAAATTGCGGAAGCTACTTGCCAGTGGACACTTGGCTTTACTCAGCCGGCCTAGCATGACCGCCACGAGATATGTCGCGGACGAGAGAAGACAAACTAAGATATCTTAATCTCGATATATTATATCTCGACATCGATATTTGTTAGAAAAGATCGATCGACAAATATATATATTTTTGATATTAAAAGTCGAGTTTTAAGTATAATTGTCATGTTAGACCCGGAAGAAATAAAGAGATATATAATCGATTAAAACACGAGAAAACGGTCGACAAAATTTTGTCGCGGTTGTCATGCTAGGCCGGCAGGAGGTTGCCAAGTGTATTGCAAGAAAAAAATAAAGGATTGTAGGTAATATACTCAAATAATAGCACATTTTCAGTGAGAAGACTGTCCAGTCCAGTTTACTTTTTTTATAAACTGACATGACAAATGCCAAACAAATCAGTTTTATATACCCTCTGTTTCATTAATTGTTTCATAGGTGATAGAAAACAAACTCAAAAGAAAAATAATCTAATTTATTTAGATAAAGTACACTAAATTAACAAAATCTTAAACTAAATATTATAGTAATGCTGGGACACAATATATACATTTCTTGATATTTTTTTCCTTTTCTTTGCTATTTCATTGTTTAGTTTTATGTTTCGAAAAAAATCTAGCCATACTGCTGATCGTTTGTCCGAAACCACAGTTGGATATTAATGATTTCTGAAACAAGTAATTACCTTATTATTATCTATACTTTATATTATACTAGCAATTGCCCCCGCAACCCCCCTTGTGGGTTGAATTTCGTAAAATCCGTTCTTAGCTGACCTCTACTCGGCGAAAGGAATATTCCTACCACATTTCAAGTCGCTACGCCTTATGGTTCCAGAGATATCGTGATGAGTGACTATATAGGTGGGAATCTCTTTAATATATATAGAAGATTATTAGGGTGGCCCAAAAAAACTGACTATTTTTTTTTTGAGTCTCGAGTGAAAAAATGTTAGTTTTTGATGTTTTAAGACTCGCTCCAAAATTTTTTTTAATTTCAAAAAGAGACAAAAATAGAATTTTTTTTTCAATTTTTTTTGTTCTCGTTACGGTATAATTTAATAGACTAAAAAAAATGAGATTAGTAAGACGGCGAGTTTATTGCAAGTTCTTCTCGTCCGTTCTACGCCCTTGATTTGAGAACTGGCAGTAAATGTAAAATTAGAAGCATTTAATATGTATTTTTTATTGACGTTCATAAGTGTACATTATGCTACCTAAATGAATAAATGATTTTGAATTTGACTTCTAATATAATTGCTTAAGTACCTCTATTATGATTCATTGCTGAATCAACAAACAGATTTTTATGAAATGGTATTTAGAGATGGCTTGAAACTTGAAGAAAGGTTACTTTTCATTCTGGGACATTCCAGTAGTTGCAATAGTTGGCTTTAGAAGATTTTAGCGAAAACTAAAATATATTTTACTAATATATTTTAGTTATAATATATTAACTAAAATATATTTTAGTTTTTCACCGGTGATTTTTCCGCACCTTTTTAAAGGCCGGCAACGCATCCTAAAAACTTCTGGTGTTGCAGATATCCATGGGCGGTGGTAATCGCTTACCATCAGGTGAGCCACCTATCTGTTTGTCAGTCTATACTAATAATATTATATAGAGGAAAGATTTGTTTGTTTGTTCCGATTTAACTCAAAAACTACTGGACCGATTTTAAAAATTCTTTCAGCAATAAAAAAGCTACATTATCAGCGAGTAACATAGGATATTATTTTATGTATAGTACATATATTGCACCCGTGCACAGCCGGGGCGATTTGCTAGTTTTATATGAAGAAAAAAGTGAAAATTTAAATATTATACATACAGATACTTTTAACAATATGGCGCACTAATACATAGATAAAAAAGGTATGCGTGTACTTATGTCCACGCGTTAGAAGTTATACTTCTTTGGAGTTTGAAGAAAAATTTTAAAAAACAAAACTGCAGTAAATATCGAAGAAAAATGTTAAAATCAATCAAATTCAATTCTGTAGCCAACTTCACATCGTGCGCGCGCAGGTCATGAATTCACTCTCATCCAAACGCGACAAAAGAAGTATAACTTCAAAAAACCGGGAAGTGCCCATTGCGCGTTTCGATTTCAATCTATGAATTTCCGAATGCTCGAAGTAAAACTTAGGTCGACAGCGCATCATAGACTGATGTTCTGTGGCTGAGATATCACCTAACATCAAGTGCTCCTCATACTCGTCTGTCGATATCTGACATAAAAAAAGTAATCACCTGTACAAATAAGGGCAAAGCTGACTGTCGATATCTGACACAAAAAAAAATATAATATTGTCTTGTATTAACGCAAGTATCACACATTTAAATAAAATACTGTATACCGGATTAAAACGCGATTTATTATTTATATTGTTTAAATTATTTATCCCGACGTTTCGGATGCTTTTCAGCAACCGTGGACTCCCCGTAAAAAAATATGTAAGTAACCACCTGTACAAATGAGGGTAGAGCTGAAATAGTCTGCGGGCGCGAATACCTCTCGTCCACGAGCAGCACGGCCGCGTAGTCGTTCGCGTGGCGCACCGCCCTGCCTGCGGATATACAACCTTATTGACTTACGCTTAATAGACCAGTGTCGATAATTTTTGAAACCAAAAAAAATTACAGTAGGATGAAACCCATTAGAAAAGGAGGGGAATATGATCAAAATGAAAGGAAAAATAAATTACGTTCGATCCGAGTTCGGGAAGTGGAAGTGGGGGGGGGGGGGTTTAAGGGTAAAAAACGGTTTATCTCGTTTTCCGGCAAAACTACAAGTCCTATCGAAAAAAGTCAAATGGAAAAGTTGTAGATAATAAAAAGATCTAAAACTTTTGCATTTTCACTTTTTTCACATAACCTCAAATTTATGTGAAAAATTCAAAAAACCAAGTTTTTGGTTTTTTATTTTTATCTTTTACAAAAAAATTTTTTTTTTAACGAAATTTTGTGAAAACTTACCTTTTTATGTCCCAAATACGCTGTAATTTATTTAATTAAAAATATTTATTTTTTCATCTTATTTTGAATTAATATCGAAAAAACACCCTAATTTTCAATCGAAAATTCACCCGTCAAAATATCAGCTTTTTTCAAAAAGTTGGTGTGGTTTCTGTTCGTTGAAATCTCTACTTTCCGATGGTGAAAAAAAAAATATATGTTACTATGGTAAATCTTCTCAGAAAACGCAAAAACCAAAAACCAAATAAGTTAATATTTAATAAGACATCTACAATATTTTGAGAAAGTTGCAAAATCTTCTTTCAATTATAAGCGTAGATGTCTATTTATTGCTTTTTTAAGATAACTTGTATACCTGAGTGACCTACGGAAAATTTTAGCCCATCAAAATGTGTTTCATAGAGAAGTGGGGAAGTTTCTAATAGGGTATGGGCCTTACTACATACCTGTTATTTCGTAGCAGCTGTTAAAAAAGTATATATTTTTGTACACCGTCAGAAAGTAGAGATTCCAACGAACAGAAACCACACCAACTTTTTGAAAAAAGCTGATATTTTGACGGGTGAATTTTCGATTGAAAATTAGGGTGTTTTTTCGATATTAATTCAAAATAAGGTGAAAAAATAAATATTTTTAATTAAATAAATTACAGCGTATTTGGGACATAAAAAGGTAAGTTTTCACAAAATTTCGTTAAAAAAAAATTTTTTTTGTAAAAGATAAAAATAAAAAACCAAAAACTTGGTTTTTTGAATTTTTCACATAAATTTTGAGGTTATGTGAAAACAGTGAAAATACAAAAGTTGTAGATCTTTTTATTACCTACAACTTTGCCATTTGACTTTTTTCCATAGGACTTGTAGTTTTGCCGGAAAACGAGATAAACCGTTTTTTACCCTTAAACCCCCCCCCCCCCCCCCCCCCCCCACTTCCACTTCCCGAACTCGGATCGACCGTAATTTATTTTTCCTTTCATTTTGATCATATTCCCCTCCTTTTCTAATGGGTTTCATCCTACTGTAATTTTTATTCACTTTTTACCATTTTTAAAGGCTTCGGCACTGGTCTATAAGGTTCATTTTTGATTCAGTTTCACAAACCTTTGTAAAATCAGAGGTGTAATTAGCTTTACGTTTCAAAGAAAACATGTGATATTTGAAAAAGCTATATTGTATTGTTTTCGCGTCCAACTAAAGTTCAGACGTTTTAATAAACATATTGTATGTTTATTTATTATGTTTATTCTTATATAATATGAAGCCATGAGAGCCAGAGCAATAAACTAGTCAAACAAAAGTTTATAGTAAGAAGGAAAAATCAAGTAGTACTAGTAGTTAAACTATTATGATGTTAAAGCAATTTATGCATGTCGAGTTATCAACATATTCACGCCAGGTACGATTTGTGCAGGAAAAACAAAAATTCTGGTTATTTGAATATTATCGTACATTTGCGTACGATCTCTATCGTACACCGTACGTTGGTATGAAATACTCGTACAAGTACGATAATTATCGTATTTTTCTCAACACTGGGCAAGACATGAAAAATATCATACCAATACACTGATTGACGGCCTTCATACACAAGTTCTCGTAATACACGGCTCCGGCACCCGGCGTCGCCCGGTTCAGGAAGCTCATCTTCTCCTGCAGCTCCGGAGACTTCAGGTTGGGGTACGGCATGCCCACCACGAGCACGCAGCGACCGAGGTCGTCACTAGTCAAAAAAAAATATATGTTCAAAAATGTAGCCGGCATAACATGACAACCACGACACAATTTTGTCTACCATTTTCTCGTGTTTTAATTGATTATCTCTTTATGTATTCCGGGTCTAAATTAAAATTATAAATAACTAGTGGACCCCGCAGACGTTGTTCTGCCACAATGTTGGCTTCGAAATTATATAATTATTCTTAAATTTGAATATGCCCATTTACCCACTATAATTGTCTAATAGGTATGTCATTGATTTGCAGTGGACATCTGTTATTCCAAAAAAGCTAAGAATGCATGACGTGAGCTGTCAAGATGGCGGAGTTCCGAATCTAATTTATTTTATAATGAAGAAAGGGATTTCGTAAGATTTTTCAAAATTTTTTTACATACAAACCTTCTCCTAAAAATTCTGAAGACAACAAAAAAAATTTAGCTCAATCGGTCCAGCCGTTCTCAAGTGATGCGAGTACATACATGCGGCATTTTATTTTTATTTATATAGATGGAGATAGAGTTCCGGGAGTTAGGGAGTTTTTTATTGGAAATTTCCTCCTCTTTTAGCATCTTTTGAAATTTCTTAAATATCAATAGTTTATGAAATATTGGCAAAAAATGAAATGCCATTTTTTTTTTCATCTTTAATTGTTTATAACTTTTGCAATTTTGTATGTGCTAACTAGCTAACTAACTAACATGCTTTTGGCACATTTTTCTAGGCGTCATTCCGGATCCAATGAGCTATCGCACATAATTTTAAGAGCAGTATCTCTATTTTGTACCATTTTCAACTCGTCGACTAGACTAAACATGACACAGTTAAAACACGACTTCTAATGTCATAAGTGGAGATATTTGTCGATCGTGCTATCTTGTCTATCAAACTTGTCGATGTCGAGATATCTTATACGAGGGTGGATTGAAAAGTACTCGGCCTAACCAAGAAAATAAACACATACTAAATCAGTTATATTTTTATTTTTCTACATAATCACCATCAAGTTCAATACACTTTTGCCACCTCCCCTTCCAATCATTTAGACCGTTGAAAAAAAATGATTCTTCCTTAGAGTCAAAATATGCGTCTACAACTGCTTTGACCTCGTCGTTTGTCGAAAATCTTTGACCTCCCAAGTGCTTTTTTAGGTTAGGGAACAGAAAGAAGTCTGATGGTGCCAGATCAGGTGAATACGGCGGATGCGGTAACAGTTCAAAGCCACAGTAGTGAATTTCAGCCATTGACTGTACTGACGTGTGAATCTTGATGAAACAGGACTTTTCTTCTGAGCATTTCTCGACGATTTTCTTTTATTTCCCCTCGTAAACGACGTAGTAAGGTGCAGTAGTAATCAGAGTTTATAGTCTGACCCCTTTCAAGATAATCAATCATAATCACACCTTTCGAGTCCCAGAATACTGAAGCCATCACCTTATTTGCCGACAAAATCGACTTAGCCTTTTTAGGGGGTGGTGAACCAGGTCTTCTCCACTGTTTTGATTGTTGTTTTGTTTCCGGTGTACAGTAATGAACCCATGTTTCGTCCATAGTAACAAAACGATTCAAAAAATCATCTGCATCGGCTTCAAATAACTCCAAACAGTCGCGTGAAATAGTCAATCGCGTCCTTTTTTGTTCAACTGAAAGCAGTCGCGGAACCCACCTCGCAGCCACCTTGTGGAAACCCAACTCGTTGACAATGATGTTTTGAGTTCGTTCATAACAGATGCCTATAATCTCGGCTATCTCTCTAATTTTTAATCTGCGGTCTCCCATTATTAAATCAAGTACTTTTTTAATATTTTCGTCAGTAGTTGACGTCGAAGGCCTTCCAGAGCGGGGTTCATCTTTCACACTCTCTCTACCACGCTTAAATTCTGCTATCCATTTTTTGACGGATGAATATGACAGAGCACAATCGCCTAATGTACTGACCATGTCATCATGGATGGCTTTTGATGATAGCCCCTTCTTATGGAGGTACTTAATGACGGCACGCTGCTCGATTTGCTCCATTCGCGGAAATTATGTCCGATTACTTTGTTAATAAATTTATAAAATCACAACTAATTATCGCACACGTTTCGAACTTCACACAATGAACTAGTCTGAACTGAACTAAATATTGTGGGTAGATTTGATTTTTAGAATTGAATGGATCTGTGTTAGGCCGAGTACTTTCCAATCCACCCTCGTATCTTAGTTTGCCACAGAGTTTTATACATAAATGTCAAAGAGAGATGGACATATTGACAGAACATGAGGCCCACTTCGACCTAACCGTTAAAAATGTTTTTTTTTAAATGTAAAACTAGTTGTAACCGACTGTATTTATACTCAGCGCTTGGAAACAGTTTAATAGCGCGATTCAGGATTAAGTAAGTAATCCTGAAGTTTTCGTATTGAGTGTAGGCGCGGATTGTAGATGTCACTAAAGACAATCTCTAATATATAAAATTCTCGTGTCACAGTTTTCGTTGCCATACTCCTCCGAAACGGCTCGACCGATTCTTACCAAATTTTATATGCGTTAATTTTGTATTCAGTAGGTCTGAGAATCGGCTACTATCTATATCATACCCCTAAGTGATAAGGGTTGTTCACCCTTAAATTTTTTTTTTATTTTTGGACGAATTTTTTTGTTTTTATTTTTTAATTATGTAGCATTAAAAAATACATACAACCCCTGCTTTTTTGTCAAAAAAATCTAGACCCGTGCGAAGCCGGGGCGGGTCGCTAGTATTTACCTAAAATTGAGTCCCTCGCTGAGTTTCCCCCCCACCACACTCAACAGCAACGCTCCAGTCTTCTCGGAATCCTTTGAATTCACAGCTTTCGCAAAATTTTGTAGAACCTAAAAATGTGAAGAAAAACGTTTATATTAAATTAAACACAACTTAGTTATTGTTGTGATACACGCAAGTCTGTGATACACGTGTGTGCACTAAACAATCTAATTTAATATAATATGTGTTAGTTGTGATACACATTGTGTTTTTAATAAAATCAAAAAGATACATTGTGTTTTCATGCGATAGCCGAGTTCTATTTCATTTTCATGCGATAGAGAGATCTTTTTATTTTAAACATCAAAGATTTTTAATATTGATATTGATATGATCACTATAAGATGTTGTTAGGTTAGCTAATTACTTAATAACTTAAGACAGAAGGATCCTTCAGTAGAGACTGAATAAATTGCCCGACTTGTAATTATATGGATCCCACAACTTTTTAAGTTAGAAGAACTGAGCTGCAAGACTTGGCTTTTTTTACAATTTATGTTTTTGATGGCATAATATTATTCATTTTATTTTCAACATTCGTGTGTTGAAAAAATATTTAATTTTTATTTTTGAAGCCAACACACCTGTAAGCCCTCGGTTGTTGCAGATATCTACGGGCAACAATCACTTACCTACACGAGAGCACATTTGCCCCTAAAGTATATGTCTTCCATTATTACACAATGAAATCTTATTACCAGCTCGACGTCAGTAGCAGACTTGGGCTCACGAAAGACCACTTTCTTCTTGGATATAGCTTCTATAACGTTAGTAGTCCTCAAATGCTCGTACACAATCCCCTCGTACGAGTAGGACGGCAGGAAACAGACTACACCTCCAGGGACCACGTTGCACACGTTCCGCAAGATACCGCCTATTTCGTCCAACTGTGGACAATATGATACCTCCAATGTATCGTGAGTCAACTTGTTAGTTGAACAATTACTCCTGAACAATTACTGAACTGTTGTTCAGTAATTGTTCAGGAGAGCGTTTTGAAAGATAATTTACACAATTTGATTTGAAGAATAATTTATGGAATTGGATAATTTGAAGGTTGGATTTTATTGATATCAAACTAATTCGAACTAAATTGAATATTTTTTTTAACTAAGATTGAAATCTATTGCTTCGGTATAAATTTTTTTTGCTGATTCTTGTTTTTAACTGAGATTTAAAATGCATTTATGCCTAACGGCAATTATTGTTTTTTATTTTTTTTTTACACTGATATTATGATCATGGTTTATTATGTACGTATATATAAAAACACGAAAATATCAAAATTTGTTAGATGACTCAGTATATTTAGGAGGTATCGAATATATCCTTAAATGTCATTGCTTGTGGTGGCATCCATACGTCGGGTTGTCCCTCTCCCTACAATATGGCTTGGGGGTCGATGGCTGGCCATACGTCATGCTCGTGAACGGGTGCTACTTGTGGTGACTGGTCGGACTTGAATTCGTGTATCGATACCTTAATTCGCAAACCAGCTAACTCCATTTGAGTAAAGTTTGCAGAGGAGACATAAAGCGTAAATATTTTTTTTATTGACTAAATAGAAAAAATCTAATATCCCGTTGGTAGATAATATAATTAACTGTTGTTTTTAGTAATGTACAATCTTTTATACATTTTCATTTAAATACTAGAGCATTTTCTGTTATCAGTTTTTAAAAATTTACCAACCGTGGAGTTGGCATGTTTGCGAATTAAGGTATCGGTATGCTGTGATGTTAGTTACTTCAACTGTGTTCACGAAAACGTCATGCGTGAACGGGCCAGAGAGGGGCAGGCGGCGCGGGCGGCGCGGCCAGGGCGAGGAGGACTCCACACCGAAGAACACTCTCGACTGGTCGACAATCAAAGCCACACGCTCTCTATTAAAAATGTAATATTGTTCTAACAATACATAAGTTTCTATATAAACTTGTTTTAATTTAATTTAAAAGTATCCATCTACATAATATGGAACAACTGTATATTTGAGTGTTGATCCTAAGATAAAGCAAGTGCGTGCTCCTATTTCACTATGCCTACTGCTGATAGAGGACAAACCTTCATTTTTTATTCGTCTATTTTTTACTATTATAATTAATTACTTTAAGATGTGGAGCAAGGTTGCAGTTCCTTACAAACTTTTTGTAAAACTGATAATTGGCGATTAGAAAGAGTGGCGGAGAGTTTCAGTTGACGAGTACGATGCATGGCCAGCCATTGGCCCCATCGCTATATTTCAGGAAAAAGAACAACCCGACGCATGGACGCCGCCACAAACAATGACATTTAAGTGGGCATGACGATCCTTGAAATGTGAAATCGGCTAGATAAAAAAAAATCTAAAATAATTTTATACCAAATGTATCAACTCTTTACATTAAAATAGTTGTGCACGACAATAATTATAAACAAATATAAATAAGTTAATATTAAAACATTGTGAAAATTTAGATACGTCACTATAATATATTTAAATCGAGTGGCTGTGGACAACGCACGGCTCAAGCGATATACAATAAAACTAGTTTCGTTTCGACGTATCTCTTGTGTTGATCGCTGTGCACAACCTTATCGACATTCAATACAATCGCAGTTTTATTTGAAAATAGAAAAAGAAGGACATTTTTTTGGTCCTTCGAGCCGGATCTGTGTTGTGTTCAATGTGAAAAATCGTTAATTTATCGTGTCGTATTCAATACCTATCGCGTGATTTTTTCTAATACGTCTCATATAATATTTGTGCAATTTGTGTGTTTAGTGATAAGTGTAGTCTATACTATCTATACTAATATTACAAAGAGGACAGATTTGTATTTTTTAATTTTTATGTGTTATGAATAAACTCAAAAACTACTGGACTGATTTAATATATCAGCTATTATCAGCGAGTATAGTTGCCGAGACGTAACTTGGCAAGGTTTTGGCGTAGTGGGGGTAAGTTCGCGCATGTACACTTCGTGACAAAAAATTGTCACCTTTAAAAGGCTTGTTTAATAATTATATTGTATTTTATTATTTTTATTTATTATTATCAGATATTTACATTTTTATTATATTTTAGAATAATTAGCTGGATTTATTTATTAGTTATTTCCAAATTTTATTTTTAAATATGTATATTTGGAAGAAAGTTAAACAAAGGATAGTAATATATTATTTGTTAAAAATAAAATATATACAGTTAAGTGTTAAAAAAATTACTATATAGAAAATAAAAACAAAAACGCAAAAAACAAAAGGGTCGAATTCTAATGCACGGAAGTGTACTGGGGAGCGAACGGAACGTCGACACACTGCGAGATACAAGTGTCAACTGAGCAACCAATCGCCGCTCGGAACGATGCTAGCTTCTTCCCCGCGTCCCGCTACATAACCAAAGAGACCTAAAAAATGAACTCTGCGCATCTAACGACGCTTGCCAAGTTACATCTCGGCAACTATAACAGGCTATATTTTGTGTATAGTACATCTACATTGCACCCGTGTGAAGCCGGGCGCGTTGCTAGTTTAAAATAAAGAAAAAAAGGAACAATAGTCATGAATACTGACCAATGTCCTGGCCATCCGGTTCTCGTAGGAAAAGTGCAGCGACACATCCGCCGGGCCGCGCGCCACGGCCGCCGCCAGCACGTTGCGCGCGGGCACCACGTGCGCACACTGTACCACGCGCACGCGCTCTTCCTGAGTGTTGTTGGTGAGGAGGGAACGAAATTCGTGCAGCGGCTCCATCGTGCCGCCCGCTACGATCACCTAGAAATTATCAAGAAAAAAAAATATTTTTAAGCAAAAACCGACTTCAAAACTACAACGTGCACTAAAAAGTAAAAAATAATATTTTAATTACTTCAAAGCATTATTTATTAACAGTTATTTTTGAAATCGGTGCCGCTCCGTAACGTTCGAAAATTTGTTGCAAAAGCAGGATTAAACTGTCCTTCTTGGCTGGCACCGACTCCAAAAATAACTGTTAATAAATAATGCTTTGAAGTAATTAAAATATTATTTTTTACTCTTTAGTGCATGTTGTAGTTTTGAAGTCAGTTTTTGTTTTTTGCTTAAAAATATTTTTTTTTCAAAATTTTTGTAGGAAGTGTATGTATTTAAGTTTATTAATCCTTAGATAATAATTTAGTAGACCTACCACTAAACTTGCTGCTCAAATGAGACAGCGCCGTGAAAGGAACCACAAAGCAAAACATCATCTACGTATAAGTAAATTTTTGTTATTGTTGATTTTCTAAAAAAGCACCAAACCAATGCCGATAAAAAATTATATGGGACCAAACAAAAAAAGAATCATCCAAATCCATCCATAACTTGTGGAGTTATCGCGTAACAAACATACAAAAAAAAACAACATACAGACGAATTGAGAACCTCCTAATTTTTTTAAATCGGTTAATGAGACCAAATCAATTTTTTGTCAAAAAAAGCCATCAAAAACTTAAATTGTAAAAAAAAACAAGTCTTGCAATTCAGTCCGTCTATCGTAAAAAGTTGTGAGATCCATATAATACCAAGTCGGTCAATTTATTCAGTCTCTACTGAAGGATCCTTCTGTCTTAAGTAATTACGTAATTAGCTAATCTAACAACATCTTATAGTGATCATATCAATATTAAAAATCTTTTGTTTTAAATAAAAATATTGACTTAGCATCGCATGAAAATACAATGTATCTCACAAATAAAGATAATACATATTATATTAAATTAGATTGTATAAGTCCTCACATATGACAGTATTAGTTTGTATATGGGTAAACAATGAACAGTGGTGGTTTTGAATTTTTGTCGGAATTTCAATATTGTACATTTAATATTGACAAAAATTTATAAACAAATCCTAGCGAGATTCGAACCCGCAACCCAACGGAACGAAAGATTCTACCAAACACACCAAATAGCCCGTCTAGTCTCACCGTTTGATTATTAGTAACAGTGGCGGGACTACCATACAAGCCCAAAAGCCCGTCTTGCCGACTTTAACATAATATGTGTTTATATAATTATATAACTTATATAATTACGTAATCGTATAAGTTATATATGACTAATGACATTATTATATTTCTTTTTGATGCATTAATAAGGCAAAATAGGCGTTTGGGCTTGTATGGTGGTCCCGTCACTGATTAGTATTATGAGTAATAATTAAAATTATGAGAAAAATAGGCCACATACAGATCTGCACTGCTGTACGATATCTTTGAACCTCTCAGCGGGGTTCAGCAGTAAATACTTGAGCAGACCGCTCTCCCCAGCCTGCACCAGCACGCGGCCGTTCTCGCTGCGGTCACACAGCATTTCTAGGAAATCTAGGATCGCATACAGACCGCTTCCAGCTGAAGTCTCTGTGAGTACCTGGAAATTTTAATTTTAAAGACTGAATCTGACAAGAATGAAATTTTCTTTGCTGAAGACATGTTTCCATCGTTTATTAATTATTACACGGGAGCACTGTAGATGGATTAAATTATACACAAAAATACTATGTTACTAGCATTCTATTGATGAAAGAATTTTTAAAATCAGTCCAGTAGTTTTTTTTAGTTTATTCATAACCGCGATTGGCGGTCCTTACTTAGATTAGATTTTTTTATATTACTCTTTTCTTTTTTTTCATAATATGCATACAATTGTTTCTTTTTTTATCTTACAATTAGATTAATCTCATACTTATACCTGTATCTAAATACTTATGAAAAAATTAAAGCTTTTTTTTCTTTTTTTTTATTCATAACTTAAAAAAAATAGAAATAAACCAAAAATACAAATCTTTCCTCTTTATAATATAAATATAGATTTTACACATTATTATATACAGTTTAATCCAAATTACACAACCAAGATTGTACCTAGTCTAACCGAAACAATTATTATAACCTGTTTCATCTTGATGAAAATTTTTGGTGATTAATGCAACTGGCACAAAAAGTGTCGGATATTAAACTTAAAACTTAATTAATGGAAGGAGATTTAGAAAAAAATTATAAATCAGATTTGGTCCTTCAAGCCAGTTACTTTCTTCAAAATTCTCATTAACAAAACTTTTTCTTTATCTAGTTATGGTAATATTATTATTATCCAAAGAAATTTTAAATACAAATTCATAAATAAACAATTTACCTGATCTGGCTTCACATCAACCTTTTTCTGTTCTTCGATAACTTTTTCTTCTTTCTTTTTGGAAATTGTACTTAGGAATTCTTTAAAAGACTTTTTCTTATCAAGTGTACTCTCTTTCTCTTCCAATTCTTGCTGACTGTACCTCATAGAGAAACCGTGTAATTTAGGCGCTAAGCGGGAAACTCTGCAGAATTCCACCAACGGACGAAGGTTTAAATGATCTATTTCTGCTTTAATAACAAAATCTTCAAGAGTATGTATTCTTGCATCTTCTTGCTTTGTTTGTTTTTCTGGTTTTGATTTTAATGAACCTAAAATTCCGTTTACAGATAAAAATATAGTATTGATCCAATCATCACCTACCAACCTATTTGAACGACTGTTTAACAGCCATAGATTCCATAAAGTTACACAATATTTAATAATTTCAATAAGGAATATTTTACATCTTATTAAGATTATGCAACTATATAATATTTCAGACATAGTACAGTTGCATAATCTTAATAATATGTAAAATATAGAACTCGTCTGTCGATATCTAACATAAAAATGAAAGAATAAAAAATTATTTACTAATTACAAATTGCTTGCCGGGCTTGCCTATTAATACGACCATAAACTGAAAAATAATAATGTCCTTAACATTATTATATAAGTCATATATATAATTTATATGATTATGTAATTATATAAGATATAAAACACGTATTACGTTAAAGTTGAGGTTTAAGGCTGGTACGGTGGTCCCGCCACTGAACAACATATATGTAAAGACAAATTTGTGCTGTGCTGACCCTACATAATAGGCAGAAATTAGGTAAAAGTAGGTCGACGGCGCATCATTGACTGATATTATATGGCTGAGGTATCATCTACCATCAAGTGAACCTCATGCTCGTCTCGTATCTAACATAAAAAGGAAGAAAATGAAAATAATTTACTAATTATATATCAAATATTGTTAAACTTATACTTACTCAACAATTTTCCAACCACGAAATGAATCTGATTTAATTGTAGTAAGTTTCGACTGCTTAATTTGGCTCTATACCTATTTATATAGAACTGTAGGAAGGTTTTAACGGACTGCAGTTGCTTTACAGTAACGGGGGCGGAATGGGCGTTTTCTAAGGCAGCGGTCAGACCATGCGCTTCATCTAGTATGAGGATATTGTTATCCAGCTTCAATGATATGCCGCTGCGAGCCCCACCACTTACTATACCAGCGTGACTGATCAACACTACCTGGATTAAGAAAATAATCAATTAAATGAAAAATAAACGCATTTGATAATATTCATTTAAATGTGTGGCACTGGCTTTAACAAAAGACATCATTAAGAATTCCTAAGTTAATATTGTCTTTTATTAACGCGAGTATCACACATTTAAATACAATAACTTTTTATATTGGAGGTGACAGCAGTTTGATTTTGAAAAAAAAAACAAAAAGACAAAAGGCAATACAACTTTGTTATCTTGTATCGTAAATTTAGATATAACATTATAGTAAATTGTATATTTTTAAAAAATTATAAAGTTTGTAAACATATCACTTATTATATATTATACATATATTACTCCCCTCATCTCAATATATACAAATATCCCTTAAGACGTTTTTCTTCTTAAGAATCTATTTGAATAATTATTGCGATTCCATGGATCATAAAGAACAATATAATATGAACAGTCTAAGGTTAGTGATTTAAAAGACTGCTTATATTTTTCTTTCTTCTGGGACCTATATTGATAAAATTAAAAAATCAAGTAGGTTGCCGAGAATTTTATCGACGTATGGGAGAAATTTTGTAAGTATCGTCACGTTTTTCGGTTACGCACCATGTTGCTTTTTTTATCAAAGTTTAGTATAGTGACGTAAAGAATATAATGTAATATATTATAATAATAACAACAATATATTAGTTTTGAAGTTTGGTTTGAAATAAGAATAACAATATATTAATTTGAAAGTGATAAAATCTTTTTTCTTAAGGCTTAAGCCTTATCTACCCCATTTTCGTGAAGTTGCAAATAGTACAAAAATGATATGTCGTAAAGAAGTTTCACTTCTTACCTGTGTACTCTGGTACACAAACAGAATTTTTTTTTTTAAGATTGTATGGCCCGGTAACGAGACCTTTAAGCCAAATAAATTACCTCAGATTCATCCAAAGCCATTCTGGAAGCATAATACGGACATGCCTTCATCACTTTGGCACATTTCACAAGGTCTTCCATATCCATAACATCCACAAGCAACCTTTCTTTCAACCTGGTTATGTTCCCCTGGTTGTAGTACGGACAACCTGAGCAGGTTTTTGTCTTGGTTTTCTTCAAAACCTTCCCGTCTGAGTCACTTGAGGTCACTTTTGCTTTTGATTTTTGCATGTCCAGACATCTGGAAATAAATAATTTTAGTCATGTGGTTTCTAAGTATTTGCTTTAGTATGAATAAATCTAAGAATGAAACAGGAGGTTATTAATAAAGCATATTTTATTACTTGAAGTAAGTAACTTTCATACATTTTAATATTTTTATTTTCGTATATGAAAAGTCTGAATAATCTCAAAATATTTTTTTTTATGTGAAAGTACATATTACAAATCATTAGTTTCTTAAATAAAAGTAAATAATAATTAATTACCTTTCATTAATGAGATTAACATTCTTCAACTTATTAACATCAGAATTGATACAATAGTGCTGCCGAGACGCAAGTGTTACCACTCTTATATTATTACTGAAAACTGTCCTCTTTATTTCACCAACAAATTGTGATAATTGGCTATGAGTTCTGCTACTAATGTATATCTGAAATTATTAAAAAATTTAATCATGATCATAAGAGTGCTCGTTATATTGACACTTGGCTACAATTGAATTGCTAAATAATTAAATTACAATATAATGTTGTAATTTTTTTTTAATAATGTTATTTTTGCATGCCCAATCTACGGGCAGAATGCTTAGTACTGAACCCAAACATGTACATCTGTAGCCACTACATTCTTGCAAATAAATATTTTGAATGTGGAAGTTTGATTTCACAACTGTAAATTATGTGTTGAAGGCATATCTCAAACCCATATATTTACTTTTTTTTACAAAAGTATGCCTCAGAACTTGCCTGTGTAAAAATAAGGAACTTCGTTCCAACAATATTAAAACAGTTGTGTTTATATCCCTTGACTTCAAAATTAAATAAGCTTTAACTTTAAGCTAAATAAAAAATATTAAGTAAATGTTATTTTTTATGGAAAAGGGGACATACAAGCACCCATATACGTTGAGTTGCAGGTGTGTTGCTAGCACATGTCAATACATTTATATGAAGCTTTGCACATATATCAAGAGTAATATATTAAGAGATCAATAACTTAAAAAATATGTTTAAACCTTTGTAATAGGATCACATTCTTCTACTTCTAGAGGTTCCTCAAGTTCAGAATCTTCATCATTATTTACATCTAACTCCTCAATCATTAGATCATCAACTAAATCATCATCTACATTTTCCTTATTGTCAGATCTATCATCAGATTTATCCTTAGTATCTTTGGTATTAGATTTCTTAAAATAATTATCAATTTTGTTCATATTAATCTTGGACGCAGCTACTCTCTTCTGTAGTTCTTTAAAATATTCTTCTCTCTTCATAAATTTACTTAGTTTTAATTGTAAATTAGCTAATGTTTGATTGTTTTTAATTTTAGTATATTCTTCTTGTAGCCAGTCATCAGCATCTACATAATAACCATACAATCATAACAGTTTAAAAATAATTTATTATAATTTGAACACTCTACAAGTGATTTAACGAATTGTGGCACTATCAGATCTCAAATATTCAATTAATTATAGTAGTAACATTAAATGAAAAGACAATATGGGAAGAAAATGAATTATGAAACATAATTAGTAACTAATACATAAAAAGCTTGTGTAACATTGGTTGCTGAAAATTTACCTGGAATTTGAGAATTTTCTTGTTTCAAATCTGCTATCTGCTTCTCAATATCTTCTATGATACTTTTGTTATTATCTTTAAGCCATTGTAAAGCTCCACAACAAATACTGAGTGACTTACCCTATACAGAAAAATACTTTGAAAACTTTGTAAACATCATTAAAAGCATTAAATTATAAGTCACTTACAGTGCCAGTTGGGCTTTCGAATATACCCAATTTACGATCGTTTATTGTTTTATATAACTCACTCATGAATTTCTTTTGTATATCATAAGGTTCAAAAGGAAATGGGAATTGTGGTTCCATTTTATTACTCTATTTTTTTAAGCTTTAATTATAAATTTCAAAAAAAACAAGCAATTAATAGTGCAAGCTAAAATAAATGCCAATTGTTAATTAGTCTAATATGTATAAACAATAAAATTATTAATCTTATTTTTCCCGCTAAATTTGAGAATTGAGATATTGACTTGTCATTTGTCAACTTGACAGTCGTGATCTAATTTTTTATGGTACTACCATGTAAGCTAATGACATATAGAGACACAGAATGGAATGATGGCAGAAATGAGTGATTTCGGTGACCATGGTTACTGAAAAGCATCCGAAACGTCGGGATAAATAATAAATCGCGTTTTAATCCAATATAAAGTATTTTATTAAATTATTTCGATGCAATAACTGGTCTTGCATTAATTACTGATACATTAATAAACCTATAATATTTTGTTTGCGCCTTCGTAAATAATTAATTTAAAATAATATTTTTCGAATATTCAGATAGTAAAATAAAGCTGTAAACATTTTGGAATATTTTATTTTTCTCTATTCTATTATATTTTTGTCTACAGCCGGCCTAGCATGACAAGCGCGACAAAATTTTGTCAACCGTTTTCTCGTGTTTCAATCGACTATCGCTTTATTTCTTTCGGGTCTAACATGACAATTACACTTAAAACTCGACTTTTAATATCAAAAATAGATACATTTGTCGATCTAGATATCTTTTCTATCAAAATTGTCGATGTCGAGATATAATATATCGAGATATTTAACATCTTAGTTTGTCTTCTCTCGCGCGAGATATATCTCGTGGCGGTCATGCTAGCCCGGCAGTACAGTACCGTTACAAGGTCATCATAACGGTCAAGGACATGAATTCATGCATTCTCGAAGTGAACAGGTATATTAATTATCATTAAGGTTTATATAAAATTGATTTGATGGTACAGGATTCTAAATCTTATAAAAGCATCACATCCATAGGAAAATCTTGAATTTGGTTCATCAAAATTATATAATAATAATAATAATTGCCGAATAATGGCCGAATTTTGAGTTCTGTGGGCCTCGGTTCAACTGCAACCGGGCCATTTCGTGGAGGCTCCAAATTATTTTCTAAATAAAAATACATTTTTTAAATATATATCAACAGCATAATCATGTTTGTATAAAGTACAGTAGGTACAAATAAACAGAAAGATTTACAGGCGAGGCTAGTTCTCGCCGGCGGCTTTCTCAAACCTTATGAAACTTCAAGAATTAACGAGCCCATTCAACCCTCATACCTGGCAAGGCAATGACAATGACCTCTGGTGTTGTGGATGTCTATTGGCGGTGGTAATCTCTTACCATCAGGTAAGCCCCGTTTGCCACTTCAAATATTTAAAAAAAAATTATTCTACCCCAAGACATCAAATAATATCTAATATACAAATTATATATAATATCATGTCTTGTGGCAAATTACATCTTACCAAATGCCGAGGACATTTTATGAAATAAAACACCAATGACATCAAAACTTTTTTATTAAATCCATAATACAATCCAAAGAATAATAATACAAATATAATAAATTTTGCAGATCACTAATGCAGCATCTTATTATTTATCGATATTCCAAATTACAATTTACAAGTCTTAAAAAGTATGTCTTTGATACTAATCGTGACATAATATGCGCTAATTTAAAACTAAATTATTTTAGGATTTTTTTTTTACTAACTTCACTGGCTAATATATCATGTAGTCAATGAATTAATATAATTATATGATAAAACGACCGTGATGATGTGGAATCCGACATACACACTTTCCATAGAAGTCAAATCTTCTTTGCTTATTATGAAGGCCAAGTTATATGGTTAACTAGTGGACCCCGCAGACGTTATTTTGCTACAATTTTGGCTTCGAAATTATATAATTATTCTTAAAGAAAAAAGATTTTCCCGCTTTTCTGTTGAAATTTTTCCTGAATTAACCTCACGGAGCCCGAGACCTTTCCAACGAATGCAAAACCGTGGAAATCGGTTCGTGCGTTCTGGAGTTATAGCGTCAGGAAGGAAAACCCGACTTATTTTTATATAGTAGATGTCATCGGAACATGTATATACAGCTTAACGTACACACGTTCCGACAGGGCCGGATTTAGAGGTATTTGGGGCAACAAAAGTATGGAGGCCCTCTGGCAAATTATTTACCAAAATATATAATTAACATTTTTTAGATATTTAAGAACAATGTAATAATGTTTGTACAAAGTACAGTAGGTAAAGGTAAAACAGCGTAAAAAAATATCAAAAGAAGAGTTGTTTACTAGTGTTTACTCGTCAGAATTTGAAAGATTTTTTGCCGAAGTATAATGTGGACAAACTGACTTCTCCCATACGGCCCTGCGTTCTGAAGTCAACAGATTTCAATTCCTTTACAGTTTGTGTCAATGAAGTAAACGATGGATATTAATTTATTTATTGATATTTGATATTGGCTTCGCAGCATTTTGTAGTATACACACATATACTGCAGATATGTTAATTTTCAATGACACAGAAGTTATTCGACTCGTATTCCAAAATTTTGGTAATTTAAAAACAAAACAGTGGACATATTAGATAACTTGTAATCTAACTTCTATTTTTATGTAACTGGTCCACAACAAAAATTGTTGTCATTTGAAATATGTAGAATGTAGATAGACACGACAAGAAAATGTTACTCGCTGATAGTGTGGTGAAAGAATTTTCAGTCGAGTAGTTTTTGTGTTAAATCGTAACTAACAAACAAATCTTTCCTCTTTATCACTATATAGTATAAAACAAAGTCGCTTTCTCTGTCCCTATGTATGCTTAAATCTTTAAAAATACGCAACGGATTTTGATGCGGTTTTTTTTAATAGATAGAGTGATTGAAGAGGAAGGTTTGTATGTATAATAATAACAGTTTTTCTTTAGTGTATTTAGTATCAGCATTGCACCCGTGCGAAGCCGGGGCGGGTCGCTAGTTATAATATAAGTATAGATTATACTATTACCGTTGGAGCTTATGTTGCAAGCAATAATTAATTATTATATAATAATTATAATTATTATATCCCTCTTCTTGTAATTGGGATATAATAATTATAATTATTGTACATCGCTAAAAATACATTGCCAAGATTATATTATAAATAATAATAATTATAAATATAATCTTGGCAATGTATTTTTAGCGATACCATATTATTATATGACATTTTTGTCGGCACGAGTAGCAGCAAAGTGATTTACTGATTTCATTGTCACTGTTACTGCTACTAATTGCGACGTCATCGAACAACCCCTCCGTAAATTAGGGTAGGAGGGGGTTTGCCAACACCTTATAAGTCGATGTTCATTCGTGGGGTTGATCCGTCAACCACTATAAGTTTTTGAATGGATTCCGTCTGAATTACATTAATTATTGTTGATCTTTAAATCTCCAGGATACTTTTACTTCACGCCAAAATATATAATTATATTACATAAGAATATCTCTTTATTTAATACAATATTTTCTTAGATTATTTATATGTAAATAATCAAAGAATATTTTATTGTAAGAGCCGAAACTTCAATTATCTGACATTATAAGCGAACAATAATTTTGGTAATTTTCAAGAAAGAAACTATGAAAATATATTAAATTAATCATCGATTTAAACATATTTGACTACGGAGAAATAAGTCCGTACTCTAATTTATAAAAATACATATGATAGACAGAATGAGATCTGCACATATACATATAATAGTGAATCAATTTTTACTAATACAGTAAAATTCATCTACTTTGAAGATATTTTACATCGATATAAGAATATTATTATGAAGATAATACTTTAGATAAATATGTAGGTAGTGTATATCAATATTTTTCTTTTTATAAGTCAGGTACATAATATAAATATATCTGAATTTTTTATAATTATTAAAGGCATGAAATGTCTTCATATAATACATCTTATGATGTTATTTGTAAATAGCGCAAGCTTATAAGTTTGGAAAATATATTACAAAAGGTAATTTAGCCATAGAGATCTCTAGAACTTTACTGAGAGGCTCGTATTAGGGCATAACTATAGGTTCTACATTTTGAGTAGTACCTAATTTGTCTATTCTATAGTTATATAAAATTGTATACTTGTTACTTTAATTCTAATAGCAATTTATTGATTAATTTAAAATAATTAGTAAATATTTGGCTACCGCGGCTAAAAGCGGTGAAAGACGTTAAGGTTTTAAAGAAAATCGAATTAATTAAAAATGTGTTTTTTAATGATTATATTGAGCTTTAATATTAAAACGATTGAAAGCCATAATGGAATGTTATGATAATTCAACTTCTGTTTGAAGGGTATACCGTTTAAATAATACAAACGTGTTAAGATACAGAATTTGAGCATTTCCCGAAACGAACAGTGTACACCAAATACATTTATATTATATGTTCCATAAGAAGGAAGAAGAGAGTGAAATACGAGGGTAGTTAGTGGCGAGGAGGTCCCTTGAGCAGCTCGTGCTTGTATGCGGAGAGGATAGCACGATTGATGCCCGTCGGGGTAGTTCCTTCCCCAAATTGCCGCATTAACCTGGACAAGTATTCAAGTTTTAAAATTACAGCTCTTTTCAAAAAAAATACGGGGCAAACGAGCTGAAGGGTCACTTGATGTTAAGTGATTCCGATGCCCATCTACAACACCAGATGAGTAGCAAATGTGTTTCCGGCCCTTAAAAAAAATATAAAACCATTCAGCCCAAAATATGAAAAATTTTGATTACTAATACAATTTGTGTCTTATAATAAGGTGAAAGAAATATCAATAAATATAGTATGTTAGAAACGCAACATTGATGATATTTTGCGCCTGATCACTTGAGCCTTATAAATTGTCAATACGTTTATTTTTACTTGAGCAAGATATAGTGACGAGGGAAGTATGGGGGTCGATTTGTCAATGACTGAGCACCATTAATTGTACCTGTTGGTTGGGTTAGCGGTGATACCATCTCTTGCCTGCAAAAGTTCCGGATGATCACCAATGGTGTCAGTCAGAGCTGCGATCATTACATCTAGAAATAAAACAACACAAATTAAAAATATTCAGATGTTTCCCTGGGAAAATATAATGAAGAATTAAAATATTTCAAAGATAAAAATATTGTTTCACTGTCCAACCAACTCGCTAAAAAATATGCTGATTTCATCTATTTCACAGTGAAACACATTTCTAGTATATTAGAGTAGAGTAAGAAGTAGAGGTCCTAAAGTAACATACAAAATACAAATTTTATCGACACATGAAAATATTTTTAAGCAAAAAACAAAAACCGACTTCTAAACTATAACTAAAAAGTAAAAAATAATATTTTAATTACTTCAAAGCATTATTTATTAACAGTTATTTTTGAAGTCGGTGCCACCCAACCGATGCCGCTCCGTACCGTTCG
The DNA here is from genome assembly GCA_905404175.1 of Anthocharis cardamines. Classification (NCBI taxonomy): domain Eukaryota; kingdom Metazoa; phylum Arthropoda; class Insecta; order Lepidoptera; family Pieridae; genus Anthocharis; species Anthocharis cardamines. Next base: position 10,450,024 of record FR989962.1, on the reverse strand, counting down.
AAAAGTTGTAAAAGCAGGATTAAACAGTCCTTCTTTGCTGGCACCGACTCCAAAAATAACTGTTAATAAATAATGCTTTAAAGTAATTAAAATATTATTTTTTACTTTTTAGTTATAGTTTAGAAGTCGGTTTTTGTTTTTTGCTTAAAAATATTTTTTTTTTCAAAAATTTTGTAGGAAGTGTATTTTTTAAGTTCATTAATCCTTACATAATAATTTAGTAGACCTACCACTAAACGTGCTGCTCAAATGAGACAGCGCCGTGAAAGGAACTACAAACCATAATATCATCCACGTTTAAGAATGTTTTTGTTATTGTTGATTTTCTCAAAAAGCACCAAACCAATTTCGATAAAAAATATATGAGACCACCTCTGAAATATCCCCTACCAAACAAAAAATCATCCAAATCCATCCATAACTTGCGGAGTTATCGCGTAACAAACATACAAAAAAAAAAAAGCAACATACAGACGAATTGAGAACCTCCTCCTTTTTTGAAGTCGGTTAAAAACTAGACAAATAACAAGTTCTAACCGAGCACTTTCTTTTCGATGTTCCTTGAGAGCTGTCCCCTTTCAGCTTCTAATTCAAGGAAGGTCATGAATCGCTGCATCGACGCACGTGCACTCGCTGGTTCGCGAGATAGTGATTGGGAAAACATCATCTGTAATAGTAATAACACACTTAAGAACAAACTTATAGGCTCCCAAATTTATTAGTGCAATGGACAAAGTTTGATCCTTTGATCTCACTGTGCCACAGTGCGTGACACACACACACCCACGTTGAGTATCACAAACTATGGCCCGAAATAAACAATATTAAATATAATATTATTAAACGAATTGAAAAACGATATATAGAGTTACGTTTTCAGTATTTAAGTATGACTGTGTAATTGGGATAATTATAAATTATGTATTAATTTCCGTTCATAAGAAAAATCAGATGTAGACAATTGTTTTTTTTGTACCAAACCAAAATTTTTCGTTCCCCTGGAATCTAGCAGTTAGGCCCATGGTTTGTCTCTATCCGAATAAATATAAAAATACTTAGACAGATTAAATATGGAGTCGGCTCCTGTATATTAAGTCGGCCTTAAGCCTTTTATGACGTATTTCAAGACTACTGAAGATGGGATATAGTCAATAAGCAGTGGCGGATTTACACATTTTCGGCGTAAAGGCTATCAAAATTTTGCCGCCCTCTATAAATGTAAGTTCCTAAATTTTCTAAAATACAATGATAGGAATTGTCTTGTAAGTACAATTCTCAGTAAGTCTTACATTTAGACTTTACTCTGTAAGGTACAGAAGACTGTCTTAAAAGTAAGAAAAGTAAGCCTTGATTTCTATAATATAGCTAAAAGTATCCTCAAATTTGCCGCTCCTAAAATCTGCCACCCTAAGGTGAAGCCTACTCAGCCTGCTGGTAAATCCGCCACTGTCAATAAGTTCAAACCTTAGCCAGCTGGTAAATAATCTCCTCAAGGGTATATTCCGTGTAGAGGGTATCTGCAGCTCGAAGCTTGTCCATCATCTCCTCATACTCCTCCTCACTCACTATAGCTCCATCGCGGTCGTAGTCTGAGGTACCTGAACAAATAATATTTTTTTTGATTCCAGGACCAACTAAAATAAGGACAAATGGAACATGTTTTGAATCAAATGGAACATGTTTTGAATCAAATGGAACATGTTTTGAATGTGTCTAGAGGCAATAATATCTGTGTACATAATATTACTTAGTGTCGTAAGTAAAACCTTACATTGAGATGTCGGAAATACGTCGTGATGGGCGCCAATATTAAATTTTCGTTTCAGAAAGGAAATCTTCAAAATAGTCGATATACGGCTGTGTAAAAGGCAGTGCACTTGGACAAATAACTGCAATAGTGTCGTTTATAGATATCAGAAATAGGTAGGCTTAAAGATGCATCACCAATAGCCCTACAGTATTTAAAGAGAAATTTCAGTCTATAAAAAACGAGTGGAGTCTTGAATAAAGGTTTTTAAAGGAAAAATAGGAACGAGGCAATACAATGGCAATGTTTGCTAGAACCGATCGATAAAGCATTTTGGCCCGGTCACCTACAAGTCTGTACTCCGAACAACCTCCGCGGTTTTTCTAGTCAATATACATATGTATCTTGAGATTCATCAAGATAGGGCTATAAATTTTTAAAGGCCAGCATCCTTCCTGCAGGTAATTATTACCATACAAAAAATCAATTTTCCTCAATCTTTCATATACTTGAAATGTGACAGAGATCACCGCCGAGGTAAACCTTGTAATTTAAAAAAGTTAAAAGTTAAAAAAGTTATTCTAAATGTACAATTCAAAGTAAATTTAAATAAAATACCGGAATAAAACGCGATTTACTATTTTATTTACCGGTAGATTCGAGACCACTGCTACGGTCACCTAGTTTACATATAACGTGGTTGACCGAGCACTTCCATCAAATAAACCTCACGTTCGAAATCACACTAAATAACTTTTTTTATATATTAAAGCAAAATTGAGGCGAAAATGATTTTCATTTATAATTAAACTGTGGAACACTCATAAAAGTTGAAAGGTTACTCACTAATTACGTTAGTTTGCAGCATAGGATCGTAGCCGCGCTTCGCAATCTCCGGTCGCAGATCAGACGAGACCGGTAGGGCTGGCACTACGCCGAGGTTGTTGCTCATCTCCCAGGACTTTCCGGCGATCGAGCGCACTATGTCAGGGCTGCCACCGAATGGAAACGATTGCAGCATTGGTCGGTATTGATACATCTGGAAATTTAAAAAAAAAATCCAACAACATCCATAAAATTTGTTTGTTACGTTTTTGAGTTAAATCGGAACAAACAAACAAATATTTCCTCTTTTTAATATTATATAGGTAGTATAGATTTTCCGAATAAATACACTCCACAGAATAGTAGTCAATGATGCGCTCTCACCAATTTTTTAACCTCGTACATTTTTCCATCTGTGAACGGTGGTTCGTAACCCGATCGTAATTACGATATTTCTGCTACTCGTTTAATAATAATAATAATAATTTATTTAACTCAGATCAATGTAGATCCATATTTTACAAGATATAAAACATATTAAAGATATTTATGTTACATAATATTGATTAATAATAATACAAATTATTTATTAAAGTAATGCCCAAAGTACAAATTATTTACTAAATAATGCCTGAAGTGAACGGACGCAGGCAAGACATGTTTTCAGAAAATTATCTCGGTGGGATCTGAACCATCTGCATCGAAACGCAAAGTTGGTCAACCCAACGCGAGCTAATCAATATACTTTTCAACTCTGATAAAATGACTTAGGTCCGTCGGCAATTAACAATTTTATTTTAATTTTTTTAAACTAGGAGATCATGAAATCTATTCAGTATATTTCATTTCAGTATTTTCTCTGCCTACCCCAATGGGAACGAGGCGTGATGTATATGTATGTATATTTCATTTCACTAATTCTGTATTTTCATTAAAATACTTCTAAACCTCGCACTCCATTTACTAAATCGTTAATGTAGCATAAAAATAGCTTCAGATCATTAGAAAAGGTATGAAAGCTTAGGCTTTTCGCTTTATGGAATTCGCAGACCAAATAAAGGTTTTACTTAATTTCGGTTTAAAGATTCTTAATTCTCACTCCGAAATAAATCGGTTACATGAGATTTAATAAAAAAGATGATTTGTGTAGGTATTTCTAAAATAATATATGATAACCACTGAATATATATACTATATAAATATATACTGTTAATAAAGCATTTTTATATTTAAAAAATGTTATTATTAGATAGAAATATCGCTAAGTAGAAATATTCCTCATTATAACATAGATTATTTTATTTAAATAAAAGAAAACACACTTTCATTGTAAGTACATAAAACTTTGATTAGTCTATTTTTTAGATCGTTAAAAGGCAAGGCCTTGGGGAGGTGGTCTAGAAAATGTTAAAAGGAATAGTGGCATTTAACAAAGGTTTTATTCTATGCCAGGCCAAATCAAATCTTCTTCATTAAACCCAGGGCAAAAGAATTGTTAATATCGAATATGTTTCTTATTTTTTTAATAGAATATAAGACAAATCTATTATCCCTATTAATATTATCGAATGTGAAAATTTATTACAATAAATTTGGTATGGTTCAATAAGAGATCAGATCTCTGCATTCTTACGAAAAATATAAGAGTATTTTTTACCGTATAATTAAAGGTATTCAAAAATGATTTATTTGATTTAAAAAAAAAACAGTTAAAAAGAAATGAACAACCGTCATTTTTTATAGGGATAGGCGAAACGGCTAGTCGGTTTACCAGATGGTAAGTATGATCACTGGCGCTCATAGATATCTGCAACGCCAGAGTACTAAAAGGTGTTGCTGGCCTTATGGAAGTTGTAATTTAAGCTAAGCCGTTTCGTTGCTTTATTAGTAACTCGCATTGGAAGTAATAATTTGAGCGCTCCATAGAAAACGTTTTTGTAAACAAGCATATTATTATTTCGTAACTTTTGACTTGTACATAAACTTCATAGAAGGTGTTAGGTGACTTTTTTTGGATTAAGTTTCAATGCCAATACTTAATTTCAATTAGATACTCGTACCTATCTGTCGTAAAAGACAATTGAAATGTTAATAAAACAATATAGTATATCTAGTTGATAAAGAGCAAGTTGTGAAATTACTATAGATAGACTGTTTGCTTTTCCGATATTTATTTTTGTTCTCTTTCGTCTTGTTATTCGTCAAAAGCCCAATGTATGAGTTTCCATAAAAGTGGCATGCCATATTGAAAGCTATTACGTCAGCTATAAAGTTTATTGTCCTGTGTTCGTTTTATGATCAATCTCTGTTTTATAGGATAACATACAGTGAACCACGTGTCTCACTGTGTCATACATTAGTTCCGGTCACAGACGTAGCAAGGTTTTATTGACCTAGTTTCATTTATAACTACGATACGAACCTTCAGTTATGACCTGACATTGGTACTATAATGACATGGTGCTATTTTCATATAAGTTATTAAAAAGTATCTTAATATTTTTAAGAAAGTTTATTTGGAAAGCACATTTTAAATAAAAGCAATTTCTTGCTACGCATCGCTACGAAATCTCGTAGCAAATGTGCGGTGTGTAAACCTTCTAGTTTTTAAGCGGAAATATTGTAAACTATTTTTGTAGCCAAGTTATTTATTCTCTTAAATTATTTATGTTATATTTTAAATGATATGGTACGTTGCACGCCTTGTTTGGCTAAGGCTGGATTTATCAAATATCGATTTGAATTCTAGAAAAAATCAGGTAATCTTTGCTTTCTAAAACTAAGTAATAATAACAAAATTAAGTATTATAACAAATATTCTAAAAATGTATAGCTAAGAAGCAAATTGCTTCACCAATTAAAGCTAAGATTAAGAGAGGCAGAGATTTGCGTCAAATTTATAACACTTCTAATTCTTCACCATCATAAAAAAGTAGGTATAATTGCCTATTTTTATGTAACATGTATATGAAAGAATCTATATTCTATTGTTATCTTTATTTTTCTAATGGGAAAAAATCGTGATGTATATATTGTATGTATGTACATATCTATATGAATACCTTAGAGTTTTGTTCGATGAGAGCACTCCTCAGTTTGTCTTGTTGAGCGGTTTCAGAATTCAGTGTCTGAGCGTAGTGTGCGCGGAGATAGTCGATATTAAATTTTATCTCTTGTAGGAATGCTATCGCTTCTTCTTTGCTCATCTAAAAGAAACACAAACGTCACCTTACCTTAGTAATATGTACACTCAAGGCAATTTCCAAAATATTATAATTCTATGGAAACAAAAGAGGTCGCATAGGCTACAACATACAAAAAAAATATGGCCATTTTGACAGTTGACAAGCATGCTATGGTTACTCTTACGTCGATACTAATGATTATTAACATACCAATCCCTCTTGCAGGAACTCTTCAATGGTTTTTGTTACACCGTGTTCATCCCCAGTCCAGAATACGTATTCTGCCATGTCCAGTGGAGAGTATTGAACCCCCGTATATGATGAATAGTGATCCATCTAATTAAATTGAGCAAAATGATGAATGCAATATACGAATATATTAAGTACTAGCGGACCCGACAGACGTCCTGTCTTAACTATGAATAATGATTTCAATCCTCTTTGACGATCAATGTTATATTAAACGCCATAAGGTTACATCAAAAATGTTTGAATTGTTAAATCGCATTAGAAATAATTTAATTTGGTGGTTAAGTATTCTTAAATTTTCTAATTTTCCGCGCAATTTTCTTAATTTTATAGGGATATAAGGATTCATTTATATATAAATATATATATATATATACAAGAGAGCTTCACGCTCGGCTGCGAATATCTAATATAAAAAAGCATTAGAAACATCAGACTGGAATTGTGATCACACACACTCATTATTTTCTAACAATAGATTGACTGCGAGTAATAATCGTTAACTTTATGAGTAACAGACGTGAGATGTTCGTAAAACCTGTACTTTATAGACTGAATATATTATTTTATAGTGAGAAGGGCGGGTATATAAAACACTTAAATAGTAGATTATATATCCTTCAAATTCATAAGAAATGTCTAGGTTATCTGCAGTCATATAAAGAGTTATGTTATGGGGGGTAATTTTTGTTTTATCGATCCGATTGATTAAATAGATTTCACTCAAATATTTAAGGTCACTTTTGGTACAGAGATGTGCTTCGTTTTTAAGCTAACGGATGTGTATCAAATTCACTAAAGGAATCGCTTGTTTGTTGAAGTTATTTTTGGTATAAAAGGATGCGAGCTAAGAAGAGCTCAGCTTAAGGATGCATATTGTATAAGTGGCGCTATTTGCAGAGTAGATGAAGTACCTAGTTAGCGTACTTAGATATCACGTGAAACATTTATTCATAGAATATCTTACTTCAACTTAGCTTTGACTTCGCACATCTCTGGTGGACAAGCGGCCATAGACTCAGCCAGTGGCTAATGTAAGAGGAATAGGCGGTCACCATAACACAGCACTTACGTTATTCTTAGTTTCCTTAGTGATGTCAGCATTGAAAGCGCGTCGCACAGCCGTGTGACCGTTGGAAGGGTTTGAGGTGGCTGAACCCGGCTGGATCAAACGAGCTGCACCGTGGAATACCTTCATAAAGAGTCGTAGTGAATTACCATCACTGATCATTTTTCTGTAGAGGCAAGTACGTAATTCGAAACAGTAAGTACCAACTCCAAAAAAAACTAATAAAATATTGCGTTACTTTAACAATTTTTTTTAAATACCATAATATTGATGCTAGTGTCTATTTGAATTATTTAGCTAATTTAACAAAGTCATGGAAAATATGACTTCCGTTTCAAAGAATTTACAATTTTTAGGTTATATTTTAACCTAAAAATATCATAGTTCTGTAAAAGAACCGTGTCACGTCAAAAACTTCTTAAGTGAAAACGCTTTGATATATCCTTGTATGTACGTATTAGATATAGGTTTAACAACAGTTACAATCTTCTTCTGAATTCGTAACACGTAATAAATATTAAGTCCTATTCTATGTTCGTGTCGATACGCTGTTGCGAAATTTCGTTCGTGATCGATAACACCCACGCAATCTCATCCAAGCAAGCCACTTTCTTGAATGAATACTGTTCTCAGTATAATCTACCGATTCTACCCTTTATATAGAAGGATATTTTTTTTTTGGATGTAGATGGGTGTTCAAATCATGCTTCAGTATTTATGAGTGTGTAATAATATAATATACAGTATAATCCGTTTATTATTAACTCTTAGGTTATATTTCTTATATTAAATACAAAGTCTATTTTTTTATGTTAGGTACTGACAGTCGAGCTTGAGGTTCACTTAATGGTAGGTGATACCTCAGCCACAGAACATCAGTCAATGATGCGCTGTCGACCTACTTTTTACTTCGAGCATTTGGATATATTTCTGTTTGTTTGCTTTATTCGAACAACGCAATTCTAATAAAGTAAAAAAAAATCTAGTGACTATACACAAATACGTAAATCATATTTGACAATAATAATTGATTTAGAACCTATTTAAAAAACAACTGCCATACATCTCTAGATATAATTATTTAACTTGTATTCAGTCCCTATTTTTTGACGGGCTCGTTGGCGCGTTCGGTAGAACACCTGCCGTGCGCATCGATGGGTCGTGGGTTCGAATCCCACCGGGAGCACATGCTTATAAAGTTATAATAATTCTCTGTAAGCATGTTTTCCCCACGTCTGGTAACTTCGGGCATTAATCGGGTGGGAGGAATATCTAAATTCCGACCGGGTAACGAACCACCGTTCATAGATGGAAAAACCGTGAAGTGCATATTGCGCGTTTCGGTTTCAGTCTATGGATTTCCGAATGCTCGAAGTAAAAATTAGGTCGACAGCGCATCATTGACTGATGTTCTGTGGCTGAGGTATCACCTACCATCAAGTGAACCTCATGCTCGTCTGTCGATATCTGACATAAAAAAAAAAAAAAAATATTACTTTAGTAGGTTTTCTAGTGTGGTTTGTCTTTTTATATAAATTAATTCATACATAAATTCAAAAAGTAAGGTTGAAAGCATAAGATAGTCATATTTTTTTTATGATACGCTTTCCGTAAATAGCATATTAATATTTAATGTAGATGTCTAGACTGTGTATTCTTCTGAATGATTTCCATTCATCCCTCTACTTCAAGGCTACCCCAGTACTAGAATATAGAAGTGTCGTAGCAACGTGACTGGCGAGAAATTGCGTCGTTCGCTTACGTATTCCGCCTTTTGTTCACAACTTGGAATATTTTAGATGAAAATATGCACGGCAAAGCAAAATAAACATGGCATTATGAGCCAAGCTGAGCTTATGTTATTGTGTTTGAAAATAAAATATGATATAAAGTATATGACCCGAAAGTATAAGGCAAACTATCGTTGTGTTATAGAGATTTCAATAAGAATTGTACACTTTACTGTTTTATTTATATATTTTACCTGTGACTTTTCTCGAGTATCTATCTATGATCATCAAAACATTTTAGAAATATTTTACAACCTAATTGTATGGATTAACGATTACAGTAACAGAGGTTATCTACTATCTACATTTTCTTTCAGGCAGTTAGAAATCTATAAACCAAAATATACCATCTATACTCTCGGCTTTTCTATGAACACACTCCCGGTCGCCAATTTCGAAATGGGATATAAGTATTATTTTTTTTGCACAAAGCGAGTATTAAAACCTTGTACGCAAGATGACTATGGTAACTATTCCAGAATCTTGTCGAAAGAAACTGTACTCGTTTACTAACTATATAAAAATAAAAATCAATATAAGGTTGTTTGTTATCTATGCACTGCTAAACCATACGTTCGAATATGATTATACTATGGTGAGTTGTTTTGCATACGCCCGCGAAAGTTCCTGGCTTACCACGTAAGTAAAAAAACACTTAATTATAGTACTTTAGGTGGCAAGTACAGCTAGTATTGTATACAATTTACCTTAGCGGTCTGCTCTTCGCTAGCCACAGTGGTGGTTGGTGATCCTTCAACCACACTGACATGATCATCATCTTGCACAAGCGTCTTATGAACGCCCTTGGCTGGTACATCCACTTGAGTTTCAGCGTGCAATCGGGGCTTTTCATCATCTTCTGAATCAGCTGAAGCATGTTGCTCCAGTCGTGATACTAACTCCCCATTCGATTGGACTGTATCTAAGACAAAATAATATCGAGATTAACCTTATACTTGTTTATTTTTTAATAACTAAGCACTTACCAAGTTAACACTAAGAGCACATGTAATCTAGCCTAACACTTAAGACTAATTAACAGTATATTATTTCTATCCTCTAATAACTTAATTGTATTATTTCTTACTAAGATAGCACTAAAGTCTTTGCACTAGGTACGTGTGATCAAGGAGCGGACTGGTTTATGAATAGGCTAGAGCTTTTTCTTAACGTCTTATTACTTTCTATGCCGTCGATGTTTGCCTAGACCACATTACGTATATAATATTGTTATTTGTGATATGTTTTAGAATCTAGGCAAATAGAAGTGCAAAGTAAAGATATTTTATTAATTAGCAGGGTCGTAGTCTTTGGTGGTATTCTCTGCTCTGAAGGTGACATTTTTGTATTATTACAAATTTTGCTATTCTTTTTGCTTTCAAAGGTAAAACTCACTAAGTGTAATTTTGAATAAAAATATTTTTTTAATGCTTTTATTGTTGAATATCCATTGTTACTTATTTTAAGAGTAAGCCTACGGTGAGATCAAAGAACTAATTATGTATTCTGATCCATAACTAAACTATGAAGTGCATTACACACTTATTAATTTGTTATTATCGTAAATATACAGAATTGAGCAGAATTTATTTTTATTCAAAATTACTCTTAGTGAGTATTACTTTTGAACCAACGATATATGAATATTTACAAATTAATTTATGCCTGTCCTTGTCATTATGCTAGCTCGGCGTCGACCACAGCCACAAATAGTTTAAGGATAGCATATCTGTCTCTAATGGGCAATTGAGACAGAGTTATTAATATCTCAAGATCTTAGTGTTTGCTCTGAGTACAATTAGTTTAGATATAGTCTATGTACGATAGGTATACTCGCGTATCTAGTGATAGTGATATTGCTCTAACTAAGATAGATAGATGAATGCTTTATTGTGCACAAGACAGAATATAACATAGTGCTTAACCCATTAGCGCCCAGAGGACACAATTTTGACATCTGAGTTTGAGCTGTTGCCACGTGATGATTTCGAACATCGGGAGCTACTGTTTCCTATGTTTTCGAGTGTGCTCTTTCGAATGATGATGGTTAAAATTGCGCCAGAAAAAAATTAACCAAAGAAAAATCGAAAATTCGAAAAGAAAAGATTTTTTTTCACGACTAAAACGAATCTATATCGTGACCTCGTATCTATATCGTGTCTGAACTGAAAATCCATGGGATTATTATTATTTTTTTACGTTTTGGTTAGCCAAAATGGCGGTCTGAATGAAATTTTCTTTTCCGAAACTTGACGAATTTTTTCCTCGTAAACTATAGAGTTGAGCAAAAAATGTTTAAGGACAAAAATGTCTTGAAATTAGTCAAAAAATACTCTAAAAGTTTAAATTAGCATTTGATGGAATTTTTGATTTTCGAAAAAATTGATGGGTTTAATTTTTTATTTATTTTATTTATTTATTTATTTAAATCAGGCATCAAAATTTACATTACATAAAAAGTTGGCCCATATTATATATACCTTATAACTAACATATATATATAAATAAAACTTATATCCTAAGTAACACGAAACATCGACGACGTGTTGCGCGCAGTGTCAGCAGGTAGCCGACCTCGAAATCTCCGAAATACGACACCCTGCGGCCAGAAGTCCTCCTTCATAAATGTCGTCAATCCATTAGTCGGCACTCTCACCACAAACGAACTAAAATTTGTTTTATGGCGGGACTCTAACCGTTCAACCCTCAGGACAACATTTGACTTCTTGAAGACATAGTCTACGACCTCCTCCACCTTCGTAGCCCAGTGCAGTCGGGACACGTATAGCTGCGTCGTTGGAACTGCAGGCCGCAGTAGCTGGTTTGGTCCAGTCGGAGCGGTGCCACAGTGGTTTCGGCTCGAGGGCTTCTTTTTCTTCCTCTCTACTCTCACAAAGCCCTCCTCGTCACACTGATCGTTCTTTCGACTCCGTGACACTGTTTTCCGAGCAGGTTCGTCCCTGCTCTGCTTTTTACCCTCAATCGAAGCCCGCTGTAATCGCGGGGCGGCGGGTGCGGGGGCGGCGTTGGTGACGGCGGTCGCTGCGGCAGCGGCGTAGGCACGTGGCGTTGACACGCTCACGTTTGTTTCCGGCGGGGCTGGAGTGCGGGCGGCGGGGCTTGGTGTGTTGCACACAGTGACAACTGCACTCGGCGACGACGCAAAACAGCTGACTGAGGCAAACTGCGCCCCACGACGTGTGTTTACGTTAGAAATCGTAGGTGACCTACTTACTGAATCATTATGTTTTAAAGTTAATAATTCAGCACGCAGCTCACTCATGGTAGAATATAATATTGTATTTTATTAACGCGAGTATCACACATTTAAATAAAACGACTTTAAACGATTCTCCTTTTATTTTCCATTCAGCGTAATATATACGTAATATCTACAAGTGATATTGCTAATCTATTAAATTAACTAAATTACTTACCAAGACTATGGTATTCGATATGCTCACTTTTCAATTCCTGATTGTTTTCTTTGGGTTCCTCTGCGGACAATAAATAAAAATATTAGCTCACCATATTTTTGTGTTTTTTATACAACTAGCAACGCGCTCCACACTCCACTTCACACGGGTGCAATGTAGATGAGCAAGATCACGTCAACTGGACCCCCCATTTTCCACTTGATCATAAAAATTAAGTTCATGTACCTTTTTTATACGTACATACCATGATAAAATCATCCCCCAAACGATTTTTAAAAATTTCGATTTTAACTATAAATTCTTTTACAATGAAAATTTTAGGTACTTTTAATTAAAAAATTGATTGTAAATCAACCGTTAAAGTTAAATTAATGGGACTTGGATGATTTATTTTTAAAATGTTTATATTTTAATAAAATATTAATAAATAAAAATTATTTGTTTATTATCATATTGTTAATTAACTTTTAAGTTAACAAATGAAAATTTAATTGACTTCTCGGTGAAAAAATGAAGTTTCTTTTTATCGGTTACATGCGTTATTTATTAAAATTTAAGATTTCAAAAAAAAAATTCACTGCTCGCGATTAGTTTAAACAATATTAATTTATTTATCACAGCGCGCCGAGCGCCAGGCGCTGTCAGATTACCGCGTTGTCGAGCGACATACTACGTTGCAGCTTCGATTAATTATAATTAAAAATTACAATTCAAAATATAATTATCGAACAAATATTATTATTATTATTTTCTTTTGTTTTCTCAGCTTCTTCAAACTGGAGCTAATAATATACACGGGCGAATATCAAGTGTACATTATATATCTAATAACCAAGACGCAGTTGCGTCTTGTTCGTCATCTTCTGTCTGGAGAAATTTACGGACAATTCGACAAGTATTTAAAATTATAGTCTTTAGTCTTTAAAATTGTAGTTATTTTGTAAGGATATGTAAATGTATGGTGGTAGATTTAATAATTGTAGAGATTTATGTAGTTGAATTGGTATAACACCTATACTGGAAAGGGCTATTGGTATTATGGAGACTTTTTGTAATTTCCACATTTTTGTTATTTCCTGTTTAAGCTCTAAATATTTCGATAATTTTATTATTATTGTTATTATTAAACAAATTTTATTCTTTAATTTATACATTAAACAGGGAAAATGAATAAATAATCAATTAAACATTTTACAAAAGCGTGTATTTTATATTTATTTTTGCTCAGTATTTTAGTAAGCTATCATTTTTAAATTTACGAGTAAGTACTCCATTTTTAGTTTAAAAAAACCGCTCTGTTACGATTTTCATTTATAATTTGCGTCTCCAGTTAAATAACAAAATAATTTTAATAGTCATTTCAATTTATTCGTTGAATAAGTTCGATCGTAAAAGAATCATAAATACGTAATTAAAAAATTAGTTCTAATTACAACCAATCGAGCTCGCGACTTTAAAGATTTTATCGGATTTTACATGTGCAATTCTTGTGAGAGAGCAATTTATCTAGGCCGCAAGTCTGGAATACCTGAAAATTCTCACGAAAATCCTGTAAATAACAATCCAAGTACTGATGCGAATAATAATAATATTTGTTCGATAATTATATTTTGAATTGTAATTTTTAATTATAATTAATCGAAGCTGCAACGTAGTATGTCGCTCGACAACGCGGTAATCTGACAGCGCCTGGCGCTCGGCGCGCTGTGATAAATAAATTAATATTGTTTAAACTAATCGCGAGCAGTGAATTTTTTTTTTGAAATCTTAAATTTTAATAAATAACGCATGTAACCGATAAAAAGAAACTTCATTTTTTCACCGAGAAGTCAATTAAATTTTCATTTGTTAACTTAAAAGTTAATTAACAATATGATAATAAACAAATAATTTTTATTTATTAATATTTTATTAAAATATAAACATTTTAAAAATAAATCATCCAAGTCCCATTAATTTAACTTTAACGGTTGATTTACAATCAATTTTTTAATTAAAAGTACCTAAAATTTTCATTGTAAAAGAATTTATAGTTAAAATCGAAATTTTTAAAAATCGTTTGGGGGATGATTTTATCATGGTATGTACGTATAAAAAAGGTACATGAACTTAATTTTTATGATCAAGTGGAAAATGGGGGGTCCAGTTGACGTGATCTTGCTCAGATGTAAAATATACAAAAAAGCCTATGTTACTCGCTGATAATGTAGCTTTCTATTGGTGAAAGAGATTTTTAAAATCAGTCCAGTAGTTATTGAGTTTATTCTCTCTCTATTTATTTTCTGCCCATAATTTTATATTTATAAGTAAAAGTATAGATATGTAGATAATAAACAGTTTCGTGGTAATTGTAGTTAAAAGATGTTACTAGATTAATCGCAATTTGAATAAAGAATTCTTTCTCGGAGGAGTTTTAAATTAAAACGGAACTTGAATAGCAGCTTTTTGATTGCTTTCTGTGGATATTTATATATCTGTTTTATAAGTGCTGAGCTTTTTTTTCTTTCATTAGTGAGTTATTCAAGCCTTAGGTGCGTTCAGAGAGTATAGGAGTCTTTTTTCATTTTATATTTTTTATTTCTGTTTTTGTCTTTTAAGTCATAACTTATTATTACTTTAATTTAATTTAGGCGAGGTAAATTACCCTTGTAGTTGGGGGGGGGGGGCTTAATAAACGTTTTTTTTTTCTTTCCAAGCAATACAAAAACGTTTGTGACACAATATAAGAAGGTAATTTGACAAAAGAGAGTATAAATCCATAAGAATTGGTCGCTGAATACGATCAAAAGAAAATCATTCAGAAAATATTGCTACACACGAACCCAGTCTATTTTTAGAAGGGATTCAATATTAGGAATGAGTGACGAAGTAGAAGATTTTGTGCGATCTTTGAATGAAAATCCTAACGAATTCTGTGATCCTCTGAAAGTAAGTATAAAAGGGTATTGAGTTATATTATCAAATACTAAATATAGAGAGTATAAAAATAGAGGGTCGCGCTTGGCTGTCAATATATCTATAATTATATATCTAGAATTATATAGACTTTTGTATTTTTTTTTTGTTTTATCGGTAGAGTAGCAAGAGGTTGACATTAGGTGGGTTTAGAGTTGATTTGTTTAATAATTCGAACTTTGAGTGGCTACAAAAAACACACAATTTTTTTGGCGCAATTACAGATGCACTTGTCTTGTGTTTCGACGGATCGCGCATTCGATTGCCGCTGGAACTGTTATAGTTGTCATCCGTACGAATTTATATATTTTGGAAGTTTAAAAATTATAAATTGAATAGTACCTCTGTTTGGTATTTGCTACGTTTCAAGAACAAAATGCAAAATTAAAATGTATACATTTAAATAAAATACTGTATACCGGATTAAAACGCGATTTATTATTTATATTGTTTAAATTATTTATCCCGACGTTTCGGATGCTTTTCAGCAACCGTGGTCGCGGGAGACTGAATTATTTAAATGTGTGATACTCGCGTTAATTAAAGACAATATTAAAATGTATACAATTTAGTATGGATGTGTTGAACTGATATTGAGGATAATTTTAATTCCGTAAACGTAAAAAAACCTACGCCATTCAAGAGTAGGAAAATTATTCGAGTGCAGATTAACTTACTTATGAATTCTACGTAATGACTGAGGTATCTACTATCGAATGTTTCAACAGAATTATCCACCTTTTTCAGAAATTTTGTTTTAAAAAAGAGCAAAACATACCATCACATCAAATGACAATAAGTTTATTTAAATAAAATACTGTAATCCGGATTAAAACGCGATTTATTGTTTAAATTATTTATCCCGACGTTTAATAAGTTTATTACATGGATAAAATTATGAAGAAACTCGTGTTGGGGACCTTTCTAGATCTGATGGAACAAAGCTCGATTTGATGTAATGTCTTTATACAGTTACAAATACTGAAAAAGCGAATTCCCTAGTGTAATACACGAAAGGACGTTGAAAGCTTATCTCAAAGGATCAATAACATAATCAGCTTATCGAAGGCAGTAAAAATGTTGAAAGATAAAGCTTTATAGAAAACGCGAGTATAATGTTATATTTATCGATTGAATCTGAATTTAACACGTTGATAGATTATATTAGAGCATTACTCCACGAGTTGATCCTGCTGTGAAACGACAAGGTTTATTACATTGTCTCTATTGCCAGTTAAGACGGTATAATATAGAAATTCTATCAGTGGAGACAATACAGAATGTCATTTTATATGTTTGTATAGAAAAGTCGTGAGATGTAATCTGGGGGCACGGTATTGCCCCCGCCAAGATGAGACAACGGAGGCAACTTCGTTTTACACTACGTCAAGCTGCGTACGTATGCAGTAAAAATAGATTTTTAACTGACTACATATAATATTATTTTTTTTGTTTAAGAAATGAGTTATTTTATTTATTACTAGCGTCGCACGGGTGCAATGTAGATGTACTATACACAAAAAAGTGCCTATGTTACTCGCTAATAATATAGCTTTCTATTGGTGAAGAATTTTTAAAATCAGTCCAGTACTTTTTTTTAATTAAATCGTAACAAACAAATAAAAAAAACAAACAAATCTTTCCTCTTTATGATATTGGTATAGAATAAGGTTTGACCGCGTTTTCATAGAGATATTATGTGTATATTTTATATATATTTTTTAATTATATCATTTTATCTATTTATTTTCTTCTTTTATGAAACACCCTTCTCTTCTCTTACTCTTCCTTTCAGTTTCCTCTGAAATATCGTGAGGCTGGAAGAAATCGCTTTTAAGAGATAAAATCGTTTTGTTATACCAATTTTACCTTAAAATATTAAAAAAATATATATTACGTTGATTTCTAGGGTATATAATAATGAAAATGTAATTTTAGTACAAATTATTGTTACAATTTCTCGTTGCTTCGTTTCAGTGTAAAGTTTGGAATTAGAATTTCGCAACAAACCTTAATAGAGACATGTTATATTCACGTTTACATTATAATAATGAAATTATGGATTATATATACGAGTATGTATGTATAGATATAATAGTAGAAACAAAATACCCACCTATCTTGAGTTTCTCCAGTTGTTCGACGGGAACATCCTGCAACAATGATACAAAAAAAATCAAATTACTTTTAAAAAATACTTTAGTGTATCAACAAAAAATAGTTTTCTTGTACATGGAAGCGCCATCATAGCACTGACTGACTCCATCCGGAGGTCCCAGGTTCGAACCCTAGGGAATCAAGGTATAAAAATGGTTTCGGTCAGGCGACAGACGAGCATGAGGCTCATTTGATGGTAGGTAATACCTCAGCCACAGAACATCAATCAATGATGCGCTATCGACCTATTTTTACTTTGAGCATTCGGAAATCCATAGACTGAAACCGAAACGTGCAAGGTCCTGTCGGAATTTCGATATTCCTCCCACCCGATCAACGCCCGAAGTTACCAGACGTGGGGAAATCATGCTTACAGAAAACTATAAACATGTGTTCCCGGTGGGATTCGAACCCACGACGCATTTACTGTAAAGAAAAATTATCAGTGAAACAGACACAGAAATGTGTCTGTCTGACGATTATTGCTTAATTTGACTTTAAATCTAGATTATGTACATATATTCTGTTATAGTTATGCAATTTATACCTAAGACTATATAACTTTTTCACTAGCTCATTTCTCCTTTAACTTTAAAACATATAAAATCCTTACAATTCAAATTTTATTACTCTGTATTCATACGATGCAAAAATATCCAAAATAATGCGAAGGTTGTAAAAGGCGTTTGTAGAAAGTAATAGAACCTAATTTACATATTTTACTCACAACCTCTCAATTCATGATTAGAATATTTAAAAAACCTTTTTGAAAAGAATGTGCTTGCTAAAAATATACAGCTCCCGCTAGAGGGCAAAATGTACAATAATCAACATAATATGGCGTAAACTTAAGATTAAAGAAACTCATTATACACAGGTACACGAAGACGCCTCCGTGGCTCAATGGTAACCGCGATGCATTTAGCACCGGAGGTACTGGGTTCGAATCCCGGGGAAACAATATTAAAAAAATTGTTTCGGTCAGGCAGGACACAAGGTCTGATCACCTACTTGCTTGTAAAGAATAATGTTCAGTGAAACAGACACAGAAATGGGTCTGCTCCATGCCCCACTAGGGGACTAGGGATTTCATTTTTTACACGTATATCGTATTAACCTTTCCATCGAGTAGTCTACTATATAAAAATATATAAAAATAAGTCGGGTTTTCCTTCCTGACGCTATAACTCCAGAACGCACGAACTGATTTCCACGGTTTTGCATTCGTTGGAAAGGTCTCGGGCTCCGTGAGGTTTATAGCAAAGAAAATTCAGGAAAATTTTCAACAGAAAAGCGAGAAAATATTTTTTCTTTAAGAATAATCATATAATTTCGAAGCCAAAATTGTGGCAGAACAACGTCTGCGGGGTCCACTAGTTTAAAATAGATTTTTTCCTTCATAGAACAATAACGTCTTTCCGATTATTGTAATAATCTTGAGGTCCAATAACTTTGATAAAACAAAGCTTCTAATTTGAATAATTATTTGAATAACTTTAAATCAATTTTTATAAAATTCTGACATATATTAGAAAGTTATTAGTTATATAATTATTTGATGATTCATTGCGTATTACTAAAAAAACAAGAAGACACCATTAGTACATGATGCCATAAAAAAGTACGAAAAAATTTTTATACTTACAGATTTTTCTTCACTCGTATCTGAAACAAACAAAAAAGTATTTTATAATTAGTGTTATACGAAAACAACAATAAAAACATAATATTTTTGCATTAATTCTAATTTCTTCGAACTTATCGATAGTATTCAGCTGAAATAGTCATTGTCAATTTTTGTTTTGGTAGATTATTTTTACGATATTGATTAATATTAAATGACTACTGCGGTGCTACTTGTGGCGACTGGTCGGACTTGAATTCGTATATGTGGTGATATTAGTAATTTCGACTGCGTGTTTGCGTGTTGTTCCCACGAGAATGTAAGTGCGTGCTCCTATTTCACCATGCATACTGCTGATAGAGGACACATTTGGTTTTTTATTGTTTTAGCTAATTACTTCAAGATGTCATGTGGGACATAACGTAATGGTTGCAGCTCCTTACAAACATTTTGTAAAACAAAAAACTTAGCTACTGAAAAGAGTGGCAGAAAGTTTATTACTAGTTCTTCTCGTCCACTATACGCCCTTGATTTGAGAACTGGCACTAAATGTAAAATTAGAAGCTTTTTTTTTTTTTATTTACGTTTATAAGTGTACATTGTGTTACCTAAATGAATATTTTGAATTTGATTTTGAACTGCACTGAGAGTGAAAGGCTAATCCTCTTAGCAGTAATAAAGATTAATCCTCACAGAAGGTCGTTTCTTATAAATTGACGTTAATAAGCAATACCATGTCAACTCACACGGTTGCCATTTTGAGTAACTAGAGTATGAATTTTGAATTTGGTTTTAATAAGCCTCTTTAAAAAAAAAACAAAAATAATAGTTTTTTTTTTAATTATTATTATTATTGTATATCGTTTATCTGGGTAGCAATCTAAATATGTGGATTTAGTGCGTTATCGTTAAATACCCTGAATCTGTTTTGGGCTACGTGTCAACAGATTTTCAATATTTTTGCTATTAAAACTATTTAAATTATATAAAACCCTTTTGAAAAATGTACTCCAGTTCATAAGCAAGCGATTGGTATCAAATTTTATTTGTTTAGTTAACATTTTGTGGGCTGACACTGTTATCAGTGTCCAAATATAAATGTAGACACTGCCGAAATGAATTTCAATGATAGAAAGGTGCCAACCGTGACACTAATGGCATTCTCCCCTGTCTCGGGCTTATTGCTGGATTTAATACAATTATACGCCCACGATCCAAAACATCCATCATGTAAAAAATGGGGTCGTTAACCGGTGTTCGTAAATATTTTTTGGCATTACGGCTATTCAAATTTTAAGTTAGAATTTTTAAATAGATTTCTGTTAAACGGGTGAATCTATACTAATACTAGCGACCCTCCCCGGCTTCGCACGGTTCTAGATTTTTTGTCAAAAAATATAGGTTTGTATGTATTCTTAATGCCACATAATAAAAAAAATAAAAACATCGTCCAAAAATTAAAAAAAAAAATTAAGGGTGAACAACCCTTATCACTTAGGGGTATGAAAAATAGATAGTAGCCGATTCTCAGACCTATTGAATACGCATATAAAATTTGTTAAAAATCGGTAAAGCCGTTTCAGAGGAGTACGGTAACTAACTTTGTGACATGGAAATTTTATAATATATAAGTCACAGTCGCGCATTAAGCTTGCGAGTGACGGTTGTGTGCACTGTGCGCGTTATCGAAAAACATAAGACACAATAAATAAGCAATAGAAATAATAATTATAAATACGAGTGGATAATGTCGTGCTCCTCCTGTAATACCGTTGTGGTCGAGTCTGTTCCATGTCGTGGGTGTAATAGTGTATTCCATTACGCGTGTGCGGGAATTACAGAGTCCAACTATCGCAAGATGGGTGTGGAAAGACGTGCTGCCTGGCGCTGCGGTGACTGCCGCCAGCCAGCGCCGCCCTCCGAGCCACCGACCGGCACAATTGCCCTATCGGATATCCTAAAGGAATTAAAGGGATTTCGTGACGATTTTGGCACTCTAAAGGCTGACTTCCAATCAGTGAAAGCAGATATAAATAATTCTACCCAGGCCATACAGTCCCTGACAACAAAATGGAGTGACTTGGAATCCCGACTGAACGGTATGGAGGACAGGTTCAGTCTGTTGGAAGATAAGTTGGATAGTCTATCAGCAGTACACAAGGATCTCGAAAAAGCTAACGAGACCATCACGGAATTGAGACATGATATCGAGCTGCAGGATCAATTCTCACGTCTGAATAATATCGAGATATCGGGCATACCCTCGAAGAATGGAGAAAATTTGTATGGATTATTGAACGACATTTGTGCTGTTGTTGGTTTTCAACTTGAAGCAACGGATATTGATACTATTCACCGGGTGCGACCTTATTATACAAAAAGTGGTAACGATGGTGATGGTAGCGGTAAACAATTTGCGCGGCCCCCTTCGATCGTGGTTCGTTTCACCCAGCGCCGGCGAAAGGATCAGCTGATAGCGGCTTGCCGGGCTCGGCGCGGAATCACAACCGCTGATATAAAAATTAGTGGACCCGCTTTAAATATATACGTGAATGAACATCTGACTCCAAGAAATTAATTAATTTTAAAACGTGCACGTGAACTCAAAATCGAACATAATTACTCATACTTGTGGATAAAAGATTGTAAAATTTTAATGCGAAAAAATGACAAGTCTAATATAATCCGTATTACCAATGATAGTGACCTATGTAGAATCAAGTGACTAGAAGTATTTATTATATTATCTTTTTACTTTGCAAAAGTAATTTTAATAAGTCATGATCACGAAGGTAGTTTTTTATTTTCTAAAAAAGATCTATTACTTTACTCCATATATTTAGTATGTAATTATTATATTACTAGCTGATGCCCGCGACTTCGTTCGCGTGGGGTTCGCTTTTGAGCAAGCTTTCTTCAAATGACATATCCTCCATACTTGATGATTTCTTTTGGGAAAGAGCTATCAAATTAGTCATTGACGGTTACTTTTGCATCATATTACCGACACGTTTAATGGTGGTTGAGATTGGGGTTCGAAGTATGATTTGAAATTCAATAGAATTGAATTCAAAATACCATTGTTGAAAAAATTAACCTGACTTTAAAGAAATTTACTTATTTTTTTTATAAATTTAATTAGTGGTGAAGATACTGTATCCACCTCGATATTTATTTCATTTAATTGATCATTTTCATTTTGAGACATTTTTTTAAAATTCCCTTTTCCCGGGATTCCTACTCGGGTTTCCGGTGCTAAATGCGGAAACCTCTAATATAACGAAACCAATAATACGAAGACAGTCCTTAAGAAGTAATAAAAGCAATGTCGAATAATCGTAATTCTGTAGAAAGGATGGATGAAAATGTGAAATAAACGATCTCATTAGAAATACTTTTTCATATAATATTTCAATAATACATTTTCTATTTTTATAATGTAGTTCTTTAAAAAAATAAATAAATAAATACAAAAAAAAAATATTTCCTTTCAACTTCAGATTCGAACTCGCATCTGAAGAAACGCAATGGGCCTGCATATCCACTATTCTACGATTACATATATCTGAAATGGCGAAATAATCAAAGTATTTCATTTACATATCAAACTGTGATTGACATCTGACAATTCGAAAAAGTTCAACGCGAGTCAGTTTGCATTGCAATTTGGTGATATGGTGCCTTTAAAATTATTTTTAAATGATGATAACTTTTCTTTCTGAGAACCGATTTCGATAAAACAAAGCCTATATGTTGCCCCGGGCTTTACTTAAAATATTTGTGTAAATTGCATGAAAATCCGTTCAGTATCTTCGGAGATTAGCGTGAACAAACAGACAGACAGACAGACAGACGGACAGACAGACAGACAGACAGACAAGAATCTTAAAAATTGCATTTATGCATTCTGCTACCCTTCTTTTATCACCCCTCTTAATTTCTGGTAAAAATATTTAGTGAAGCGTAATTTCGATCCTACTCTTTTATTATATGTATAGAAAGATATTTGTCATATTCGCCAATGACTTACTATGTACAAGTCATATGTCTTGCTCATATTACAGTTGTCATGTCTGTTATGATACCCTATATATTACACCTAGTTTTATTGTTAAGCAGCTTAGATTATCACTTTTCTATTTCATTTATCTCACATATTATTTACTCACAGAAGGCCGCTCGAAATGGACTATAATCGATACTTTCTTAATATATTATTATTTTTATTTCTTTTATAACAAATATGGATAACGTTCTTAATGAATTAAATATTTATTACCAAAACGTGAGAGGACTACGTACTAAATCACATCCATTTTTAAACAGTGTTCTGCAATGTGACTATGATATTATTTGTTTAACAGAAACCTGGCTAACACCTGATTTTGGCGATAGTGAGTACTTTTATAATAAGTACAATGTATATAGACGGGATCGGGGCGGCGGCGGCGGCGAGCGGGGCGGTGGTGTCCTCGTGGCGGTGCGGCGGGAGCTGTGTGCGCGGCGCCGCGATGAGTGGTGCAGTGCGCGCACTGCCGAGGAGCTCTGGCTGACCGTGGAGCTGAACCGCGCGTCCACCGCTCGCCGCGACCGCCCCGCGCCGCCCAATACACAAAATGTTGTCATACACATAGCTTGTTGCTATTTCCCACACAACAATAACCATTTATATTATTTACAAACGTTTTTTGATAATGCTTCTGAGCTGGTTAATAATAACATAACTGATTGTTTTCTTATATTGGGGGATTTTAATATTACCGCTGGTATTTGGAATTCTTCCGACAACAATTCTTTTTTACACTTGGACACAAATAATGATCATAAAGCAAGAATACTTTCGAATTTTATGAATTTTTCCAACTTATCTCAGTACAATGGCTGTTTTAACGCTAACGATCGTATTTTGGACTTGGTTTTGAGTAACCGGCCTTGTCAGACGATCGCCTCATCACCTCCTCTTACACCCGAAGATCTAAATCATAAAGCCGTAGATATTACATTTAGTTTGTCTACCCCGATCTATTTATCAGAGAATAACCGTTATAAATATATGTATCATCTTGGAAACTATGACGATCTTAGCAGTGAGCTATTTAATACTAATTGGACACATCATCTTTCACATTTAACTACCGATGAGGCGGTGTCTTACTTTTATGACCACTTGAACAAATTGATATCTCAGTATGTCCCTAAGAAACTAGTTCGAGGTAGTAGTTATTATCCTCCTTGGTACTCTCGCTCATTAATCAAACTTATTCGTAGAAAGATTAGAATGCATTCTAAATGGAAAAGATATAAAAACCCTCGCGATTACCAGATTTTCTCAGATTTACGGCGTCAAGAGAAACGGATGGTGATAGACTGTTACAACGATTACATTGCCTTTGCAGAGGGTAGGATTACTACTTCCCCAAAATATTTCTGGTCTTTTATTAAGTCTAAATACTCGAATAACAATATACCAGCATACATGCAACACAATAATAAAACGTCTACTGAAAGTGTCACTATCGCCAACATGTTTAACGATTATTTTCATTCGGTATTCATTCATAATACTAATATAACATCTCCAAACTCGGCTAACATCACTTACTCATGCATTGACGCATCAACAATTAATATTTCCGAAGACGCAGTTTATAGATTATTAAAACACGTCGATATAAGTAAGGGTGCTGGCTCAGATGATATACCACCGCTACTTATCTCAAAACTGGCTAAAGAGCTTTCCATTCCTATCACCTTACTTTTTCAAAAGTCATTTGCGGAGGGTTGCTTTCCGGGCGTCTGGAAAAAGGCTCTTATTACACCCATTTCTAAAGGAGGTAATATACACGACGTAACTCAATATAGACCTATATCCAAATTATGTGTCTTTGGGAAATTATTCGAAAAACTAGTTACAACGCAGTTGACGTCTCTCGCTCGCAATCATATATCTACCGAACAACACGGCTTTTTCCCGGGACGTAGTGTTAACTCTAACCTTATCACGTATACTGACTTTTTGCTCAGCGCTCTGGACTCAGGTTTTCAGGTGGATTCTGTGTATGCTGACTTCTCAAAGGCTTTTGATAAAATCAATCACTCAATCCTTGTCAAAAGGCTCGAGGAGTTTGGCATACATGGTGATCTATTGAGATGGATTACATCTTACATAACTAATCGTAGTCAAGCTGTAGCACTCAAGGGGTACTGTTCTAGATTTCTAAAAATACCTTCAGGTATTCCCCAAGGTTCCCATTTGGGACCTTTTTTATTTACTTTATACATAAATCATATTAAATCTTGCTTTAAAAGTTCATGTCACTTGCTATATGCAGATGACATTAAAATTTTCAAAATTATTAGATCTGTAAATGATTGCCTTGAACTTCAGCGAGACTTACAGAGGTTTGAAGAATACTGTACACTCAATCAGCTTTACCTAAACCATGAAAAGTGCCATACAATAACTTTCACTCGCAAGCATAAACCGGTTGTTTATAATTATAGTTTAAATAGTCATATTATACAGCGTGTCTCCAACATAAAGGATTTAGGTATAACTTTAGATTCCAAGTTACACTTCAATCTACACATTGATAATATTATTACGAAATCATTTAAAAAGCTTGGCATGATACTTCGATATTCAAAACCTTTCAAAAATTCAAATACCCTCAAAATACTATACAACACTTATGTACGTAGTATTATTGAGTTTGGAAGTGTAGTTTGGAGTCCGCAATATGTAGTGCATATCGACGGAATTGAAAAAATTCAAAACAAATTTCTTAAATCTATGGACTACTTCACCGGGGATACTTTTATAGACTATGAGAGTAGTGCTAACAGACACAGTCACTGCAAAAAAGACGTTTGTACTTTGATGCTTTATTCTTGTATAAGATCATACATAACCATATTGATTCAAACATTCTTCTTGAAAAAGTTAATTTTTTAATACCACGCTTGTCCTCACGTTCGAAACATACCTTTTCAGTATCAACTAATCATTCAAACTACGCGAAACATCGATTCTTTCGGCGTGCCTGTGATTTTTATAATGAAAATTTAAATAGTATTGATTTATTTAACTGCAGATTGCATACTTTTAAAAAGCAAATTAATTGCTTTTTGAATAGTATGTGATACTTATAAATTAATTGTTATTACTATTTTCTAAGTATTTATAAGTTATTATCATCATCTTCTGTATGTAACTCGTGCATTGTCCACTGTCCCGCATGCTTTGTTTGTTTTTAATTAATCAATCAATTAGGCCTAGCATTAAGTTATGATTGTTAATATATGTGTATAAGGCTGTATGATTGTATACTAAATAAATAAAATAAAAAAAATAAATAAATAAATAAGATTATAAAGAGGTAAAGTTTGTAAGGTTGCAGATAATCATCTTTGGATCTACTGAACCGATTTTAAAATTTATTTCACCAATAGAAAGCTACATTATACATTGCACCCGTGTGAAGCCGGGGCGAGTTGCTAGTACTACATTAATATAGTTCCCATATACTTATGCAGTAGTAATAACAATTAAAAGCATTGAGTACTTTGAGTTGAGAGCCTATAAAAATCCCCTTAGAGTCTAAAGTTAATATTTTTTTATAGACTTGATGATAAGTAATCACCGATGACTTATCATTTGGAATATGCTTGTTTTTAATCATTGCTTCAGGTAAAATCAAATGAAAATTATCCGACCCGACATTTATGATGAACATGATTTCACTCTGATATGTCATAAAGTCGAATGAGCCTCCATCCTCCGCTATCCAAAGTTAATTATTATCAGCTGTCAAATACAACAGATACCAGATATTGAACTGATGTAGGATAAACATAAATCCATGTCAACTTCAGTAAGCCTAAAAGGCTTTTACTAGAGAAAAGGGCAGCATATTTACTCATTTGTTAGGTAATGGCTTCACTTAATATGACGCGATATAGAAGAGCAATAAGCGTTAATCTTGAGGATTATAGCTTAGATAGAATTAAGCGTGTTAGAAGTTAGTGATGTTCGAATTATATATTTTTTTATTTAAAAAATTGATTTTGACGGACTCGTTGGTGCATTCGGAAGAACACCTGCCGTTCGCATCGATGGGTCGTTGGTTCGAATCCTACCGGCATGACATTTTTAGGATTTTCTGTAAGCATGTTTTCCCCATGTTCGGTATTTTCGAGCATTGATCGGGTGGGAGGAATATCGAAATTCCGACCGGGTAACGAACCACATTTCATAGATGGAAAAACCGTGAAGTGCACATTGCGCGTTTCGGTTTCAGGCTATGGATTTCTGAATGCTGGAAGTAAAAAGTAGGTCGACAGCGCATCATTGACTGCGGATGACGCGGGCCTTGATTTGGATATCCCTGATTTAGATAAATATCAGGTTCATTTAATTTTTTCACCTTGGCTGTACCGTGTCATCAGGTTAAATGAATTAAAAATATAACGAGAGTTGGCACAGACAAGTAATTTTATTCTGACAAGGTATAAAATTTATTAGTTGTTCGAGTTATTTTTAGTCGAGCCAAAGGTCAAGTAGTGTGAAGTAGCGTTAGCCAAGTTGAAATACTAAAGTTTTGAGTTTTGTTTTTTTAAATTAGCTTAGTTTGTCTTGTCAATATTAAGTCGGGTTTTAGTTTTTAGAAATAAACTTGTAGTCAATAAAGACGGGAAATAATGTATAGTCAATAAAGACGACAATATAATTAGACATAGACATAGACATAACATTTATTACGAACGAAACACACACACAGAATCACAAAATAATAACAAAAAACATCAAATCAAGGTACATAATTATAAAGACGTAAAACGAAAAAAATCAAAACAAAGTCAGAATAGAAGTCGAATTGTCAAAGATGACAATTAAGAAAATTTTCCCATATTTCAATAATATCGTTACTAAAATCAAATTTATATTTGATAACTATAAATTTAAAAAATGTCACCTATATAAACAATGTGTAATATATACATGAAAAAATCATTCAACTAACAATATGTAAGTGGATGGGTATAGGGGAATAGTCAAAAAACAACATGGATTGACTATGTGCATATGTGTTTGAGACGTGTAACTCATAATATGATACGAGTGAAAGAAGAGAATGAAAAAGAGAACATATTGCACCGATCCCAAAAGGAGACATTCGTTTGTCAACATGAGTATCGCACATTTAAATAAAATAACTTTTACTAGATTAAAATGTGATTTATTCATTATATTATCTATCCCAACATTTTGAATGCTTTTCAGCAAACGTTGTCATCATATTCCATGTTTAAATTTCTTAATTCAATAATATGTTACGTAAAGCTACACACATTCTATTCAATTATGATTAACAACAATGTAAAGTAATACTGTACTTACTATGACCTCACAAAATATTACATTTAATCAGCCATAATAACAAGTGATGTCATACCACTTTAATAATATCCCAATATCCATAAACTGTATGAAGCAATACACGAACGTTTAATTAGGTTTGAATATTGCTCTTTTAAACGTCTTCTGAAATTATGTACTATGGATTGTAATTATTTTAAGACAAACGTTATTAGCTTGTGACAGGTAGTACTTTGGCAGATGAATTTTTTGCTTTCAGTATTCAGGAAACTGTGGAGTGAAGCCGAAACTTACAATCTGCTTTTCCTGGCTTTTCCGCAAATAATTGCAAAATCAGAAACTGGATTAAACACAAAGTGTCGATTTTTGTATTAAATAATCAAAATTATGACATTTGCGATTTACATAATATGTATGTGGAGGAAGGGAGGTGTGGTCTTCCTCCAACCTAAAGGGAGGATCCTCGACCAGTCGAACCACTGACTGGCCGGCCCTAAGGCCCCCAGTGGTTGATGTCGAGATGTTGTATATATACTTAGCGCGCACAGAAACTTTTAATAGCGCGATTCAGGAATAGATGTATTTTTGTATTGATTCTTGTAGCGGATTATAGATGTCGCTACAGTACTCCCCCCCGAAGACCGGAGGTCGATCGAGTTGTTGAAACAGCTGTGTTGAGATTGTTGCTTGCCAGTGCCAGATTGTCTGAGATTCCAGTGAGTCGGAATCGGATGTCGCAGAGTTCGCGGTGAGTCGGAACTGAGTGCGATGATGCTGCATGATGCTCCAGTGAGTCGGAGTGCTGCAGTGTTTGAAGCTGGCTGCTGCTTCGACCAGGAGAGATGTGCTCTGCTTGCTGACCGGCCGAAGTGCAGTGTGCTGTGCTGAAGGTGGCTGAGGGTGTTGACCAGGCATACGCGCTCACTGCATGCTAGTGGACAGGATACCCGTTGTAGCCGAAGGTGCTGGCTGGCTGTGACTTGATTGCTGCTAATTGATGTTGTGGGAAGGAGTGATGACGTCAGGCTTCATGATGTTCAGAAGTAGGTGTTCTTCTGCGGGGTCACCAATGTGGAGGAAGGTGGCTGAATCACGTCGGGGTCACCAATGTGGAGGAAGGGAGGAGTGGTCTTCCTCCAACCTAAAGGAAGGATCCTCGACCAGTCGAACCACTGACTGGCCGGCCCTAAGGCCCCCAGTGGTTGATGTCGAGATGTTGTATATATACTTAGCGCGCACAGAAACTTTTAATAGCGCGATTCAGGAATAGATGTATTTTTGTATTGATTCTTGTAGCGGATTATAGATGTCGCTACATGTAAATAAATAAAATATTTTGCATATTTTTAACAGAACTTAAAATACTTGAAGATGAAATTTGTGGCTTTATACCCGAACAGTTCTTGTAATGTACAGAGCTAAAATACTTATCGAACCCGACAAGAATCGAACCTTCGACTTGGATGCAAGGTTGCATTTACTATGGTTTCTAAAAAGGCACTTAAATATTCTAGATAAAAAATGATAAAAGATGACAATGGAAGTACTAAGTAGTATGTAGGTGCAGTCTACTTGATTGCTACGAGCTACGATGCTACGAGTTATACTACGCCGCTACGAACAGCGTAGCTCTTGAAAGCACTTTATATTATGTAGAAAGTGGTTAGTAGAGGAAATTGCTTCTTCTTCCGCTTAATAGCTTCAGTCCTTGAGTTAAATAAGAGTGCACTTTACTGAGATTTATTTTAAACTATAAATATATATGAAAAAGAAAGAAACTTTTAATGACTTCTTTATAACTAATTAGCGATCCGCCCCGGCTTTGCACGGGTGCAATGTATGTACAATACACAAAAGCTTAATATGTTACTTGCTGATAATGTAGCTTTATATTGGTGAAAGAATTTTTAAAATCGGTCTAGTAGTTTTTGAGTCAAATCGTAACAAACAAAATCTTTCCTCTTTATATACATATATACTATAAACTGTAATACTCTATGTCAATGACTATAAAGTATAGATTTTATTCATAAATCATCAAGAGTTTCATATCAAACTGAACGAAATCTTCTAAAATAATGACGAAATGTATAAATATTCTCTTAATAATTGATTAGAATATTAAAAACGGCGCAATAGGTACTTGCGTTCTGATGGGTCACAGGTTATAATCCCAGTGGGTCTGGATTTTAAATATGTTTTTTAGTAGTAAAAGTACGGAGGTACCACTTCGGGTATTAAGCGTGTGCGAGAAATATCGAACTTCCGACCGGGTAACGAATCTCCGTTCACAAATATAGAAGCTGTGTATACTTATTTATTATCTTTCGTTGCTATATAATACAACCACCTACCCACATATAATACACCATTTATAACTAAAGAACGGCCGCACCAAATTTAATGATATCTTATTTGTTGGATTCGTCTTAGTCCCGAATAATAACTATTAAAATATCGGAAATATCCAACCATTTTCCGCAATTACGCACGTTTGTTAAATTTGATGTCCTCTACAAATTTATATTATAGAAGTGGGAAAATATTATCATATTCAGATTTAGTTTTGTTTGCAGCCCACACTCTGGCAAGTTAATACCTGTCGGGCCCGCTAATTCAATATAAAATTGACATTTTAAAAAATCAAAGTTTATTTATCTTTCATACCAAAACGCATCCATCGCGTTTAAAGGCTTAGTAGAGATAACAGACTCACAAAAAGTTTAATAGACGATCACGTTTGTTTCAGATCCAAAGCACGTTTCAAAGCTTTACGATTTACCCGGCACGTGTTTTGTAATAAGCCTTGTCACTAACAGCAAGTTAATACTTGAAAGGAAATTTCTCGTGCGCATTTTTGGTACTGTGCTTTAAACCTATACACAGAACTCAATATTATAAAAACTATTAAGTTGGGAAGCTCCGATGGACTGGTCATGTTGTACATATGTATGAAAGAAACTAAAACTCCCCTTCGCTCGATTGAAGGATATCGAACATCAGGTGTTCGAAGAAGTCTATTAATTATTAAAATTGTTTGTTTTTGACGGGCTCCATGGCGCGTTTGGTTGACCACCTTATGCACCGATGTTACGGGTTCGAATCCCGATTACATGATAATAATTTTCATTTTGTTTTCAAATAATGAAACCTTCATTTTCATAGGTATAGAGTTATGAAATAAGATGTGATGGCTAAAGTATCAATAAAATACAGAACCCCATTTTTAAAAAAATGGGAGAAATTTTGATATGTCGAATTTATTGAACATTTTTTATACAGACAAATATGTAGATCAGAATTCTGTGTTCTATATGATGATTTTCTAATTATCCTAGGATTCAAACCTTCTTCAATACTAAATGCAATATTCACAAATAAGTTGTAGTAAACCACAAAACGATTTGAAAGGATAAAAATACATAATACCGTACATACCCTAATAGGTTATGTAAGTAAAAATAAATAATATGATATATAAAAACATTTCTATATAGTCAACAAACAGACATAGTATCAGTCTACAGAAATGATTTAACAGAAATAATTAAAGGAATGGAGCTTCTTAATTAAAACTTCACCCTTAAGCTTATTGGAAGAAATTCAAAAATCCCTGAAGATTATTTGTTAAAATTTACGCTAAATCATTTTTATTCTGTAACGAAAATAATTATTCATATTTTTTAGGAATAAATTTACTTCTACAGTTAAATACGAAGTTATTATATAATATAATAACTCTTTTGAAATATGTAGGTACTTCAGCTCATAAGGCATTTTGTAGGTTGACACTTTATTAACAGCGTTATTATGTAAAAAAAACTGAAAATATAAACAAAGTTTGTTATGAACTCAGTGATAACTTTATATAAGATGTATTTACGTCAATTTTTTAATTTTTGAAATAAAATGTATATATTAAGAAATTTCTTATCTGAACGAACGAAGGAATTACCTACTAAGGGCTCTATTGGGAATAAAAACTCGCTATACACACAGGTACTATTAAAACATACTAACTATTGTTACAATATAAAAACTTACGTTATTTATCTCAACAAAATCGTTTATCTCAATTTATTCATAGACTAGACGATAAATAATTTATTACGTGTCGCTACTATCGTATTCACAAGATACATTGTGTGAGCAAGTTAGTTCGTGGAAACTTCATCTGGTTCAGACGTCTCAATGTATTTTGACCTCATACATAAAGTTACAAATGTAATTGCGAAGTGCTCCCTGAATTTTCATGTATCTTTAAAAATCGACTCTGACAAATATACGAATAAACTCTGCCTGAGGCGGATTTACCAGTAAACTTGAGTCAAGGGTGAAAAATTGGGGACCAATGTTTTTTCTTTCAGCTATCTTATAGAAATCCACATTAACGGGCTCGTTGGGACATTCGGTAGACACTTGCCGTATGCATCGTAGGGTCGTGGTTTCGAATCCCACCGGAACGACATGATTATGACTTTTTGTAAGCATGTCTCATCGGCAGACGAATATGAGATTCACTTGATGGTACGTGATACCTCAGGCACAAAACATCAGTCAATGATGCGCGGCTGTCAACCTACTTTTTTACTTTGAGTATTCGGAAATCCAAAGACTGAAATTGAAACGCGCAATATGCACTTCACGGTTTTTTTATCCTTGAATGGTGGTTCGTTACCCGGTCGGAATTTCGATATTCCTTTCACCCGTTTAGTGCCCATAGTGACCAGACGTAGGGAAGACATGCTTCCAGAAAATAATTAACATGTCGTCCAAGATTCGAACCCGCGACCCATCTGTGCTTTACCAAACACCCCAACGAGCCCGTTCTATGATGAAAAGTAATTTTGTCTAAATATTCAGTTAAGTCACTTATAAGAATTAGATTAGATATGGAGTGTTTGAACTTTAAAACATTGCATCGATTGGATTTTCTAAGAACTGATATTAAACACGATTATCATTTAAAGCAAGCAATTTGGGACATGGGGTAGACAGATGGGGGTACATTATTCTTTTACAGGCAAGTCGATGATCAGCCTTCTGTGTCCTGCTCGACCGAAACACTTTTTTTATCTTGTTTCCCCGGGATTCGAACCCAGGACCTCCGGTGCTAAACGCGTTGCGCTTACCACTGAGCCACGGAGGCAGTCGGTCTAATTTTGTCCTAAAAAACTCTAAAAATCCCTGAAGAGACCCGTGTCACGTCAATCAGAAAAACCTTTTCAATCGCTCGCTTACGTTCTTTGATCATTTTTTTAAAAATAACACTGTATATAAAAAGGTTTTTAATTTAACTTGTATAATTATTTATTATAAACTAGCTATTGTAGTCGTATCCACTTTCTGAATAATATCGCAAAATGTATGGTTTATATGCCAAATTGCATACAACGCAAGGATGCATAGCATATACGCTGAGCATATGGAATTCCGTGATCTCTGCCTACCCCAATGGGAATGAGGCGTGATGTATATATGTATGTAGAAAATGAAAATAAATTATTCTTAATTTGACATAATCTTTCCTTCTACCTCTTTCTTTTGCGTTGAATATAAAAAAATATAGAAACCGGGTCCAACAACAGTATTCTAGGTACATAAATGTTTGTATAAGCTGACTGTTGCGCAACGGAATGAGGTGTTGGGCGGAATTAATTTCAGCGAGGGAGAGAAACCGCCTACACATTGATCAACTGACATAATCAATGCCTGCGGAAAATTACATAGTAACCTGTATTTTCCTTTCGAGTTATTTTAAGAATATTTTTTATAATTTAAGAGATTCTTCACGTTAACTTAAAAAATTGAGGAATGTACCTACATATAATAATATACTGAATGGCAAAAAAATTTCAGAGCGATTTAGAATTATTGAAGCCTTCTTGTTAATTTGTAGGTGTCACAATATTAAAATGTAGATACCTATTTTTTCTTCGCTGGTGTCTCAAAATCATAAGATAAGCTTACAGTAATGATTATTTTAAAATGTCAGGAGTCTAACTTCAATGCTTTAGGCTAAGAGCTAAGATACCAGTCAGTCAACCTCACCTTTATGTACAGTGTTTAGTTTCGGGTAGACATGGGTAACTCAGTGAAATTCCCCGCGCCAACTCAGCAACTCAGGCGCAGTGTAGTGCGTCGGCTCCTTGAGTCAACTCAAAATTGCGCCACGACGCAACAAAATGGGACGCGCAAAGCGAGCAGTGAAACCTCCAAAACGCACGCAACGCCACGCTCATAGTTCACTCAGTGAGTGGGTACTGCGCCGTGCGCCAACACATTATGAATGTGTGAGCTGACTCACCCTGCGCAGTGAAGCGTGCCGGCGCAATTGCGCGGCGCATGTCTAGTTTCGGGAGTAATTTCAAGAAATAACATCTTGTCGCGACATCAGCAAAATGTTGCTTTAATAGTGGACAAATTTCTCCGAGCGCAGAGTATATATACAACAATTCGACATCAACTCATGGGGCGCTGCGGCCGGTTAGTCAGTGATTCTACTGGTCGAGGTTCCTCCCTATAGATTGGAGGAAAAACACACCTTTCTTCTTTCACAATCTGATTATAATATTGACACCATCACGATCTTCTTATTATAGTTTTGTGGCGAATAAATACGCGAAGTATCAACCTCTTTTGACTGTCATTTGTTAGACGAAGAGTTTTTGAGGACTGGTACTGAACACAAAAGATAATATAGGGATGGTAGTGTTTTGTGTTCGCAGGTTTTTAGACTATGGAGATTTAAAAATGGACAATATATATAATAGTTTCATTTATATATATTATAACGGAAGCCAATAATAAGTTATACACACGCGCACTTCTTTTTCTTCCATAATTTATTTATTATTTAGTTTTTGTTTTGTACAGTAATTTAATTCTATAAAAATATATTTTTTTAATTCTACTTCCTATGTTATTGCCACATTAGGAGACTACTGTATCAGCAAATCTTTACTCTAATATAATCTGAGTATCTCATCCATCCAATCTTTAAAAAAAACTTTTCACCTTTAAAGTCACAAAGCTCGAAATATTTTTTTTTCAAAAAGAAAATTTATTGGCAAGACGTCAATAAAGAAACCTCTTTTTTTTGCAACCGCACGCTAACAAACTTTATTTTATTTTGTTTGTTTCTTTAATTCCGCTGAACCTTACCCCTAAATCACGGAGCCAAAATTCGCTTCTTAAAAACACAATAAATTCAATCCTATATTCTTAATAAAAGCATTGTGATTTTGCAAAGCGCTCAAGTTATATAAAATTATCATTTCTATAGACCACTTTATTTTCGCAATCTCACAATGCGAGATCTTTGCCAGAGCCTACGTCTTTATTTAAATTCATTTTCTCTTGTTTAATGTCTATTGAATCGACATTTACAAAAGATATTTTTTTTGTTTGAATTTGTTTATAATATTGTCTTTTATTAACGCGAGTATCACACATTTAAATAAAATACTGTATACCGGATTAAAACGCGATTTATTATTTATATTGATTAAAAAGAGTGGCGGCGAGTTTCTTGCCAGTTCTTCTCGTCCGCTCTACGCCCTTGATTTGTGAACTTGTAGTAAATGTAAAATTAGAAGCATTTAATATGTATTATTTTTTATTGACGTTCATAGATGTACATTGTGTTACCTAAATTAATAGATAATTTTTTAATTTAATTGAATATGGCAACTTTGTGACATTTCAAATATAAGACAACTGTCATCTTTCTGTCTCCCGCGACCACGGTTGCTGAAAAGCATCCGAAACGTCGGGATAAATAATTTAAACAATTTAAATAATAAATTGCGTTTTAATCCGGTAAACAGTATTTTATTTAAATGAATTTGTTTATATCAGTGGCGTATTTACATGGTATAGACTGTTGAATTTTGCCGCCCTCACCTGTGCAATAGACTAGCTGATTAATGGGTTAAGGCGGCTACTGGGTCTTTTGCTACAGAACATAGAAATTAGCTGTACCATTGAATATAGTGAAAGAGAAGAGATAAAAGTAATTGGCAAGATATCTTGCAGACTTATTTCTATAAGACATCTAAATAGAAAGTTGATCACCAAATTTAAAATATGCCGCCCTAAAATCTGCCGCCCCTAAAATCTGCCGCCCTAAGCTCAAGCCCACTTAGCCTGCTGGTACTGCCACTGGTTCAGTATAAACATATACACAACTAGCGATCCGCTCGGCTTCGCACGGTTGCAATGTAGATGAAACTCGCTGATATTGTAGCTTTCTATTGGTGAAAGAATTTTTAAAATCAGTCTTGTAGTTTTTGAGTTAAATCGTAACAATCAAATCTTTCCTCTTTATAACATTAGTATAGATTGAACCTGGTAGATGGCGCGGGCATGAAATTCCCCCGAACATGTTTATTTAATTTTTGAAGCCCATGTTCATTCAGGATAACATTTGGTTCGCTAGTTTATTAATAAAGACGGCTTATACATCAATTTTAGAGAACAATACTTGTCCCAAGCTCTTTGAACAGTTTATTGTGAAGATATTACTGCAAGCTTTAAGCACACAATACGTTATCTGGGGCATTACGTAATCTCATTGAAACGTTACATTACAGCGGAAAATTCTGAGCTTCGTAAAGTTATAATGAATATGAAAACACGTGGGTGTATGTTGGTACGATGTTTCTAAAATAAACGATGTAATGTGTTCATTATCAAACTTAATATGTTTAAAACTTGGTTACACTAATAGCATATTTTTAATTAATTTTTCTTTATAGAAGTGAGCCCATAGACTAATTTAACGCCAGAAGTCCTGCATGTTTTGCCGAGCATAAAAGAGCGTTCGATTTGTTTTAATATTAATTTATACGTACCACCATACCACACCATATATTATATATGTACTAATCAAGGAGCCGATTATAAGTCAAAAAATAATAAACTGAGTTTTTTTATTTATTTTTTCTTTTAAATTGATATAAGCGTGCGGAAGTAGCAGAGTTCTGAAACTAATTAATTTTCTGCATGTTTCTCGGATATTTTAATAGTTATTCTATTATTCAGGTCATAGACGAATCCAACAAATAAGAGAACATTAAAATCGGTGCAGCCGTTCTTGAGTTATAAGTGGTGTAACTAACACGACTTTATTTAATATATTGTATATAGATATTATAATGATATATTAATAGAAGTCGACCTAACCTAACCTAGCGTCTCACCACAGGAAATCAATTTATCAATGAAAATGCGGACCTTCTTATTTTAACGTGCATGTAATACCTAAACACAAAGTAACGTTATGTAGCCGTGCATAAAATACGAAATGTAAGTTTATGTAATGAGTTATTAATGGAAGGCCACAGCTAGGTCGCTAGAAGATGTAATTATCATAATTTATGAACGAGAAAAGAGTGGCCCGGATTATAAACTATAACTTAGGTCGACAGCGCATAATGGACTGATGTTCTGTGGCTGAGGTATCACCTACCTCGTCTGGCAATATCTGACATAAAAAAAAAGTTTTTTTTTTATATTTTACGAAATAATTTCATGAAACCACTAAAACTAAAAATTTGTAATACTGTATTAATATTGTCTTTTATTAACGCGTGTTTCACAAATTTAAATAAAACAACGTTATGGTACACCATAATATATCAAATTACAGCAAATATCAACTTCAAACAAAAATAGATGGCGTTAATATGGCAGCTTTGTGACATTTCAAAAATCAGACAGCTGTCATCTTTCAGTCTGTTCATGACCACGTTTGCTGAGCATACCAAACGTTGGGATAAATAACATACATATTAAGTCGCGTTTTAATTCGATAAAAGTAATTTTATTTAAATTCTATATTAAAACAATTGCTCGTAAATGATTTCGAATAAAGTTTGGACATAATATTATCATAAATAGTATAACTATTTTGCATATAATGAGCTCATTATATTTAACGAAACTTTTAACTTCCTTTTCTTTGAGTTTCAAAAGCATTAAGTCTGGAAAAGCGATGATTCGGAGCTTTTAAAACTAGAATCAAAGTCTCTGAAGAGCTGGCCACGCTTCTACAAGCCCTCTGGTATTGCTAATGTCTATGGGTGCCAGTGATCACTATCAAATAAGCCATCTTCTTTGTTCCATATATTATAAATAATCCCCAATCCGTTATTCCTGTTCAAATATTACTCAGATTTAATGCAAAGCTAACACGCGAATATTTAACAGTTCATTATTCAAGGTAAACTACTCGTATATCGTTCTCAGTTCAAATGTTATCAGTCTAAGAAGACAAATACGTGTTAATTATGATGCGAATAGTTTCCAAATAAGATAACTGCTTTGGTAGGTTTTGAAGAACCACATCACTATTCCAAGGGCAGATTTTCTTATTGGCCATCAAACATCATGACGTTTTTTAGTAGTCACGATCTTTTTAAACTTATACGTTAATGTTTAGTTACTGTGATGATCTGATACACAAATACGCTGATCAAAAAGCCAGGCAAAAGATAATTTGTGAAAAACACCTCATTGTTTTTTTTATGTTAGATATCGACAGACGAACATTTTTTTTTTTTTTTTTTTATGTCAGATATCGACAGACGAGCATGAGGTTCACTTGATGGTGGGTGATACCTCAGCCACATAACATCAATTAATGATGCGCTGTCG
Organism: Anthocharis cardamines; assembly: GCA_905404175.1. Classification (NCBI taxonomy): domain Eukaryota; kingdom Metazoa; phylum Arthropoda; class Insecta; order Lepidoptera; family Pieridae; genus Anthocharis; species Anthocharis cardamines. Next base: position 10,410,948 of record FR989962.1, on the reverse strand, counting down.
ACCTAGTTTAAACTTCGAGCATTCGGAAATCCATAGACTGAAACCGAAATGCGTAATGTGTGTGCACTTCACAGTTTTTCCATCTATGAACGGTGGTTACCCGGTCGTAATTTCGATAAACCCGATCAATGCCCGAAGTTTCCAGACGTGGGGAAAACATGTCGTCCCGGTGGGATTCGAACCCACTACCCATCGATGCGCACGGCAGGTGTTCTACCAAACGAGTCAACAAGTTCGTCACATGTTACACACATTTTAAGAATAAAACCTTCGATCAACAATAATAAAACACGCCATTTAAGATTATTGTATCATTCACGTACTTTCGTTATTTTTATTCTTTTATATCATTCATCTTATCATGTTTAAAAGATAGTAGGGGGGTGGATATATTTTAAAGGGCAGCAGCGTATCAAATCTGCCATCATTAAAGATGTGAAGAATCTAAGGGAACCTCGTTTGTTCTGAGTTTAAAAATGTATATATGTATCCCAGTTATCGGGTTTCCAATACAAAAAGAAAAATAGCGACCGATCATAAAACAAAAGAATTCTAATCTCTCGAGTATTTTTATCTAGGGTTTTGTATCGAAGGTAAATTGAATGTCTATGTTATGTAATGTCTAACAGGACAGGAGCAGACATATTTCTTATCTTTACAGATAGTACATCATTATTTTATGCTTTGCCTGACCGAAAAACCAGCCAAGTACGAGTCGGACTCGCGCACGAAGGGTTCCGAACCATCTAAAAAAATTTCATCATGTCTGTTGTATGTGACCCTCCTTAAATATTTTTTATATTTTGTTTTTTAGTATTTGTTGTTATAGAAATACATACAACATCTGTGAATTTCAACTGTCTAACTATGACGGTTCCTGAGATACAGACTGGTGACAGACGAACGGATAGTGGAGTCTTAGTAATAGGGTCCCGTTTTACCCTTTGGGCACGGAACCCTAAAAAATACTATTTTCTTACATCTCCAGGATTCTTGCCTACCGCACTATAAAGTTGGTTGGAAATGAAAGGATTTTTAATACAAAGATTTCGAATAAGTTCGTGCAAGAGGCCGAAATCGATATACATTTATGCCTCTCATAAAACTAAGTTGATGAAGTGTATGAATCAATGGTGCGAGAAGACTTTGATCTAGCGTCAGACATGATCCTTTCGCCGTGGACTGTGTATAATTAGCCTATACGTGACCACAAAGGCCGTGAGAACTCATCCTTCATATTATTTAGAAGGAAAATTGAAGCATAAAATCGTTACATGTATAACAGAAAACACATGTTAGTAACGATCCTTTTTTATTATCTTTGTTTACTTTTTATATGTAAATTTTATGTTTAGTTGAATAGATATATACGTACATAATATATAACTAATAATTTATAAACTAACTTAACCTTTACTTGCCACCTTGGGGTACAAACTACCCCAAGCCTATTTAAGTATAACAATTAAAAAATCATGGTTTAAAAGCAACATTTGTTAAATTTTTGGCTATTGTATAAAATAAACAATCTTTAAAAAAGCTTTTAATATGTTTTACAACAATTTTCAAGTCAAAATATTCAGTAGTTAATTTCTTATAACAATTTTTGTGACTGGGGTACAAATCTACCCCATGGTGGCAAGCACATAATTCAACAGAGGTGTGGCAAGTAAGGGTTAATAAACATTAAAAAAAACTAAAACAGCACTTCCGTCAGAAAAGAGCCGCTCAGCATACGTCGCTGCGCGGAAATCGGACGCAACATTGATTTTCAACGGATTCCTCAACTATTTTAACACCTAGATCCTGTTTTCGGTCTGTTTAATATATAAAAAGATTTTTTTATTAAAAAACTCAAATCTATACATAACTTTAATTCAAATCTACTACAGGGGTTTTAGTGACACCGTATACGATATAATATGACGCGATAATAACGCACATCTGTACTGAGACAAAATAACACCAACATTTAAAATTTTAATGGGTCCAGTGAAAACCTGAACACAAATGTTTGCTCAGCTGCTCACATCCACAATTAGGCTGGTTTTAGTCTTAGGCTGGTTTTAGTCTTACGCCGACGGCACGCGCACCGTCAGCGCTGATGGCCGAGATATATGAACTTCTAGGAAGCGTTTTTGAATTACGCGTAGCTGTCAGCGCGCACGGTGGTCAGCGCCGACAGCTACGCGGCCGTACGCGTCGCGCGTCAGCCCGCGTAGCTGTCGGCGCTGACGATCGCACGAGCGCCTCTGCTTTCAGTGAGCGTTCTAGTGTCGAGCGGAGCGGACGTCGTCAGCGCATTTTGGTCGTCGTCTGTACAGTAAGGCGGTCAGCATGATACTAAATCGAGCCACGCTGAGCCTCAGCGCTGACAAACTACGCGCTGAGCTATGAGCGCTGACGGTCAGCGTGACACTAAAATCAGCCTTACGCCGACGGCACGCGCACCGTCAGCACTGATGGCCGAGATATATGAACTTCTAGGAAGCGTTTTTGAATTACGCGTAGCTATCAGCGCGCACGGTGGTCAGCGCTGATAGCTACGCGGTCGTACGCGTCGCGTGTCGGCCCGCGTAGCTGTCGGCGCTGACGATCGCACGAGCGCCTCTGCTTTCAGTGAGCGTTCTAGTGTCGAGCGGAGCGGACGTCGTCAGCGCATTTTGGTCGTCGTCTGTACAGTAAGGCAGTCAGCATGATACTAAATCGAGCCACGCTGAGCCTCAGCGCTGATAAACTACGCGCTGAGCTATGAGCGCTGACTGTGAGCGTGAGACTAAAATCAGCCTTAGAGTGTAATCGTTATACAGTACCTACTAAATAAAACAAATGCCGCTTTTGTCACGCGCTCAAAGTTATATTACTGAAGCTCTATTCAAACAAAGCGTTAGTTCAAAGCTAAACTTTACCGTACCTCCCAGTTTCAAATAAGGAATTTCTCGTGTACTAATTCAACATTCATTTATAATTTTTAATAATTACAGAAAGCACTTTAACCCATTCAAGTGGATTATAATTACTTGCGAACAATACAAAACTTGTGAATAACCCATGTATATATATATAATACATATATGTATATTATATTCAGCACATTATTTACATGTAGGATTATTATATACGGGATTATTTTTAAAATCAAACGAGTAAAATTAAAATGTTTTTATTTAAATAAAACACATAGTAAAAGCTACATTATTTAAATCACGAAATTTGCTATCGTACGCTTAAAATGTTTAGTTTTAAATCAGCATTTCCGATACAATAATAACTGTCTACGATTAAGACAATTTAGGGAAATAATTATAATTATGAAATCTTGTTCTAAATAGTATAGTGTAATGTATCTATAATTGTGGTACTGTTCATTTGAAATACATTTTCTAAATAAAACTTACGTCACTCGAACCCATGTTGCCCAATAATTTACTGCTACTGTCTACAACAGAGCGTAACTCGTTATGCCTATCTTTCCTTTCAGCCCTTTTGTCGAAACAATTTCAATGTCAAGAACAAACCATCATAAAGCCAATGAACCGGGAAATAAAATTGCGAGAGAAGATTATGAATATTGCCTTCAACCTGTTTACTATCGCTCGCTCGAATGTAAATGCTAAAAATGATGGTCTTAGATATTTTTTTTTATGTCAGATATCGACAGACGAGCATGAGGTTCACTAGATGGAAGGTGATACCTCAGCCACAGAACATCAGTCAATGATGCGCTGTCGACCTAATTTTTACTTCGAGCATTCGGAAATCCATAGACTGAAACCGAATCGCGCAATATGCACTTCACTGTTTTTCCATCTATGAACGGTGGTTCGTTACCCGGTCGGAATTTAGATATTCCTCCCACCCGATCAATGCCCGAAGTTACCAGACGTGGGGAAAACATGCTTACAGAAAATTATAAGCATGTGCTCCCAGTGGGATTCGAACCCACGACCCATGGATGCGCACGGCAGGTGTTCTACCGAACGCACCAACTAGCCCATCAGATAATAGACTTTCCGCTCGTGTTTGAGAATGGCGTTTCTTAATATAGGACCTACGCTTTAGCCGGAGTGCTCCTTGTAATTCCGTTATACAATATAGCCTTACACAATATACTTTCGTTAAATATATTGTGTGAGACTAGTGTTGAGTAGGACATACAAGAGGCGGTACATTTGTCCCGGACATGACGTCAAAATGTAAGAGCGGCTCGAAATTATAAAATGTACTACTTCAAATTGTATGTCGCGCTCGTTTTTTTCTCGATGTATTTGGGTCCTAAATAACCATTAAAAAAAACCATCAAATGTCATATTAATACTCGCTAATACAAATTATGCTCCGAGCTTCATACGCCTCACCTCATTTGAAGTGGGACATTGTACTGGCTCTTACAAACTCTTTTTGAAGTCCTGTACTACCCAACACTATGTGAGACTATAAGTATTACTTATTTTCCGTGATCTTGGCCCCAAATATACAGACCCCGATAGTTATAATGTAGCTTAAACATTACTTAAAGCTGTAGGTATGTAATATTTTATTAACGCGTTTAAATAATTGTAATTTGTTCTAAACACGATTTGAAAATTAGAAAAAGGATGAAAAAATATCTGAATCTCACTTCAATTTATATAAAAAAGACACAAATTAATGTTTGTTCACGCATCACTTCGAAGCGGCTGCACCTATTTGGACAATTCTTTTTTTTTATTGTAGTTGTAATTGTCAGGGCAAGGTTTCCATGAAAATATTGAAAAGGCATTCAGAAAAGTGAATAAATTGAGTTTAAATATCACTATAAAAAAACATTGCAATATTTTTTTCGAAATTATTTAAATGGGAGATTTAGTCTCATTTCCGTCCTAAGTCGATTCGAACAACTAGGATTCATATATTTTTCGGTGACAATTTAAGTAAGAAAATCTTCTATTAAAAAGTGACCACATAAGAGATTTTCTTTAAAACCTCGTATCTCTAAAAGCCAATTTTGTCTAAAGTTTATCTGACAAAAGAGCGTAATTTTCCGAGCTATTTGTTCAGAAAAGGGACCCATTCTCCACAGTAGAAATATTATCTGCCTTTATTAAAAGCGAGGATAAAAAATTTACCATTGTGGACTCTATATTGTAGCTTAACACCGAAATCAATTACAGAATATCCTTCAATTGTAAAACATAGACATATATTTATAAAAATGTATTCTCTTTGCTGACACGAACTCCGTAGTAGGTATAAGAATTACCACATAGAGTAAGAAAAATATTGGCTCTTCTTTCTGTTCCATATTTAAGTAGCTACATATGTAGTTTTATTTCTCAAATAATTTCGTATTTTATTGGCGCCCAAGAGTGCAGACTAAGTTAATTTAATTAAGAACCTTATTTCATTATGAAAGTTTTCACATTTTTTTACTATAAAATCTGTTAAACAAAATGTTCCTGATACTTAGTTCTGATAAGAGAAAACTATGTATGTCAGTCATTTCAGTTTTAATTTGTAATTGGTGTTTTGCTGACATGTCATATGATCGACTTGGTTGTTTGATTGGGTTATTTGAATCAGAAGGTTTAGCAAATTAAAATGCGTGTTGCTTGTTCGGTGTATAATGAACAACCTCCCTTCTACCAGTTCTATCGTTTACATTCTTATAATATACTAGTGATCTGCCCAGCTTCGAACATACGTCAAGGTGGATGGTGGTGGTGGTGCATGGTGGTATAGCTGTACTATAAACAAAAAAAATCTATTGGTGAAATTTTTTTTGCTCGAGTAGTTTTTGAGTTAAATTGTTACAAAAAAACATACAAACCTTTCCCCTTTATAATATTAATATATATAGATAATCTTTCATCTACGTAGCATGACGTCACATGCGTAGCTACATCGCTACGAGTATTTAAGTATTACTGTACTTGCGCGAGACAGAATTATATATTATTGTTTTTTTTTTATTCATATCACTTGCCATAACATGAGCCACCTGCCCGTTTGCCCCTTATTCTAACATATAAAATACAATTCTTACCTGTATGTTGTGCCATTGGGGCTGAGAGAGCGTAGGATGACAGCAAGAGCAATGTCAAAGCTAGCCTACACCACGTCTTCAGCATTCTGATCTGTAAAAAAATATAGAAAGTTACACTAGGCATACACATATACTAGGCACATATACATAGATAAAATGTATGGTTTATTAATATTATAATTATTTTTAATGTAATTATTTGTGTGGCGTTGAATAATTATATTTATTGATAAGAACGTTTTCTTGTTAGATTTCCCTATACCAAACACCCTGTACAATCAAATAACACAAAGGGTTTACTATAAATGTCCTTATACGACGCATCAAACTGTTTCAACCTCACCGTCATATGTAATCAAGTTATACCGTTAGCTCGGTTGAGCAAATTGAATTTGAGTTACTGTTCCGCTAGAAAATCCTATTCGAAATGCATGCTCAAGCAATGAATACGTACAAGTGCTTAAAAAGTATTGATCGTTAAGAATGTTTACAAAGTAATTTTAAAGTTAGTCAAACCTAGGAGTGATGCGTATTTATCGTAACAGACATAAATCACAGGTATTCAAAGATAACAGATAACAGTTGTTCCTGCGGTTGTGATATATGTATCTGTTATTGAAAATATCATGCTATACTAAAGAACAACTGTTCAACAAATACGGCTCTTATAGGCTCGTTTTTTGAAACCAACGAGGTCTTAATTAGTTGGAAACACTGAAGACGAAAATTCTATCCACAATTTTGTTGTTGGGATGAAGTTGCGCGTAAATATGTACTGGATTTCCATACGTCAAGGTGATGAGAATTAAATAATTGTTTGTGACGCGTGGTACGGCGATCGGCTGAGTCGGCAGGGATTAAATCAAAAGTCCCGTACAAAACTCTGAACTTCCGGTGCATTTTTATTATTTAGATATATTAGATATCGAAAGACGAGCATGAGTTCACTTGATGGTAGGTGATACCTCAGCCACAGAACATCAAACAATGTTGCGCTGTGAACCTACTTTATACTTCGAGCATTCGGAAATCCATAGACTGAAACCGAAAAGCGCAATGTGTACTCCACGGTTTTTTCATCTAGGATATTACTGATTGAGATATTATCATTTTATCCTACCTATCATAGTTTTCTTGCTCGTGAACCTTTTTAAAAATCATTTTGGAAATCTTATAATAATAATTGTTCTATGAAAATTCAATTCTTCTCTTTTTCTCGAAAAATAAAGATCACTGACTTCAAATAAAAGGTGCAATAAACTCCTAAACCAATTAATCTTTGAACTTTTTGAAAATTAAAGATGGAGAAAACGAATATTAACTTTGGCTTAACTTTATAATCAAGTATTTAATTGGATTTGTTGAAGTTAAATAATGGTTTACCTGCGGTTAAATAATAATTTGCGTCTGAAAGGCCAAATACATAAACTGATATAATTATACAAGTCAGTAAACACTTATAAGGCTTCGGTATTCCAATGTACATAATTATCAACATTGTTAGGTGTGACATCGAAAACATTGTCTTATTTGATAAGTTTATCATATTTAAATCATTTGGGGTATTTAATAATAATAGTAAAAAACAAAGGAAAAGAAGATAAAGAAATGGAAACGTTTTGAAAAACCCTCTATTTGATTGTCTTTGGAAAACACTTTTAAAAAAGAAAAACTACACTTAATATAATTTATATAATTCAACTACTGGACCAGACAGACGTCCTTTTGCCAGAATGTTGGCTTCAAAAAATAAAAAAATATATTTCTAGATTAAAATTTATATATTGCTATTTTCCCGTTCGTCATAGTTATCGTATAAATATACATAGCGAGACAAAAGATCTGAGAAGGAATGAAAATTTATATAACACTCTGCTGACCTAACATAAAATTATCTATCGGTTGCGGGTTCTCTGTTCAAAGTTAAAATAAAAAAGGTTGACAGCAGGTTATCGACCTTGGTCATGTGTCTGAGGATCACCTCATACGAGAAATAGTTTATCTAGAGAAAATACAAGATATTTTTTATTGACGGTACCTATTTCAAATGCCAGCGCTGAGTTGAAAATTATAATACCAAAAACATTACTATACCATCGTGCCGACCATAAAATATATAGTCATACAAAATATTTTATGCTAACATCGTATTTTTCACATGAAAAACTTGTTTTAACTTTACCTTATAGTATAATAAAGAATACTTGCTATCAATGAAAAACTTTTCCAATTAAAAAGTCGCGGGACCAACGATTTTTGCATTCCTACTAATGTTTTCTAAAGAAAGTTTTTTGCAACCAAATAGCTTACAGTTTTCCTATGTTCAACACGTAGCAAATATATACATTTATTTCGTATATAAGTTGTCTCGAACCAGTTTCCAATGTGTTCCGGTGACCTAGTTCATTTTCATCCCCTCTCGAACGTGCTGGCCTGGTAACAGAATACTTGGACTGAACTAAATGGGTTACCTTTTATCGAATTTAAAGCTGTACTGTGTAGTGTATAGTGAAAAATATATTGTTTTTTACCTGTGACAATATTTAGAACTAAAACTAACTCTGTACAAAAATCAATTTCGGTACGTGGTGGCTCCGTTTCACTATGAACTACGATTATAAGTATGTTTATACAAATATAACATTAAGTAATATGAAATAAGCATTTTGTCAAAAAAACAAGGATCAAAAGTCCCATCTACATCAGAGCCTCAAAAACGGTATATGAAGAGTCGTACGTATGAAAATAGTTAACATCCCTTCAGATGTAGGAGCGGATTTGAGTGTAGGACTGAAAATTATCAACAGGGCTAAATAATACTTTTCTATCCTGCCTTTTTAGCATAATATTATGTATATGAGCTCGTCTACGACTGTATAATTAGGTATACATGTAATTAGAAATTCCGCTGACGTCATTTTTGCCCTGTCTTGCTGTCACTGTCATTAACATACATTATATGAGAGACTGAACTTTAATTACCGTTTCAGTATTCCGCTGTAATATTTTTAACTTTAAATGTAGCCAATTGAGTAGCTTTTCTTCAAATAGAATTAATTTCCACACTCTTCTAATAAACAAATAAATCTAATTCTTCGTTAAATTCGTGTAGACAAAATTATACTCTGATTATATGTAAATAATGTACAAAATGCATTAAAATAGTATTAACTATTAACATTAAGAGGGCCCTTCCCGGTTCGACTATCGTCAACGCGAGCATGGTTGAAAAGCTTTTTGTTTCATGCAGCGCATACCTCTACCGCTAACGAGTGAGTGAGAACGCGATAACATTGAACGAAAAATAGTGTGCGGAAATTTCATAAAACTTGTTCTAGGAAATACGTGTTTTTCAGTAGTCTTTACAAGTTAATGAAATATTTTTATGTAATTTAGAATCTCCATTATATTTGCAAGGTTTCTATCATAACAAAATATTTACTTTCACAATTAATGAGTACATTATGAACCCCCAAAGTTCAGGTAATTTTTTTGCAAAAAAGCTGATTTTTGGAGGCTTATACTGAATTTATTTCTGAAAATTTTGAGATTTTGTTTCGATAGAAACCTAGATATAGTGCACGAGATACCTATTAGTTCAAAAGTTTCAAAGCAAAATCGGTTACATCGCCATAATCACATACGAGCTTTTGTATGGAAGTTGGGCCCACTTAACAATACATTCTGGACATCTCTAGCAGAAATCTCATTAATGGTTTATAATGAGTTTTTCACTAACAAAAGGACTTCGTTAAGATTATCTTTTCAAAGACGAAAAAAAAAACAACGCTAACGATAACGTACGAACCCTTTTCAAAGATAAATCTAGGTAAATTGATATCTCGCTTTTTCAACGGCAAAACTTTGTACATTTTTCTAAGAAAACGATAGTATTGAAGAGAGCAAAGCCTTCACACAGAATTATATCGCAGCTCTAAATGGGGAGTGACTTCGTATTAGCTGTGTCATGCGCGTGTTGTTGTGACACGAAGTAGGTACGTTATTAGAAAATTGTTAAAACAGCCGCACGCTAGAAATGGTACGGCATGATAAATGGTTAGGAAAAGGACTAATTTATAGTTTTTCAAATTGATATTTACATATTTATTTAATTTATTTTAATATTAATATACATTATTTGCGTAATAATAGGTGTACAGTATCAGCCTATCACGAGAAGCAAAACTTAATTTAAAACTATATCTAGGTTTGTGTATGTGTCTTGACAGTAAAAAAGATATTTTACAATTAAGAAAATGGGAATTTAAATAAAATACTTTATACAGTATTAAAACGGGATTTATTTTTTATAATATTATATTATCCCAACGTTTCGAGTGCTGAAAACGTCAGGTCACAAGCAGACTAAAAGATGAAACGAAAATGGGAAGAAAAATAAGAGTAAAATCTAAATAACTCCATGTGAGTATGATCCTAATACGTATAAGTACAGTAGGTAAACACTTTAATCGTCCAGTAAAGGAAGAAAATAAGTCTTCTATAATATGTATAATACTCAAAATATACACAGACAAAATATACATTACTCACCGAATCAAAATGAAGAAACCATAAACCAGTAAAGTTAGACGAAAAGCTGTCAAAACTCCTAACCCGCAATTTATTATAATTTACCTAATCACCCCAGTAGGGGTCAATTTAGTACCAAATAGTATTTAATGTCAATCTTAAGCGTAACTGCGTAATTAGATGATTATATAAGCCAATTAAAGAGTAATCTGCGACACCTACAAAACCAATTACTTAGATGTCCTCGCCACGTCCGGAGACGTCCTTCGATCACAGATTGGCTTTGAAAAGGGTCGCTCATTTCGTAAACATTCCTCATGTTACGAAGGAATCTTACACCCACGCGTACATAGGTCGACAAATAAAGGACATTATGTCTCGTACCTAACTACAAGACATAATGTCCTTTAAATAAAATACTTTATAACGGATTAAAACGCGGATGCTTTTTAGCAACCGTGGTCGCGGCAGACTGAAAGATGACAGTTGTCTGATTTGAAATATGATATATATTAATTTATTTTTTAGATAAGATAATATTATAGATGACAGTCTGCCGCGACCACGGTTGCTGAAAAGCATCCAAAACGTCGGCATAAATAATATAAATAATAAATAGCGTTTTAATCGTTATAAAGTATTTTATTTAAATGTGTGATACTCGTGTTAATAAAAGACAATATAAAATAATGTCTTCATCATTCATTTGTCGACCTACGTTATTTGACTATATGTACCTACCTAACATTTTATGTCGTTCATTTTTCCCAACCGATATAACTTGAGAATCTTCAAGAGCTGTTGCGAGATCTTTTGTCTTAAACAATAGGGAAAAAAATCAATACATTATATAGCATAACCTTTCTTGCTATTAGAAACATATTATCCACATATGAAAAAGACTTAGTTTTCTCTATACCAAAATCCGTCAAAATTGGTTCAATAGTTAACTCGTGATATCGTAACATATTATACAGACAGTTGCCTTTTAACTTCGTAAGTCCTGTAGTCTTAACAACTTAATGGTATATACGAGTATAATATCACATATTTAAATAAAATACTTTATAATGTATTAAAACGTGATTTATTATTTATATTATTAATCCCGACGTTTTTAATTCCAGTCTGCCCGTGACCATGGTTGCTAGAATCCGTAATGTCGGCATAAATAATATAAATCGCGTTTTAATCCGTTATTATTTACAAGATATTTATTTATCTTTAAAAGTAATTAAGTCATTGCTTATTAATTAATATGCTTATTATTAATAATAAGCAATAACTAAATAGCACGTTCATCGGTCAGAGCATACGTCCCGGGTTCGATTCCCAGGTTGGTCATTAAGTATTTCTTTCTCGCTTTTAAAAGTGTGGAAATGGTTGGTGATCAGAGTTTGAGAAGGGAGAGAGAGGGATGTTTGACGCCCGGAAGGGTGGATAACATAAAAATTAGTGGAAGTTTGAAACCTGTGCAGAGGGCACGTCAGGCGGAAAAACTAATTGTCAATAAGTTTGACTAAAAATTCGTCCCGCAGACACCTCCCATGTTGAGCATGGGAAGGTGTGATACTCGCGTTAATAAAGGACAATACATGTTTTAAAGCGTTCTATATATGTATTTATCGAGCTACATACATACATTCAAAGATCCATACTTTCTAATCTTAGGTACTAATTTTTAAAATTGTGATGAGTCAATTCCTATAGCACAATATTCACGACTTTATAAAACAGCCGTATTCGATTTGAACTCCACGATCTCAGAAATGTTTTCGAGTACGTGTTTTAATCGAATTCTAGTATGGACTTCGGAGCGTTTTCCTATGGGAAATGCAATTTAAGTATCAAGTTGAATGTTATCACTTTTATTAAAGTAATATACGTAGTACTGAGAAGCAGCGGCTGAATACAAAATTCCCATATAATAAATCCCGTACCGAGACGTACTTTTGCGTGAATTTATTGTCGCACACAATGGGTCTGTTATTATGATCAATCTTTTATGTACTCGTTACAAATGTACGAAGGCAAATTGTCTGTCTCCTTGTAGTAGGGCACAAACATAAGATATAAAATATTTCTCACCTACAATATCTTTCAATAATACATTGAAACGATTTAACGTAGTTTTTAATATGAATAATTGAAAAAAAAAACGTTGACGTATAATTTTTCCATAAATATATGTGTATTTTTACTACGTAGCAATAGTTTTTATAAAATAAATGTTTTCTTTAAAACCTGTTAATGCGAAGTTCCTAATATTACGAAATAGCACTTGATAATGAAAAAACTCAGACCAATTATACAAATAATGTATTATTCATATTGAATCTTCACAACAAAATTGTTATAAAATATTTTATCCGCCTTGATTAAGATACACCTCAAGGGTAAAGTACTCAAACTCATTAAGTATAAAATTTTAAGCTTTAAGTTATTCAAAGTTTACGGACAAAAGTACCTAATAATATAATAATAATATATATAAAGAATATAGCACAAATGTTAATTTCGGTGATATTCTTTCTATATTTGTCCCTAAACTTAAAATTTCATATTATTGACTTTTAGAATTACCCTCGATCTGTCCTGTAACCAATAATTATGTTTATCTATACTAATATTATAAAGACGAAAGATTTGTTTGTTACGATTTAACCCAAAAACTACTGAACCGATTTTAAAAATCAGCAACAAATCAGCGATTTTTCCAGCGACGTTTCATTTCATGGAAAATCTGTATTTCCCTCACCTCTAATCTAAATCTATTTTTTGAAATACAATACGATAAACATTTCAGCGGCTATCGAAACATCGAGCCGCATCACAATACTGCTATACTACCTAATTCAATTGAGCAAGTCAAATATTTCACAACAAAAGATAGATTAACAGCGGTCAAAGTTAATAGACTTTATCTCATTCATGACTCGCTCAACAAGTGAATACTGAATGAAGATGACTTGAGCGAACTGATCATTAATCTTATTCAGCTGTCCTATTGAATATATTATCTATGGCAGGGATGTCCAAGCTAGATGGGAATCCTAGCTAATAAAAAATACTAAATAGATAAGGGGGCCGCATAATATTTACAATTTACAAAAAACGGATAAAAATTGTAAAACGCAATTTTCTGTGTTTATGCCGATATTGCCTTGGACAACTCTGATCTATTATTGTATTAGTGGTTTAGGTATAAAGTATTCACAGTATGATTTGTCAAAATATAAAAATATAATTGAACCACAAAGCAATGTTTTTTCAATCTGTTTTAAATAGAGTAGAGCGTGACTCTCTTGACTCTTAGGTCAACCATTTAGGTATCCTACCTACGAGTATGTAGGTATTTGATATCACTGGGTCTTCAGATACCTTAGCAGTCAATACACCATATATAAAAAAAACATCAGTCGGTGCCAACCGGAATCCTAGATTCAATTTCAAGAATTCAAAAATAGACTGAAGCCTAAATGCGCATTAAACAATGTTACATAACATGTTTTTTTTTTATTTTATATTAAGTTTGTAATAAGTATACTTTTTATTCGTATTTTACAAAAGAGTTAGGTACCTAAGGTTTCTAATATAAAAATTAAAATGTAAAACCATAATTAAATATTAATATAGGACTTATTTCTTAATGGTGAGAAATAGCGACATGTACGTATATATACAAATATCTTAATATTTTTGGTTTTTAATTATTTAGGATTTTCTATATTTTATCTAGTTGAAATTAATTTATCAAGAGATACGAAAATCCTATTAAAATTCATTTTTAAAGATAATTTTACTACTATAGAAAGTAGGTATCTCATCATAGTACTTTCTCGTTTCAATACTGTTAACAATATACAATATATTATTTCAATCAGGTTGCGTGGACTTTATTTAAAATTTTCATTTAATAAATTCCAAAAGGACACTGAGTTGAAAGGATTTCAAAAAAATATTTGAATTTTGCTCATAGACAAATACATTTTAATTGGTATGAATAACTTTACGCAAAAATGACTATAAATAAACCTTATGTTCTAAACTATTCCAAGTTTTGGGCAGTCAGTAGAATCTCGTAGAACCCAAAGTATAAAACGTAGGTATTTCATACATATTTCTACCACTTCGAAACCCTCTACGATTTCAAAATATTTCCGCAAATACAAATCGGTGAAATCTATCAAATTACTAATACAATTTTTTTATTATCTACTTACCGCTAAGTGATTTCCCGCGCCGAAATTTGAAGTTCAATCAAACACTCGAACGACCGATTACGAGGACACTGGACAACGTTTCGCGTTCTTCTTCGTATTGCGATTTGCGCCTTACTTGCGGCTCATGCATCGCGCCTGCGCTAATTCTATGACGTCAATGAGTTCTTTCACAAAATACAGATTAAAGGCAGGTTTATTTAAATACCGCATCGTATAACGTACGTTTGAGTATGTTTGAGTTTAGAAAAGGAAACGGTAAGAGCTCTACGCTTAATTACTAGGGATTACCAGGGATACTATTTTCACGTAGGTATAAGTAGCTTCCTGAAATTCAGTGAACAATAGTAGTACTATAATGACCTATTTTAAAACAGGTCAGTCATTAAGCTATGTTTACGTTAGTCGTGATTATAGAAAATTAGGTTAAGTTGGATACTATTTCTGTCACAGAGAAATTCAAATAGCAGATACTGCATTCTATAGCAATTTTTTGTCGCAATTTGTGTATGAACGTAAATGAATGTAAATAAACGAAAGCTCAACTGGAGATTTATAATTTCGTTGTATATAATTAAGAGGTATTTTAGTCCCTTTAGTAAGAAATGTGACAAATATGACGTCTGTTTCACAGGTTATTTTTCTTTCTATTTACGCTTAGATCTTAAGACGTTATCAGGTCCTTCTCTAGGGTTTCATACAGTGGCGTAGCGTGGGTGTCAGCCGCCCTCTTATTTAGGTACTAGCTGATGCCCGCGACTTCGTTCGCGTGGGGTTCACTTTAAGCTGAGCTTTTGAGCAAGCTTTCTTCAAATGACATATCCTCCTCCACCCTCTGTACTTGGTGATTTCTTTTGGGAAAGAGCTATCAAATTAGTCATTGACTGTTGCTTTTGCATCATGTTATCGACATGTTTAATGGTGGTTGAGATTGGGGTTTGAAGGATGATTTGATATTCAATAGTTGAAATAATTAACCTGACTTTAAAGAAACATTAGGGAAATTCATATTAATTAAATTTTCAATACATTTTCTGTCTTAAATAGATGCGTGCGTTCATTTAATTGGTTATTCTCATTTTCGGACATTTTTTTAAATTCCCGGGATTCCTGCCCGGGTTTCCGGTGCTAAATGCGGAAACCTCTAAGATACGGAAGCAAAAAAGCAATGTCGAATAATCGTAATTCTGTTTAAGAGAAAGGATTGATGAAAAGGTGAAATAAATGATCTCATAAGAAATACTTTTTCATATATTATTTCAATAATACATTTTCTATTTTTTTTTATAATATAGTTCTTTCAAAAAATAAATAAATAAATACAAAAAAATATTTCTTTCATTTCAACTTCAGATTCGAACTCGCATCAAAAGCTACGCAATGGGACTGCATATCCACTATTCTATCCACTATTCTACGAATACATATTGCAAATGGCGAAATAATCAAACTATTTCATTTACCTACATATCAGACTGTGATTGACATCTGACAATTCGAAAAAGTTCAACGCGAGTCAGTTTGCATTGCAATTTGGTGATATGGTGCCTTTAAAATAATATTTAAATGATGATAACTTTTCTTTCCGATAACCAATTTCGATGAAACAAAGCCTATATGTTGCCCCGGGCTTTCCTTAATATATTTGTGTAAATTGCATTAAAATCGGTTCAGTATCTTCGGAGATTAGCGTGAACAAACAGACAGACAGACAGACAGACGGACAGACAGACAGACAGACAAGAATCTTAAAAATTGCATTTATGCATTCTGCTACCCTTCTTTTATCACCCCTCTTAATTTCTGGTAAAAATATTTAGTGAAGCGTAATTTCGATCCTACTCTTTTATTATATGTATAGATTTAAGACAAATAAGGTACAGTTCTAAAGACGTTTCGGCAAGAACTGTCATCATTATTGTATATATCACAGGTTAAAATATAATAAAAGTCACACATATATTATATTTCTATGACATTTGACCATCAGCAGGCATTAGACTCTTTTCCCAATACTGCGGCAACTGAGACTCGAAAAACATGCTTCGTGAAATCATCAAAGAATAATTTTTGTAGTCGAACGGCGCATGTCTGAAGAGTGGATGAGGTACGGTGCTTCAACGAAGCTCCATGATTTTTTATGGGTTTCCTTTCTAACATGCGATCTGGCAGTGCCGTGCAGAAGGTCAAAGGTCAAAGGACAGTCGTGCGTCTTGGCAGCTTTTCTTTATGAGCTTTTGCCAATTCTTGCAAATTCTCGACTTAACTAGTAGAGGATATTGTCGTGCCTCGAGGGAAACTTGTGGTACAACATTCCTTTTGAGTCAGAGGGGGGGTCAGATTTCGATTGCTGCGGAGGCTCTTCACCAATAAGCTTTAGGTATGCCCTTTTTTTCAAAGGAACCAACGTCGTAAAACATTCATCCAAGTCGCCAGCGATTTGGATGAATTTTTGAGCTAGTGTAGTGATAGTGATCTGCACACATGAACAAAGTGCCTCTAAACATAATTATGAACACTAAGAAAAGTCACTGGACATTATCCTAGTTTTTAAGTAAAGTAATACTGATAGTATATTTAGGTAACGAAGTAGAAATGCATTTAAAGAAATAACAATTTATTTCAAACAGAACCAAATCCATTTACAACAATAAAATAAATAACAATTGGAGCAAAATTACCACAAACAAGATTAAATTAAAACCAAAGGATCGAACCATCTCGGAGTTGTAGATGTGCACGCCACGATTGCCGCCAGCAGACTGACTTGTGATGGTTGTGCGCTCTGCTTTTATAGTCGATATTACGCACGTGGGGGTAATACCAACCTAAGAGTCGCACGTGGGCGTAATACCAACCTAAGAGTCGTTATTACGCACGTGGGGTTATGCCAACCTAAGACGGCTTCTCCTGACTATGCGGCGTCCTCGTTCGCAACCATAGCCACCAGATCTTATGCGCCAAGGTCGCGCAGCTGTTGCTGCGGCGCTGTCGTCGTACGGTGCACGAAGGAGTCATAGAGTCGAACGATGACTCTTCCTCTGCCCCTTATGGTGCCAGAGCAGCCTCAGGTGTGCAAGAAGGATCAGCACCTTGGTCTTCAGCTCTATTGTCCTCGTCAGAAGTGAGCTCAATATAACACATTGCCATAGCTATAACAACAAACTGGCTTAGCAGTTCGAACGACTAAATTACTTGGTATTAGTTATGCATGTAAGTGAGCCATTTAGTTTTATGAAGTTTTTTCTATCACCTGGAGGTCTCCACGTTACACGTCTCAAACCTTGCACACACCCATGAACCACCATACAGCATGTCCATGTTAACTATCGTTGGCAAGGTTAAGTGTCCAATCAACACTGAACCAGTGACTCGAAATGAAATGAACGTCAGACCGCAAGACTCGAGCACCGGTCGATAAACCAGTAATTTGGAATCAAATCAGCATCATACCACCTGACTATGGCACCGGTCGATGAACCAGTAATTTGGAGTCAAACCATCATCAGACCGCCAGACTCGGGCACCAGTCGATGAACCAGTAAAAACATCATCAGACTGTCAGACTCGGGCACCGATCGATGAACCAGTAATTTGGAGTCAAACCATCATCAGACCGCCAGACTCGGGCACCGGTCGATGATTCCGTAATTTGGAATCAAAACATCATCAGACCGCCAGACTCGGGCACCGGTCGATGAATCAGTTATTTGGTGTCAAAACAACATCAGACCGCCAGACTCGGGCACCGGTCGATGAATCAGTTATTTGGTGTCAAAACAACATCAGACCGCCAGACTCGGGCACCGGTCGATGAATCCGTAATTTGGAATCAAAACATCATCAGACCGCCAGGCTCGGGCACCGGTCGATGAACCAGTAATTTTGTGTCAAAACAACATCAGACCGCCAGACTCGGGCACCGGTCGATGAACCAGTAATTTGAGATAAAATCAGCATTAGACCGCCAGACTCGGGCACCGGTCGTTTCAAACAACTCATGTTACTGTAGGTGAAAAGATTAACACCAGCTGTATCCCAACCAGCCACCGTTGAACTTTGCTTGAGAGGTAAAGCATTACCGTAATTTGTTTAGTCATAGCATGAAATAGAACCAAAAGTAGATGTCGTATGTAAGTCTGTGAAAAGGTAGGTATGTCAGGGGGTAAGGCCTTTTAATTAGAACGATAAGGGCTTTTGGGGACTATGACTAAACAAAACTACGATTTTTACTTCACCACCCCAAAGTAGTCGACTGACTAAACTTACATTGAAATGAAGTAGCACACGCATCTGGGCACTACTCCCCACGCCAATGCACCATATACTCGGCCACCACTTGGGTGGTCTTGTCATATAACCCACTCAGCAGCTTCAGCTCGTAGCGGCAGCTTGGCAAAGTCCTCAAGACCTTGTATGGCCCCGCTCAGCAGCTTCAGCTCGTAGCGGCAGCTTGGCAAAGTCCTCAAGACCTTGTATGGCCACGCATACCTGGATCAAGCTTCCCCGTCAACTGGGAGTACTTGAACACAATCACCATGTCTCCAATCTGAAACATACGAGACGGACAGCATTCTGGTTAGCATAGGCTTCCCGACGGACTTAATTTCAACTCAGTAGCTCAATTGTATTGGTACGGCACATTTCACGCCATGCCGCTCTATCTGGCCGCGCAGTCTCAGTAGCCACATCGCGGAATAGACTCCTGATAACGGGAGCCGCGTCATTAATGCTTACAAAAAGGTTTAGAGGAGACACCTGCGTAGTATCTCGCTCGATCGCGTTCAAGACTGCAGTCTCCACATAGTGTCCGACCACAACAATAAAGTTGTTCCATAAACAAACCAAACAGTTAGCCACATACTTGGCTACGAACCGATGCAGGCCCGGGAACCAGAAGTGCTTCAGGATCAGGTCTTTCGGCACCGATGTGTTCGTGTTCACCGTCGAAGACCCATAGAAAACCAAACCTGGCGACCTTTGCGTATGTAGCACAACAACCGCGCCAAAAGGAGGGGCCTCACTGGTGAGAAGTGGCAGTAGAGCGCGTCATTTTGATGCACATACCGATGAGAGTCACAGCCCATAATCGCTCGACGAGCCGCTGCGTCTCCCGGTCCACGGCCCGCGGGATCTGGCTCCCGCCCTGTTGCGTGGCCTTGTGATATTGTTGACCTCCACTGTTGGGTTGCGGCCAAGATAGCCAGCACAACACATAATTGCACCCTTTCGATATTCTATGTCGAAAGTAAAGTCGTTCAGATACATCCACCAGCGGGCAACGCGTGGCAGTAGGTTCTTCCTACGCTCAGTGGCTTTGAGACAAAGCTCTCGGCCAGCCACGATCCTGAACTGAAATACCAACTATACAATCGCGGAAGGATCGTAGACCTCTAACAACCGTCAGCGTCCCCCGCTCCCAAGAGCGATACTTGCTCTCTGCACCCTGTGTGGCCTTGACAAAATAGGCAATCACATGCTTCCCACAGTCACCGTGGGTTTGCATCAGAATCGCACCATAGCCGTTGCTTTCAATGCTGGTATGTTCCTCCGTTGACAGCTCAGAATCAAAGACTGCCAACACGCCCTCGGTGATGAGTCTCTGAATGATGCTCCGACGTACCTTTTCTGGCTCTGGGCCCCAATGGAACCCTCTCCTTGGTCAGTCGTGTGATGTCGTCCGGACACTGCATCCCTTAATGTAGCGTCGGAAGCACCCAGACAGACCTAATAACTGAACAACCTGCTTGACGTTCTCAGGGTGTAAGAACTTGACAACATTTCGACCTTGTGAAGACTCGGCCTCACCTGACCGTAACTAATAACCCTTCCCAGGTACTTTACTTCCGTAAAGAAACATTTTCGAAGGGTAAGCGAGAAGCTGACATCAGTCAGGGTTTGGAGAACGTGTCTCAGCATGTTTATCCCCACTTCTACCGTTGAACTCACTAGAAGTACGTTATCGAAGAAGATCAGGATTGATCCTGAATCGTTGAAACATCGCAGCATACTGTTGATAATGCACTGATACGCTATGAGAGAATTGGTCAGTCCAAATGGCATTTTGACGTACTCATAACGTCCTTCCAGGGTATCAAAACCCGTCTTGTGAATGGACTCTTTATCAATGAGATGAATGGAATACGCGCATGATCTCGAGACCTACGGCTACTCCCCGCTGTCTCACATCGAAGTGCTCCTCTGTGCTCCAATGTCAATTACGACAACAATCACGGTCACGATACTCGCGATCCGACACAGTCACAAAACAAGTTCAAATGTTAGCAGCTATAATTTTGCTCCAATCAAAACAAGATTTATTGTCAGGCTGTTGTTAACTTTAGTGGGTAGTTGAATACGAATCCCAATTCTGAATTTAGGTAACGAAGTAGAAATGCATTTAAAGAAATAACAATTTATTTCAAACAGAACCAAATCCATTTACAACAATAAAATAAATAACAATTGGAGCAAAATTACCACAAACAAGATTAAATTAAAACCAAAGGATCGAACCATCTCGGAGTTGTAGATGTGCACGCCACGATTGCCGCCAGCAGACTGACTTGTGATGGTTGTGCGCTCTGCTTTTATAGTCGATATTACGCACGTGGGGGTAATACCAACCTAAGAGTCGCACGTGGGCGTAATACCAACCTAAGAGTCGTTATTACGCACGTGGGGTTATGCCAACCTAAGAGTATTTTAAGTTTTTTTTTTTTTTTTTTTATGTCAGATATCGACAGACGAGCATGAGGTTCACTTGATGGTAGGTGATACCTCAGCCACAGAACATCAGTCAATGATGCGCTGTCGACCTAATTTTTACTTCGAGCATTCGGAAATCCATAGACTGAAACCGAAACGCGCAATATGCACTTCACGGTTTTTCCATCTATGAACGGTGGTTCGTTACCCGGTCGGAATTTAGATATTCCTCCCACCCGATCAATGCCCGAAGTTACCAGACGTGGGGAAAACATGCTTACAGAAAATTATAAGCATGTGCTCCCGGCGGGATTCGAACCCACGACCCATCGATGCGCACGGCAGGTGTTCTACCGAACGCGCCAACGAGCCCGTCCAAGTTAGATGTAAATTACTCATTAGCTATTATTAATAATAATTTTTGGCTAGATTGTAATATCATATCATAGAAATGTGAAAGTATGGTAAATCTAAGCCATTGCTACAGCATTTATTAGTAAATAATTAATATTTTTAGTTATAAAGAATAGACTATTTTTTTATATTATGTATATTATAAATATCTTAAGTATTTCAGTATTTACTGCCCCAATATTACATCTTGGTCAACCAGTTCACAGATTAATTATAAGCAAACTTATTAATAAATTATTTCGCAGCATCTGTGGATTGTCGCGAAGGCTGTCGTTTATGTACATTTGGTTTTCTCAGTCTGTGGTAATTGGGCATTACTTTACTAAGAAAGTCTAACTGAAGCAGTTGGGACGGCTGTTTTTCCAACGCTTCTCGAATGTTATGCTCTGAGCCCCAAATAACAGTGTTGTCCACTAACGTTTGAGGAGCAGTAAGTTGACACGACGCGCCTGTAACCAAAAAGAATTTTACTGTACTTAACATGTTGACAGATAAAACATCTGTGGATGTCATTTATCAATTAAATAATATTACCTACAGTAGGCCTGATAACATTAAAGGCTTATAAAAAACTAATATGCCCAACCAACATTTCATTTTCTATACCAACACAAGGAATGTCATTCTGCAGTACCACAGATAGTATTTCTACCTTATACTATCATGACTAGTTTACAATGTGCCTCATCACAGAGGCGACAAACTTCCAACATTGCACAGAGGGACATTTTATAAACATTTTTTGAGTCACATTATCATTAATTTGTGGAATAATACTGCTGTAATTAATATGTTAAATAAAAAAAAATGTATTGGTAAAAAATAGAAATTATACTAATTAATTCAAAATAACCAGTCTCTCAAAGTTCATACTAAAATAACATAATTATGAAATATCATGAAATTGACCACCGTGGTGCATTTATAAATGTGATGCGTTTACCACTCGTGGTCTTGGGTACAAATCTCAGGGTAGCAAGATATTAAAAAAGAATTTTTTGGTGTGACAGGACACCAAAAGGTGTTCAGCTACTTGCCTGTAAATAAAAATGATCAGTGAAACAGATACAGAAATGGGTCTGTCCCATGGGTAGGATACTCGTAAATTAACTTTATACTAACTTTGAACTGAAAATTTAAATAACAATAGATTTAATTTAAGATTCCTAAATTAACAGTCTTGCCTTAAAATGTTACATACTCACTAGCAACCTATATATGCTTAATAACTTAAATAGGTGATTTTATACCCACTTATATTAGAGCTGTTAATTATAATTATTGTGTTAAACACATACCAACAACACATCCACTGCCAATTTTAACATCAACACCAACAAATGATCGGCATTCAAACACATTGCTCTCTCCAACATGGCCAAAATATGATTCTAACTTGCAAGCAACCTCAAAAACATTATGAGCACCAATGAACAAAGGCTTTGGTGGATTTTCTTGTTTATCACACTTTCTGCAAATAATATAGACATTGAATATTGAGAAAATAATACATCTCTAAATAGCAATACAGTCCATCAATTTTATGTCTCTTCATAATTTTTTGATGTGATTATTTATTACTCATTTAAGCTGTGATGTTTAGAACAATTTCATATTTCACATACATAATAAGAATGTACAACCAAATGTAAAACCATTACAATACATCAGAATTCAGATTAAATATATATATTTTTATTTTTATATATTATCATTATGGGATTATTCTAAAGATTAAAAAGTCAAGTCAAGCCAATTCTGTGAACACAAAACTGGAATGCCATTACAAAATTTTTAGCAAAGTAAATATATATTTCACTAAATTTTAGTACAAATCATATTGAAACTTACTTGTGAATAATAGTTGAGTATTCCTCAATAATACAATACTCAGCAATGAAGATGGGACCACCTTCTGCTATTATAGTCACTCTCGGATGTATAACAGTGCCACCACCGATAGTTATATCACCTTCCAAAGTACAGTCCTCGCATACTGTTGCTCCTGGTAAAATTTTAATACTGAAATGATGAAAAATGAAGGTAAATTCGATTTCTAGTAACATACACAAATAACTATTCCATATATAATCTTAAAGTATATTTACTTATAAGACATATTCACTGCAAGTTGTAATTTTTTTACAAGTTAAACCTAATTAATAATATCAATAAAGGTACATGAATTAAGATGAATATTGAAACTCGAAAACTAAAATTTAATATTTATATTTCCCAAATCAACAAAATATGTAGAATCTATAATAATTCTTGACAGTTAGGAGTTAACTGTCAGCTGTCAATAATTTAACATCACAATTCTGTCAATTCCTACAACCACAGCATTATTATAACAAAGCACCCCTTTGTCATTAATTATTATTAACAGTAAATAGCAGTAAATATAATATGGAATAATGATAACTAAATATTTATTTTTATAGAAGAAAGATTTTTTATATTGTCTTGGTTTTTTACATAACTGCTTTACTCGTTATCATCTACTTCATTTTGCATTTTATCTGTTGCCTGGAAGAAATCACATTTCGTACTCATATATTATATATCTATATTTATTGTTAAATAAATAGATAATAAATAAAATAATAACGATCATACTTCTAAAATTTTAAAAACACGTTAAATTACTATTTAAATATTAGTATTTAAAAGTTGTTATTGGTTGAAGAAGCTTTAGACACTGTTTTAATTTAAACAGGCGCACCTATGCTAGTTTGGCTGATCCGCCCGGGTGGACGCTCCTAATCAGACACTCGTACAGACTACAGAGCCGTCACCGGTAATAGGACTCTTGTTCCGGGCATACCTCACCCGGATGAGCTACGGCACTACTAAGCTGAGGTACGTGTCTCGCAGGAGACGACGACGAGAAGTATGTCCTAGCAAATCCCTAAATTTAAGACTCATTCAGCCACAGTGCTCATCACTAACGTTCGCATTAAGCTTTAAAGACCAAGACCGACAGCCAGATTCCATTCAAATAAAGTTTGGCTGATGTCTAAAGTCTAGCTGTCAAATGTAAGTTAAGATTGGAACAAACAAATTTTTTATGTTGGTAAACTTTGAATATTATATTTTTTCCTAACGTTTTGATTGCTTCACAAGAAGTCTAGTAAAGGATCAACAGACTGGCAAGTTTTGTACGGATCTACTTATGACAGGTTTATCATGCGTTAAAGTATGAGTTATTCAAGGTATGTGCCGTTCGTTCAATCGCAAAGAACTAAATCAATACTGAGTCGTTGACAAAATGATCTGGGTCGTTCGACCCGTTAAATCAATTGATTGGTTCAATTTCAAATGAACCAACATACGAGTAACAAAGCAAGCAATCGTAATTCGATTGCGCAGATTTGAACAGGAAGCCTATTACCAAAACACGAATCTTATTAAGACGAATTAGACATTATGTATTTCGTTTAACATAAGATGATAATTTTCAATGTACTTATAATTAAAATTAATGTATAATCGTAAATAGAATTGAAAATGATATCTAAATAAGTTAAAATACGAAGTTGTTTGTACTTTCGTTTCGTTCCGTTCGATTTTTTTTGGATCGTTCAATCGCGAACATCACATTCTTATATGTTATATTATTCGATACAGCAACGGAATTACTATATACCTACTAGTGGTCCAAAATAAAACAAATATATATGCTTAATGTTTTCAATAAAGTAACAATAACATTTAAAAGTAATAAAGACATCTATAAAATACTCGTTTTACTATTCAAAAATGTCTTCCCTTAGAAAAACACAAAATATTTTTTCCCAGCAATAAGAAAGTAAACAGTCCGCAAACTAATACAAATACAGAGCCAAAAAGCTTAATATTTTTATGATTATGTGGACAATTTAATACTAATATTGTCTATTATTATTATATTATCGATTTAATTTCTAGGAATAAAGTCTATGGCCATATGTTGGCCGGGGACTAGAAATAGGCCTTTCTTCTCGAATTCCACCTCACAAGGTTTAGGCGCGCCAGGCTGGGGGGCAAACTTGTAGTTCAATGTCAAATTCGATAATGCATGGCGTACGGATATTAATCCGAATCTCATACCTGAAAACAAATAGTTTTTTTATAGATTTCGTTTAATTATTCTCATTTGAGAGAGTTGACTTAACATGACGTTATGCACCTATTATAAATATATTCAAATTCAAATCATTTATTTATTTAGGTAACACCATGATCACATATGAACGTCAATAAAAACAATAAAAAATAAGTTGCTTCTTATTTTACATTAACTGTTCTATATATATATAACACATAGTCGAAATAACTAATATCACCGCATACATGAATTCAAATCCGACCACCACAGTGCCAACGAGACACCACAATATTTACTGAACATACAAAATTAAAGTGTCTTACCAATACAATTCCTGGGACCGTCACCGAAGGGCAAATATGTGAACGGTTTGATATTCTGCTCATTTTCGGGCATAAATCTTTCTGGATTGTATTTCAACGGCTCAGGGAAGTAGTCAGGGTCATAATGCATTCCGATGGCGTTCACATACACTGGTGTTCCTTTTGTGATGGTTAACTTGTTATCGATCGCATAGTCCTGGGACGCAACCCTGTCTAACCAGCCCATCGGAGAGTAAAGCCTTAATGTCTCTGAAATGTGGATGGTGCCAGGAAATCATCAATGACATTGTAGGTGGTGGAATATTCCAATCATTCAATAGGTTTAAAATTGATTTAGTCTTATCAAATAAAATTTAAATACGATTCTGTTAGTGGAGTAAACATATATTATGATTATCCATGGTATTAAGAATACTTGGATTGCGAGTTCTACCGCTGGGTCTGACTTGATCATACATACATACATATACATCACGCCTCTTTCCCATTGGGGTAGGCAGAGATCACGGAATTCCATATGCTCCGATCCTTACATACCACTTTCGCTTCTTCTACTTTCATCAATGCTTTCATACACACTCGACGGTTACGAGTACTTTTGACCTGGCCCTAACTTGATTATATGTTAATACAAATATATTATTTCCTGTAACTGATGACTTTCTTTATAAAAACGGTTGTGTATCGACATACTAATAATTATAAATAATTTTGGTATTAAACAATATGGATTTTTGAATGACTGTTATGTAAAAAAAATAGGTCGACAACACATCGTCATTCATTATTGATATAGTGTATTGACCACGCTCATGTGCTGTCATTTTAAATTACTTATATACAAAATCTTTGAACTATCTCAGCGCAAGTAGAGTGGTTTACCTTTAACGACAGCATTAAGGTAGGGCAATTCCATAAGTTTCGTTACTTCCAAGTTGCCTTCTTTAATAATTTCCGAAACTTCATTATATATTTTCTCCTGAAAGAAAAAAACAAACACAAATCAGTTTCCAAAGTGACATACCTTTAAATAAAAAAAAATATTTTAATCATTTAAAGAAAATCTAATGTCGACACTCGATATGAATAACATTGTAACTATTTTTACACTATTATCTAATTATCTCGACAATGAATTAAGAAAACAAAGAAGCGTATTTTGGACTTACTCCCATATTTCTATGACCATTAGGTTCATTTTTACATAAAAATTTTTTCATTGTAACTAACAAAAAAATATGTATTTCATGAATAACAAAAAGGTAGATTGGCTTACGATAATATAAAATAAAATCCTAAAACATTTTAAGTCATTAAATAATAGTAAATATTTATACAATATTTTTCATTACAAAATGTGAGAAAAAACTCAATAAACAGCATTGTAACTGTGCAACTCTTTCTAATGCATGTTATCTCTCATTAATCTATGAGCCGATTTTTTTTCTTAAATATAAAAAAAACTATAGTAGGTAGGTAATTATAATATGGAACCATAATATGGATCCGAACAAGCTGCTCAAATTGTAGCATTGGTGCGGGAGGGCTTGGATCAACAAACGATTGGTAGAAATTTAAATTTAAACCAGTCTACGGTTTCTAGAATATACAGTAGGTTTGTGGAGACAGGTTCTTACAAAAGGTACAGGCAGAACTCGAGCAACCACCGGTCGTGATGACCGATTTATTGTTACAACTTCCCTGCGAAATCGTTTCCTCACGTCAGTTAACATCAAAACAGAGCTTAATGAAGTGCGTGGAGTAAACGTTAGTGCACGAACAATAAGAAGAATAAAGGAAGCGGATATCACTCCTTTTAGACCAGCAAATTGTCCAAAGTTGTCTGTAGCTCACAGACAAGCTCGCTTAAGATTTACGCGTGATCACCTAAATTGGACAGATGAGCAATGGGCCTCCGTTTTGTTCACAGACGAGTGTAGGACATGTTTATATGGTGCAGATGGTCGCAGAAGAGTATATCGTCGACGTGGGGAGCGATATGCTCAAAGTTGCATTGAGGAACGTGTTCCTTTTGGAGGCGGTTCTTGCATGGTCTGGGGTATCGATGAACGGGCGAACAGAACTTGTGTTAATTGACATGGTCCGTCAAAATGGTAGTAGAGGGGGTTTGACTGCACATCGCTACATAACAGAGATTTTAGAAGATCACGTGGTGGCTGGGATACGTACAATGAATTCGCCAGCACGCAGCCCGGATCTTAATCCCATTGAGCATCTTTGGGACAATTTAAAAAGAGCTGTATGTGCGAGAAATCCTGTGCCTACGACAGTGGCACAACTAAGAACAGCACTTTCAGAAGAATGAGACAATATTCCGCTAGATGTTTTAATAACCCTAATCAAATCTATGCGGAACCGATTAGAATCCATAATAAGGGCACGTGGAGGTAATACACCTTATTAAAACATAAAAAAACCCTTGCATAAAGCTATTGTTAAAACCATTTTTTTAATTAAACCAATTTTCTTTAAATTTCTGTTTCTCTTCAAAAGTTTTAAGGTTCTTTCCAGTACACAAACTTAAACTTAAGGATATGACCCTACGCTGTTTTAAAGTTAACAAACCAATCTAGACGTTTCAATTTAAATCTGTGTAGAAAGTTTGCATACTTGGTTAAAATATTTATTTCAAAGTTGTTTTTTACTTTGATGCAGTTTATGAGTCCGTCAGTGTATATACTCTGATACAGAAAATTAAAAATTGATTGTCAACTTTCACGAATATAAAAAAATAATTATAAATTCCGTTGCTTCTGTTTTTTTTTCATTTTATTTACTGTTATTTTGTACTTACTTCAACAATCTTACTAATCATTATAAATGCGAAAGTTTGTGAAGATGAACTGATGGATGAATCGATGGATGTTTGTTGCTCTTTCACGCCAATATTTTGATGAAACTTTACAGTAATAACCTTATACATCAGAAATTTAACACATAGACTACAATAATATAGAGTATCGTCTACTTTACTACGCACGCACTAATTCTACGCAGTCGAAGTCGCGAGCAGAAGCTATTTTAATGTAAAGTATAACTAAATTAAAGTATATTTTAATGTTATAACCACATCAGTGGTTAATGGTTTACCCGTGTGCCTGGGTTCTGATCATGGGGAAACCAATGAATGTTTCGGTTTGGTAGGCATAGAAGGCTGATCACATACTTGCCTTTAAAAAAAATGATCAGTGAAACAGGCACAGAAACGAGTCTGCTCCATGGGCAGACACATAGGGGTTACGGGTTCACTTTCTTTTTTTTTTAACAATGATTTACAATTCAATTAATCATATACAAAGACTGATATGTATAAAACTTAAGTCTGTAAAAGGAATTACGATGATATTCATTAAAAAATATACGTGTTTTAAAAGCAAGAACTATTGTAACTTCAAATACAATGTTTTTCATTTCATGGATAGATTAAAACTATACATTGTAACTATAGCAAAATCAGGCTTCTATTGGTTTTAATACAACGAGACCCTAAGCACGTTAAATAATGAATAAAAATAGACAACAAAATCCTTAGTTTGTTCAAATAGGCTTAAAACTTTCGCGGAAAAGTTGATTATAACATAATAAATTTCTTAAAATGGCTCCTCTGAAAACCATCCAAATATCAGTTACGATGTTATTCATATCGAGTGTCGATGTAATAAATTATTTTTATTAGTACCTGAATATGGGGGTTATGAGCTAATTGGTAAAGGGTAAAAGTAAGGGCTGATCCAGATGTTTCAAAGCCTCCCAAAAGCATTGTCGCCGCATTTGAAATAACAACGTCGTCAGTGATTTCTAAAACAATATTGTTGACATATAAATAATCTAAGTATTGTTAATTATTGACGTGTTACGTGAAAGGTGTTTCACCATTTTCTTCTCATAATATTGATTGGTAACATATAAGACGTCTACATATTATAATCGGTCACTGCCACTGCTACTCGCGTTACCCAAAATATTTCTGTGACAACGTGAAAGCCATGAATTATTTATTATACACTAGCAACGCGCCCCGGCTTCACACGGGTGCAATGTAGATGTACTATTCACAAACCATAGCCTATGTTACTCGCTGATAATGTAGCTTCTTATTGGTGAAAGAATTTTCAAAATCGATTCAGTAGTTTTTGAGTTTATTCATAAAATACAAAAATATAAATCTTTCCTCTTTATAATATTAAGTATAGATAGGTACATATTTAAGATATAATAAGGAAACCGCATGATTAAATCTCACAATCTTTAATGATAATTGAGAATATCGAAGCCAACTCTCGAAAGGACCAACCGGGAGAGTTCGGCTAGTTGAAATAAAGTCTCAATCATTTGTTAGCTTTTTTTTAAAATTAACTTTGCTTTCGAGCAGCATCTAATATTTGACGGTTTATTACCACAAATTTATAAAAGTTTTTACTTGAAAAATCGAAGGGTGTTAGTATTTGTGACTCTACTTTTTCTAAAGAAATATTCATTCTGTTTCTTTCCTTCCTCCATACTTGTCCATCATATACTGAATACGCGCTCGCAAGAAGCATTACACACAGGAATGGAAAGAATAAGTGACATTTTTTTCAATTTAGTACAGGGATTTCTGTTCTTCGATTTCGTAAAAAAGGCAACCCAGCGTAGATCCACTCGATTTTTTTCAATGAGATGTCGTTGCATCTCACGCAAAAGCCCAACCTCATCATACAGCTTGTCACTATCTAAGTCAATATTTAATAATTTCTGGAGTCCAATAAAGCTTATCCGTGTGATCAGTTCTTTTAGAGATACTTTTTCATTGCTTGGTATTTTGGATCTTCAAAGTTATACAGCCGGCGGTTTTTCCGAACCGATACGACTTGGGAACCTTCAAGAAACGAGCCTATTCTCATCTTAATAGCCGGCAACGCATCCTCAAGACCTCTGGTGTTGCGGATGTCCATGGGCGGTGGTAGTCACTTACCATCAGGTGACTCGCCTGTCCGTTTGCCCCCTCTAATATTAAAAAAAATTACATTTTTTGTAAATATATCAAACAACGCGTAACAAACCGGAGATATTATTGTACTCCGGGAGGTTAACCATTATTACCAGAGTCTCCCGAGCAATCCGGGAGGGTAGGGAACCCTAGCTAGAACCGATCGATCACATATTGTTATAAGTACCTAGTGTTAACTTACCTACTCCGTCCACTATCGGGCCGTCTCGTTTCAACTTTAGTAATGCGTCGACTAAGTCTTTCGGATCCTTAATCACTTTGTCCTTCCTCTGTTTTACTACAATATCGAAGACTTTTCTAAAGTAATCGGTTGACCATTTCGGGAATAAAGTAAACCTGAAGGAAAATAAGCATATTTTAGCTTTTATTAATTAGTTGTAATAACTCTTATGGGCGGTATACACGACAACGATTTATCGTAGCGATGTGACTGCGCAGTCCGTTTGTGCAGTTTTATCGAAGGTGTGTACGAAAATTGGTGCAGATTTTTATGGTTGGTGCAAACGATCGAGGCAGGAATAAATTTTATTCGATAAATCGTTGTCGATCGCGTTTGCACAGTTTTATCGTAATGTGTGGACGGAAACTCATCAGATAGTGAATAATTTCTTAATAAGATAAAACTCCTTTTAAAGCTTTCGTTACTTTTTCGTTAAATTGAAGAACGGCTTTTGTAGCGAGTTTTACCTCTTTAAAATATCTTTACTATTTTATTTAGGGAACTGCCAGAAAACATTATTAATTTATAGCTTTATTCAAAAACTTTAAGCAAAAAACCCAACAGATTTAACATTTTAAACAGTTATACATATTACGTATAATATTTTTATACATTATGCAAACTTAACTTTGAGTAATCTTTTTGTAGAACTTTATACAACACAAGTTTCAGAAAT
Source organism: Anthocharis cardamines (assembly GCA_905404175.1). Taxonomy (NCBI): domain Eukaryota; kingdom Metazoa; phylum Arthropoda; class Insecta; order Lepidoptera; family Pieridae; genus Anthocharis; species Anthocharis cardamines. The sequence continues at coordinate 10,378,731 of FR989962.1, read as the reverse complement.
GATTCCACTGTCTGTTTTGATGTCAACGCAGACAACTTTATGTATTCGTACGAGCAAACCCCTCAATGATACAGACAATCTTTCATGATGGCTTATAGCTTCTCTCATCACGATATTGTTTTTTTTTATTAGCGGTGTAACTAAAAACAAGTAAGTGTAAGTATCTTCATTCATCCTCAAATAATTCAATCCAATCCAATGCCAATCTTATCTCATTTAATTTTATGTGTATTGTCAGCCTGTCCTTATACCACACAGTATGTTCTCCTATTTTTGCACAAAATAAGCCAGGTTATCGCAAGCGCTTCATCGTCTTCTATCGCGGATGACATGTTTATAGTCTGAGCTTCTGCAGAGAAGTGATGATCGATGCAGATATCGTAGACGTGTGGACACTCAATGGATGTTCGATAAACTGCACAGACGGACTGCGCAGTCACATCGCTACGATAAATCGTTGTCGTGTATACCGCCCATAACTTACAAAAGTAGTACAATCAATTTGCGTCTGTAAAACCGAATTTAACGGATATTTTTTGTCATACATTTAAATTATGACAAAACTATTTGATAACATTAATCTGTTTTTTTAACATTAAGTTGTACGAATATGTTTATTAAAATGACATTGAGCAAATCTTATAATAGATTTTCTAAAAGCGAATTATTTTATAACAGACAAGCGCTAAGTTGATTTAGATGAAAATTATATATCATCTAAAGAACTTACTGATCTCCTTAATTTCCCTCAGTATACACCAGCTATTCTTCAAAGTATCATAAATATTTGAAATCTTAAAAACTACTACTTCAATCTCCTTAAAGATAAGTAAATAAGTTAATTACTTGAATACATTTGCCATTTCCGGGAAGAAAAATATACTAGCCCAGCCGATGCCTCTCAACCAATCGAAGGTCATGAAACCTTCAGTGACAGATCTCATGGGATCTTCTCCTGTGCGAATCGCGTGAGTTTCTACTCCAAATGCGGCAGTGCCGAACACATCTGTTGCGTAGTCTGCAAATAAATTCTGTGGAGCAATTTTGAATATTAGGTAAGTATGCGTGACTTATGAAATGAGTAGCACAGCGTCTAAGAACATCCGGCCTAGCATAATACACGAGATATGTCGCGGACGAGAGAAGACAAACTAAGATGTAAGTTATCTCGATATATTATATCTCGACATCGACAATTTTGACAGAAAAGATATCTCGATCGACAAATATATCTATTTTTGATAGTTTTAAGTGTAATTGTCATGTTAGACACGAAAGAAATAGAGCGATAATAATCGATTAAAACACGAGAAAACGGTCGACAAAATTTTGTCGCGGTTGTCATGCTAGGCCGGCAGGGTCGAGTTTAGGGGAGGCCACAATAGAGACTTCAGATTTTTTTTTTAAATTCCGAAGAGTAAACACTAGTAAACAACTTTTCCTTTGTTTTTTTTTTTCGCTCCAGCCCAAAGGTCTGAATAATATGTAAAATTAGAAGCATATAGTAGGTATTTTTTACTGACGTTCATAAGTGTACATTGTGTTACCTAAATGAATAAATGATTTTGAATTTGAATTTTGTATTTTTAGCGTAAATACTCACTCTTAGATTCAGTTTACTGTAGTCTTTAGTATTCCTGATGCGTGTCAACAATTGGCTCGACTTTGTATCGACGAGAGGTTGCAGAGCTCTCAGCTTAGAACCGGTAAAGATAGATGTGATACGACGTCGGACTACCGACCATAGTGGATCCTATACATTTAAATTTATATAAGTAAAGTTAAAAGTTAATAACAATAAACAATATATTTGACCTGCCATGCGCATCGATGGGTCGTGGGTTCGAATCCCACCGGGAGCACATGCTCTTAATTTTCTGTAAGCATGTTTTCTCCACGTCTGGTAACTTCGGGATTGATCGGGTGGGAGGAATATCTAAATTCCGACCGGGTAACGAACCACCGTTCATAGATGGAAAAACCGTGAAGTGCATATTGCGCGTTTCGGTTTCAGTCTATGGATTTCCGAATGCTCGAAGTAAAAATTAGGTTGACAGAGCATCATTGACTAATGTTCTGTGGCTGAGGTATCACCTACCATCAAGTGAACCTCATGCTCGTCTGTCGATATCTGACATAAAAAAATATATAATATATATTAAGATCGTATCAACATAATGTATAATATCGTTGGGTCAAAGGTAAAACTCACTAAAGTGTAGGTAATCTATCTCTACACTAATGTTATAAAGGGGAAGGATTTGTATTTTGTATGTCATGAATGAACTCAGGAATACAGCACCGATTTTAAAAATTCTTTCACCAATTGAAAGCTACATTATCTGCGAGTCACGTAGGCCTTTGTATAGTATCTACATTGCAAGCCGGGCGCGTTGCTAGTTTTGAATAAAAATAAATTTGGTTACTATTGCTTATTAAGTGTTCGTCTACGAAAACCACAAATTACTAAGTGCGTCTTGCGTTTCATAGTTTTGGTATAAACCACAATATGCAATTAGTGCTTCGTTTTAACTATAGGATCGATTACTTTTTAAGAGCATTAGTTTATTTTATTTTTATTCAAATTGATAGGTACCTAGTGAGTTTTAGCTTTGAACCAACGATATGTTTTAAGAAGTATATTTCAAAAAAAAATATATGCACTTTTATCTTATTTTAAAATATATCATAAATGTAACCAATTTTAATATTGATTAGCACCTTAACAAAAACGGTAATGTTTAGTGTTATTATCATCCACGGAATAGGTAGAAATCTATTATGTGATAATTGATATCATCAAAGCATTGACATTGTATTGTTGATCGAAGCATCAAAGTGACTCTCGGGCAAGATACACAAATTACAATGTCACACGACATTCGTGATAGTGCACCGCGATAATCATTTTCATGTTATAACATTACATAATATGTATATTCTTATAAAGATCTCTTTAAAACCAGGTGTACGTTATCAAATACCTATTGCAACGTTTATCAATTATAATCTTTATTTGAAGATCTATTATGCACCTTAAGTACAATCTTATATACTTACTGGTAGGTATATATAAACATTTATTTAAATTATTTTTATTTAAATGTTATAGATGTTATTGACGTTGGCTCGTTGGCGCGTTTGGTAAAACACCTACCGTGCGCATCGATGGGTCGTGGCCCGTGGGTTTGAATCCCACAAGGACGATATGTTTATAATTTTCTGTAAATATGTCTTTCCTACTTCTGGTAACTTCAGGCATTGAACGGGTGGGAGGAATATCGAAATTCATGACAAATTCCGACAGAGTAACGAAAGTGCATATTGCAGTTCTTAAACCTATATCTCTCAAACCTATAGCTCAAGTCCGGTCGTGTGTCGAGTATTGTTCTCTTGCTGGGCAAGTACTGCCAATACACTTTGGCGAAAGTGCATCGGAACTTCACCAACTTATTCCCTCATCTCCTTTCCATCACCGGACATCGAGGCGCACGGCGGATTTCTACCCTTACCTGGTAGACATACCACAATACCCTGCGTCTGTCTTTCCGGACCAATATAAAATCTTTTCAAGAAAATAATTAATAGGTTTCTGATAGGTAGGCCTGATTCACCATTGAAGCCCGCATCTGCACTTTCCACCAGGTGGGATAGCGGGTAAACGCATTCCTATTCATGAATAACAAAAACAAATCTAGCTGCTAAAATGGATGAAAAGGATTATGACAATACGGTATAAGTACGTACGTTGCTAGTTAAAATGTTTAGTGAACCAATAGGATCGCCTTTACCACCGCTGAGAAACCGGTCCCTGAACGCTGTGTGGTCTTTGATGAGAATCCTTTTTGCTAACTCTGGTGAATTGATTATTAGACCTGGCCTCCAGAACAACCATATTCCTACGACCGGTTCTTTGCTGAATCGTTGATACATCTCAATCATCCATGTGCCCTGCCAAAATAATAATAATAAATCATGTTTAGACTATATAAAATGATCTATATATTTTTCGTATAGTAACTAAGTTGTAAGTCTGTTATTTTTTTACTTGGATCACATGAATAGCAGTGAAACAGGTACATACATATATCTGTCTCATACCCTACTAAAAAGGAACAGAAAACAATGTATTGTTAACATCAAGGATGAGTAACACTAGAACCAGTGGCGTAGAAATCCAATGCAGCCAATACGACCTTGATTCAAAGATTCGCTGGGCCACAGACAATACCTTTATTTCAAAATACTTTTTCGAGGAGGGAAATGTCCTAAATTCAAATCTTACCACAGGCCCTATATTGTCATTGTGTTTATATAGATATTATTATTTTCAAGTTTTACAGATGTAACTACAACTTGAAAATCTAATATATAAAAATCTCGTGTCACAATATTCGTTCCTATACTCCTCCGAAACGGCTTTACCGATTTTTACCAAATTTTATATGCGTATTCAGTAGGTCTGAGAATCGGCTACTATTTATTTTTCATACCCCTAAGTGATAAGGGTTGTTCACCCTTAAATTTTTTTTTTAATTTAAGGACGAAATTTTTGTTTTTATTTTTTTAGTATGTGGCATTAATAAATACATACAACCCTATATTTTCACTCTTCTATTACCAACCCCTGCTTTTTAGAAATTATTTACATGGCAAATCAACGTTTGCCGGGTCAGCTAGTAATAATAAACATTTAAATATTAAAAAACTATTTCAGTTTTAATTCACATAATATTATACAACCCAGCTTTCAGATATCTTCTGCCGGATATCCAACTTTTCGCCCAAATCTCGACAGTATAAGTACGTTCTCATAATAGACAAAGGGGGGCTATCCATTTTTTATTTTGCATTGGGGCCCGAAAAGTGGCACTAAGTGAAACAGACGCCTAAATGTCACAGACAGAAACCTATGCCCTATTACATAAAATCTATTATATATTTATAAACTTAAAAATAATACTTAAAGATAGCAATTGAAAGCGATAAGGAAATTTTCTAAATAATTATATTTTAAGTCTCTATTGTATAATGAGAATCAGGTATCTTACAGGATTCTTTTTGAGTAGGAAGGTCAGGCTTCCCATGATCGGATGCGGTGGTAGATGGGGAACCCCACGCTTAGCCCAATAGTGCTTCACATTCGTCCAGCGAAGGTACACCCATGACACTAAACACAGCACCAATAGACTGAGTAAGATCCCAATCATTCTGCAATAAACAAAAATATTATATTAGAAATCTGTAGAAATGGTCACTATAAAGTATAAATGAATAGATTTTTTAATAAGCTTAAAAAACTAAACTAAATTATGAGTTCTATGTATTATTTTCTAAGATATGCATATTACAATAGAACTCCCGGCTCCTATCTTTCCGATTATAACTTTGGTATCTTGGTCCGGGTGAATAGGCTTCTTCCAGATAGACATGCCACTTTTTAGATCGCATCATCACTTACCACCAGGTGGGATCCCGATGAAACGTCTACATATTTTGCATTTTTTTAAAATGGTATGTTAATATTACTGAAATTTTTTGAAGGAGTATAATACTTCAAAAATCATCACTGGTAAGTTAAATATAACTATATACAAATTTTGTATGCTATTGGCAAATACATCGACGGACGGGCGTATGTACCTTAAATATTTATTCAACTATTAGACTTGGTATAATAATAGAGTCAGGGGCGGATTTGAAACATTGACCGCCCGCCCTCGATTTTTTTCTTGACACAGTATTTTAGTTCTGTGTGCAATATTTCCCGCAAAAAAATTCGTGGGTAATTTTATCTCTTAATTTTAACCACTCTCTACTCCATCGTCCTTTTTTCTTCTTAGTACAGGTAGACAGGGCTAGAGTCAGAGCCAAAAATGCTGTATCTGTACTTATTGTACTCTGTAGTTACAGGACCAGTGGCTATAATATACATATACAGTCCAATTACTGGTTCGGGGCAGCGAACTAGGTGTTTTGCTATAGGATTTGTTTTAATTGTTTTTATATTTCGTTGAATGACATCATAAAAACGTTTTACAGAATTCTTTTTGATTTCCATAAGACACGTAAAAATAAAATTGGTCCCCAAATTTGCCGCCCCTAAAATCTGCCGCCCTAGGCTGTAGCCTACTCAGCCTGCGGGTAAATCCGCAACTGAGTAGTACGAACTGTTAGTTCGTAGATTTGCGGTTTTATAAAAAATAATAAAACTTTATTGCAAATAAACTATTTTAATATTACCTTTTTCACTAATATTTAAGAAGTGCCACTGATTACTTTCGGACAGAATTACCGCGTCGCGAATTGGAAACATTGGTATTTATAACCATATATTGCTGATTAAAACTACATATTGCTGATTGACAAAATAATTAGGGTTCAGCAATATATGTATAGAAAACGGTATGTAACAGAACGTTCACGACACTCGGCAGGCAGAACACCGAAACTGAATGAATGTTTGACAAACTTTTGTTTGATAATGTGTGCCCACTGCCCATGTTTGATGAAAACGTAAAACTTGTCAATCAAGATCGTTTACAGGGCATTTTAATATCTACTATCTACATACTTCCCGCCGTCTGCCCCTCTGTATGCTTAGATCTTTTATGATAACTATGCAACGGATTCTAATGCGTTCATCAATAGTTAGAGTATTTCAAGAGGAAGATTTAAACGTACATTTAAATATTGTTTTGCGTTAATTGTTGATATATGACGATAATTGTTCAACATGTCGGAAGAAATCAACCCGACGCGACTGGGAGTTCTCATCGAAAATACTGTCTTATTATTTTCGTGCAAAACCGGGCCGAGTTGCTAGTTTATTATATAATATATTATCTTTGAAGTTGATTAAACAGAAATTACAAGATTTCCAATGTGATTTTTGTTATGTTTATTTTATTCTAACTTTTCATTGTTGACTCACAAAATAATACTAAGCAATCTAATAAAGCCTTATTTTCTAGAAAACAGGAATCGAAAGGAAATGCATTGTACAATAATACAGTTGAATCTCACTAATCCGGCACTATTGAAAACCAGAGGGTGGCGTTTTATTGGAATGTTCAGATTAGTGGATTGTATAGAATAAATCATAATAAATAAAATAAAACATTACATAAAGGGAATACCTAAATACACTACATATATTAATAAAATAAAACATTACATAAAGGGAATACCTAAATACACTACATATATTTGTGTTAATGTTCTACACGTTTTTTTTATAACTGTAACATATGAATCGTATAGAATCAAAGGCGTCTATCTGACATTTTTGGTCTGGTAATTTAACAAAATAAAATAAGTTCTTGTCGTTTAGACTGTTATTTCTTTTTATATAATATTTGGTTTCATCTTTAATTGTCAATAATATATAACTACCCTAAACATGCAATGAATGATACCTAATACAAAAATAAAGGAGAAAAACGTTTTCTTTTTAAAATTGCTAACAGTCAGCCATGAGTCAGATAGCTGCCTTCTATACGACTCATATCTCACAATTAACTAATTACATAGTTTTAATTGGGCTCTGTTTTTGTGCAACTTATAAGGGGGTGACGCGAGGGCCGGATTATTGGACGTGTCGGTCTACTGAAGTGCTGGATTAGTGAGATTCTACTGTTGTTGTAAAACACATATTAAAAAAAAGTGATAAGAGGAATTAATTACTTGACATAATAAAAGGTACCTATATGTATAATTTTAAAGAGATAACAGAAATAAACACTTGGTTTGCAATAATTTTATAGTATAGGTACTGTTATGAATCTGAGGATGAAAGTGATGTAATCGTTTGATCGATAATACTATAATACGATTTTTTGTGATGAATAAAAAATATATATTATAAATATTACAATATCTTTACCTACATGGCTTTTAATAAACATTTTATTTTAAACTAGCTGATGCCCGCGACTTCGTTCGCGTGGGGTTTGCTTTTGAGCAAGCTTTCTTCAAATGACATATCCTCCTCCACCCTCTGTACTTGGTGATTTCTTTTGGGAAAGAGCTATCAAATTAGTCACTGACGGTTGATTTTGCATCATATTATCGACACGTTTAATGGTGGTTGAGATTGGGGTTCGAAGTATGATTTGAAATTCAATAGAAATACCATTGTTGAAAAAATGAACCTGACTTTAAAGAAATTTACTTATTTTTTTTATAAATTTAATTAGTGGTGAAGATACTGTATCCACCTCGATATTTATTTCATTTAATTGATCATTTTCATTTTGAGACATTTTTTTTAAATTCCCTTTTCCCGGGATTCCTACTCGGGTTTCCGGTGCTAAATGCGGAAACCTCTAAGATACGAAGACAGTCCTTAAGAAGCAATAAAAGCAATGTCGAATAATCGTAATTCTGTAGAGAAAGGATGGATGAAAAGGTGAAATAAACGATCTCATAAGAAATAATTTTTCATATAATATTTCAACAATACATTTTCTATTTTTATAATATAGTTCTTTAAAAAAATAAATAAATAAATACAAAAAGAATATTTCCGTCCAACTTCAGATTCGAACTCGCATCTGAAGTTACGCAATGGGCCTGCATATCCACTATTCTACGATTACATATATCGGAAATGGCGAAATAATCAAAGTATTTCATTTACATATCAAACTGTGATTGACATCTGACAATTCGAAAAAGTTCAACGCGAGTCAGTTTGCATTGCAATTTGGTGATATGGTGCCTTTAAAATTATTTTTAAATGATGATAACTTTTCTTTCCGAGAACCGATTTCGATAAAACAAAGCCTATATGTTGCCCCGGGCTTTACTTAATATATTTGTGTAAATTGCATGAAAATCCGTTCAGTATCTTCGGAGATTAGCGTGAACAAACAGACAGACAGACAGACAGACAGACGGACAGACAGACAGACAGACAAGAATCTTAAAAATTGCATTTATGCATTCTGCTACCCTTCTTTTATCACCCCTCTTAATTTCTGGTAAAAATATTTGGTGAAGCGTAATTTCGATCCTACTCTTTTATTATATGTATATATATATATAGATAACATAAAAGTAGAGGCTTTAAACTGGTTGGAACAACAGATTTAACAATTATACTTAATTTTAATACATTAAATAAGTAGTAAACTAAGTGTTTTGTTTTAATTTATGTGGCTCAGGTGCCTAATTAAAGCCCGAAAAGTATGAAGTGAAAAGTTTGGAGCAAATGTCGGAAAGAATAGATACTTTTTTTGGTATAAACATTTGTCCATAGTAAGTAATATTAAAAAAAATATAAATATAACTATTATTAGGTTATATTGTAGAAGGAGCGAAAGTGGTTAAGGATCGGAGCATATGGAATTCCGTGATCTCTGCCTACCGCAATGGGAAAGAGGCGTGATGTATATGTATATAATGTATGTATGTAATATGTATGTAACATTATAACGCAGAAAGGTTTGTTTTTTACGATTTAGCACAAAAACTACTCGACCGATTTTAAAAATTCTTTCACCGTTAGAAAGCTACATCTTCACCGAGTACCCTAACGTATGCTATTTATTTATTTCCAAAAAGAATAGGCATTCTTTAGTAGGGACTAAAACTTGAATAATGTAACCCAAAGTGTAAAAAAGGTTGTAGGGATAATCTCCGGATAAACTGAACCGATTTTAAATAATAATAATGTTAAGAATATTAACCGTATGTATAAATTATACCAGTACTTGTTTAATCGAATTTGTTAAGTATATCGTAAGAATATTCTAAGATCAGCATCACCAAAAAAATCCAAATCTACATACATAAACGTTCTTAATCATTTTCTATAATAAAGAGGGCATTAACTCTTTGAATAATCTTAAATCTCTTTAAATAATAAATAAAGTAAATTGTACATACATAACAAAAATATTACATCAGCTGAGTGTTCACAGTATCACCTCTACACGAACAATACTTGCACTAAATATTCGCAAAAGGCTTAAATAGCGTTGCGATATAGTCACAGACAAATAAGATATATAATATGTATGCATATCTCTATTTGTACTTGTGTTTCTTACAAGAGCAATAATTGACATCCAAGCATAATATATAGTATTGAATCAAAACTTGTATGAAGGATCAAGAATGTTACATGTTGTTTACAGTGGCGTAGTTAGGTGGACAAGGGTGCAAAGAAATAATCGCAATCCCCTCCGAATTTTTTTTTCAGTAACTACACAAAATGAATTGCAAATGATTACTAATCAAGGGCGCTTCCATTATCGGCGTTATAAAATATAAATTCTCATTTAAAATCTTGAAAAAGATTAAAATTCTTGTGAGAATTTTTCTAGCTTCAAGAGCTGCCTCCCCCTCTTTCCAAAGCTCAGGCCCTCTCAGCTTCAGGGCCCTGGTGCACTGCACCACTTTGCCCTATGATAGCTACGCCACTGGTTGTTTAGACCGGGCAAGTCGTTTATTGCTTCAATTCAATTGTATGCAACAGGTAAGAAACTTGCATCGTATAAATGGGTCTAAACTAGCAGAGGGGTGAGCACGAACAAGTATCGAAAGAGTATTCGTATCGTCGAACTGTCAGTTGTATGAAAAATCATTTGAAATTTCCAAGGACTTTATATATAGTATGAAAAATCATTTGAAATTTCCAAGGACTTTATATATAACTTTATATAAATAGTATTTCGGTCAGGTGAGGCCTGGTACTGAAGGATGATCACCTACTTGCCGGTAAAGAAAAATGATTAGTGAAACAGACACAGAAATGTGTCTGCCTCCTAGAAAATTCATTTCATATTAAGAGGTAGAAGTCTTGCCGATCTCTTCTGGGTATATAACATTCCGAACCAATGGTAGTTTTAAAAGTGTATTACGAAGCTTATTTGAATAAATATATTTTGTTGAATTTTAATTTGATTAAAATAAGATAAATAAACTGTATTGTCTACATATCAGAACCTTTTCGAGTACTACGAGCCGGTTTTTGGTATGTTTTGTTCAACGTTGAGTGCATCAGGTATCGTTTAATTGAAATATTATGAGCAACTTAATTATTTTTTTAACTCTTTATGCATAATATATACACGTACACGAGCGAGTTTAATGCCAAGAGCTATCTGGAGGCTAACCTTGATAGAAATCGGGTAATGCACAGACATCTTTAGGTAAACAATTAATTATATCATAATAAGTTAAAAAGTAAAAAAAATAATTAAATTATTGCCATAAACTTACAACAATAAACTTTTTTTTTGTTAGATATCGACAGACGAGCATGAGGTTCACTTGATGGTAGGTGATACCCCAGCCACAGAACATTAGTCAATGATGCGCTGTCGACCTACTCTTTACTTCGAGCATTCGGTGATCCATAGACTGAGACCGAAACGCAATGTGCCCTTCACGGGTTTTCCATCTATGAGCGACGGTACGTTACCCGGTTGGAATTTCGATATTCCTCCCACCCATTTAATGCCCGAAGTGACCAGAAGTGGGGAAGAATGCTTATAGAAAATAATAATGTGGTCCCGGCGGGATTCGTGCCCGCGACCCATCGGTGCGTCAGGTTCGGTATTGGTTCTACCAAACGCGCCAACGAGCCCGTCAAAAGAGCTGCTGGCTGACGAGTTCTGGTAGCGAGTTACAACAAACCGGATATAGCTTTAATATTTTCTCAATACATATATTATGTACTTGCGAATTTTCAAGGTGACTGACAAAATATAATTGAACGTATATATAAAAACTTCGTCATTAATTATAAGAATAATGTTGTTATACTTTGCTAAATTACTGATAAGTTGATAATCTTTTCAATATTATTGTAGGATACGAGATCAATGTTTATTTAATTTTTTGACTAATAATAATATATGAATAATTAATAGATAATATATACTATCTATAATGTATCGCGTTTTTTGTTTTTTTCTTTCGCAAGGTAGTTCTTAGTGCATTCCTACAAAGGAGATATTTACAAAACTTGTAAAATGTTAGATCGTTCGCTCACGAATATTACAAATGTGTGTTCGTTTGCAGATGACAATGTCACATTTAGCCTCTAAACTACTGAATCGATTTTGATGACATTTTTACAACTTCAAAGGATATCGTGCGTTCAGATTTGGATATGATATTAGCAGCCTATCGATCTCAATAGACCGTGACGTCACAAGTCACGTTAGGGTTGTTGGGATGCCCTTTGTGCTCACAACGGTGGATCTGCGTTTATTCCAGACCTATACACTCCTCGTCACTTAAGGCCAGAAATCCCTTTAGAATTTTCAAAAAATCGTTTTTTTTTTTTTTACATATTTCGAAAGTATAATATCCTAAGATTATACTGACCAAAGGAAATCATTAATATTTGCGGATTTATCGCATATAGTGTAGAGCGGAGTGACAGTGTGCAGTCTTCCCGAAAGTATCCTGCTAATTTATCAAGATCTATCCAGAGATGATTTGCTAAAAAATATGGGTATGGCCTCCCAAGCGGAGGCCATACCCAAAATGCAAACGAAAGCTTCAACTCGACGATCTGGCGATTGGCTACAAAAGATTTGCCTTCTGGCTTAAAAATTTTTGAAATTTCGACCTACATCGCTGCTGGTATATTCAATGATGTCTTCTCTTCGATCTTGAGGATTATGAATGCGTTGGACATAGTTGTTGGCACCAACTGCAGTATTTTCGCCAAAACCTCGGATGAGGCGCGAATTGTACGGCCAAACAGACTGAGTCTTTCTGAGATAAAAGAAGCTCGTACTGCCCGGAAAAAACAAAAAAAAACAGCTGGCGGAAGAAAATCAGCTTTTCGAGGAAGAAGAAGGTCTGCTGTACGCGCCAGGCATCGCTGATTAATCGGTAAGTCACTACAATTACTAGTTTTCACATGTTGAAACTTTAAACGCGATTATCTCGAAACAACATTTTCAAAAACTGCTCGTGTTGTAGCTCCAAAAGTTATCGACCGATTTCAATGAAATTTTGGGAGATTACACTCAGTAATATTATCGGAAGGATATACCTAAAGTTTGAAAGGTAGCGTGTAAATAAATATTATTTTAAGGGTCAAGTATGTCGAAAAAATGGTCGAAAATTCGAACTTTAGATTTAAAGGGCTCCCAAATTTTCAATTTTGCACTTTTTCATCATTTTTTAGGTATATCCTTCCCCTTAGTATGTCAGTAAACGAATGACACTTGTTAAATCTTTTTCAGATCAACAGCAAAAGTGTGACAACTGCAGCACTTTTTGATGTCACGGTAAACAGGCGTCGGACGACCCTTAATAACGCCGCCATTTTGTATGTCATCGCAACAAAAAAAAATTCTTTCCAAACTTGAATACTTTAATAAAATTATGTCAAAAATTTGAAAATGATTAGATTATTTTATCCCCTCTAAAAAAAATCTCGAAAAATACCTATTTTTCACGCTTCTAAAGGGATTTCTGGCCTTAATTAGCCTCACCTCGTAAGTAATTTTTTTTCCTAAGTCCATAGGAGTGTCTACTGTCACTGTTTAGAAACATACAAAGTCAATATACTATAATATACCTACTCGTCTTGTCGCCAATAATATACAAAGTATATATAAGTGTATATTAGCAATACATTTGAAAATTGGCATATTTAATAAGTACTCTATTGATATCCTATCTTGAATTTCTAGCACTGTCCAGACCGAAATTTATAAGTGTACAAAAATACGGTGAAAAGCTTCGGGAAAAGGTAGGTAGTCCCCTGCGCATTTTTTGTCTCGTCGTAGCGATGGTACTGCAGTGCCCCAAGATACAGATAAAATAAACAACTATCACGATGACACGCATTTTTTTAAATTTATAACACCTACTTAAAATATTTACGATTTTTTGCTGAGTCAGAACGATTATTTGTTGATAAGGTCGATTATTGTTTATTTACTTAAAAGATGCTACCGGTAAGTATCCGGATTATAAATATAAAACAACCGATGTAAGACATTTTAAATAAAATGTTGCTGTTTTAAACCCCAAATAAATCGTTTTAACAAAAATAAAAGACTGTGTTTTACACTTTATTATGGGCAATTTTTGGTCACCTTACGTTATGTTTCGTTATAGAAAGTACGTACCTACATTACCTACAACACGAAACTTAAGTACCTATGTAGGTATAATACCTACCTATACTTATTTATAATATTATATTACACATACTAGATTAGAAGACATCATTAACACAATGCCGTCCGTTTTACTTGCGCTTGAGTCGCGAGTTACGACGTCAACGAGAGTGAGTGTGATTTTGGTATTGAAAACAATGAAAAAAATGTTTACTAACCAACACAGAGTTTTTAATTTTTAATAGTTTTTATAACTTAGGTAGGTACCTAATACCTACTCACTACGCTTGGTCGGACGGACCAACTAGAACTAAACCAGTGGCGTAGTTTTTTTTTATTGGGACAACATACATTATGTTGACATCGACAACTATGTCTTCACTCGTCCGCGAAATATCTCTCGATGGTCATGCTAGGCGGGCTGGGCAGTGACAAGAGAAAGCAAAATCTTAACTATAATAAAATGTATAAAAATGTACAAGTTTTTTAATATGGTCTAAGAGCCCGTGGGAGATCGTCCTTCACCGATCTGATAACCAGACGATGAGACTCCCACGGGCTCTCCTACTAATAGGGACAATGAACCTTTCTTGGTGACAGTTTTCACATCGCATTGTCAAATCGCAAACCCAAGTTCTGTCGAAAAATACCAATGTCCCTAATACCATCAAAGATTTTGCTTTGTCTAATTATGGTTATTAAAAAGTAACCTTGCATGGGAATGAATCATAGGTCCTAATCCTGCCATGGTTTATAATTTATTGTAAATGGTTTTTTCCTTCACGGGATAAAAGGAGTAGACGGTTTATCAATACCGGTTATCCACAGATGGAGAAGCCATTAAGATTTCAGTCTATGGATTTCAAAGTAAATGAAATGCAAAATAAAAAATAGGTTGACAGCGCATCATTGATTGATCTCACTGTGAACCTACATCAATTAATTGTCGGGCTCGTTGGCGCGTTCGGTAGAACACCTGCCGTGCGCATCGATGGGTCGTGGGTTCGAATCCCACCGGGACAAAATGTTTATAGTTTTCTATAAGCATGTTTTCCCCACGTCTGGTAACTTCGGGCATTGATCGGGTAGTAGGAATATCGAAATTCCGACCGGGTAACGAACCACCGTTCATAGATGAAAAAACCGTGAAGTGCACATTGCGCGTTTCGGTTTCAGTCTATAGATTTCCGAATGCTCGAAGTAAAAAGTAGGTCGACAGCGCATCATTGACTTATGTTCTGTGGCTGAGGTATCACCTACCATCAAGTGAACCTCATGCTCGTCTGTCAATATCTGACATAAAAAAAATTTAAGGCTTACGATGAGTTTTATTGACATTCGCTGCATTTGCAAAAAAACTAAATATATAAAACATTTATTGACTAATTAACATTAATACAAGCTAGACAGAGGTGGAAATGCATTTTGTTTACTGACTACGACCTTTTTATGCTGATACGAGATATATCCTTTGATTTTTCCATCGTATATTAAGTTAGCAACAATACACTGTGTCTCGTCTGCATCCACATCATCTTGACCCATAATCTGCAAAGCAGCTTGCAAGCTTGCTATTTCAATTTGATGAGAATTCTCGGCTAAATAAACCTTCCTAAACAGGTTTCTATATGCCGTAATTTTCAACTTCTCCACTATCAAGTATATTCCAGCTTTAATGAAGAAACTTTCGTGTTCTTCCATGACTTGATCGATTCCACGTAAATCACCATTCTTAACCGCTGATACTAAATCCCAAAACTGTAGTAAATCATATTTATGCAGTAAATGTTTAGCTGGCATGAAGCCTAGCAGCATTTTGACCGGTATCAAGTATGTTAAGATAAGTCTCTTATTTTTAATGCTTTCGTGGTGGCAATTTTGGAAAGCGAATGATAAATATTCATCAGCTGAACGGTAGTCTGAATCGAACATTGCCTTTCGTCCAACGAAATATCTGTATGTAATTTGCTGTGCTAATGGAAACTGATCCTTGAATGGTGAGGAATCTATTGCACGTATGAGAGGTTTGCATAAATGTAGTTTGTTTATTCTAAAATAGACTTTAAGTAATTGGTTGACAAGGTTGAGCATTCCCAGTCTCTTGGTATCTTCATCAGCTGTTCGATTATCAGCGGCACACACTCGGAAACAGGCCAGCAAACTTTCCGCCGCTTTTTCTAGGATTTTTCCATTACTTTGTGCTGGAAATTTAAATATCATAGCTATAACCTATTGTGTTATATTTTAGGAATGTGACAAGAACTTACAGAAAACTAAAGAAGTAGAATATTATGTAGGTAGCTAAAATGAAAAATATCTATAGGAAAAAATTGAATAGAAATATTGTGGTAAATCCCTTTTCTGTGTTTCACAGACACAGATCATTGCACAGATTTTGTTAACAAATATTAAAATTAAATTAAAATGGTATAGCATATAAAAGTTAAGTTTATAAGTTTCCTAAAACACAGCTTTCTTATTGTAAAAACACTTAATAGTTCCAGAGATTACCATCTAAAAACAAATCTGTAATCTATATTTTTACTTTAGTCTAGATAACAAAAATCTTATAAAAAACATAGGTATTCATTGTTTGTTATCTGACATCACCCAATGCTGTGTATTATCGTTCACCTCTTTAGTTGGAAAAATCACTATTAATTCCACAGTTTTTACCACTTAAGCCACTGAACAGATTCAAATGAAATTAAGCTCAAATAAAGACCTACACTACCTACCTACCTAACAACTACAATTGCCAGATTAACATTTAGGATATTAAGGCCACAGGCAAAGCAAAAAAAAAGTATAGGCATTATTAATGTAATAATTGTTGTTTTATCAACACTTATGTTATAAGGACTAACCATCACACAGCTCTGCTTTCTGAGCAACAAGTCGTAAGTCTAAACAAACGGTATACATGAGTGATAGACTCCAATTCTCCTCTTTCTGAGCTTGGAGTAACCTCACCACAGCGGCTACACATAGGCTCTGTTGGTTGTAGGCCTCCATGTAATCTTTCATAGATAATGCCTGAAAACATAAAAAGAGCATTATAGCAGCAACTTTTTTAACTTATACATCAAGTCTTTACATTTATGAAATAACTGCCTATATTTAAGCAGTTTTTTGTTGTTGACAACAAACTTATTATGTATCTAAAATCGATTGATCTACTGTAGTGTTTTGCCAAGAATTTTATTACTATAACATAAACAGAGAATATTACCCGAACACAAGATAAGTGGTAAATTATAATCTCGTCCAAGGGTGCAACACAGTTCCCCTCAACAAGGGAGACTATATCACTTGATCGCAAATTCCTGTTGTTAATATGCTCATCTCTCAATGAGAGGACCCGGGCTAAATTGTCCCCGTTAGCCGTCCTGAACATTCTCTCCACATATTGTATGTACTGATTCAAAGTCCCTGTTGCCATCATGACTGAATAACGCAAATACTATTTCTCTTTTCAAAGTCAATTATATCAATCCTGAAGTACCTATATTATTTGTTTATTACATTCAACGATTCAAGCAAATCACAACATGATTTCTAGTTTTACTAAGAAAAATCAAATAACAATTAACATTAGACTGACAAGTGACAACTGACAAGAACTTGAACTTGTCAGTTGTCAAAAACAGCTACCAACCTCACTTATGTACCGAAAAATGGGGCAAATAGGGACGATTTCAAGTTTTCAGTTGTAGGTAATTTTTCGATTCCCCGCTAGTTATCGCTGTCATACTAATGTCAAAGCATTAGTCTTTATCAAGGACTTTATATATATAACAGGACTGAGTACTCGCAGCCCAAGGACTTTATATATATAACAGGACTGAGCACTGCCAAAATTTAAAATTACAAAAACACATCTTAAGGTATAGGTATTAAGACTCAATTTTGGCTTCCAACATTGACAGAGGCAAAACGAGCCGAGCGAGATATCTAGTACGGAGGCTGTTTAGCTCTTTCTAACACATGTCAAGCGATAGAAATTAATCAATGTCAATCAATCATTTGATGACTGATGTGTCATGGCATGTCATTGCATTTATGCGATGTAATGTCATAATAGTTGTTTTTATTTATTTTTCGTAATTTAGTAAGGTTTCTTCGAAGAAATGGTTGTGTACAATTGAAAAAGTGTTGTGTACAATTTTGTAAAAGTGAATCCTATGATGTTTGCAGCATAATATTTTACAGGTAAGCCGAAAAAAGGTAATTTTAGATTTATAACAAATAGGGTAACCATATCATGCGGGATTTCGGGATTAGTTGGTCGGAGTGTCTTATGATCCGTTTTTTATACCTACGATTGCTATCATCAGCGTGTAATATTGTTATTAGTTATGTAAACCAAATAAAAAAAATAAGGTGCAAAGCCATTCATTTAAATTTGTTTAACTAACTTGAAAAAAGGGTCCGTTATCCCTGGTGTTATCATATGCCATGACGTATTATTATTTTTATTTCTTTGACAGTTTTCCGAAGAATGAAAACCAGAAAAAATATGGCTAAATGTTGTTCTGATGTCATAAAAGATTACTTAAAGCTCCGTTGTATGTAGCCTTCACTTTAGTACAGCTAATTCCCAACAGTTATTGAAAGCCGCAATACCGTCTGTTTTTACGGTAAGCCCATTATTAGCTGATGGACACTTACCTTCTTACATATATTAATATAACTTTCTGCACGCAAAACACAGAAAGTCTACTTTTTGAGCAAATGTATAAAATTCATGAAGTTATATTATTATTTTGTTGCAGGCACAAAATAAGCAGATAAGAGTACTGAGTAAGGCCCCGTTACAACCCGTCGAACAATGTATTCCTGATTCAGAAATACTATCAAAAATAAGATTTTGATGATACTAAAGCATTTATTTTTACAAAACTTAAATTATTTTGCCTTCCACATCCTGTTCAATGTAATGAGGAACCCATAAGTTGCAGTTAGTGAAGGCATTAAGTAATTCATATTTCAATTTAAGAATATTCTATCAAAATCTAATTACTTAAGAAAAAAATAAATTCAATGAATACAGTTTCTTTTATTTGAATTTGTTATATCATCCATACTTAAAATTAAGGGTCTAGTGGCTAGCCGGTTAAGCACAGGCAATCTGCCCCCAATGGAAAAGTCTATTCATCACTATACCGTCGTTTTGAGGAGTTTATATGTATACTTATTTTGGACTAAAACCAAGTTGTTGTAGAAATATTTAACAAAATATGAAAAAAGTAGACTTTTTTAAAATTGTGAAATGATTCTAGTGATGGTAGACTTACAGGAGAATATATTATTTTTCATACCAAGCTTTGTTATTAATAATAATTATAATGGATATGTTTATATTATATTTTAGGCATTTTTATGGGGTTATTATAGAGTGAACACCTCCAAAAAAATAAAATAAATGTGATATAGTAGCCTTTATTAGCATACAAAATGTTATTGAAATCTTGGTTTCTGTAGGTTTGTTCCCGATTTGTGATTACAAATATTATAATAATTACAAGCCCCACGTAACAAAAATATTGTGGTCACCCTATTAGAAAGTGACACACCTCCTCCGTACTAAACGTCCTGCTCGGCTCGTTATCAGGCTGCGAGTACTCAGTCCTGTTATATATATAAAGTCCTTGTCGCAGCCTGATAACGAGCCGAGCAGGACGTTTAGTACGGAGGAGGTGTGTCACTTTCTAATAGGGTGACCACAATATTTTTGTTACGCGGGGCTTGTAATTATTATAATATTTGTAATCACAAATCGGGAACCTACAGAAACCAAGATTTCAATAACATTTTGTATGCTAATAATGGCTACTATATCACATTTATTTAATTTTTTTGGAGGTGTTCACTCTATAATAACCCCATAAAAATGCCTAAAATATAATATAAACGAATCCATTATAATTATTATTAATAACATATCTTGGTATGAAAAATAATATATTCTCCTGTAAGTCTACTATCACTAGAATCATTTCTCTATGTAAAGTAGTTTAATAGAAACACAATTTTAAAAAAGTCTACTCTTTTCATATTTTTTTAAATATTTCTACAACAAAATGGTTTTAGTGCAAAATAAGTATACATATAAACTCCTCAAAACGACGGTATAGTCATGAATAGACTTTTCCATTGGGGGCAGATTGCCTGTGCTTAACCGGCTAGCCGCTAGACCCTTAATTTTAAGTATGGATGATATAACAAATTCAAATAAAAGAAACTGTATTCATTGAATTTATTTTTTTCTTAAGTAATTAAATTTTGATTTTGATAGAATATTCTTAAATTGAAATATGAATTACTTAATGCCTTCACCAACTGCAACTCATGGGGTTCCTCATTACATTGAACAGGATGTGGAGAGCAAAATAATTTAAGTTTTGTAAAAATAATTGCTTTAGTATCATCAAAATCTTATTTTTGATAGTATTTCTGAATCAGGAATACATTATTCGACGGGTTGTAACGGGGCCTTACTCAGTACTCTTATCTGCTTATTTTGTGCTTGCAACAAAATAATAATATAACTTCATGAATTTTATACATTTGCTCAAAAAGTAGACTTTTCTGTTTTGCGTGCAGAAAGTTATATTAATATATGTAAGTAGGTAAGTGTCCATCAGTGTCCATCATCAACAGACGGTATTGCGGCTTTCAATAACTGTTGGGAATTAGCTGTACTAAAGTGAAGGCTACATACAACGGACCTTTAAGTAATCTTTTATGACATCAGAACAACATTCAGCCATATTTTTTTTGTTTTTCATTCTTCGGAAAACTGTCAAAGAAATAAAAATAATAATACGTCATGGCATATGATAACACCAGGGATAACGGACCCTTTTTTCAAGTTGGTTAAACAAATTAAATGAATGGCTTTGCACCTTATTTTTTTATTTGGTTTACATAACTAATAACAATATTACACGCTGATGATAGCAATCGTAGGTATAACAAACGGATCATAAGACACTCCGACCAACTAATCCCGAAATCCCGCATGATATGGTTACCCTATTTGTTATAAATCTAAAATTACCTTTTTTCGGCTTACCTGTAAAATATTATGCTGCAAACATCATAGGATTCACTTTTACAAAATTGTACGCAACACTTTTTCAATTGTACACAACCATTTCTTCGAAGAAACCTTACTAAATTACGAAAAAGAAATAAAACCAACTATTATGACATTACATCGCATAAATGCAATGGCATGCCATGACACATCAGTCATCAAATGATTGATTGTCATTGATTAATTTCTATCGCATGACATGTGTTAGAAAGAGCTAAACGGCCTCCGTACTAGATATCTCGCTCGGCTCGTTTTGCCTCTGTCAATGTTGGAAGCCAAAATTGAGTCTTAATACCTATACGTTAAGATGTGTTTTTGTAATTTTAAATTTTGGCAGTGCTCAGTCCTGTTATATATATAAAGTCCTTGGTCTTTATCATATCTCTATGATAGACTGTGAAAATACTCTTAATTGTACCGACTATGTTCCGGCCAACACATATTAAAATTTCGAAATAAAAAAAATCTCATTGTATAGATCTTAATTTGCCCTTTGGACCTACGTTAATTATTTTATAAGCCCGTTTTTCGTTTTTCCAGGATAAATCGAAATAGAATTTTCCATTTTCTTATATTTCAAATAGTCATATCTCTTTGAAAAATGATTATTGTTTACTCCATCAAGCGTAAAAAAATTGCCCTTGGGCTACTTTAATTTGCCCGCGTGCAAATTCTTAAAAATATTCAATAATTAACAAATAAATAATAAAAAAAAAACTGTCGTGACATTTTCAAGCCAATTGGCTACTTGACAGTTATAACAATAAAATATGCAATCTACTGGATATGGTAGTTTATATGTTAAGGATAATTATTATTGAATATGTTTTTTGCATTAAATTATTATTAATAATAAATTTTAAAATTTTATTTTTAAAAAATAAATTTGCGATTTTTTATCTGTCGACTAAAAGTAATGAAACCTCAGAATGATACGGAGGCGGCCATGATTGAACATCGTATGATGTCATTTCACATGTAAACAAAACGTCTGATAATTAATATCGTGTTATTATTATTTTTTATTGAAGCTAACTTGTGAAAAGTTTCACTAAATGGAGCCAGGATATTTAAAATCTGATAGTGCAAATATATCCAAAGTATAATTGTAGTGAATTTATAGTCGCAAATTTCAGTGTTATCCTAAGTTCTGCAGAGTTATGGAAAACAAAAATTTCCATGTAAGTACTTGAATAAACAAAGTAATACACCATTTATTTATTAAGTCGATAATATTAATAATTGTTAGGCTATAAAAAGTGTAAATAGTTATAAGATTGAGGAAATGCTTACTTAAATACGAAGTGTTTTTTTAATTTTAGATCTTCACAATGGTGCTCCAAACATGCAGCGGCTTTTTAAATGTGGACTCATACAAGTGAGGAGCCAAGTTGCACTGCCACTGAATGTTATTCCAAACTACGGGCACTAGTACTCTGAAGAGCATATTAAATAAAAAATATGTACAGGAAACAGTAATGATTCCTTATACACCTGACAAGATGGAGATTATATACTTTATAACATAAAAATAATAAAAAATTGTAGAAATGCAACTTTGTGACATTTCAAATATAAGACAACTGTCATCTTTCAGTCTCCCGCGACCACGGTTGCTGAAAAGCATCCGAAACGTCGGGATAAATAATTTAAACAATATAAATAATAAATCGCGTTTTAATCCGGTATACAGTATTTTATTTAAAGTTTCTTATTAAGTATAGTATGAGGTTTTAACAGAAAATTCTTGCTTTGTAAAAATCTATATCAATATGAATCCTTAAACTTGCTACCTGGTTTGTTTTGATAATTTACAGTTAGATTAGACACTTTCTTATTAAATTATTTCTTTTGCAGTAATAGTTCTTCTATATGTTTAAATCCTGTGGAGGTTGCAATTTTGTATTATGATATATATATGTACGTGAGCGGGAAAAGCAGTTGCCTGCTAACCGCGCCAATGATTGGTTGTGGGAATAAAAGCAATAAATAGTAAAATGTGTTATAAATTATTATCGAACACGCTATACTCCTAAAGTGGTGACCCCGACGTGATCTGATGCCCGACGTGATCTGATGCCCGACGTGATCTGATGCCCGACGTGATCTGATAACCGACGTGAAAATTAAACTAAAAATAATGGATAAACATGAAAAATAACGCAATAAAGGAGTGAAATAAATTAAAATATGTACGCGTCCCAGCCAGGAGTTCCTTCTCTGCCCACGCCATTGCAGTCAGAAAGTAGGAAAGAGGAAACAGAATCTAACATGGCTCTAGCTTCAATAAGTGTCTCTGCAAAGTTACCGGAGTTCTGGGTGGATATGCCACGTCTTTGGTTTGCCCAGTTCGAAGCAGTCATGGCTCCTCAGAAGCAGGGGGATGAAACCAAATTCAATATGGTCATATCTAAACTGGGGAAGGACTCAATCCAGCAGGTGAGCGATTTATTGACTTCGCCACCTGTGGAAAACAAATACAACACGCTGAAGCAGCGATTACTCCAGGTATACGAGGAGAGTGCGGAGCGACAGTTCCAGAAGTTGGTGTCCGAACTTGAGCTGGGGGCCCAGAAGCCTACACAGCTCCTGCGTAGAATGAGAGATTTAGGCAGTACAATTCAGGTGTCGGAGCAGACATTAAAGAGCCTGTGGCTAGGAAGAATGCCACCTTCGGTCAGAGCCGTCATAGTGGTATGTCAAGATCAGTCCGTGGATAGTCTGGCAGCCATTGCAGACAAGATTGTGGAAAACACTCGCTCTTTGGATATCACAGCAGTGGATGTTGGTGGCGTGCCTCAAATTACGATAGGAGAGCTCACTACACAGATCAGCAGTCTTAGAATGGAGGTAGCTTCCCTGCGCAACATAGTGCAACGTCGTGGGCGCAGCAGAAGTGGTGATCGGTCAAGGTACAGGTCAAGATCCCAGTCTACGAAGAGGAAATCACCTGGAGATCCCAACTGGTTATGTAGATTTCATTATCGTTTTAAAGAAAAAGCCAGTAGATGTGAGAAACCCTGCGCCTGGAATCCAGATGTTAAGGAAAATTTCTAAATTCGGTATATTCGGGTGCGGTGGACGAATGTACTCAGGCAGCCAAAAATCATCGCTTATTAGTTAGAGATAGTTTATCTAAGCTTACATTTTTAATAGACACCGGAGCTAATATTTCGGTAGTACCAAAAAAGTGTGTTTTGAATAGGTTATTAAGTAGATGTGAATTTAAATTGTATGCGGCGAACAATACTGAAATTAAATCATATGGTGTATGTTATATAGAAATTAGTTTTGGTTTAAGGAGAAGTTTTAAATGGCCTTTTATTGTGTGTGACGTTAAACAGCCAATAATTGGAGCAGATTTTTTAAGAAATTTTAAATTAACTGTAGACTTATTTAATAATAGACTTGTAGATTCTATTACTAACTTGTATGTTTGTGGATTAAAAAGTACATATTTTGAAGGAACTATAAAATGTATTAACAGTAATCATCCGTATGCCGATTTATTAGAGTCATTCCAGGGAATTACACAACCACCGATTTTCAAGGACATTCCGGAACACTCTGTGTATCATCATATTGAGACGACAGGACCCCCAGTACACGCGCGCGTAAGGAGGTTGCCGCCTCACAGGTATGATAAAGTTAAGAAAGAGTTTCAACTGATGCAGGAATTAGGTATTTGTAGGCCCTCGAACAGTGAGTGGGCGAGCCCATTGCATGTGGTCCCTAAAAAAGAAGGCGAAATACGTCCTTGTGGGGACTATAGAATGCTTAATTCTATTACCAAACCAGATCGTTATCCTATTCCGCGAATTCAAGATTTTACATACGGCTTACATGGAAAAGAGATATTTTCAAAAATCGATATTTGTAGAGCTTATCATTATTTAAAGGTTAACCCGGAAGATATTAAAAAAACAGCGATAATTACTCCATTCGGTCTTTTTGAATTTCCCAGGATGACGTTTGGTTTGCGTAATGCAGCACAAACCTTCCAGAGATTTATAAATAACAAAATTTTATCTGGGATTGAACAATTAAATTGTAGTGTAAATGATATAAGTAATTCCGAGAATATCGTTGGTCATTCAACTGTATTCGGATATCTCGATGACGTCATTATAGGATCGAGTAACGAGGCTATCCATAGAAAACATTTGCGATTATTATTTGAGCGTTTAAATAAATATAAAATGTCAATTAATTTAGGTAAATGTGTTTTTGGACAAAAGAAAATTAATTTTTTGGGTTATGAAGTTTCGAGTAAAGGTACTAGACCCTTACCGGATAAGGTCAAGGTTATCGAAACATACCCAAGGCCTGAGAATATCGAGCAGTTACGTAGGTTTTTAGGAATGTTGAAATTCTATAGAAATTACTTACCTAAAGCTGCGGAAGTACATGGAGTATTAGATAGGTATTTACACGGGGCGAAAAAGAAGGATAAGCGTAAGATAGAGTGGACAGTCGAGTCATTAAAGGCTTTCGAGAAATGTAAGGAAAATTTAAAAAATGCCGCTACACTTTCGTATCCAATTCCTGACGCGGAGTTAGGGTTGATGACTGACGTTTCCGATTTCAGCATTGGGGCTGTATTACAGCAAAAAGAAAATAATACTTGGAGGCCTATCGGTTATTTTTCTAAAAGGCTTACGGAATCCCAAAAGAAGTACTGTACTTATGACAAGGAACTTTTGGCGATTTATTCTGGTATAGTTTATTTTAGAGATCTAGTAGAAGGTAGAAATTTTACAATTTTTACAGATCATATGCCTCTTACATACGCTTTTACAAAATTAAATTCATCTTCAAATAAGGAATCACCTAGAAGGGCGCGACAATTGTTATATATTAGTGAATTTACATGTAATATACAATATATTAGTGGTAGCGAAAATATGGTTGCTGACGCGCTATCTCGGATAGAAACAATAACATGTCCCACTTCGATTCAATATTCAGAAATTGCACAAGCTCAAGTTGCGGATGCGGAGTTAGCGAATTTATTGAGTTCGAATGTTAATAACCGCATAGAATTGAAACGTATGAATTTAAATAATAGTAATGATATGATTTATTGCGAAACATCTACTAATTATGTTAGACCTTATATTCCGCTGCAATTTAGGAAATTTGTTTATGATAATTTTCATAATATTTCACATCCAGGTGTTAGAGCATCACGGGCGTTAATATCAAAGAAAGTTTTTTGGCCCGGTATGAATAAGGACATAGGTTTATGGGTAAAGACGTGTATAAAATGTCAAAAGAGTAAAATAACTCGTCACACGGTGTCTAAGCTTAGTAGTTTCATGGAAGGCGACCGTTTTGAGCATTTACATGTTGATTTAATAGGACCCTTACCTGTGACAGAACATGGTTATCGTTACTGCGTGACTATGATAGATCGGCGTACTCGATGGCCAGAAATATACCCAGTTACGGATATGACATCCGAGACGGTTGCAAAAGCCGTTTATGAGGGATGGATTTGTAGGTTTGGTTGTCCAAAGGAAATAACGACGGATCAAGGTCGTCAGTTTGAAAGTGATTTGTTTCAGAATTTAATGAAAGTACTTGGTATCCATAAAAATAGAACTACTTCATATCACCCTCAGTGTAATGGTAAAGTAGAAAGATGG
Source organism: Anthocharis cardamines (assembly GCA_905404175.1). NCBI lineage: Eukaryota > Metazoa > Arthropoda > Insecta > Lepidoptera > Pieridae > Anthocharis > Anthocharis cardamines. Next base: position 10,351,882 of record FR989962.1, on the reverse strand, counting down.
CATAGATCATTAAAAGCCGCTTTGGTATCTAGATTAGAAAATAACATATTGTGGTTTTCAGAATTACCTACGGTGATGTTAGGGTTAAGGGCTGCATGTCAGGCGGATAATGAGTGCATAAGTGCCGCCGAATTCGCATTAGGACATTGTTTACGTTTGCCAGGTGAATTTTATAAGTATGATAATATGAGTAATAAAATCGAAAATCCACAAGCATACATAATTCGATTAAGAGACATTTTAAATAAATTAAGACCTAAAATTAGGAATTCTGATAATACTAATAGTATTTTTGTACATGCTGATTTAAGTTCCTGTTCTCATGTATTTCTTAGAATAGACGCGGTACGTAAACCTTTGACTCCACCCTATAGCGGTCCTTATAAAGTTTTAGAGAGAGATTCGAAGATTTTTAAAATTTTAATAAATGATAAACCTTGTAACGTCTCAATCGACAGAGTTAAACCAGCATACATTTTGCAAGATACAAGTAATGTTAATAGTTCTAGTAATTTAAATCAGCATAAACCCAGTGTGAATGCACCTTTAGTCGCAACACGCAGTGGTAGAGTTATTAAGCAACCGGTAAGATTTCAAAGTTCGTAGTAAGTAAATATTATGTAGGTTATTGCAGAGTAAACATTTAAAATTATAAATAATTAATTATTTCATAAGTATAAATTGTCATGTTCGGATAAAATCTTTTATTAAGTCTTAAGTTGATCAGACGACACTTAGTTTTTTAATTAAATTAAATCTTTAGCATTATCAACATATATTATAATGGGTAAAACATACTCCGTTGATAAAAAAGAAGAACAAGTTATTATATCGCAAAATGGAGCTAATCAAGCCTCCACATCCCACACGGAGCATAAATTAGAAATTTTGGAAATAATTACAACAATTTTGATTGTGTTTTTCTGTTTGGCATGTATTATATACATGTATAAAAGGTGTATCATTAAAGTTCGTCAAGTGTTGCGTAGGGAACTTAATACAGTGCAGAACCCAAGTGTGATAAGTGTTATACCTCAACCGGTGCAAAGACCGCCTACTTATAATAACAGTGTTTAAAGTTTATTATCCGTTTACTCTGTAATAGCTATAGGTAATTTAATAATTGTAACAGTATTTAACATTTTTTTTTTTTTGTAATATTGTTTAATTAACTATATGTATTTTTGTTTTTTTAAGAAGGGGGTGTATGTGGAGGTTGCAATTTTGTATTATGATATATATATGTACGTGAGCGGGAAAAGCAGTTGCCTGCTAACCGCGCCAATGATTGGTTGTGGGAATAAAAGCAATAAATAGTAAAATGTGTTATAAATTATTATCGAACACGCTATACTCCTAAAATCCTCTGTCTGCAATGTAGACACCAAGTTCTAAACAATATAATGCTAACTTTATCCACTGCTTTCAACGTTTAAACATTTAAGTATGTGTATAAATAAATTTTTAGGACATTAACGGTTGTATTTCCTTACATTGACACGGCACACGTCTTGTACGTTTTAAATTTTCCAAGTATTTTAATACTATTAATAAAAATATTTTTTAAATTTCCTCTCAAATGCGCTTAGAGCGTTGTATAATAATTCATAGCTCGTTTTGTTTATATAATATGTGACATCATCGCCGAAAATGTCACGTGACCGGCAGTTTTCGCGCGAAATTCAAATTAATAAAAATAAAATATTAAAAAAAAATTAAATATCGCTTATTTTAAGAAAAGGATGATTGTGGAAGGCATAAAATGAACATTTACACATTTTTCTGAAAGTTAATTTATGTACGCATGCGCAATGCGCAAATAATTAATTGGCTTGAAAATGCCACGACAGTTTTTTTTATTATTTATTTGTTAATTATTGAATATTTTTAAGAATTTGCACGCGGGCAAATTAAAGTAGCCCAAGGGCAATTTTTTTACGCTTGATGGAGTAAACAATAATCATTTTTCAAAGAGATATGACTATTTGAAATATAAGAAAATGGAAAATTCTATTTCGATTTATCCTGGAAAAACGAAAAACGGGCTTATAAAATAATTAACGTAGGTCCAAAGGGCAAATTAAGATCTATACAATGAGATTTTTTTTATTTCGAAATTTTAATATTTGTTGGCCGGAACATAGTCGGTCTTAATTGTATATTTTTATATAAAAAACGCCAAAATATCGGCCGTCCCAAATTACCCATTATCTGGGGTAAATAGGAGCGGAGCAGGGCTAAATAGGGAAATATGTCAGGGTTATCACCTTGTAGTAATAATCTAGGTATATACTTACCTGCTGTTAAAGAATCAAGGGTATTTTTAAGAATGGAAAACGGGAAAAGGAGTTATTAAAATACAACTATTGTTGCACCTACATAATATTTATTAATCAAGAATCGGAAAATTATTTTTTGCTTATTAATTGGTAAAAAATCATAATGAGGGTGAGGTCGACAATAAAATGCAGTTAACATATAATCGCAGCCTTAATATGTTCAGAATCATATTTTTTATAAGGTGTTCTACTTGGTAAGTATGCCCGCGACATTTCTGTAAAACAAATCGCATATTTTTAGATTAAACCTACACTAAAGTATATAGGTAATACCTACCATAGTTACAAAATACAAATACATTAAAGATCAAAATATGCAACTGAAATTATATCAGTCTGAGTTAAGATGATCAAGCAGTAGGAACATATCAGTGACAACCCTAAGAAGCTATCCCAACCTACACACTTCTCGTGTCTATTTTATCGATTTACGTCCCTATTTCCCCCAAAAAATAATACAAATTGATACGTTTGTTAATATTGCTTAAATAAGATATTTAAATGAGAAATTACCAACAAATCGGGGACGTTCTGCAAAAGGGTCAGGTCAAAAGTACTCGTAACCGACGAGTGTGTATGTAAGCATTGATGAAAGTAGAAGAAGCGAAAGTGGTATGTAAGGATCGCAGCATATGGAATTCCGTGATCTCTGCCTACCCCAATGGGAAAGAGGCGTGATATATATGTATGTATGTAAATTACTAACCTTATTGTTCATAAAACACTAAAGCATATAATTAACTAAAGTTCTGTTAGAAGTACACCAAAACAACTAGTTTTAGTGAAGTTTCTACATCACAAAAATATTCTCTCTTCCAACCGTCACCTTTAACGGAGTCTGATAGCCTTTTATAGGTTTAATTCACTCTTATTTAGTGGACACAAACAAAAATGAAACGAAGAGTCCATAGTCTAGAGTCTAGACACTAAAAATCTTGCAGCTTTTTGTCCCAATTTACACCTGGATCCCTATTTCCCCCATTTTACGGTACCTACATAACCATTCATGGACGCATTTATATCCTTAAACAGCTGACGCCTGACATCTGACAGTTTGACATCAACACTTCATTGAATTTGTTTTTGATAGATTTGATGTTTTTCTTAAATTCTATTAAATAATATAATATAAGTCGTATAGTTTAATAACATGCAAATTAGTTTCATAAGAATTATAAAGAGGTTATCTGGATATAAAACAAACGCTATGGCCGTGCGACAATCTAGTGACTTAGTCAAATTTAAAGAGAGTTTGAAGCAGGCTAAAAATATTGTTATTCTATCTGGTGCCGGTATAAGTGCAGAATCTGGTATACCAACGTTCAGAGGCGCTGGTGGATACTGGAGGAAGTACCAGGCGTCATCTTTAGCAACTCCAGAAGCGTTCAAAACTAGTCCAAGTTTGGTTTGGGAGTTTTATCATTACAGGCGTGAAGTCGCTGAAAAAGCTCAACCAAATGCGGTATGTATTTTACAGCTATCTTAAATTACTTACAAGGAAAAATATTCACATTTCTATAGGTATCGCATTGTGTACTTTCTATGTCTAAATATTTGATATATGGTATTCTTTTTATTTTTTGTACTGAGTTAATTTTGAAATTTTTAATTTTACAGGGTCACATAGCAATTGCTAATTATGAATCAAGACATAGCTCTGATAAAAACATAACTGTTATAACTCAGAATGTAGATGGTTTGCATGCTAGAGCTGGCACAAAGAACCTTATTGAACTCCATGGCAACTTGTATAAAACACGATGCACAAAGTGCAAGGAAATACTTGTTAATATGGAGAACCCTATTTGTGAGGTAAGATATTTACCATGCACCCACACTAATTAATTACACACAAGTAATTTAAAAATCTGTATTTTGCACTGCCTATTTTAATAAGGCAACATAATATATTTAAATAAAATACTGTATACCGGATTAAAACGCGATTTATTGTTTAAATTATTTATCCCGACGTTTCGGATGCTTTTCAGCAACCGTGGTCGCGGGAGACTGTCTTCGCGTTTTAATCCGGTATACAGTATTTTATTTAAATGTGTGATACTCGCGTTAATAAAAGACAATATCACAACATAATATAGTCGGTTCAAAAATAAACTCACTAAGTGTCATTTTGAATAAAACATATTTTTACTACTATTGCTTATTTTAAGTGTAAACCTATCTACCTACATTATTATAATTATATTTTTACACTTAAGATAAGATTAAAATATGCTTATTTATATTATAAATAATAATTTATGCATTTGTTTCTGATAGGCTTTAGCAGGCCGTGGAGCACCAAACATTGACTTAGTTGGCTCAGACATACCTGTAAGGTTGCTACCACATTGTAAGAAAGGTAACTGTGGAGGCTTGCTGCGGCCTCATATTGTGTGGTTTGGTGAGAGCCTAGATCCAGCCATATTAGAGAAAGCTGGTAATAAATTTCTCTTTATTAAAATTGTTAATTAGCTAATTGTTAATTGCTGGGAAATCTGGGTTTTGTGTAAAAACCAGTGTTTATTTATATCGACCTCCATTATCAGTTAATGAAAAAAAAACATGAAACTATAATCATAATTTTTCAAAATACTTGTTTGTTTCTCTATAATTAGCCAGAAAACATCTTTTTTTTATAAAATTCCAGGTGAGGCAATGGAAAGCTGTGATGTATGTCTAGTTGTGGGGACATCGTCTGTAGTTTATCCTGCGGCCATGTTCGCACCGCAAGCAGCTGCCAGGGGTGCTATTGTTGCAGAATTTAACATAGAAACTACACCTGCCACCCCTGACTTCCATTATTATTTCGAAGGCCCTTGTGGAACGACCCTGCCAAAAGCTTTGGAGGACTAATTTTGTTTGGTATGGAGGTTTTTAATCTTTTTATGTAAAATGATATCGATAATTGTAGTGGTTTGTATAATATAAGCAAAAATGATCAAGGTTTTAGAATTTAGTATGAAAAAAACTTTGTAAATTGTAAATAGAAATGTATGAAAGTAGAATAGTAATTGTATATTTTGTAAAAAAGGTAAATAAAAATGTTGTTAGCAAAGTATATTTATAAAATATAGTTTTTAATACAAAAGCAAATGTTTGGAATTGACTGTTTTACAAATAACACTAAATGCAAAGTACACACAGAATTATTTGGTAAGATCCATGCTGGTCAGTGGCGTAGCTATCATAGGGTAAGGTGGTGCAAGGAACGAGGGCTCCCTAGGATTTGGTAAGAGTTGAGCAGCAGTGTGCTGTTGAAGCTAGAAAACCTATGTTAATTTTTTTCTATGAACCATTACCCTTGTTCATCTAGCTATTCCACTGATGCTGGTCAAGGATTAAGATAGGATAGCAATTAAATGTTATCTCACAAAATATTTAATTAATTGAAAGCATCTACAAATTACTTCCAGCCTAGCATGACCATCAAGCGATATCTTGCGGACGAGTGAAGACAAATTAAGATATCTTGATTTATTACATCTCAACATCAACAAGATATCTCGATCGACAAAAATATCTACTTTTGGCATCAAAAGTCGAGTTTTAAGTGTGTCATGTTAGACCCAGAAGATATAAATAGATATAATCGATTAAAACACGAGAAAACGGTCGACAAAATTTTGTCGTGATTGTCATGCTAAGCCGGCTGTATACAAAATTCAAATAAAATAAAAAATATGTATTACAGTGAATATCACGTACCTAAATCTATGAGATAAGCTACATTATTTAGTTGCCAAGTAAAAAAACGGTTCATACAGTGTTTATTAGTAAAATCTTTACAGAGACACTCTTAAGTATAATATTATAAAAGTATGTATTAAATAATTAAAACTAGCAACACATGCGATCTCCACTCTGTGCCTTAACATGTTTTATGCAAATTAAAATAAAATATGTTTTGTTGCACAATTTATGTATTGAATTTTGATTTTTCTAAACGTACCTAAATAGGTATAACTACACTATATCTCATAATATTATAAAAAACAGGCTCGTAAGTCGTATTTCAAGACAATATGACTCAGGTTTGAATCTAGTTAAAGTGATTGTCAAAATATTTTTTCTCTAGAAATTTGATATTTTGACAGCTCTCAAGAATAGGTTTTGACTTGAGACATCATCATCATTAACATCTTGGAATCAGGGCCTTATTCAAAAAAGTGGTATAAGCTTTAAAATCTATTTTTTATGTTACATATCTGCAGATGAGCATGAGGTTCACTTTATGGTAGGTGATACCTCAGCCACGGAACATCAGACAATGATGCGCTATCGACCAGCTTTTTATTTCGAGCATTCGATAATCCATAGACTGAAATCGAAACGCGCAATGTGAACTTCACGGTTTTTTCATCTTTGAACGGTGGGTCGTTACCCGGTCGGAATTTCGATATTCTTCGAAGTGTGAAGTGTGTGTTTCCCAGACGTGGGGAAGACATACAGAGAATTCGAACCCGCGGCCCATCGGAGCGCAAGGTGTTCTACCAAACGCGTCAACGAGCTCGTCAGTTTTATTTCTTTCTTTCTATTCATTGTGTATAGAGCAAGACAAAACATATTTTAACTATTTTAACAATTTTAACATTATTAAACGGTTATGAATATCACCCCAAGAGTTTGTTCTAATGCTTGTAGAAGGCAATATATTATGATCTAGGATACTATTCAGTGCGAAATTTTTAATGTTTATAAAATATAAAGTCGTAAGTGCATGCTTTCAAAGTTTATAACGATGCTATAAAGCCGGGACTGAATACCGGTTTATTTACTATGCCAGCTTAACCGAAATAATAAAGGTTTTTGTTAATATTCTTTCGTTTCTAATTATATTTACTGAAAAAAATAGTGTGTTTAGTGTGTATTACTCTTTAAAACTAGTATCATGGTATATCAATGGCCGAATTCTTGAACGCTAATCAACATTGAGGTGTACTTAAAAGTATATCTAACCCTTTCATTACGACGGTAAAATGAAAGACAGAAACATTTTAAGAAGCCCTCAAGTTTTGATTATCGTTTCAGTATTCCGCGGTAAGACACGTATTTTGGAAAATATAAATTAACTGTTTTCAATCCCTGCTATTAAGGTTTTAATTTTATGTGAATGTAATAATTACATCGCGCAGCATGTCTATTATAATAATATTGCGGAAAAGCTGGTAAATAAATGTATCAACTAATTTAACTGCGTAAATTGTATAGCAATTATGATATGACTACTCATGATGCTGATGAACTCAAACGACAATCCCAAGTTCAGAGAAAATAGGCGCCATATTGAAAACTGGAACGGCTTTAACTCTAAGAATTTAATTCCATCTATTGCTTTTATACTCAATTTGGTATCTGAAAATACAAAAAAATATATATTTAATATTGAGCCATTTCGTCTTCTTTTGTATTTGTTTTGAACTCTTCTTATTACTGCGACATTTTAATCAAAAACTTGTAACGGACTGAACACATTATTTCTGGCCGTGACCACATTTGCAAGCAAAACTTCATCCCACAATATCTGTAGGAATATAGAATCATAGATGGAAAAGCCGTGAAGTGCATATTGCGCGTTTCGGTTTCAGTCTATGGATTTCCGAATGCTCGAAGTAAAAATTAGGTCGACAGCGCATCATTGACTGATGTTCTGTGGCTGAGGTATCACCTACCATCAAGTGAACCTCATGCTCGTCTGTCGATATCTGACATAAAAAAAGGTATATATTATCTATACTAATATTATAAAGAGGAAAGACTTCTATTTTTGTATGTTATGAATAAACTCAAAAACTACTGGACCGATTTTAAAAATTCTTTCACCAATAGAAAACTAAATTATCAGCGAGTAATATATACTTTTTTGTGTATAGTACATCTACATTGCATCACATGAATATGTGAAGCTGTGGCGCGTTGCTAGTTAAATAATAAACTTAAAAAAGACACTGTTTAACACATTAGGGATTTTAGGGTTCCGTACTCCGTACCAAAAACGGAATCCTTATAGGATCACTTAGTTGACCGACTGTACGTCTGTTTCTCAGCGTCGAGGTATCAAGTTGAAATTAATATCAAAAATTCAGGTCTGCGATCCCTTGCAGCAGTGAAAAACAAGCAAATTTCTAAGTCGACGCAGTCAAAAGATACGGCCTTTTATGCTCCGTTTATATTTTGGCTCTCGCAGGGTACTTCGCCCATATAGGATAAAATAGAGATGAAAGATTTAACCACAAAATCAATATTTGGCTGTTGGTAAGAATTAAGACATAACACGATTTTTGAAACCTATTTCAAAGTAAATAAAAAATAAATACTAAATTGCATGTTAAAATACAAATCTATAATTATACTAGCGACCCGCCCCGGCTTCGCACGGGTCAAGATTTTTTGACAAAAAAAGCACGGGTTGTATGTATTTTTTAATGCCACATTATAAAAAAATAAAAACAAGAAATTGCGTCCAAAAATTAAAAAAAAAATTTGGGGGTGGACTACCCCTAACATTTAGGGGGATGAAAAATAGATGTTGGCCGATTCTCATAGATACCGGATAAGCACAAAAAATTTCATCAAAATCGGTCAAGCCGTTTCGGAGGAGTATGGCAACGAAAACTGTGACACGAGAATTTTATATATTAGATAATACTAGGTAAATTCATTACCTTATTACTTAATATAACAATATAATGTAATTAACCGAGTTTCTTACCCGCTCTTCTGGGTAGAAAAAACATTCAGAAACTGTAGTTATTGTAAATAGCTGACTTGTAAAACATTACTTGAATAAAATTATATTTGGATTATAGCTACTTCCTGAACAGTGATACACTGTAAGAATTGCTTACGTTATGTATATGCATTATTTATTATATTGTTTAGTAATAGCTGATGCCAGCGACTTCGTTCGTGTGGGCTTCATCTTAAGCTGAGCTTTTGAGCAAGGTTTCTTCATATGATATATTAATATACACTATTCCACTAATACATATTGAGAGTGGCGAAATTATTGACATCTGATAATTCGAAAAAGTTCGACGCGAGTCAGTTTGCATTGCAATTTGTTGATATGGTGCCTTTACAATAATCTTTAAATAATGATAACTTTTCTTTCCGACAACCGATTTCGATGAAACAAAGCCTATATGTTGCCCTGGACTTTGCTTAATATATAAGTTGCATGAAAATCGGTTCAGTATCTTTGGAGATTAGCCCGTACAAACAGACAAACAGACAGAAAAACAAAAAATTCAAAAATTATCTGGGTTTGTTCTATTTCTCTTCTTACATCCCCCTGACTCGATTTATAGCATTTTTTTCCATGTACAGACATTTGACCTCTACAGTTTTATTATATGTATAGATGTGAAATATTTACCTGAAGATTTCCGATAAGTTTCCATTAGTATATTTTTAATTTTATTTACTTCAATATTTGTAAACTCCATCATTAAGCACTGCATGATAATCAAGAGCAATGTACTCATAATATCTCCAATCATCAAATAAATCTGAAATTTCTTCAGAGTTATTTTCTGTCTATTAAAATTAAATTAAGTCGGGAGTGTTTGACCTGGACGAATGTACCTCGAACAGTGTTCTTCAAAAGTACTGCAAAAATAATTTTTGACGGCTGTTTCGTTTAGTACAGAGTGACACGGCTTAAGATGGTGAAGAACTATTCATTGTGACTTTGGGTAATGGCTGAAAACCAGTGTGGTAGGCTTTAACTAATTAGTTAATTAAAGTTAATATACCTACATACTGTATGCTGAATCCATTAACGTTTCGTCGTAACCGTTCACTTGGTGGTATCACCGATTATCAAGTAAACCTAGTAATACAGGCAATGGAACATCAATCAATGATGCGCTATCGAGGCTGCTTTTTTACTTCGAGCATTCGGAATACCATACTGAGACCGAAAAGTTCCACACTTCATGGTTTACCCATATCGCTGCTTGAATACAAAACTTCCACAAGTCAAACTACACTTTTTTACAGAAGAGCTTATGATAGAACAAAAAACGTAAACGATAAGCCGTTTTGTAAAAAACTGGAGTTTGACTTGTGGCAGTTTTGTATTCATGCAGCGATATATGAACAGTGGTTGGTTATGCGGTCGGAATTTAGATATTCCTCCCACCCGTTTAATGCCCGGAATCAGGGCCGGTTCGAGCGGAAACAAAAGACGCTCGACCGAGCGCACAAGTCGCGTAACACACGCACGAACAAAATTGCGGGGGAACGGGCCGCGGGGTGAACTTTCGTCCGTCGTTTGTTTCACTAGGCATGAATTGTCAAATTTTCTGGTGGAAAATAAAGCAACTGCTTAAACAGATTTTTTATTTAGAGGGGCGCCATTCTTAATCCTCGCACAAGTTAAAAATGTTAATAGGACCGGCACTGCCCGGAATGACCCATTAAATCAAAATTGTCTCAAATAAAGTGTATGAATAGTGTTGTCACGACCAGTAAATGATTCTCTCTCAATCTGTCTCATTCACTAGGACGCATAACCTATGCACGTTTGCTATTTGGGGTCGGCGCAATATGTTATCTTTGTCTATTTTCTTCTTTCACTCGCCATATCATCAGTCACACCTTTCAAGAACATATCATTCTTCACACAGTCAATACTAGTTTTTTTCGGACTCCGTCTTCCCCTATACCCAACCACTTTCATATTCAAATATGTCTTCATCAAATCATCTTAATTTTTCAAGTGAGCCGCTAAAATTTCCAATAAATATTGATATCTGTTAACAATCAAAGTTGAAACTAACATTTCTGTTTCCAAACGTCACTCCAACTGTGCAGTATAAAATGTAATAAATATTATAGGCGAAATCTCTCGTAATCTGTAACATAAAAGTTTATTTAATAATAATCGATCCTCGTACGTAAGTCCTGTGTTTTTTTAACAATTGTAGTTATAACGACCTTTACTTCTACTCTCAAAAGTACGTCTCAAAATAGTATTACAAAGCCAGGCTTGAAAGTGACATGAGACAGATAATTTTTTGTATGTTTTATACGTTTAACTATAATAATATTTTTCTGGTTATACCTTATATCTTAGATTTAGGGCTGGCTTGTGTGTGGAAGTAAAAAAATAATTTTAAAAATAATAAATTTATAGGCCGGCAACGCATCTGCAACGCAAATACTCTGATATTGTGGATGTTCATGGGCGACGATGTCCACTTTGCATTTTTTTTAATATTAGATATCGACATACGAGCATGAGCTTCACTTTATGGCAGGTGATACCTCAGTCACAGAACATCAGTCAATGATGCGCTGTCGATCTACTTTCTGAGACCGAACACACTCAAAATAATTGTGTAAACACTCACCGTCAGCTTAAATAAAAATCCGGTATCGCGCAAATCTTGAAGAAGTCTTGCATATGTTAGTAGATATTTTTCAATAGATTCGCATTTAGATTGTATTGCATCACTACAGTTACATTCAGATATCATTTCTCTTTCAAATGTAACACGCAGATGTTTCATTTTATAATAGGTAATGTAGAAAGGTGAACATCTTGTGACTGAGTTGCAAATTTGGCCTGCCTTCATGAGACTCCGACTCAGCAATGTACGTGTCGCAAAAGTATATTTATCGAATAAATAAACGATATATATGGCTTTTTCAAATATAATACCTATAAAAGATAACATCAAGACCCCTTCTAATATATTAGAATGGGTTTGTCTTGCCTCAAACATATTGATGTGCCCGAGAAAGTCATTTATAACTTGATTTCCGTTACTAAACGCCACTAATATGGTGAACAGGTAATCAATATTATTGATATGAATTGAGTACGTATAAAACCCTGATCTTACATCTTCCATGAATACTGGATTCGTGATGACCAATACATAAACGCATACAAATATGCAGTACAATCTTGCAAGAATATTATAAAGCGTTTTTTTAAAAAACTTCGTATAATATCCGCATATAAATTGTAAAATCAACATAAGTTTCATGAAGGCAATATGAAAAACAATCATTGTTTCACAATTTGAACTGAGTTCCACGAAGACCACAGGTAAAATGATTATTTTCATAGATTGAAATAGAATTATGACAATGTAACATTTCAATTGATTAACATTATACAAATTGCATCAGTGTTAAAGCACTATACTGCATCGTATCGCGTATGCACTTCATTCGTTCTAATGAATTAACTTTTCTATACCAAATTATAAAGAAGTAGTTTGTAGGATCTCTGAATCTACTGAACCGATTTTGAAAAATCTTTCACCCATTTTTGGCCACCAGGTTTTGGCAAACTCACCACGCTGTTTTTCAAATTGACAAAAAAAAAGTTAATTCAATACAAAAAAAACATCTATAAAAAAAGTCAACACAATATCAGAGCACATAAAGGGTAATGCTTGAATAAACGTTTTCGAAACCTTGCTTGCTAAATGTGCTTTTACGGATTTCCGAATGCTCGAAGTAAAAAGTAGATCAGCACATCATTGACTGATGTTCTGTGGCTGAGGTATCACTAACCTGATGATCACTTGATAGTGAACCTCATGATTGTCTGTCGATATCTAACATAAAAAAACGAGATATGTACCTTTTTTGTATAGAATAAAATAAGTGGTAGACGGCAGGCAGTAGACGATGGATCGCTAGTTAGTGATCACCGATAGTCATTTGCAATACCAGAGAGCTTAGAAGTCTACTTCTAAGTAAGTTCCTAAAAGGTTGGCACCACCAGTTGGCATAGATATGAACTTTTTAGGAATAAATAGGTGCGTTTTTAGGATTCCAAATTCGGTTCGCTAAATCCAACGGCGACATCTCACGACAATCAGTGGCGTAGCTATCACAGGGCAAAGTGGTGGCCAGGGCCCCGAAACTGACAGGGCCCTGGGCTTTGGAAAGAGTGGGAGGCAGCTCTTGAAGCTAGAAATTCAAGCCTGCTCTGATTTTGTTTTTGATGATTTTAATGAGAATTTATAACAGTGGATATAAGAAGGATATTTACAATGTATTATTTTATTTATTTAATAGCTTTAACATTACAGAAGGTGTAATGCTAACTTAGATACGAAATCTTGTTGTCTTATCGATTAAAAGTACTACAATATTTGCAAAACAAGATAATTTAAAGTCCAGTGACTGTATCACCATTTCTTAAGGTAGTATAGTAGGAATCCTTGACGATAAACAGGCCCTGAACTTGTGGAAAATACCCAGTAACTTGAAGATAACTGGTAGGTTTTGACCTTCTCTTTTATTTACAACTAGCAATGCACCCCGGCTTCACACGGGTATACACAAAATATAGCCTATGTTACTCGCTGATAATGTAGCTTTGTATTAGTGAAATAATTTTTAGTACGGTCCAGTTGTATTTGAGCTCATTCGTTACAAACATACAAAAATACAAATAATTTTTAAAATCGGTTCAGTAGTTTTTGAGTTTATTCATAACATACAAAAATACAAATCTTTCCTCTTTATAATATTAATAAAGTATAGGTATAGACTGGCAACACGCCTCGGCTTCACACGGGTGCATTGTAGATGTACCATACACAAAAAGCCTATGTACTATGTAGCCAATGTTTCTCGCTGATAATGTAGTTTTGTATTAGTGAAAGAATTATTAGTACGGTCCAGTAGTATTTGAGCTCATTCGTTACAAACATACAAAAATACAAATATTTCCTCTTTATAATATTAGTGTAGATTTCAATCAAAAGCTGTAAGAATGTAAAGAGTCCTTTATTGATACGACTAGGTAATAACAGAGCGATAAGGTATCCGCAGTAATTTTCTAAAAGCAAACAAAACAAAACTATCTGTATTAAAATCTCATAGTAATCGATTGGGTAATTACATTGAAAATACTATGTTTCTCGTTCTGTCGATGCCTGCAATGTTTGAACGCTGTAAAAAGTATAATTTATAGGAAATCACAACACAACCTGCACTGCAACACACTCTAAAAGTATATTGTATGACTATAATATGCACCCACAGCTATTTTATACTACTTGAATGTATTTTTATTTAATTCATATTTGAAATTACCTCACTAACCGAGTGTACAACAAAATTTTAGGAGTTTTTAATCGATATTTAGCGGTATCGTTTTTTCTAAAAAAATCTTGAACAAAGTACCCCTAAAAATCCTCCTCAATAAATTTACCCCCTAAAAACCGCCCTGGACATCTTGAATTCCCCTAAATTTGGGGGGAAAACTCCCAAGTTGGCATCACTGCTGAAAACCAGTGTAAAAGTATTGTGCTATACTGTATCTCACTTCATCAATAATAAATATAATTAAACTATTCTTAATTTGAATTAGTACACTTTTCATGTATGTTTTTATTTATATTGACTATTGTGCCGTTCAAAAAAAATTGTTTGCATAAAAAAGCTCTACTTTTACAAAGTCGATACGAGGTCGGCGTCCATGCGTCGGGTTGTCTCTCTCCCTAAAATATGGCGAGGGGGTCGATGGCTGGCCATGCGTCATACTCGTGAACGGGTGCTACTTGTGGTGACTGGTCGAACTTGAATTCGTGTATGCGGTGATATTAGTTATTTCGTCTATGTATTTGCGGGTTGTTCCCACGAGAATGTAAGTGAGTGCTCCTATTTCACCATACATTCTGCTGATAGAGGACAAATCTTTGTTTTTATTTATTTTTATTTTTTCGTTTATATATATATTTTTCGATTATTATAGTTAATTACTTAAAGATGTCATGTGGAACATGGTGTAATGGTTGCAGCTCCTTACAAAACATTTGTAAAACAAAAACTTGGCGATTAAAAAAGAGTGGCGGCGAGTTTCTTGCCAGTTCTTCTCGTCCGCTCTACGCCCTTGATTTGAGAACTGGTAATAAATGTAAAACTAGAAGCATTTAATATGTATTTTTTATTGACGTTCATAAGTGTACATTGTGTTACCTAAATGAATAAATGATTTTTGAATTTGAATTTGATACAAAAATCTGTGTCGATCTCATGATGTCTTTATTGAAATTATTATATGACAGCTTTGAGAAAACCCTACGATATTAATATAATTGTATCTAAAGACAATAAATTTAGACGGTCTCGTTGGCGCGTTCGGTAGAACATCTGCCGTGCGCATCGATGGGTCGTGTGTTCGAATCCCACCGGGACGACATGTTTATAATTTTCTGTAAGCATGTTGTCTGGTAACTTCGGGCATTGATCGGGTGGGAGGAATATCGAAATTCCGACCGGGTAACGAACCACGACCCATTTGTGCGCACGGCAGGTGTTCTACCGAACGCACCAAGGAGCCCGTCAAAACCGCGATATTATCATTTCAGTATTTCGTGGTAGATCTTGAGGTAGGTAGAACCAAACCGCGTAAAAAAACCAAGTGCCGGAAGTGGGCGCGTTTATTTATGAAACGTATTTTAATGTGACTACCTAAACGATTGGTGTAATTACAACATTCTCGAACACACCGCGTCAACACGAACATCTGTTGTGTTTCAGACGCACTTTGTAAAGTGTACATTGGCAATAATGTAATGACGCTTTATTACCGAAGGAACTCTAGAACGCCTTCCGTTGGCCTATGCCGAATTTCCATCTATACTAATATTATAAAAAGGAAAGATTTGTATTTTTGTATGTTATGATAAACTCAAAAACTACTGGACTACGTTTTTAAAAATTCGTTCACCATTATAAGCGAGTAATATAGGCTATTTTTTGTGTATAGTACATCTTTTGCACCCGTGTGAAGCCGGGGCGCGTTGCTAATATATTATATGTAATATTGTCTTTTATTAACGCGAGTATCACACATTTAAATAAAATACTGTATACCGGATTAAAACGCGATTTATTATTTATATTGTTTAAATTATTTATCCCGACGTTTCGGATGCTTTTCAGCAACCGTGGTCGCGGGAGACTGAAAAGCATCCGAAACGTCGGGATAAATAATTTAAACAATATAAATAATAAATCGCGTTTTAATCCGGTATACAGTATTTTATTTAGACTTATATACTACTATTACTTATATTATAAGAATTCATACGGAACCTTCCGTATGCGAGCCCGTGTCGCATTGGTTAGGATTATTTATGTTACGGCAGTCTTGAAAATGATTTAAATTGGTCGTTTCCAGCTGAACATAGGCAATTGACAACGCTGAACGAGGAACAGGAGTTTTATAGGGTTATATCTTGTTAGTATCAAGATTGTTGATGAAAGCATTTATAATCTGTAAGAACTTTTAGGTAGGTAAGGGCTTGTACTGGCTCAGAGTGAAAAAGAAGCTATTCTTACAAACTCTTTTTGAAGGCCTGTATTACCCAACACTACAGCCGCGGCGGTGCAAGGACCACGGACCACAATATATGTAGGTACATATAATAGTATAATAATATGTAGGTATACCCTTGAATAGTAGTTACATTGCTCTGTATGAAGTATGTTGATCGTGATGTTCCTTTGTAAAGTGCAGTGTAGTACGTGTATAATGGATATCGTCGATTCCCATTGTGTGACGAAAGCAAAACAGTCCGAAGTACGAGTACGAGTCAGTACGAAACTATGAACAGTCAGTAGTCCTCGCGCACCCACGACATTGTGCGAACGATTGTATCAAAATGTCACCTCTCCGCCGCGTAGTACAATACTAAAAATATAATCTATATTAAGTGCTATTGTGTGTGTTTTGTGTGTCAAATCTGTGAGTATAATTATGGTAGTATTTCGTTTAATATACTTTTTAAGTCTTTGAGTTTTAAATATATGGATGTGGTTAGTCGAAACTTGACATTTGAACTTTGTTGAGAGATTTCCACTGATAGTATAATCAGTATTTTTAAAACATTTGGAACAGTCTGAGATAAAAATCCATGAATTTAATAAACGGTGTTAACGATGTTTTAGGTAATCAAATTAAAGGGGAATTAATAAATTTACTTTATTTTATATTAATTAAATAATATATTAGTATGTTGAAATTTAAAAATTAGAGTAAGTAAAATAAATATGTAGTTATATAGCCGTTATATATGTATATTGAAACAGACAGTACAGATTATTATATATTAAGTTTGTTATTATTTATATTGCTTGTATAATACAATTATAATCAAACAATACCTACATATTGGACTAGTCGAGCGTGATCGACCTAGGTGAATGCACCTCGATCAGATCGGATACGTTTTTCAAAAGGGCCAGGTCAAAAAGCATTGATGAAAGTGGAAGAAGCGAAAGTGGTATGTAAGGATCGGAGCATTTGGAATTCCGTGATCTCTGCCTACCCCAATGGGAAAGAGGCTTGATGTAGGTATATGTATGTAAGAAGTGAAGTGAATCCCCTGTTTCACTGATCATTTACATATCTTTACAGGAAAGTATGTGATCAGCCTTATGTGCCTTATGCATGTATGTAATACTTACATATTATCTGCTAAAATAACATTATCTTTTATGAAACGAAAATACATATAGGTACGTTTACTTCGTAGTATTAATTGAAATAGCAGTTTTGACAACCACGCGATGGAAAATACAGTAAATGTAATCAATGAAATTTAAATGGAATAAATACGAACGAATATAGCCAATAATAAAATAAAATATTAGTAACGAATCTTATCAATAAATATAACAGTTAAGGTTTTTGTGGATATCATAAATAGGTAGTTAAAAATAATATTTGTATACTCGTTAATTTGCGAGGATCTTTGTTTTTATGCATCCAGAACAATGCGTAACAATACATAATAAAATAAAGCTCAATATATTTACATAAAGTGAAATAATATTATGAGCAAAGTATTGGGAGTAAATACAATTCTAGGTTGGTTCTACGCACCACTCGCCCCTGTTTATCCACTTGACCCCTTTGTAGATTAGATACTGAAACTTGCCCCTAATTCTTAACAAGTTAAACTTACAGCCAGAACGATTAAAACTCAATGTTGCAAGTGAAGATAATCTTGAAAAGGATGTTTGTCTTCTTTATCTGTCTTTAGAACAAGGATAATTATTCTTATGTGATTACCTACCTACTTATGAATGCAATAAATATACTGACAAGTAATATAACCCAATTGAATTGCAAATTGCTCATTTATTATGCAGCCATCCTAGCACGAAGATTTAGGTTATTTTAAACTATATGGATGGGTCGTGCTTCCAAAGGTCACGGTTATTCGCCGGGTGTAGTGTTTATATATTTTAACATGTCTGGCAACATTGAAAATGCATAATAAATGTGAGGGAATATTGAATTTAAGGTGACACTAGTCAATAGAAATTTCGGGGGGGTATTACTCCACTATTTAGCACTGTACATGAAAAGTTAAACATGATATCGTTTTCTCTCATTATTACTTTTGTCTGTGCGGAAACAGAATGGTAAAATAAAAAAACATTAAAAAGTTACGAGCTACCAAAGATTTGTTTTTATTGCCATTTTTAACACAACTTTGGGCTTAAATTAGTAATAAAAGAAGTATCAAATTTTCAAAACAAAGTCGGTACCGACAAAGCACGATTATCGAAGAATACAATAACTTTTATTTATAATTGATTTATGCAGTGGTTTTTTCATAAAACTCGATTTTTCAAAGGCTTTTTCGTATTTTTTTAGTCGCCCTTTTTACTACGAATTATCGTGCATCTCACTTAATAATAATTGCCCCGGTGCGGTGCGGTAGAATAGCATGCATTTTGGCCACGCCCACCAGTGAGTTTGAGCCCGCGACTTGTGCAACCTTAAAGGTCGGCAACACATCTGGAAGAACTCTGGTGTTGCGGATGTTTAATGAGCGGCGGTGTTCACCTTCCATCAGGTGCCGTAGGCTCGTTTGCTCCCTAAACTATATAAAAAAATCCTGGTAACATAAAGTAATTGATGGAAGAACCGTGAGCACGTGAGGTCACGGAAGACTGGTTATACTACGGTTGCAGAAAAGCATCCCAAACTTCGGCATATATATTTTATTGAGCTATAATGTATTTTATTAAAAATGTGTGATACTCGCGATAATAAAAGACAATATTATGTCAAAAATAATCTAAGGGAATCTTAGCGCTATTGACTCTGAGACACCTCTGCCTTGCTCCGAAATTTTGGGGCTCAAGTCTTGAGGAAATTACTTCTTCTCATTCTGCCAATATAGGAAATAATAATAAAATATAGGAAGGAAAGAACGGCTTCGTCATGCTTCCCTAGTTGCCATTGCACAATGCATCTCCATTTCTGGCGGCTGGTGGTGTACACTATGAGGTGTGTCCTGAAGATTTTTGGGCTCGTGTCCTTTCCATTCCTGAAAATAGGGGTTTAAGATAAGGAACACTCTCAGGCGTATTTTTAGTGCTGTGCTGGACAACAGTGTGTGGCGAACGAGATTCAACCACGAACTCTACCATATTTACGCAGAACCCAATATTATAATAACTATTAAGTTGTGAAAACTCCGATGGACAGGTCATATTATGCGTATGGAGGAAACAAAACCTTCGCTTGCTTGAAGGACACCCTGATGGTCGAAGATGTAGTAGACAAGAGCTGCAATGGATAGATGGTGTGGAACAAGACCTAAAAGAGATAGAGGTTGGATGCTGGAGAAGAAAGGCTCTAAATAGGGAGAAATAGACCAAAATACTCGACCAGGCCCAATGGGCTCTAGCGTCTTAGATTGATAGAAGATACGGAAGTAAAATACGGGTCGAAACGGTTACGGTTTAAGTCTACCATTTTTCAAGAAATATTTAAAAAACATTTGGTATTTTACAAGACTTTATAAAGGCATGAAGTTCCGAGATCTATGAACAAAGTCGAGTGCTTATACTAGTTATACACGAGGGTAGTTAGGATTTATGTGTTCCTAGTAATGTTTACTTCATCATTGCCTACTGTGTTTACGCTATTGTCAGCTAACTCCATTATTTAGCTTATATAAGTACTTAATCCGCTCACTGTTGGGGATTGTATTTTGTTGATACAGATTATATTTCATTCCTATCATTATCATTATTAACAAAGGACTTTATTGAACCGTGTATATTATGTGTTCTGAAGTAACTATTATATAGATATTATACAAAGAATATATGAAGAAAGAAGGATACATTTAATAAAATAAAGGAACAAAAACAAAAAGATACAGCGTAATTAATGAATGATTAATTTAACATCAGAGAGTTCCTGTGCCGTGCAGGAAATGGGTCACCGACTCAGGATTATCTGTGACAAAGCCGTGGCTATGTCAAAACCTGAAACTGATTTTTAATTAGAGCGGTGCCCGTTTAACCGTGGAGATATAGTGTGCTCTACATCATAAATCTAATATATAAAATTTCCATGTCACAATGTTTACCGTACCGTTAAACGTTACCGTACTCCTCCGAAACGGCTTTACCGATTTTTACCAAATTTTATATGCGTATTCAGTAGGTTTGAGAATCGGCTACTATCTATTTTGTTATACCCCTAAGTGATAAGGGTTGTTCACCCTTAAATTTTTTTTTTAATTTTTGGACGAAATTTTATTTTTTTATAATGTGACATTAAAAATACATACAACCCTAAATTTTCATTCTTCTATTATCAACCCCTGCTTTTTAGAAATTATTTACATGGCAAAGCAACGTTTGCCGGGCCAGCTAGTAATTTATTATTATAATGTAGAGCACACTATATTTCCTCCAATTAAACCGCTAAGGAAGCTTGCTCAAAAGCTCAGCTTATGATGAAGCCCACGCGAACGAAGTCGCGGGCATCAGCTAGTTCTATAATATTTTAACCATAATATTTATGATCCGGAAGTAAGCTAGTATTTATAGTAAGAGTAATAAGAGTAGTACAAAATACTAGTACCAAATATTATCTTAGTTAGTATATGGAATGCCTCCGTATTACCCGTGCATTAGCTCGCATTGTTCAATTGCAATTGATAAAAGTGAATCTCGATAAGCCGTGATAACGCCCGTACTATTTGGCGAGCGGCCAGGTACAAAAATACAAAGCTTAGCTGTCTCGCCAGGCCGGGACATTCGCAATTACTATTGATATTAGGTCATACATTCAGCGGTATGGCATTCGTGAGGAATTTTGAAAATTCGTACTCCACGTCAAGAGCAATAAAAAGTGTCACTCAAGAACCTACAAAATTATGTGTACATCCGCCGTACAAAATACGGTGAACTTCACCTTTCGATTTGTCATTAAAATATAAAAGTGAATTATTCATTGTTTGTGCAAAACTCTTTTGCACAAACAATG
Source organism: Anthocharis cardamines (assembly GCA_905404175.1). Classification (NCBI taxonomy): domain Eukaryota; kingdom Metazoa; phylum Arthropoda; class Insecta; order Lepidoptera; family Pieridae; genus Anthocharis; species Anthocharis cardamines. The sequence continues at coordinate 10,330,255 of FR989962.1, read as the reverse complement.
AATGCTATTCAATAATTTTTTAAGGTGCAAAAGGCGGCCTTATTGCTCTCCGTGATTTTTTTATGTTAGATATCGACAGAGGTGTGTATGTGCGTGTATTTGCTGTGAATATTTATATGTCTAAAAGCTATAGAATTGACACAATGCCCAGCCCGCCTAGCATTACAACCACAGTAAAATTTTGTCAACCGTTTTCTTATGTTTTAATCGATTATCTCTATATCTTCCGGGTCAAACATGACACTTACACTGTCTAAAGTAGAGATATTTGTCGATCGAGATATCTTGTTTATCAAAGTTGTCGATGTTAAGATATCTTATATTTTACTTTGTCTTCACTCGTCTGCGAGATATATCTTGATGATCACGCTAGGCGGGCAGGACTCATACTTCTAGGAATCACATAGTTCAGGATTCCCTCTGACCTTTATTATGTAATCTCGAAGTATCCCTACTAAAGAAGGTCGATCACACATTTGATTAATTAGAGTCCTTTAGCTGAAGTACCATCAAATGGCCCTACATGAAATCGTTATTTTAAATATTATATCGCATGCACACGATATATCAGAATTACCTTAGAAATTCGTTCGGGAAAGCGAATGTCGTGGACTGAAAGCGTATTGACCTTAACCTTTAAATTTTAGCGATCAATAGATTCAAGTAAGTCAAGACTCTGTATAATTAATCCGATATTATATAGTTATATAGCTGTTAAGTTACTACTTGTTACCTACTATATAACTACATAATATGTATCTTCATAAACTTTGAAACTGTTTCTCACAAATTCGTGATATAAGTGGGATTTATATTGTCTTTTAACGCGAGTATCGCACATTGCACAACGTAGTAACGCAGACAGTTGCTGAAAAGCATCCGAAACGTCGGGATTAATAATAATATAAATAATAAATCGTGTTTTAATCTATACTTAATATTATTATAAACAGGAAAGATTTGTATTTTTGTATGTTATGAATAAACTCAAAAACTACTAGACCGATTTTAAAAATTCTTTCACCAATAGAATGCTACATTATCAGCGAGTAACATAGGCTATGTTTTGTGTATAGTACATCTACATTGCATCCGTGTGAAAACCGGGGCGCGTTGCTAGTTCTGTATAAAATATTTAAATAAGTGGGATTGTAAAAAAAAAATTAGTTTACTTCTCTATCACTCATATCTGCACTTTGTTTAGTTTTACTCATAAGAATATTGTGTTTATTATATTTTGTATAAAAATATTCAAACATATGCACACTAACACCTCATAGGTTTTAATTCTATTTTATCGTTTCTCCAACAATTAAGTGTGAATATCGACCGATTTATACTTATTCTCATCATCTAGATTTGAAGTAGAATTGCTCATACTTGAAAGTTGAAAAGCATACTTTGAGCCATATCCATTAATCATTTTTCAATTTAATGGATTAACTACAGCTAATGATCTCCAGAGACATTTATTACATTTAGAAAATATATGAATGTCATGTCCATTCTGTGTGGGAGACGCATTGGCAACAGTGAACACTTAAAAATCAGTAGGTATTGGGTGGTCGCCGGCGTAAAAAATTTAATCTCCGTCTAAAATCTATATTAGAAATGCAATGAGAAGCGATTATTAGGCTGCGCTTCTAACTGCGGAATACTGAAACGATAATCAAAACTTGAGGGCTTCTTAAAATGTTTCTGTCATTAATTTAACCTTCGTAATGAAAGAGTCTGAGATACATATTTCACATAAAGTTTAGTTAGGTGATTATTTATTAGTTTGTTTTAATATTACAAAACGTCGTATGTACTTTGTGCACTAAACCAAAGTAACCGTTATAGGCAAGCACTAAGATATATTATCAATTGTAGGACCAGTGTCATTTAGCTAGTTTTGAGTTAAATAAAAACGACGAATCGAAAAAAAATGTAACTGTGTGCAGGGTTAAAAACTCCATTCATTTGTGTGAATTTGGCGACAGTCGATCTGGTACAAATTATGACACATTGCACTTCTACTTACTTCTTCTGTTCTGTGGTTTTATCTAACATTGTTATTTTTTCTAGGAGAAACTACACCGAAAATGTTTCGGAGTGAGGAGATGGTGCTATGTCAGCTGTTCGTTCAGCCAGAAGCTGCATACGTGTCGATGTACGAGCTGGGAGAAGCTGGAATAGCCCAGTTTAGAGATGTGAGTCATTTTTACTATTTTTTATTCAGAGAAGCGCTGAGGCAATTGTTGTTATGCAATTTCAAATCATTTCTCATACAACTGAAGAACTGTAATCTATTAATTTATGTTTAGGTATATTAATATACATATCTATAGAATAAAGATATGATTTAAATAAAATACTTTAGACTGGACTAAAACGCGATTTATTATTTATATTATTTATCCCGACGTTTTGGATGCTTTTCAGCAACCGTGGTCACAGGCATACTAAAAGGTGACGCTGTCTGATTTTAAATATTCTACGGAGAAATTTTTTGTAATATTTTTTTACGATCGCCTCTAAAGTAAAAATAATCAGTGAAACGGACACAAAAATGGGTCTGTACTAGGGATTTCACTTTTTTCTTTTTTATAAAGGACTTGTAAATACTCGTACCAATAATTCACGATGCACTAATGTTTGCATAACAATAGAGGTTAAAAGCAGTTACTAATAAATTTATAATCGACGCATCGGCCGATTGAGGCCAATACTCCTGGATATCGGCCAAAGTTCTTCAAAGGTATCCGTGTTCCGGTATTTGAACGTTTCTATTTTCTTTGGATCGATTTTCCTTCCTGATATCGAGCAAAATTACATACTACGTCAGATTTTCATTGACTATTTCAAAGTGTAGCAAAAATACGTTATTTTTAATAAGTATTTGTGGAGGAAGGGACTTAAGGGAGGTGTGGTCTTCCTCCAACCTAAAGGGAGGATCCTCGACCAGTCGAACCACTGACTCGATGAACACAACCCAGTGGTTGATGTCGAGATGTTGTATATATACTTAGCGCGCACAGAAACTTTGATAGCGCGATTCAGGATTAGACGTCTTTGTATTGATTCTTGTAGCTGATATATATGTAGATGACGCTACATATTTTATTGTTTACTTGTTCTAGTATTCTAAAAAAACGTTTTTAAAGTTTTGAAGTTGTATTAGCAATCGTTTAAAATAGCACTTTATGTACAAATAAAATTAGTTACAGGGATCAACTTGAAACAAAAGTCTAACGTATAATGTGAAATTTAATATCATTAACATCAAATAGTTCCAAGGCTTGCTTAGTAGCTTAGTGAAAATATTATATTACTTAACCTAAATATTTCCCTTGGGCGAAATGGATGGGATGTCGCTGCGTACCCGATTTTGCGTGCGGCTATCTGGGAGTGCCGTTCGTGACCACTCTATTGATTTCACTATGAACTTGCCTTTTTGCTGTACAATATATCAAAATACGTCTTTATAACAAAAACTACTGAAATAAAATAAAAAAAAAGTGAATTCCCGAGTTCCCTTGTAGGGCATGGGGCCATTGTGTATATATATTGTATATGTGTATATAATAATTAAACTTTAGCTTCATAAAACGCGATTTATCTGAGGGCACGGCAGTGCCCCCGCCAAGTCGAGCAACAAACGGTACGGCCGTACTATCATTTTCTCGAAGTAGTTCGGGCAATTTTCGACCCCCTATAACTTCGTTGTGGATTTTTTTTAAACATCAAAGATTTTTTATTTTGATATTGATATGGTCATTATAAGATGTTGTTAGGTTAGCTAATTACGTAATAACTCAAGACAGAAGGATCCTTAAGTAGAGACTGAATAAATTGACCGACTTGGTATTATATGGATCTCACAACTTTATGCGATAGAAGAACTGAGTTGCAAGACTTGGTTTTTTTTACAACTTATGTTTTTGATGGCATTACAATATTATTTATTCCAACGTTTTTTTTTTATATGTTAGATGTCGACAGACGAGCATAAGGTTCACTTGATGGTAGGTGATTATCCCAGCTACATGACGCGCTGATATGAGAATTCGTAAAACCGATTTTCAAAAATATTCCGGTACTTGAAGGCCTATGTAGTGATATCTATAATCTGCGGCTACAATCAATACAAATACCTAAACTTGAATCAAAGTGTTTTCGAGTTTAACACCCGAGTATACAATACAACAACTTGATATCTATCACTGGGGCCTAACGGTCAGGCAGTGATTAGACTGGTCAAGGAAGGTTTTTAGATTGGAGGAAGAGCACACTTTCATTCCTCCACACTTATCTTTTTATTTACGCCAATATATTTTTGTGTCATTATAAATCATTAATGTATATATTATCTATATATATAAAACAAAGTCGTGTTAGTTACACGTTTATAACTCAAGAACGGTTGAACCGATTTTAATGCATTTGTCTATGTCCCGAATAACAGAATAACTATTAAAATATCGGAAACATTCCGGTAAAAATATATAGCGAAAATAAATAAATTAATTAAAAATAAATCAGGTTCGAAACTCCGCCATCTTCCGCAATTGACAACTCACGTCACGCACGCTTATTTACAGTGTCAACCCACAAAATGATAAAAATGTAAATTTTGATACCAATTGCTTTCTTATGAGCTGGAGTCTTCGATCAACAATACACTAGATATCGGGTCGACGCAAAAAATCCGTGCCGGTAAATAGCGGCTCACTTGAAATGTGAGAGGCTATTTTATTTAGTTAGCTTCAAGCACCGCCAACGTTAACACGTCTCACAGTGACGCAATGTGTCTTCAAAAGTTGCAAAAAAATGCCCGAAAAAATAATGTGACGGACGGAGTCTTACTTTCGGTAATATAATATATAAAATAAGATATATTTTAAGCTTTAAAACTAACAAATAATTCAAAATTTGAACAAAATTATCTGTATTAAACCAACGCTACAAATATTTGGTCAAGATTGGCCAACACATGCGCAAACTTTTGTGTAATAGAATAGTGGATGCATGGAGTAGATTTGTACTGAAATAATCCTTACTATCCTGACTTCTTTACTAATATTATAAATGCGAAAGTGAGTTTTTTTGTTTGTTACGCTTTCACGCTAAAACGGAAAAGAAAAGATTCCAATCTGTATATTCGGAAATTTTTGCGGATATTGTTTAACATTACTATTAATAAAAAACATTATATTGTTGTTAACAAATTACGCTTCGTGTTGATATATTATTTTATACCCCATTAGATAAATAATAATGTACAACTACCAAGTTCATAACTATACTAATAATATTAATACCAGTCTTCAAATTCGGTCAAGTGTGTATAATATAGATATAATATATATATTTTGGTAACTTATAAAATCATATTTCGACTTCACTCTTTTCTTTGTTCCCATTGAGCAGTGTCATTTTTTCAAAATTTGACAAGGGGCGTGGCTTAAATAATCGGGATACTTTTTTCGTGAATTTTGTATGCGACCTGAAGTCTATTTAATACTATGTCAATGACAATATACTAGATATCGGGTCGACGTAAAAAATCCGTGCCGGTAAATATCGGCTCACTTGAAATGTGAGAGGCTATTTTGTTTAGTTCTCTTCAAGCACGGCCAATGCTAAGACATTTCACAATGACGCAGTTTGTCTTCAAAAATTGCGAAAATAATTCCCGAAAAAACAATTTTACGGACGGAGTCTTATTTTTGTTTAGTACATATAAAATCAGATATATTTTAAGCTTTTAAACTAACAAATAATTCAAAATTTGAACAAAATTATCTGTTTTAAATCAACGCTACTAATGTTTGGCCAAGGTTGGCCAACACATGCGCAAACTATTGTGTAACAGAATAGTGGATGCATGGAGTAGATTTGTACTGAAATAATCCTTACTATCTTAGGATAAGCATCCTTAGTAATATTATAAATGCGAAAGTGATATTTTTGTTTGTTACGCTTTCACGCTAAAACGGAAAAGAAAACATTCCAATCAATGTTCATTTTGCGGATATTATTATTTAACATACTGTTACGGAGACAGGCTGAAGAAAGATCGAGAAAGTTCTGGTATATTTCAGTCACTTAGAGACGTTTTCAGCAAGCTGACATACGATTTCAGGACGTTTTAAGGCAGTATCTATCAAATAGCAAAAGTTCGGAAAGCGATACCAAGCGATCAACTTCTGCGATTTACGAGAGATCCGAGTGCGATAGTTCGAGAGCCAGAAGAGTATAAGAGTCATTTTTTGTGCGCAGTGTAATTGTAGTGTTTTGTTTTAGTTTCGTTTTTCTCTAATTGTAGTAGTGTAATTTTTAATTAATTCATTATTTTATTTATTTTCTTTTGTGTTATTTTTATAAATAAATCCTCAGTGTATAAGAGCGGCGTTTATTAATCCCGAACCATTATAGCTCGTAACAATACGAATTACAATTTATATAAAACATTATATTATTGTTTATCAAATATATTATAGTTTACGTTTCATGTTGATATATTATTTTGTACCCTACTAGATACATGATAATGTACACATTGGTGTTTCATAAACTATACTAATAATACCAAAGTCTTCGAAGTTAGTCAAGTGTGTATGTATAATACATAGATATGTTTATATATTTTGGTAACAAATAAAATCATATTTCGACTTCACTCTTTTCTTTGTTCCCATTGAGCACTGTCATTTTTTCAAAATTTGACAAGGGGCGTGGTTTAAATAACAGCTTACTTTTTTCGTGAATTTTGTATGCGACCTGAAGTCTATTTAATACTATGTCAATGGCTGGAGTACATATTTCAAACTAGCGGGCACGAAAACCTAAAATGTTTGAAATATTTAACAATAATGCACAAAATTCTGTTACTTTGATTGCTACCAAGATAAACGTTATATATTTATTGTAATAATAATAATTACAAACAAATCTATTATTTCTGTTATTTTATAAAAGAAATTTAATACAACCTAATTAAAACTTCAAAGTCAATTTTCTGAAAATGGCAACCATTTGGCAACATTTTAATTGTCTAACAGCGTCCATTTGTAATAATCGATCTCCACTGCAAATCAGCGACATACTAAATACTATAGAAGTGGGAAAATAGCATATTCGAATCTAGAAATATTTTTGAAGTTTTGGCAGGACAATATCTGTCGAGTTAATCCTTATATTCATCTTTAAACCGATAATTATATTTAATTGAAGCGTTGTCAATGGCTAGCGCATGCTTGTGAGGAGGCTCGAAATGTTCTAGCTACGAGAGTTCACTGCTCCCCTCTTTCCAAAACCTATGGGCCTTCTGAGCTTCAGGGCCCTGGGGCCCTATGATAGCTACGCTTCTGACCATAGTGCTTATTGACAATTATCTAATACTTTGTTTATTTATTCTAGATAAAATAATTATTGTACCTACTCAGTTTGATAAGGAAACTCATTTTCCATGTACTGCGTTCAATAGAGCTAGCACGCGTGGGATGAATAAAAATACTTCTAGAATAACTGTTTCCTTGAGGTGTACGTACGGAATACTGAAACGAATATTATGAAGACGAAAGATTTGTTTGTGTGTTTGTTACGGTTGAACTCAAAAACTAGTTAATAGACTTTTTCACCAATAGAAAGCTACATTATCAGCGAGTAACATAGGCTATTTTTTGTATATAGTAGATCTACACTGCACCCGTACGACTGCTAGTCTTGCATATATGCAGAACAACTCACCAGAGTTTCGGAAAATGTATGATTAGGAGTACATAGCGGACAAACATACTTACATTAATTTTTATTTGTATCAACACTGATATTATAAAGAGGAAATATTTGTATGTTTGTAACGAATAAATTCAAAAACTACAAAAAACTTCAAAAGCGGAAACATATGATATTTTTGTGTATAGTAGATATATCGATTGCATCCGTGCGACTTGCTGCTAGTTTATAATATAGATCATAAACAAGTCAGACTCAGGGATCAAAGACGCGATCCATTGAACTCAAGGCAGAGGCTATTATGCCAATGTGCCCATCAAAGCTTGATGAATATAATACCGGCTTTATCTTAACCTTAAATAATCAACAAACAAACAAACTATATATTATAATATATAATAATATTATTGAGATTTAAAATTAACTTTTCAATATTTTATTTATAGTATGGGTATATAAATATTTTCATTTTATTAATATTGTTACGAAACGTATAAGGGTTGGATGATTGTGTGAAGAATGTGTTTGAGAGGTGTGACTGATGATATGGCGAGTGAAAGAAGAGAATGGAAAAAGAGAACATACTGCGCCGACCTCAAATAAAAAAAGCCAAAAGAGCAGGGAAAAGAATATAAATTTTAATATGTAAAGCGAATAGGCTCCGTAAAATAATCCTATCCTATTTTTATAGCAAAACCTACTGAACGGATTTTAATAAAACTTTACAGTTTTATTGTTATATCAAAATATCATATAGTCTATTTATATAGATATTGAGATTGAGATTGGCCAAATTATATCGATTAGTCTATACTTCTATACTAATATTATAAAGAGGAAAGATTTGTTTGTTTGTTACGATTTAACTCAAAACTACTGGACCGATTTAAAAAATTATTTTACCATTAGAAAGATACATTATCAGAGAGTAGTAACTTAGGCTATTTTTTTTTGTCGTTTTTTTAAATATAATTATTTATTATATTTAAAAATTTAATCATATATAAGTCGGTAAAAATCCTGCTGTTTGAGAGCTATTTCGCCTATTTCGTTACACGCAATATATACCTAATATGGTTTGGATAATCGAAGTTTTCGCGGACGAAGTCGGAGGTAGAAGCTAGTTCATATTATATCGTAAAAAAGTCTGAGTGATATGTGTGAATTGTAAACATTTGGTTTTTTATTAAACACAAGCAGCGCGCCCCGGCTTCACACGGGTGTAATGTAGACGTAAAATATGTACCTATGTTACTCGCTGATAATGTAGCTTTCTAATGGTGAAAGAGTTGAGTTTATTCATAACATACAAAAATTGAAAAATACAAATCTTTCCTCTTTATAATATTACTAGCCGTCCCCGCCCGCCCGCTTCGCTGGGCGAGTTGTAAAGGATAGACGAATATGAACTATCCACATAAATTTGAAAAAAAATGGTAAAGGGTTGATGGAATTCAAAAAATGAATAGCCTACAATTAATTCCGCGTCGAATGGTCATGGTATCATGCCGATCGGTCCAGTAGTTTTCAAGTTTATCGATAACAAAGAAAAAAAAAGTTGCTTATATATATATAGATTAGTATTAGTATAGATAGTATGGATTTCTTATTTCTATATTTATGTCTTTGTAAAAACCGGCTCTAGTACTTACGATGGGGACTGCGTCATATTGATGTAGGTTTTCTTCATTGACATAGGTATATTGTTGATCGAAGGTTTTCTTATTATAATATCAACTTACATATTATAAACAAAATGGAATATTTATCCCATAGTTGAATTGCGCATTGCGAATTGTGTGTACAACCGGTTTGTGTTAAATAATTTTACAGCCTGGCGTCATTTTTTAACCGAACTAAAGGTACTTTCGAGATAATCGATATTTTGTAAATGCGATTCTCTAAATCGCATTTAGCAGCTAAAAGCAGATGAACGTATCTTTTGACGGGCTCGTTGGCGCATTCGGTAGAACACCTGCCGTGCGCATCGATGGGTCGTGGGTTAGACTCCCACCGGGACGACATGTTCATAATTTTCTGTAAACATGTCTTCCTCATGTCTGGTTGCTTCGAGCATTGATCGGGTGGGAGGAATATCGAAATTCCGACCGGGTAACGAACCACCTTTCATAGTAGGAAAAACCGTGAAGTGCATATGCGTTGCATGCGTTTCGGTTTCAGTCTATGGAGGTAATCAAGTGAACCTCATGCTCGTCTGTCATATCTAACATAACATAAAAAAAACCTACAAATATCCCAAAAATACTTCTTCTTCATACGTAACTGAATAATTCTTAACTTTTTAAAACCCCTAATAGTATGCCAATATACCGATATAATGTTTTATTGATCAATTGTATACTAGATGATAAAATTTTAAGTGGCGGGTTGTCACAGTATTTGCTCTCCCGTAAAATTGAGAAATGTAGAGACGTCCATCTGACTCCGACACCGCGACATAACTTTTGGATAGAAAATATTTTTTTTTAAAGTGAATTCCCAAGTCCTCTAGTAGGGCATGGGGCATACAGAACGCGTTTATTATGTTAAATTAATGTCTTTCAATTTCCCGCCATTTAACTTTTTAAATTATCTAGTAGATCTATAAAAAAAGCTCTATTCTTTTCAGGGCTGCACTAAGGTAGACAATAATGATTTCGGAAAAATAATCTTTTAAATTCTGACAAACAAGTTTTCCTTTCATATTTTTTTCGCTTTTTTACCTAATACCTACTGTACAAATAGAAATCTTATTTAGAAAATAATTTGGGGCTAGGGGGCCTCTACTCCTTCATAGCTCTAAATCTGGCCCTGATTCTTTACATTGAAATTACACTTTGCAAAGCTTTTATAATAATTTTTGTGCATATAACGCTGTGTAGATTCGCTACTCCGACATAACAAAGAAAACGTTAATTCTTTAATAATAATAATAATTGTCTAGTTTTATACCAGGGTGAATCAAAAAGTTCTTAGAAGTGCATATATATGAAACCTTTTTGGATCAAGTTCGATATTCAAATTAAAGAGTGTCTATCACACTATATTTATGCAGACTGTCACTTGTTTTTGTCAGTTCGTTCGCATGTAATAAATTTTTTTGTGCAACGAGTTGCTAAAAAGTCAAAATTATGGATAAAAGTGAGTTACGTGCGGTGATAAAATATCTCAGTTTGAAAAAAATGTCTACGAAGGAAATTTTTTTGGACATTCAGCAGACATTAGGGGGTGATGCTGTACCCTATTCTACGGTTGCGCACTGGGTGGCTGAATTTAAAAGAGGTAGATCAAGCTGTAAAGATGACCCGCGTTCTGGGCCGCCTTCAACCTCCGTTACAGAAGAAAATGTCAAAAAGGTTGAGAATCTGGTTTTGGAAGACAGAAGAATGACTATAAAACATATAGCTGAGATCCTAAAGATATCTTTTGGTAGCGTTCAATCCATTTTAATTGATTCACTGGGGTTCAAAAAAGTGTCTGCAAGATGGGTGCCACGAATGTTAACCGACGAAAACAAAAAGCGACTTTTGGAAATTTCCAAGCGTAATCTCGAAATGTTCCAGCGTGATTCGGATAATTTTTGCCGTCGTCTTGTCACCATGGATGAAACGTGGGTCCACCATTTTGATCCTGAAACTAAAAGACAAAGCATGTCTTGGAAACGACCATCCTCTCCATCCATCAAGAAATTTCGAGTTGCTCCTACCGCTGGCAAAGTTATGGCCTCTGTGTTCTGGGATAGTGAAGGAATCCTTTTTATTGATTACATGCCAAAAGGCCAGACGATTACTGGACCCTATTATGCAAATTTAATCCCGAAAGTGCGTGAAGCGATTAAAGAAAAACGCAATCCGCTGTGCTGGCTTCAATCTCCTTGACCACCCACCATATTCTCCGGACTTAGCCCCAAGTGATTTTCACTTATTTCCAAAATTAAAAGAGGAAATTCGTGGAACAAAATTTCACGATAATGGCGCGGTTATAGCTGCCGTAGAGGACTTTTTCGAGAGTCAAGAAAATAATTTTTTTTCACAAGGAATAAGGAAGTTAGAAACGCGTTATTCTAAATGCATTGCATTGGAGGGAGATTATGTAGAAAAATAAAATATTATTATTTAAATCTTTGCATTTTTTAATATTGATTCCAAGAATTTTTTGATTCACCCTCGTAGGTACTAGGTATCTAGCAAAGCGTGTCTGAGAATGACATCTACTCAGTAACAGCTGTACGAGGCGAGACAAGTGCTCTAATTGACTTTAATTGAAACGACAATGGCTATAAGCAGGGACATTTTTATTGTGTCACGGATCTATGGCGAGATGAAAAAATTTCCGTTAATCGTATCCTGTTTCAGTTGTTTTTTATGTCAGTGTCAGTTAGCACGAACTACTATCGAGAAAGTATTCGAAAAGTTGATCCGTCAGTTGTATCAGGAATTATTTGAAATTCCAAACAAATGACAGACGATTTAGATAAGCTTCCAAAAAGGGAAAACCGAATTTCGTCATGAAATTTGGCACAGACATTCCATTTGACTATCTAACCTCTCAAAAGAATTTTTGGAGACGTTTAGCGCGATGACGGCCGACAAGAGCCAGAATCCGAAGTCGCAAATGTAGTGAAGGGTTTTTAAAATCGAGCCAGTAGTGTTTGAGTTTATTCGTAACATACAAAAATCCAAAAATACAAATCTTTCCTCTTTATAATATTAGTAGGTATAGATAGTATAGATGAGGGTATACCTAATAACCTAAAGTTGAACCTACACTTATATTTAAATAAAATACTTTATAACGTATTACAACACGGTTTATTATTTACGCCGACGTTTCGGATGCTTTTCAGCAAACGTGGTCGCGGCCTAAAATGTAGGTAGAATGTGTCTAATAGGAATCAAAAGTTTTGGAAATCTATCTCTTCAAGGTTAAAATAAATAGTTACTTTTAAGACGATCAGAGAGCAGATTGACCTTGTACGTTTAGGCGTGGCCTAACGTTTCCCTTCCCGCCAGCCGCTAGCCCCCGCACCGAAACATCGCGATAGCATTGCGTTAGGGAGCCGAAAAACGTAGTTTAGAAAATGACATAAATAAAATAGGACTATTAATCATCCACTAATATTAAGAAGTAGTTACATTTTATGTTAAATTAACATCGTAGCATGATGAATATAGTTAATAACATAAATAAATATAAGCATAGTAAAATATATTAGTAAATAATTATTTACTAAATATTAAGAATTATATTTTTGTACGTTATGAATAAACTCAAATTCTACTGGACCGTAAGTATATTTTAATAATATAATAAGTATATTTTATTATTATTTCGATAAAAATACTTTCACCAATAGAAAGCTACAATATCAGCGAGTAATATAGTGTGTATACTACATCTACATTGTACCCGTGTGAAGCCGGTGCGTGTTGCTAGTTTACTTATATAATATAAAGTCGGACTCATTGGCACGTTTGGTCGAACACCTGCCGTGCGCTCCGATAGGTCGTGGGTTCGAATCTTACCGGAACGACATGATTATAATTTTCTGTAAACATGTATTCCCCATATCTGGTAACTTCGGGCATTGAACGGGTGGAAGTAATATCGAAATTCCGACCGAGTAACGTACCATCGTTCATAAATGGAAAAACCATGAAGTGCACATTGCGCGTTTCGATTCTAAGTTACGGTTTTCCGAATGCTCGAAGTATAAAGTAACTAGATCAATAGCGCATCATTGACTGATGTTCTGTGGCTGAGCTATCACCTACCATCAAGTGAATCTATCTTATATAAGAACACCAATAAAAAATAAATAATAGTTTAAAAAAACAAAAAACACGCTTTTTATAGAAAACCAAACTAAGAAATAGAAAATAAATTTAAATTAAGAATAGTGTTAAAAATTTCAATAAATTTAAATTAATAATAGTGTAAATAAAAAAATATATTTTATTTTAAAAAAAGCGTGGGGTGCTTTTTAGGATATTATCAAAATGATAATCACTCTACTCATATCTATACTAATATTATAAAAAGGAAAGATTTGTATTTTTGTATGTTTGTATGATATGAATAAACTTAAAAACTACTGGACCGATTTTAAAAATTCTTTCACCAATAGCAAGCTACATTATCAGCGAGTAACATAGGCTATTTTTTGTGTATATTGTGTACATTGCACCCGTGTGAAGCCGGGTAGTGTTGCTAGTCTGTCAATAAAATATTTATAACTATTGACACCATGTACCCAACGCTTTTTTTTAAATAAAATATTTTTTTTTATTTACACTATTATTAATTCATATTTATTGAAATTTTTAACACTATTCTTAATTTAAATTTACTAAAATTTATTTTCTATTTTTTAGTTTGGTTTTCTATAAAAAGCTTGTTTTTAGTTTTTTTAAACTATTATTTAGTTTTTACTTTTTAGTTTGGTTTATTCATAAAAGCGTGATTTTTTAGTTTTTTTTTAAACTATTATTTGTTTTGTATGATGATGTGAATTAAAATTCTCCTGAGTATTAGAAAATTTGTCAATATTAGAGAAATCGGCTAAAGATAATAATTATTGGAAATTAAAATTAACATCAAGTCCTGTCTTATCGACTGTAGAGAAAAATTATAAAAAAATAAAATTAAGTTTCTTACCTTATCGACTATAGATGAAAATTATATAAATTAACAAAAATCATATTATGCAAACTGAAAAATGGAATCTAATATATAAAATTTCCATGTCACAATGTTAGTTACCGTACTCCTCCGAAACGGCTTTACCGATTTTTACCAAATTTTATATGCGTATTCAGTAGGTCTGAGAATCGGCTACTATCTATTTTTCATACCCCTAAGTGATAAGGGTTGAATTTTTAATTTTTGGACGAAATTTTTTGTTTTTTTTAATGTGGTATTAAAATACATACAACCCTATATTTTCACTCTTCTATTACCAACCCCTGCTTTTTTTTGTCAAATAATGTAGAATCCTATACAATCTACATTGCACCTGTGCGAAGCCGGGGCGGGTCCCTAGTAATTTTATCAAATTAGTATATTGTCATCGGTCCTCGATAAATCTACAAAGTTTGAACGAAATCTGGCCGTTTGTCATCGCGCCCAAAGAAGTCGGTTACAAACATACATACAGGTGAAGCTAATAAAAAGCGTGTAAAAAAAACTATTCTTTATCGATAATTAATTAAAACAAAATGAACATTTACATAGAGAATCTTCTTCTTCCTTCCCTGTTCCCTTTTTTTTTTATTTGGGGTCGGCGCAGTATGTTTTCTTTTTCCATTCTCTCCTTTCACTCACCATATCATCAGTCATACCTTTCAAACACATATCATTCTTCACACAGTCAATCCATGTCTTTTTTGGCCTCCCTCTTCCCCTATACCCATCCACTTTCATATTTAAAACTTTTTTAGATACATGCCCTTCATCTCTCCTCATAATATGCCCATACCAAGCCAAACGATTACCTTTCAATTTTTCATTCACTGGCGCTACTCTCAAACTTCCTCTTATATACTCATTTCTTATCTTATCTAATCTTGTCACTCCACACATCCACCTCAACATTCTCATCTCAGCCACATGCAAACGTTTTTCATCCATCAGCTTAGAGAAGAGAGAATCATAGATAATCTTATAGGTAATTATTACTAAATTTATCAACAGTTGCAGGAGGCATGGAAACATATCACAAAATAAAACGAAATGTACATTTACATAGAATATTTAACATGTATTTGAACTTATCAACAGTTATAGGAGAAATGGAAACAACCCCCAACATAAAACCGGTTTTCATAGGTAATCAATAAATAAAAAAAGAACATTTTAATAGAGAATTGTATCGGTAATTATATAATAAAAAAAGTAAATTTACATAGAGAATTTTATAAGTATTGATTTAACTTAACAAACAGTTGTCAGAGACGGAAACATACATCAAAAAACCGGTTTCTATCGATAATTAAAAGAAAACATTTACATAGAATATTTTACATGTAGGTATTTCCTAAATTTATCAACAGCTGTAGGAGACATGGAAACAACCCCCAAAATAAAAAATAAATAAAAAATACATTGACATAGAGCATTTTATATTTATAATTTTTTTACAAAAATTACAACGCAGTGAAGAAAACACATGGTATACCAAAATAAAAACGAGTCTTTATCGATAATTAATTAAAACAAAATGTACATTTACATAGATAATTTTATATTTATATAATAATAGCGAAGCTGGTTGAAGGAAAAATAATAAATTTGAGCCTCAGAGGTTCCTACCAGACAAGATGCCAAGCCGCCGTTGTATCTTTCAACTCACACAAAATGAAATCTAGCCTTTATAAATCGATTCAGGGTCGTAGTCCGAGGGGCAAAATAAAACTTTTAGAAAAGAGACGACTTCAGAAACTTGCAAGCATGAAAAAATATGATCTTTTCTAAAGGCAATGATTCGAATGACGGGGAGAAATGTACAAAACTGGACATGGATCCAGAAATGTTTGAAAAAAATAAAATATTATTTTTACAAAATTTACAACGGAGTGAAGAAGAAAGAAATAAAATTGAAAAATACACTATACTGCAAAGTACTTGCAGTGAATGGATGGAGATAAGGAGAATTATTTTGACATCATCGAATTTTCATCCTGGTCCTGACATAAACGTTTTGGCCGAATATTGGACCTGCAAAAAATACACATATAATATATAGTCGATATCTGACATAAAAAACACACATAATATATTTATATAAATACTAGCTTCTGCCCGCGACTTCGTCTGCGTAGAATTAGTACTACGGGTAACTTATTTATTATCCGAGCAATTTTTTCATCAATCTCCTTACTATTTTAATATTCTGATCGCGGCTATATAATATATCATTTACATATTACATATTAATCTCTCAGTGGTAGTAGAGTTAGGTATTAGACTAAGACTTAAATACGGTATATGGTATACGGTCATGGTTGTTAAATTGAATTAAATAAAAAAATCTAAAATAAATGAAATCACTGCTAATTAATCTGATTTGTCGAAAATGCAGAATCACTGACACTCATCGTTATAATTTGTCCAATTTTATAGCATAAATATTATTCTGATGAATAAAAAATAATACTGTAAAGTTTCGTCAAAATCCGTTCCTTCGTTTTTGCGTGAAAGATTAACAAACATACATACATTGTCACAAAGTTTCACATTTATAATATTATATTATTTTTTAGGATGCTTACTTTGCAAATAACACACATACAAACTGCTGTGATTAACTGTAAATTGCTTATTTTAATACATTTTTATAAACTACGTTTTTTGTTTCTAAAACTACCACCATCCCTCTCATGATACCCTGGTTACTTTGATATCTTTGATTTTACGGCATTTTTACTAATCATAGGTATAAATGATTCCAATAGATATACGTATAGTAAATATATTAATAGATTTGGTTGGACTTCCCTGCGAATTTTCATCCCCTATTTCACCCCCACATTGGTCGAAATTTCAAAAATGCAAGAACAAATATTTATTTATATCTTATCAAGTGCCTAAATACAATGTTTCATGGTATCATCTTCGATATTTAACGAACTTCCATACAATTTTTCATCCCCTATTTCAACCCCTCCAAGCCTATATTTCGCGATAAAAAGTAAAAAGTAAAAAGTAGCCTATGTCCTTTCCCAAGCTCTAGTCTAGTAAATTTCAACAAAATCGGTTCAGTGGTTTAGGCGTGAAAGCGTAACAGACAGACAGACAGACAGACAGACAAGAGTTACTTTCGCATTTATAATTATATATATTATATTATATAATTATATATTATAGTAGGGAAGTAGGGATAGGGATGTATAGGATTTTTTATGTCGAATATCGACAGACGAGATCCATAGACTGAGTCCGAAAGTCGATATACACTTCACGGTATTTCCATCTAGAGACGGTGGTTCGTTCAATGCCCGAAGTTACCAGACGTGGGGAACATATGCTTACAGAAAATAATCAACATATTGTCCCGGTGAGATTTGAACCCACGACCCATTGATGCACACGGCTGGTATTCTACCGAACTCGCCAACGAGCCATTATCATACTCATACTACATATTATAAAACAAAGTCCTCCGCCGCGTCTCTCTGTCTGTCGCGATAAACTCAAAAACAGCGGATTTTCATGATCACGAAGTTCGAATAGATAGAATCATTCATGAGGAAGATTTAGATATATAATTTGTTAAGATTTTGTGTAAATTGGTTGAAATATAACGATAATAGTTGTAAGTGTCGGAAAAAGTCAAGCAGTCTGGGAGCTTTCATAGAAAACGCTGTTTGAGATAATATGTATATCAAAATGATGTGACCCTACGACAGACAAAACGACTTTTATGACTAAAAATACCCGTCATAGCTTTTAGCATATACTATATAACATATAAATAGAGATTTGTATTTTTGTTTTTAACAAATATACTCAAAAACTACTCGACTGATTTTAAAAATTCTGTCACCAATAGAAAGCTACAATATCAGTATTTTTTTTATTGTATATCTACATTGCTTCCGTGCGAAGCCGGGGTGTACTACTAGTTTATGTCTATATCTAAATTTAATTAATAATAATAATATATAATTATTATAATTGATAAACAGGAAATATTTGTATTTTTGTATGTAACGAATAAACTTAAAAACTATTGGACCTATTTCAAAAATTAACATTTCCGTTCAAAAGTTACATTATCCCTGAGTATCATAGGCAATATTTATTACTAGAAAAAAAAAGATATAGAGATCCTTAGAAATCCCTACCATTTCTAACCATCATAACCATCCCAAGGTGTAAAAAAAATCGCCATAGAATGACTTTCATCGCATGCGCTCCGGAAAATATTGACGATAGGACAAAAAACAACTTCGACAATATTTTAGAACACTAGCAACACACGGATGCAATGTAAAAGTACCTACGTATGTATGTATACACTACTAGAATACTAGAATTTTTAAAATCGGTTCAGTAGTTTTTGAGTTTATTCATAACATAGGAAATACAAAAATACAAATATTTCCTATTTATAATATCAGTATAGAGTAAAGATATCTACAAAAAACTTAGCGAGACCATATGTCCAACTATTGTAGTTCTTTATCCCTATAACTACTTTTTTATATTTTAAAAGTTGATATAAATACCGATCAAAATCAGAACATGTTATCCACACCTTTGTAATAATTATTTCGTATTCAAGACTGTTTCAATACCTGCTGATTACTTTTTGAATTATTGAAATCGGACATTCCATTCAAAAGATAATATTACGAAATTAAAAATGTCAATACAAACATAACGAATCAAAAACTACTCAACCGATTTAAAAAAAAATTACCAATAGAAAGCTACATTATCAGCGAGTAACATAGGTTATTTTTATATTTTTTTATTACATCTACATTGCACCACTGCGAAGCCGGGGCGGATCGCTAGTATTAGATTAGATACAAACTACTTACTCATTTTCATTGCAATCTATAGATCCTGATACTTCTTCAATTTGACTTTTTCTGGATCCCCTAAAAATAAATATTCGATTTTATATACTTATAAAATGTGTATAATGTACTTATAAAAGTTATATTATGAGTAACGACTAGTAAACTACTAAGTGCAGGTTTGATGGGCGCGGTTGTTAGAATTCCGACGGGTCGTGAGTTTGAATCCCATCGGGACGACATGTTTATAATTTTCTGTAAGCATGTCTTCCCCACGTCTAGTAACTTCGGGCATTGAACGGGTGGGAGGTATATCGAAATTCCAACGGGGTAACGAACCACCGTTTATAGATGGAAAAACAGTGCATATTGCGCGTTTTGGTTTCAGTCTAAGGATTTCCGAATACGCGTCGACAGCGCATCAATGACTGATGTTCTATGGCTGAAGTATTACCTACCATCAAATGCTCGTCTGTCGATATCTAACATAAAAAAAAGAAAATAGGCTTGTACTTCTACGATTATTATCAAAATTTAGGAGGCTAATTACGTAGGTATTTACGCGTTTGTATGGGAATGATGTATCGTTTCGTGGTTACTAATATCTGATCTGTGCCAGGGAGGCAGTCGACTTTGATGAGTAGGTAGGAACTTACTCGATATCCAATCGAGAAGCAGTATCATCCAGTTATTTAGTAGCAATTTGCTTGTTCGCTAATCTAAAAACATTGAAATAGTATTGGCAGCACAGCTGGCCCCACTGTAGGTACTCAGTATGTGGCCGAGTGATGAGATTCGGGTAACCAATTTCAATTATGTTGCTAAGTAAGTTGTAAGAAAACATTCATTCAATTCAATAGAAATATATTTCTATCATTATTTATTTACGAAATTATTGACTTATAATAATAAAGTTTCTTACCGTCTTCTTACTATATTCTGCATATTCTTAAGTAAGTGATTTCGATGAGCAGCTTTCCATCTCTTCGCACTGTTAGTTTTATTTCCAAATTTTATTTTTGCGAGCAGCAGAGGTACACGTCTATCCTCGATAACGTTCCGCAGAACACTGGCGCGGTGCGGGCAGCGAGGAAATGAGCGAGCGTATGTCGTAAAACGCAAATAAATTTATATATAAAATTAAATATTAATTATTTGACAAAAAACAATCGATCATTAAACGCGTTTTGGAATTTGAAATTTTATGGAATATTTTTCATTACTACAACAAATGCTAATGAAGAGAAAAACTGCTTTGAAACAGAATTTAGAGGTATGTTTGAAGATTTTTTTAACACATTAAAGTATGTTTAATTATGTTTTGAAATCGACCACTATATGCAAAAAAGACTTAATAATATCATATGTTTTTTGGTTCTTAAAATTATGTACGGTTTAAGAGATACACTGATTTAAAAAACAACATTTTCAGTACCTAATCACCTTAAGAGTCCGTCGCACAGTGGTCAGCGCGATACGTTTAGCGCCGGAGGTCCTGGATTCGAATCCCGGTGAAACAAGATTAAAAAACTTGTTTCGGTCGGGCCTGGCACAGAAGGCTGATCTCCTACTTGTCTGTAAAGAAAAATGATCAATGAAACAGACACAGAGATGGGTCGGCCACATACCTCACTAGGGAACTCGGAAATTCACACACAAGACTGATTTACCATCCTGAGCGCATCATTACTTATAGTACTACCAGATGCTAATAATTAGATGAAAAATCCAAAACTTTTTTAATATACCTGTTTCTTCGAAAACGTTATTTTACTTATAATATACATGAGCATCCTGTATACGGAAAATGTTTTATTAACTTCACATTGCGTGACAGTGACAAACAAGAAATAGGTTAGCAGAAGCGTAAATGAAGCAATAAAATCTAGAGATGAGCTCGGATGTTGCGAATGACCAATTGGGGATCTATTTCTGGCGTAAGGTGCGGTCTTGTAGATCTAGGGTTGTCACCGACCGTTAATGTAGAAAGTACTGAGTATTCATTAGCATTCAGATTATATTCTTTAATTAATATTTATTTAAAAACATTATAAAAGATACATTGGTTGGCAACATTGTAATGACTTTAACACTATATGAGTAAGTTGTCCAAGTTACTATGAGACATGAGAATTGAACAATCATTCGTTTAGATAACACGCTTAGAATGCCGCTCACCATACATGAGACATCAGAAGTCGTTATACACGTTTAGTGAAAATAAGCATCTTAGAGGACACTCACCCAAACTACACAATACACCATGTATTGGCAATGCTAAGAGATACTTTCTGACAAATCGTGTCGTCACTGAGTGGAATAAGCTACCCGAAAGTGTAATCCAAGTATCTAACTTGAACTCCTTTGAAAACAGACTCGACTAAAACTACAAATTGTGAGATACGCACGCATAGTTTGTTTACTAATTAATAATAATAATCAGAGATGCTACTCTTTTGCGAAGTATTGTGTGTATCAAGCCTATAGAATATTTTCACTGGGTAAAAAAAAATGTTAGTAGTGTAAAGTACTATATAATAAATAAAATAACAATATACTCTAGAGTGTTAATTTTTATATCAGAAGCACGATCGATGCCAGCCTACACTTTATTATACCTATTATTTTTATAGTTTCAAAGAAATACTTAACGTAACATTTTTTCGTAAAATAGTTTTATTAAAACATATGTTTTTATAATTATTTATTCAATATTTTCTTTTATTAACGCGAGTATCACACTCTACTTATGTGCCAGAGTGATAGCATTGAAAATGTCCGGATAAATATTACAATGAATATATCACGTTTTAATAATAGTCAGGTTTAATTATTTATTCATTTGGGTGACAGCTGTCACTTAACACACACTAAAAAAACTTCAGTCTGCTTATGAATTCATAAAAAACAAACAAATTATTATTATTATTAATTCAATTCATCCCAATTTTAGATACTATTCAAATAGATTATGTGGTAGCCCTAAGAAGAGTGAACGGTCCATTCAATTGTGGTACATCATATTATTTATGAGGAAATATACTGTTCGTGATGTTACGATAATAACATTTTTATAATTTACGACGGGCGCCAGCTTGCCTATTTAAATCTTACACGTGCACTGTGAATCAGTACTGATTAAAATAATAAAAACAATAATAGTTTGGCCAACATTCACATACTTTCGGCTCTAATTCTTTTTACGAACACATCACGCCTCTTTTCCATTGGAGTAGACAGATCACGGATTTCATATACTTTTTTTTATTATTTAATTCAGAGTAGACAACTGAGCAGGTAGGTTACCTGATGGTAAGTTATCCACCACCCATGGATATCCGTGATTTAAAAGTTTAAGATGTGTTGTCGGCCTTTAAAAAATATATAGGGTCATATTTGAAAAACTGAAGGTGACAATTCATTCCACAGTTTTGTTGTACGTTGAGTTTCGTATACCTACTAAAAACCTTGTACCATTTTCGCTTCCTTAATCATCGCTTTGATACATACACGTCGTTATTTAATATTTTTCAAAAGAAAAATCTTATATTGATAACTATATTTAATGGCTTCGCTAATAAAATGACCACACTTGGCTGTTTAAAAAAAATAAAAACATACAATCCAGACAGGACTCAAACCCTTGACCCATTGGAAACTAAAACAGGTGTTTTACCCAACGCACCATCAAACTAGAACTTCCTCAGCCTATTTTGTACAAGTGTTGTATTAACCTGTGTACGTACGAACAGTACCTATATTTCTTTTGTTATAAGTGTGTGGCTGACCTTCTTTACCGATTGTATAAATCAAAGCAATAACAAAAGTATTTTGTCAATACCTCCTAAAAAGGGCAACTTTCGAGGAGAACATAAAACGGAATACTTTTTAAATGTACACATTTATAAACTGAAAAACCAAGTTTATTTTTTCGATTTATGTAATTTTAATAGTAATATTTATCCTAACTTTCGTGTTTTAATCCGGTAAATGTTATTTTATTTTAATGTGTGATGCGTTAATAAGGGATCATCCATAAAGTACGTCACACTAGTTTCGTGATTTTTGACCCCTCCCCCGTCTTTGTCACAGTTGGTCATATTTGTGAAAACCCAAAGTATGACGTCAAATATTTTGCAATTTTACATCTAGAGATTATTATATAGATTATTAATTTGTTAATAGTTAAAATTTGGCATTTTAACACTAAGATGTCTAAGATTTTGAAATGTGACGTCACGTAGCTTAGGACCCCTCCCACCCCTTGTCACACTATGTCACACTTCGTCGAACCCCTCACCCCCTTAACGTGTGATGTACTTTATAGATGGTCCCTAATCTTCGATTAACAATACTATGTCAATGTCCCTAATAGACAATATTATGTGCACCAATACGTTTTGAGTTCGTAGATCTTGCAAAATAGGTATTTGGTAATTATGTTAGAGCCTAGAGGGTATTAGTATGCGGTCGATTTGGACTTAGTACTCTCACAGAACCCAATAGCCAGCTATTCAGCATTATGATTAAGACATATTTCAACAGCTGAATCCCCACGTGAACGACTTCCAACGCCGCTACGTGACTGAAGTGCGGCGATGCAGCGAGATGGAGCGCAAACTGAGATGGGTGAGCGGCGAGCTGTCCCAGCCCCCACCGCCACCCAAGCCGGCACCCAGGATCATGAGTCCTCGGGAAATTAACATATTAGAGGTATGTCAAAAGTTTATTTGACGGGCTCCTTGGCGCGTTCGGTATAATACCTGCCGTGCGCATCGATGGGTTTGCGCATTGTTGGACGGCACAACATGTTTATAATTTAATTTAAGCATGTCTTCCCCATGTCTGGTAACTTCGGGCATTGAAGGAAATTCCGACCGAGTAACGAACCACCATTCATAGATGGAAATACCATGAAGTGCGTTTCGGTTCCAATCTATGGGTTTCCGAATGCTCGAAGTAAAAAGTAGGTCGACAGTGCATCATTGACTGATTTTCTGTGGCTGAGGTATCCTAACCTAACCTACCATCAAGTGAACCTCATGCTCGTCTGTCTCGTCAAAAAAGTGCAAAAGCCTAGGTACTCGAAATAGACGAGCGTGTATGAAAGCATTGATGAACCCCTTATATAGATATTGACCAGCATGCTGGCGTTTATATAGATACTAGCAATTGCCCCCGCAACCCCCCTTGTGGGTTGAATTTCGTAAAATCCGTTCTTAGCTGACCTCTACTCGGCGAAAGGAATATTCTTACCATATTTCAAGTCGCTACGCCTTATGGTTCCAGAGATATCGTGATGAGTGACTATATAGGTGGAAATCTCTTTTATATATATAGATTGAGAGATAAGTGTAAGGCTATTTGGTAGGGCCTACCTCAGTCACATGCGATTTATCAATGATGGATTATCGACCTATATTATTTTTTCTTCGACTGTTAGAAAATCCATAATCTGAATTAGAACAATAGGCTAGCACACGCTGGCTTCCTATATGACAATGGTTTAATTATGTTTTAGAATTTAACATTTATCCCTCTCTTCCATGGTAAATTTCGCCAAGCTACGAGCGTGTAATTCCTCCACTTCAAATAAGAAATTACCTATGAAAATTTCAGGAGAGAATTGACTTCATTGAATCAGAAATCCAAGAAGTAACAAGAAACGCTCAGAACCTAAAAACAGACTATCTTTCCCTCAACGAACTCAAGATTCTCATAGAGAAGACTCAAACCTTTTTCCAAGACCACAGCGCTCAAAGGAAAATATCTGCATCTGTGCAAGTTTACAACAATGAAGGGGTGACGGGTCATTTGGGGTTCATTGCGGGCGTGGTGGCGACACCGCGGGTGGCTTCCTTTGAAAGGATGCTATGGAGGATATCACATGGCAATATTTTCTTCAAGCAAGCGCAGATCGACGAACCTTTGAAAGATCCTGTGACGGTAAGTTAATACCATAAAAAACAGTAGAATAGCACCTGAAGTTTTGGGAGAAGTATATGAATCGGTCTAGTCTCTCTCCTTTGGTCTTTATAAAACCGATAAAAATTCTGCAATTCTGAATTTGTATCGCAATATCGGCGGAGGCATCGTTGGGTAGTTACGGAATATTGGTTTATTAAGTTTCTTGTATAAAATTGTGTATGAAAATTATAAAAAATAAATCAAATAAAGACATGAGGCCCTAATATAATAATAAAATATATATTTAAAAAGAATAGCACCTACTATAAAAAATAATTCCCAACTCTTCCCAAATCATTTAATTTACAGGCGAGTAGGTGATCAATCATCTATGCCACGACCGAAACAATTTTACTCACTTCGTTTCGTTTTTTTAATTTAATTTTCGATTAGGTTTTTAAACATTTTTCTCAAGAATTCGAACCTTCGGTGCTAGACGCAAAATGCATACCACTGAGCTCTCCATGGCTACGGAAGCTTTCTTGTAATTTATTATAAAGAAAAAAATATCTGCAATACAGTAAAGTAAAGTATTTGCGTGCAGAGGCGGGTAGTGAGGTCATTGTCCTACTGTTTATATTGATTTTCTAGTTAAGGGCTAATATAAAATCTATCGGGGTGTAAAATCGTACTCACGTAACCGGCCACTTGAGCATGGAAAAAGCATGTCTAAAGCAAACATGATTTTTGAAATAGGAACAAATAAAAAACAAATATTTGTCCTTGGTGTTTATACTCTGGTATAAAAACCTACATAGTATATATATATTATACTAATGGTAATGTTTGACATTAGATACCTTTTATGTAATCACAAGTTATTGAAGACTGAAAATTTAGCTCTACTGACTTATTGATTTTTATATAAATGAGTAAGATTATAAAATATCCTATGCAATAAATGTGTGCTAAACATTTTTTTTGCTAATATAGCTTTTAACTGTATTATTTGAAATGAATATTATATGCATATACTACCTAGAATACTCTCTAAACCTAAAGGTTTTATCGTACAGTGTTTGTAGTAGTAGACCATAATAATGACATACAGAAAAAGCAGTTATTTGTCGAATTCGTTTTAACATACATATTACTGTATCGAATTTATTGATTTATTTACAATCCCGCACGATGTCAATCGAGCCAAAATAAAAACTTTTTCTCAAACATGCAAAACCGAAACTCGCGATATGCATTTCACAATGTTTGCATTTATGAACAGTGATTCCTTACCAGGTCGGAATTTCGATATTCCTCTCACCCTTAAAAGCCGGCAACGCATCCTCAAAACCTCTGGTGTTGCGGCTGTTCATGGGCGGCGGTAGTCGCTTACCATCAGATGACAAGCCTATCCGTTTGCCTTCCCTTATATAAAAAAAAACATTTAATGCCTGAATTATCCAAATAGAAAGAAAAAATGTTAAAATATCATCACGGTGGGATGCGAACCCCAGACCTAAAATCAGCCCGCCTAGAATGACCATCAAGATAATAATATCTCGACATCGACAATTTTGATAGACTCTACTTTTGACTTTAGAAGTCGAGTTTTAAGTGTGTCATGTTAGACCCGGAAGACATAAAGAGATAATCGATTAAAACACGAGAAAACGGTGGACAAAATTTTGTCGACGAATTCGTAATTACTTGTCGCAAGTTGTAAGTATGTTTACAATGTCTCGTCATGTTCTAGGGACATGAGCTCCAAAAGACAGTTTTCGTGGTATTCTTCCACGGCGAGCAGATCAAGTTACGAGTGAAGAAGGTGTGCACCGGCTTCCAAGCCACTCTATACCCGTGTCCCGCGACGTACAAGGATCAGCAGGATATGTTGGCTGGCGTCGAGAGCAGGATCAAAGACTTGGAGATAGTATGTATAATTGTATAATATAAAATTCTCGTGTCACAGTTTTCGTTGCCATACTCCTCCGAAACGGCTTGACCATTTTTGATGAAATTTTTGTGCTTATCCGGTATCTATGAGAATCGGCCAACATCTATTTTTCATCCCCCTAAATGTTAGGGGTAGTCCACCCCTAAATTTTTTTTTTTTTTTTAGACAACATTTTTAATTTCTATTTTTTATGATACAACATACAAAAATACATACAACCCCTACTTTAAAATACCTACAAGCCGGGGCGGGTCGCTAGTAATTGTATATATATTTTGTATGTACTAGGGTTTCTTTCTTCAGTCATCAGTTTAATAAAGCTTTGGTACCATCTAACGACTAAAGTTCTTCAAAAATGACAGTAGAATCTCACTAATCCGGCACTTGCATAGACCGACACGTCCAATAATCCGCCCTCGCCTACCCTATAAAAAGACGTGTGCAACATGAATACAAATACGTTGAATTCCCTTTATAAAATGCATGATTATGTTTATTATAAGTTTTTCTATACAATCCAGTAATCCGAACATTCCAGTAATCCGACACCCTCTGGTTTTTAATAGTGCCAGATTAGTTAGATTCTACTGTACTTATTAAAATAAGTTATTCACACCGAGACTGAAAAGTTCCAGTATCAGCGAGTAAAATTGTAAGTTATTTAATTTTAAAAGATTTGAAACACGAATACCTTATATACAAAGAATATAATATCACTTCGCAAATATTAATTTAGGAGACATTTTCTGTATATCTTAGTTATTTTTATACTTAAACTTTTCATTTTAAAACTTAAAATGTCATACTTATTGAGTTTTAGCTCTTTACCCTTGATATATTACTGTCTGCACTAAATGATAATTGCATATTCAGATTCAATTACAGAATTAATATAAATGATAGCTAATTTGTAACACTTCACGATGCTGACCGTAATAAATATCTAGAAATTATGTCAAGATGCCAAGTAATTAATAATAATTATATGAGTATTATATTGGATGAAGTAAATTATACTAAATTTTCTTGAAAACCTTTGCAAAATTTATCTTGCAGCGCCTGACAAGTTCCATTTGTGATTTTTGTATAGTTTTGGGAAACAACGAAAAACGTATTATTGATTCACATACGGAGTTTTTCTTAACGGTCAAAACATATTATATGGAATTAGTTAAACTCGTTTCCAGTTCGAATATCACAAAAAGGATTTTAGTAACACATAGAGAATAAAACGAAGATTATTTTTTGTGCAAAAACCAAAAATAAAAAAATGCACATATGGAATTTGGCAGGCGCAACGACGTTATACTATATTGAACAATTAGTGATGTCACTCTTTTCTACCCTTCACTTCGCATTTTATTAGAATGCGAACGAAGCGGAATTAATTTGCTTTTATAACTGTTTTATGAGTTGTGAAACGAGGTTAAGGCTAGTAAGAGAATTAGAATATCAAGTCTTTTTTAGAAAAATCATAAGTAACTCTCTAGGAAGGTTTTTTTATGTTAGATATCGACAGACGAGCATGGAGTTCACTTGATGGTAGGTGATACCTCAGCCACAGTACATCAGTCAATGATGCGCTGTCGACCTACTTTTTACTTCGAGCATTCAGAAAAACTACTACTTTAATATCAATATATTTATTTATACACAGTATATGAATGGGAGATTTTCAGATTTTCATATTAATTTATGAATTGACGGGCTCATTGGTTAATCACTTGCCTTGTAATGAATAAGCTACAAGTTTGAATCCTGCTGAATAAAATTTTTATAATTATATTTTCTTATTTATAAATGTTATTATTTAAACCGATGGGAGGAAAAGCTGTGAGGTGCAGATAATGCGTTTCCGTTTCTATAATCGTAATCTATAAATTACCGAATGCTTGAACTAAAATATAAATAGGTCAACCGCGCATCGTTGATTGATGTGACTGAGGTATAGGTAGGTGACATGTGACTGGGGTATCTACCGAGATCTATCTATCAGAGAGGAAAGGTCATTGCATCACATCTGTGTATGAACATATGCCGTGTGGCTTCCTCTTTAGTCGCCACAGATAATTTATATTTACTCTTATTTATTTTTGTTATTAGTGTGTGTTTTCTTAATAAAAGTTTTTAAATTTTATTATTATTCAATGGAATCTCGACCAATATATGTGCTGTGTATACTTATATGCCTTCCAGGATACAATTCTTGAAAGTTGAATGATAATTAAAATTATACACGTGTGATTCATACAGTCTATTCGTTGTTTCTCCTTTTAACTGACTCCAAAAAGGAGGAGGTTCTCAATTCGTCTGTATATTGCTTCTTTTGTATGTTTGTTACGCGATAACTCGAACTTCAAAAATAACTGTTAATAAGTGTCAATAATGTTGTCGATTGTCCTTTAAAGCTGTTGCTTTGAAGTAATTAAAATATTATTTTTTACTTTAACTTTATATGTAGTTATAGTTTTGAAGTTTTTGTTTTTTGTTTAATTACAATACAGTTACCAGTCAAACCATAGACCATCAAACATTACCATAGACAATACGCTACGATATTTGTCTTTCTATGGATTTCTAGGTTCTAGAACAGACAGAGCAACACAGAAGGCTGGTTCTAGCGAACATCGCGCGAGACCTGAGCACGTGGATGGTGGCGGTGCGGAAGGAGAAGGCGATCTACCACACCCTCAACATGTTCAGCATGGACATCATCAAGAAGTGCCTCATAGCGGAGTGCTGGGTGCCGCGGCAGGACCTACCGCTGCTACAGAAGGCGTTGGAGGATGGTGTGGTAAGGAAACAGCTGTTTTGGAATAGACTGAGCGGGAATAAAGACTGCTTTTTTTATTCTTCTCATGACTGTGTCTGTCGGGACAGGTCGGACTTGAATTCGTGTGTGCGGTGATGTTAGTTATTTCAACTATGTACTTGCGTGTTGTTCCCAGGAGAGTACTCCTATTTCACCATGCCTACTGCTGATAGAGGACAAATCTTCATTTGTTTTATTTGTTTATTTTTTTTATTATTATAATTAACTAGCAAAACGCCCCGGCTTCGCACGGGTGCAACGTAGATGAAAAAAAAATTACACGCTGATAATATAGCTTTCTATTGGTGAAAGGATTTTTAAAATCGGTCAAGTAGTTTTTGAGTTAAAACGTAAAAAAATCGCAAAAATTGTACAATGGTGTACAATACAATACATGTAGTTGCACATAATCGCAATCTTAAAAGATACACAGACGGACATTTTTTTAGATCATTTAAAGAGGAATAATTCTTTCATACATATTTTTTGGGTAACTTGAACCGTTTACGCAGCGCACGCAACGGAAACCCTCAAATATGGATAATTTTCCCCGTTTTTGCAACATTTTTCACTGATGCTTCGTTCCTATTGGTCGCAGTTGGACTATCCACCACAAAAAGTTTTTCAATTCGAACCAGTAGTTCCTGAGATTAGCGCGTTCAAACAAACAAACTCTTCAGCTTTATAATATTAGTATAGATTATATAGTATAGATTGGACGGGCTCGTTGACGCGTTTGGTAGAACACCTGCCGTGCGCTTCGATGGGGCGTGGGTTCGAATCGATCGAACCGGGATATGTTTATAATTATAGTATTCTAGTTATATTTCGCAGACTGTAAATAGCTGTAGCTGTAAATTCCTTACTCACGGGTGTTCACGAAACTCGCTAGCCTTATGTTCATAATTATTATACATATTTACATATTGATCATCAACAAACACTATTCCTTAGACAAACCTATAAGTTTAAATAAAATACTGTAAGTATACCAGATTAAAACGCGATTTATTATTAATATTGTTTAAATTATTTATCACGACGACGTTTCGGATGCTTTTCAGCAAGCGTGGTCACGGGGAGACAGGTCTGGTTCCTGTCTCCCCGCGACCACGTCCACCGCGAAACGTCGGGATAAATAATTTAAACAATATAAATAATAAATCGCGTTTTAATCCGGAATACAGTATTTTATTTAAATGTGTGATACTCGCGTTAATAAAAGACAATATTACAAACCTATAAGGATAAAATTCTAGAAATAAAATCGCATTCTGAAAATGTTATTTAGTAATTCGCTCTGAATACCCAGTTGAAGAATACATATTGATTTTACTTATCATTTCAACCACATTGTCTACTTTACTTTGATCAGAGATTGACTTACAGAAAGCAAGCGGCAGTCCCATACCGTCCATAATGCACCACGTGCGCACCCACGAGACCCCGCCCACATTCAACAGGACAAACAAATTCACGAAGGGTTTCCAAAACCTCATTGATTCCTATGGAATTGCCAGCTATAGAGAAGTTAATCCAGGTAACTCAAATTTGTTCATAATATTTCCCTGCTTTTAGAAGAATCCTGAGTTTAGGTCACGATTTAGCAGTTATTGATTTTTTGCAACTAAAAATGCTAAGACTCGAAAGTCGAAGTCGGATAGTTGTGTGTGTGTTTGTGAAGACTAGGAAGTATTTTAAAGATTAGATTTATAATTATTTAAAACAATAATTGAAATTCCGAAATACTAAGTTCACTTTGTTGATTCGTAGGCTAATTTAATAAAAGTATATAAATATAATATTGTCTTTTATTAACGCGAGTATCACACATTTAAATAAAATACTGTATACCGGATTAAAACCGGGATAAATAATTTAAACAATAAATCGCGTTTTAATCCGGTATACAGTATTTTATTTAAAAGTATATAAATACCTTAGTATTTTAGTATAAATGATTATTCAAACTAATGATTCAAAAGTCTAGTATATTCGATAGTTTTTCTTACTTTACTCGGTAAAATTAAGCAATCGAATGACTTTATTTTGTACTAGCAACGCGCCCCGGCTTCACACGGGTGTTATATAGATTTACTATACACAAAACATGCCTATGTTACTCGCTGATAATGTAGCTCTATTGGTGAAAGAATTTTCAAAATCGGTCCAGTAGTTTTTGAGTTTATTCATAACATACAAAAATTCAAAAATACAAATATTTCCTCTTTATAATATTAAGTATAGAAAGTATAGACTAGTAACACGCTCCGGTTTCGTAAAAGTGCAATGTAAATGTACTTTACAAAAATAATGTATAGTACGAGGGTGAATCAAAAAATTCTTGGAATCAATATTAAAAAATGCAAAGATTTAAATAATAATATTTTATTTTTCTACATAATCTCCCTCCAATGCAATGCATT
Source organism: Anthocharis cardamines (assembly GCA_905404175.1). Taxonomy (NCBI): domain Eukaryota; kingdom Metazoa; phylum Arthropoda; class Insecta; order Lepidoptera; family Pieridae; genus Anthocharis; species Anthocharis cardamines. The sequence continues at coordinate 10,297,909 of FR989962.1, read as the reverse complement.
TAGAATAACGCGTTTCTAACTTCCTTATTCCTTGTGAAAAAAAATTATTTTCTTGACTCTCGAAAAAGTCCTCTACGGCAGCTATAACCGCGTCATTATCGTGAAATTTTGTTCTACGAATTTCCTCTTTTAATTTTGGAAATAAGTGAAAATCACTTGGGGCTAAGTCCGGAGAATATGGTGGATTGCGTTGATCTTGAAGGAACAACACGCCCAACGACAGTTTTCCACGACGTTTTTCTTTAATCGCTTCACGCACTTTCGGGATTAAATTTGCATAATAGGGTCCAGTAATCGTCTGGCCTTTTGGCATGTAATCAATAAAAAGGATTCCTTCACTATCCCAGAACACAGAGGCCATAACTTTGCCAGCGGTAGGAGCAACTCGAAATTTCTTGATGGATGGAGAGGATGGTCGTTTCCAAGACATGCTTTGTCTTTTAGTTTCAGGATCAAAATGGTGGACCCACGTTTCATCCATGGTGACAAGACGACGGCAAAAATTATCCGAATCACGCTGGAACATTTCGAGATTACGCTTGGAAATTTCCAAACGTCGCTTTTTGTTTTCGTCGGTTAACATTCGTGGCACCCATCTTGCAGACACTTTTTTGAACCCCAGTGAATCAATTAAAATGGATTGAACGCTACCAAAAGATATCTTTAGGATCTCAGCTATATGTTTTATAGTCATTCTTCTGTCTTCCAAAACCAGATTCTCAACCTTTTTGACATTTTCTTCTGTAACGGAGGTTGAAGGCCGCCCAGAACGCGGGTCATCTTTACAGCTTGATCTACCTCTTTTAAATTCAGCCACCCAGTACGCAACCGTAGAATAGGGTACAGCATCACCCCCTAATGTCTGCTGAATGTCCAAAAAAATTTCCTTCGTAGACATTTTTTTCAAACTGAGATATTTTATCACCGCACGTAACTCACTTTTATCCATAATTTTGACTTTTTAGCAACTCGTTGCACAAAAAAATTTTATAACATGCGAACAAACTGACAAAAACAAGTGACAGTCTGCATAAATATAGTGTGATAGACACTCTTTAATTTGAATATCGAACTTGATCCAAAAAGGTTTCATATATATGCACTTCTAAGAACTTTTTGATTCACCCTGGTACATCTATATTGGACCCGATGATGTAGCTTTCTATTGGTGAAACAATTTTTAAAATTTAAAAACAAACAAATCGTTTCGCTTTATAATTATAATATATATTTATTAGAAATATCTTTGGTGTGTAGTAGTGTTATATCAAATAAACAAAAACAAGAACGAAGTCGCGGGTAAACTACTACTACTACGAATGTAACAATATCGAAGTTGAATTATTCGTAGCACATCTATGTTTATTTTGTAATATCTGTCTCTCTATTTGTAAATCTATCTCTCTCTATTTCTTCTCTAGTCATATTTTGCGTATCTAAACAAGCATTTCCCCTTTGCAGCGCTATACACAATAATAACATTCCCGTTTCTCTTCGCCGTGATGTTCGGGGACATGGGACACGGCCTCATCATGACCACATTCGCCGCCATCATCATTATCTTCGAGAAAAGACTATCTAAGCAGAAATCTGACAACGAAATATGGAACATATTCTTCGGAGGCCGCTATATTATACTGTTAATGGGGATATTCTCCATGTACACTGGGTTGATATATAACGATATATTCTCGAAGTCTTTGAATATTTTCGGAAGTAGTTGGATGAACGTGTACGACAATGTGACTCTGATGAAACATAGGATGTTGGAGTTGGATCCAGCTGAGGCGTACACGCAGACTCCGTATCCGCTGGGAATTGATCCAGCATGGCAGGTAAATAGCATACATACATATTAACGCACCTTAAAAATCAAACCGTCGATTTTCACCTATCATCGCCATCTTGTGAGATTATTGTTCTTCTTCAAAATACAAAGACACAGCTTCAAAATGTCAACTTTATGCCGCTAGATGACGTGAGTGTCACTGTGTCAACATTTCGAACTCGTACATGTTAAGGGATTGATATAAGAAAAAAGGAATCTTTATAAGATCTGTATAAATATCAATTATTTAGGTCTACAGTTCCTTGATTATCTATAGCAAAATAGATTCTTTAAACATAAGCTTTTACGTCTATGTAATAAAAAATAACGGCATTTATGCCACAAGACACGTTTACAGAAAATTAAAAACATGTCGTCTCGGTGGGATTCGAAGCAGCGACCTATCGTAACGCTAGATATGTGTAATACCCAACCCGCCCACGAGCTCATAAAAAAAAATCTAATTTGTGTGTATTCTAAGTTTTTCTAATGTATTTAGTTACGGAATCCACGTTTTTCGAGTCAGACTCGTTTATTTTGCCTTTTTACGAGTTGATATTATAAAATATATAATTCTATTTCAGTTCGCAGCGAACAATATCATATTCCTAAACTCATTCAAGATGAAGCTGTCGATAATATTCGGCGTGATCCACATGGCCTTCGGGGTAACATTGAGTGTGGTAAACTTCAAGTAATTATTGTTACATAGAAATTATAATCTATAAAATATTGCTTGGTATATATACCTACTAATTCTTGTTTTGAATTATGTATATCAGGGACTGAATACCGGTTAATTTACTATGGGAGTTATACCGGTATAATAAATGTTTTTGTTAATATTCTTTCGTTTTTATTCATATTTACTGAAAAAAATACTGTGGTAAGTTTAGTGTGTATTACTATTTAATACTAATAACATGGTAGACAGTCAGACACGTATTATGGAAAATAAAAATTAACCGGTTTCAGCCCCTGATGTATATTATAACGGTCTTATTCATAAACGAAGTATAAGCATGATATAGTTAAATTTTGTTTTGTTTCTTTTGATCTGTAGTCTTTTTATATTGTACTAGCGATCCGCCCGGCTTCGCACGGGTGCAATGTAGATAGCCTATGTTACTCGCTGATAATGTAGCTTTCTTGTATTGTCAATATCTTTTTGTCGAAATATTAAGTTTCAAATTGAGAATTGAGCTTCTTTGCACTAGTCTTTATTTTAATCTATTTATTTTTACAATCACAATTTTAAAATGTATCTTATAGCAATACCCGGATTTCTATATTTAAGTAACGGATAATCATTGGTAGATTACAATAGTAACTGTAGCGACATCTACAATCTGCGCCTACAAATCAATATGAATCCTGAAATATAAATGTTTCCGAGCGTTGAGTATACATACAACACCTCGACATCAACCACTGAGGCCTTAGGGCCGATCAGTTACTAGTTTAACTGTTCGAGGGACATCCCTTTAGCTTGGAGGAAGAGAAAACTTCCTCGAAAGGAACAATGTTTGCCAAAAAAAATTGGGCCATTTTTGCAAAAATAATAATTCATTATTTTGAAAGTACATCCAAGTCACAATTTTCAAACTATAAAGTAATAATTTTAAAAAATACCCTTATACCCTCCAAATTGGGTATACAAAATGTCAGATAACACATTCCTATGGTTAACTTGTAACGGATATCCGTTAGTTGAATATAGAAACCGGAAATACACGATCGTAAGGGGCCGTCCATTAATCACGTGAGGTCGTTTTTCTCATTTTTTGACCCCCCCTCCCCCCTGATGATATTTGGTGAGGTTTGGGACCACTCCCCCCCCACCCCCTGGATCACGTGTATTTTCTTGGAAGTCTATGTAAAGGCTATTTTTGACTGGAAAAAAATATTTAACAAATGGCGTTTTGATTCGAAAAACATTTATATGTATTTGCAATAAAATTAATGAATAATTAATTAATAAATTGTCGCGCCGTTCAAAATTTCGGTTAATAAATAGCGCTTTTTGACAAAAAATAAATAAAATTAATACACGTGATGTCTAACGAGACCCTCCCCTCCCCCCTCGTGATGTTTCGTGATGTTTTCCGTACCCCTCCCCTCCCCCTTTTGAGCCTCACGTGATTAATGGACGGCCCCTAAGACTAAAATGCATTGATACAATTGCAGGTTCTTTTCAAGGCCGTATATGATATTCCTGCAATACATCCCGCAAATAGTATTTCTGCTGCTACTGTTCTGGTACTTGTGTATCATGATGTTCATGAAGTGGATCATGTATTCTACTATATCGGAAGGTGAGGATATACATTTGAGTATTTTAGTAATTGGATGGCTGCGTCTGCGCAGTATAATCCCAGCTATCTCCTATATTTTATAATCCATAACAAATTTAATTAGAAATATTGATTTATTTATTTTTGATTTTTTTTTATTAGTGAACAGAATTAATATATTTTTTTCACAAAATTATTTTTTGCTGAAGCGTGTGTGAAATGGGTAGAGTTGCCAACTGAAATTGGTATATTTAAAAAAAAACATAAAGATCACTAATGACATTATTAAAACGAATCGGTAGCTTTTTTATGATAGATTCAACAAACGAGGTTCACTTATTGGTAGGTGATGAGCCACAGAACAACAGTAAATAATGCGCTGTCGACCTAATTTTTAATTCGAGCATTCGGAAATCCATAGACTGAAATCGAAACCCGCAATATGCACTTCATCGTCATGGTCGGAATTTCGAGATTCCTCCCACCCGATCAATGCCCTAAGTTACCAGACGTAGGGAAGACATGCTTACAGAAAATGATAAACATGTCGTCCCGGTGGTATTTGAATGGGTTCGATCCATCGATGCGCACGCAGGTGTTCTACCGAACGCGCCAACTAGACAACTGCTCTCAATGCTAATAAATGGACGCTTTAATTGAGTTTAAAGTTTTAATTAGAGTTTATTAAATTTCTTTTAAAAAAGAACAGAAATATAAAAATAGATATTTTTGTTATTATTATTATACTAAAGTTTTTCTTGGTAGCAATCAAAAAGTAAAGTTTAGTTTTTTATGTTTGATTGTTTTTAGCTTTGCACTGTCTATTTTGTAGTTTTCTTATTTTTTACTCTATTTAATTTTTTGTTTGACCTGCTCTGCCTTAGGTGACAGGCAGAATACCAGTGTCTTAGCCCTAGCTGGCTAAGAAATAGAACTGAGCCTGTCACCTTTTCAAACATATGTATTTCAAACTGCACATGTACTTGTATTTTTTATGTTTGAATAAATGTTTTTCTTATCTTATCTTCTTATCAATCAAAGTAATAGAATTGAGTGCATTATTGTTAAATATTTTAAACATTTTAGGGTTTCGTGTCCGCTGGTTTTTTCAATATTTTTGCTATTAAAACGATTTTAATGATATATATCGCTTTTGAAATATGTACTCCAGCGCAAAAGGAGGCGTTGGTATCAAAATTTAAATTTTTATCATTTTGTGGGTTGGCACTGTATTGCTTAACAGCGTCCTTTGCAATCACGTCCCATAGATCCCGCGCTGGGCTCGGCGTGCGCGCCGTCGGTGCTGATCATGTTCATCAACATGATGCTGCTGAAGCAGACCGAGGTGCGGCCGCCCTGTGAGCCCTTCATGTACGAGGGCCAGAACGCCGTTCAGAGGACCTTCCTCGCCGTCGCCTTCCTCTGCATACCCGTCATGCTGTTCGGGAAGCCGCTCTATCAGATGATGAAGAAACGTAAAGTTAGTAGATGTGAATATAACTTTAGATTCTCTACTGATTACAAACATTATCAATACACTGGTTTTAACCAGCTCTGGTGAGAAGAACCGAGAAGTGTTTTTTTTTTTTATAGAATATGGGCAAACGGGCAGGTGGCTCACGTGATATGCTTGCAAATACGTTGCTGATCTTACAGAATGTTTAGGCTCGTTTCTTGAAAGTTCCCAAGTTTGAAAAAACCGCCGGCAAAATCTGGTTCCACAGAGTAGAAGGTCAAAGATTAATATTATACAGGTCCTTCCTCCTTCCTTCCTTTAAAATCATATTTTTATAGACTGAATTATATCTGTGAATTTTTGAATAAAAATACATATGGAACCAGCACAAGAAAATGGTGACGTCAGCGCTGCGTATAGCTTATTATAAGTTAGTAAGTTTATGTAAGAAAAATAGTTTTTAATTTATTCCATTTTCTTCTTTTAATTACTATTGCACTGCCTAGACACCTCTCCACAAAGCCAAGGTTAACTGGCAGAAAATGCCTTTAGGCATTAAGTTCACCTTTTGTACACTATTTTGCAATTCAAATTCAAAAATCATTTATTCATTTAGGTAACACAATGTACACTTATGAACGTCAATAAAAAATACATTTTAAATGCTTCTAATTTAACATTTACTGCCAGTTCTCAAATCAAGGGCGTAGAACGGACGAGAAGAACTGGCAATAAACTCGCCGCCACTCTTTTTAATCGCCAAGTTTTTGTTTTACAAAATGTTTGTAAGGAGCTGCAACCATTACACCATGTTCCACATGACATCTTTAAGTAATTGAATAAATTAAATAAAGAGTTTAAAATAAAATAAATAAGTTGTGGTATAGGGTTTAATCAGGCACTGTATATATTTCAGCTGGAGTCAGGAGTGGAGGGCGGCGAGAGCGAGAAGACAGAGGACCCGGAGGACAGCGTGGGCGAGATGATGATCACGCAGGCCATACACACCATAGAGTACGTGCTGGGCGCCGTCTCGCACACCGCCTCCTACCTGCGGCTCTGGGCCCTGTCGCTGGCACACGCTCGTAAGAACTCACTCTTCAATTAATGAATGAATGAATGAATGAATGAAAACTTTATTTGACAGAAATAAAAAGCTTATTAATCTATACTAATATTATAAAGCTGGAGAGTTTTTTTTTTTGTTTTAACGCGCTAATCTCAGGAACTATTGGTTCGAATTGATTTTTTTTTGTGATGGATAGTCCAATTATCGAGGAAGGCTTTAGGCTATGTAACATCACGCTGCGACCAATAGGAGCGAAGCATCGGTGAAAAATGTTGGAACAAGGGGGAAATTATCCATATTTGAGGGCTTCTGTTGCGTGCGCTGCGTAAAAGGTTCAAGTAACCTGTAGCGGATCATAGATGAATACGAATATGAATATATTTATCTACCCAAAAAATATGTATGAAAGAATTATTCCTCTTTAAATTAAAAAATGTCCGCGACAGTATATGTCTATCTTTTAAAATTGACTCATTATAACCTTTTTTATAGTAGTCAAATTCGGTAAAAATATCATTTACGCAGATGTACTTTCGATACACGAAAAGTAGCTAATTCGTTAACATTAGAAAAGCGGTTTAAAAAAGCTGCTTGTAGAATTATTTAGGAGGGGCCTACTTTTTCATTTGTTTACCCGCAGAGCTCTCGGCAGTACTGTGGCAGCGACTCCTGCGCATGGGGCTGGGCGGCGGCGGACCGGTGATGGCCCTCCCGCTGTTCGCCGTGTTCGCGGCCTGGGCCTTCTTCACTCTCGCCATCCTCGTGCTCATGGAGGGGCTCTCGGCCTTCCTGCACACGCTGAGGTTGCACTGGTAAGTTGACGCTCTAGAACCCCCTTTCCCCCTTGTGTATATTGATAATAGGATATAGTGTGACTTGAATAGAAAAGTGTATTGATAACTGTATGTAGTGTGACTAGAATAGAAAAGTGTATTGATAATTTTTTGTAGTGTGACTGCAATAGAAAAGTGTATTGATAATTGTATATAGTGTGACTAGAATAGAAAAGGATATTGATAATTTTATATAGTGTGAATTGAATATAAATATGTATTGACAATTTTATGTAGTGTAACTAGAATAGAAAATCTAAATGATAATTTTATATAGTGTGACTAGAATAGAAAAGGATATTGATAATTTTACATAATGTAACTTGAATTTAAAATGTATTGACACTTTTATGTAGTGTGACTTGAATAAAGAAGTGTATAAACAATTTGATAAAAAGACAAAAGACACTTAAATAAAAAATCTATTAATTATTCATCATCCGTTGCTACCCCTTTCAGGGCTTACGATATTTAGCTTATATTTTTTTTTTACTTTTCCGAGTTGTTCCCCTTTTAAAGTCCCTTCCATATTCCTCCAGGGTGGAGTTCATGAGTAAGTTCTACGAGGGTCACGGCTACGCGTTCCTCCCGTTTTCCTTCGCGGTCATCCTGGAGAACGATGATGAAGACGTCAAAGTGAAGCCCACGAGCGGGCCCCAATGACAGTACATGTACAGTACTGACCACTCGTCGCAGGACACCTTGCACTCCGATGTCGAACATCGCACGTGGTCGAGACACTGTATTGACACTGAGTGATGTGTGCTGATGGGAATGATAAATTATTATCACTAGCGAATCAACAAATTAACTTATGATTATTATATAGTATGAGTAACTACATCTGTAGACTTATATCTTCTAAAGTATACAATTGAATTTGATGCGGTTGACGCCATTATTCAGAGAAGTAAAGTTATAAGCTTAGTTATAAGTCACTATTTCAAAATTTAGTATAGGTTTTGCCACAATATACTGCAAAATTTCCTACTCATATAATATTTTAGCAGCGATAATAGTGGGGACTAAACTACGTATCAAAAGAATTAGGACCGTCAGGAGCGTTACTGTTGACTTTAAATACAGTATTAATGCAGGCCTCTTTGATAATAGATAAAGACAGAGCGATACAAAATATATCTCTCTGTCACGTTCTTTTGTAGAGTAAAACTACCATAATACTGCTCTTAGAGATTGTGTTGGACTGGTCTTAGTGTGCTATAGCCTCAGATCTTTTGGACAATCGTTTTTTACCTATCCAAAAAAATCTTTTTAAGAAAATTTAAAATTATTATTACAAGATCTAATGCTGTTAAATATTACCCTTACGAAAATGATAACGGATATTAAGAGTTGGAACTAGTGAAAAATGAAGTAATATTTTGTTATTAAGAGATAAAATAGATATTAAAGCGACTAGCAAGTACAAAGACATAGTAAATTATATTGTTATATGACGTGTTTTAGTCTTTTCACTTTTTAATCACAACCAAGTCCTTATGACTCACCCTTAACCCTCTAGTTGAATTATATCGAGGGTAACTTAGACAAGTACAGTTACCGGCACGAGTCGTGAGCACACTTTTCATTGGTCGATATGACGTTAACCACGCTGACACTCGTCGTCGTCTATTGGGTCCTATCGTACACTCGAGTGCAATTTTAGTGACTACTTTTTAACTAGTGTATTTTTGTTACCGATTTGATTGAACCTTAAAAAAATATATGCAGAACAGAAAAAAATTCGACGTTAAATAGACAATCCCGACAAATGAACTCAGTGTTTTGTTATATGAAATAAATAGGTATTACGAAAAACATGATGGACTTTTATAAACAAACTGCAGAGGCGACTAATACTATTTAATCAATTAATTAAGGTAATTTATTCAATTACCGATTGAAATAATAAAGGTGCCAAATAATTTTGCCCGACAGTGTACTTACGCTGACTCAATCCCCACCACGGTTAACTGTGCTCACGACTCGTGCCGGTATCTGTACTGTTATTAAATATCACTGCCGTACAAAGTCGAGTACAATAATTGCTTCGAAAAAAAATTGGTTTGAACACCAAAATATATAAGCTATAATAAAATACACTACTATTACTATATACATATAATATATATTATGTTATTTGAATAGTAAAATATAATTTAAATTAATAAATAATTTATGTGCACTTTTCATTTTATGGGAGTGTTTTTTTAGGATTAAGGAATAATAATCTATTTAACTTATTGTCTATACGCTGTACTCAGATGAAAAATTAAATTTAAGAATGGTTCAGTTTCTATTTTATTAAATTTGACATTTTAAAAAAAACACGAAAAGAAGGGTTATTACCTATAAGCGTAGTTTTAACGTATCATTGATATCAAGTTAGCCCTTAATTACCGTTACACGCGTTAATTAAATATTTTCTCTTCGAACCAAGCCAGCCGGGCTAGCATGACAAGCGCGACAAAATTTTGTCTACCGTTTTCTCGTGTTTTAATCGACTATCGCTTTATTTCTTTCGGGTCTAACATGACAATTACACTTAAAACTCGACTTTTAATATCAAAAATCGATACATTTGTCGATCGAGATATCTTTTCTATCAAAATTGTCGATGTCGAGATATAATATATCGAGATATTTAACATCTTAGTCTTGTCTTCTCTCGCGCGAGATATATCTCGTGGCGGTCATGCTAGCCCGGCTGGTATACAATAAATGCGCGATTTCACTTAGACTGAAAGTGATTTATGCAAGCTAAGGCTAAATACGAAGTCTGAATTTAAAAAAAAACGTCAAGACGGAGAAACCATCTAAAAACCCATGGAACTTCAAACATGATTGACTCAACTTGCCTCGATAAGTCATGAAGATGTTCAATAATTGAAAACTATTCAATCCAACTTTTTTCTCTGAAATAATTGCCGTAGAATTAAGGGCTAAAGCACATAAGTACATTGAGCTATTTAGCTTTATCTAACCAAAGATATGGAAATTATTGCATGAAGATAGCTATAAGATGTTAGTGCCTTATCATGTATGTAGCCTTATTGATATTTGCACCATGTTAAAATTTTATAATTATTATAACGTATATAGATATATCGATTTTTATGCTAAGTCATTTAAAAGATTCCCATCGAAAATTGTCTTGAATTAAACTAAAACGTGAGATATATTTCCGTGTCCTAGATGGTATTTTAATTTCTACAGACCTAGCAAGTGACAAATAATATTGATAAGAATGTAAGCTAGCTTAAGGGCTTTTGTCTCAAAATTTGGTGGGGGGCCTTCTTCCTAATTGCGACGAAGCCCTAATGGAAGGTAAAATTTCGTTTACACGGGTTCGGGGCCCCTATATCTTTGATACGGCTGATACGGTAGTAGCTACGCCCCTGGCTACCAATATTGTATTTAACGCGAAATGATGTAAATGAATAATATTGTTAGCTAGTATTGATATAATACTTTACTAGACTTTTACAGGAAGTATAAACTATAAACCCCGTAGCAATAGATGGCAACTTTGTGAAAATTCAAATCAGACTGAAAGAATTCGGCATAAGGACTTGTCATGTAAATAAATTAAAAAAAAAACAAATTAGTCAGCTGTCATCTTTCTAGACATGGGTAACTCAGCGAAATTCTCCGCGCCAACTCAGCAACTCAGGCGCAGTGTAGTGCGTCGGCTCCTTGAGTCAACTCAAAATTGCGCCACGACGCAACAAAATGGGACGCGCAAAGCGAGCAGTGAAACCTCTGAAACACACGCAACGCCACGCTCATAGTTCACTCAGTGGGTACTGCGCCGTGCGCCAGCACATTATGAATGTGTGAGCTGACTCACCCTGCGCAGTGAAGCGTGCCGGCGCAATTGCGCGGCGCAGCGCAGTGTTACCCATGTCTACATCTTTCAGTCTGCCCGTGAGCACTGAGCATGCGCGTTGTTAGGCACGCGAAACGTCGCGTTTGGATAAATAATATAATTAAATCGCGTTTTAATTCGGTTTAAAATTATTCACTTAAGTATGGGCTGTTTTCAGACAGTATCGTAATTTGTCTTTTTGGTTGGTGTTTTTCGATAAGAACTTAAAAATATGGACAAGTAAGTGAGCCTCTTTCTCTTTCAAGACTAGATGTCGCGTCTTACATTAATCTTATTTGTCGTAATCCGTAATCCGTATGTCGTAACCTCGTAAATGACAGTCCAACATTTTGTTATTAATAAAATTAAGTGATCATGTCTAAACTAAAATTAACGTATCTAGCTTAAATTTACATTTTCATGTTGATCATGTTATTAATGATATTTTATATAATAAATTTGTGTATAATTTTATAAAATCATAAAGATAATAATTTAAAATTTGAGTATGCAAAGCACTTTGCATATATGCACGCTTGGTCGCGAAAATACATAAAAAAATTATTGTCAACTACCCTCGACTAGTAATTATGATCTGTAATTGCAGCCATTATCAATTTAAAAGCATAACAGCTATTGCCTACATTATGTTGTAGAGTTTTTCGAAAGGAAACGCGGCAAATGTGACATCATCTATAAAGTTGAGTGGGTTATGTCATAGACAATAATACGTTTAGTATAGCTTTTTAACAATTTGCACCATTGAAGGACCAAATTGGGGCCTTATTGTTAACATATCTTTAATAAAAAGGAAAATATTTTATAAAATCAACTTTTATTCAATTCAATCTTATTGACATTTCAACGAGACATTACAAATAATTTAAAAAAAAAATGTTCATTATTCTAGAAATATCTTCACCATTCCTCAATAAAAAAATCTTACCCTATATTGGTTACATATTATTTTTTTACCCTTTTACTAAAATACAAAAACTTAGATTGCAAACACAATTGATTCCTTTTTTACACTATGATTTGATTTAGTGATTAGATAGTATGTAAGTCTATAATATTTTAATGAGTTCGCTCATTTAATTAATGTATTATTATTTTTCTTATATATTATAATTCTTACAGGTTTCTAAATTTAAATCAAAATTGAATTTACTAATAGATAATAGAGCCATAAACAAACGCTTTAATAAATATGAAAATTATGCTAAGTGAAAAGTCTTATATGTAATCCCTTTTTTAAACAAAAACACATATATAGAAAACAGAGTCTATACAAAGTCCTTGCGTTAACTCAGTAACTCAGGCGCAGTGCGTCGGCTCTTTGCGTTAACTCACTTTGCGCCATAACTTAACAAATTGGGAATAGGAAAATGAATGTCTAAGTGTCGCCTGTTTTTGACACCTCTTTTTCAATTTTCTCAGTCCTGCGTCAACTCATTTTGAACAAGTGAGTTGACTCATCCTGCGCAATGAAGTGAGTTGACGCAAGTCTATCTTAGTCAATCGTTTCCGCGTTACATCGCGAACTCAAAACATCTTCCATTTACCGTCTCTATAGAGGTGTTCTTTGACGTTACGTATAGATAAATGCATTCTTACATTAGACTGTGAACTAAATAAACTAAAATATTATCGAATAGTGCGAATAACAGTGTATGTTATTATTATATAATACAATAGCGAAACATTATAAATTGTAAATAAAAATCACTAATATAGTAAAACACTTTAAAAATCCCATTAAATATTTTATTAATTAATTATCAAACACTATTTTACTATATAAAAAGTCATCAAATCACTCGACATTTATTGAGCCATTTCCCCTACACTTTCACTGATCACGCTATTCACAACCAATGCATATTATACTTTTAATATCGATCACTGACCCCCAGTTTCTGAAGTTGCTAAAGTTTCCGAAACTCGATATTAAAAATAACACTACCCAAGTGACAATGGGATACTGGGACACGAGATATCAAGAAATCTCCGTTGCCCAAATAATATTTCAAATTTATTTATTTATATAAAACTTATGAAATAGAGGTATTTCAATTGTTACATATGTATAAGGAAAACAATTTAAGTTTGATAGTTTCTGTATTTAACTGTCAAAAAGTCCTCTCATAACTATTGGATACTGACCGATTCTATTGCATATAGGAATTGTCATTAAAATAAAAGAAAAAGATAAAATTAAAAGTTCTATTAATAATATGGAACGATTGAAAATCGGCCTTATCATGACTTGTTCCAAATGTCACTCGGGAAATTATGCAAGGCTGGTTGTATATCACTGATAGTTTAGGAGGTCCTCATAAGTCGAAGTAGCGCTTTCAGCGCTTTAGCTCGTCGCTAGGAGCAGCCGTGCTTCTGCATCCACGAGGAGTAGCGCGCCACGTCCGCCTGCGTCACGGTGCGCCGCGTCTTCTCTATGGCGGTCTCTAAATCCAGTTTAGAGACCGGAGCTTCAAGCTCAGAGCGCTTTAAGCGACGGATTTGTTCGGGACTCTTTCCAGCTATCTTGCGGCGCATTGTCATCATGGATGCATCTCTAAAATAGATTTTTTATTTTACACTTATCTTTTGCTTATCTGTCTATCTATTCTAAAATTCAGTAAAAAAGACATTCAAAACAGCTTTATGCATAACTTGATTTGACTACGGCCGTCACCGATTACCGTCTGAAATGTTAAATATAATTTTCAACAAATGAGTCTGAAGGTTTTCAAAATTTAAAACTTCTAATTGCCAATTTTTACAACTGTACCGTCCTTCAAACCTTAACAAAATTGTACTTTAGGGTAGTATTTAGGTAAAATATCTAAGGTCTCAGCGGTACCTACCAAAACTACTACCCAAGTATGATGCGACTATACACAGCAATATATTATATATACAACAGATAAATTCACAGTATAAATTGCATTTATACTGAGAATTTACTGAAACAAATTGATAATTAGGTAATCACCTGCATAAATTACAAATATCAGAGCCACTGTAACCGTCCAGCTTGGCGGCTAGATCGGAGAGGTTGACTTCTTCTGCCAGCACCACCTCGTTGAGACACAGCTTAAGAAGTTTCATTCGGGTTGATTCTGAAATTAAAAAGTTCCGTTAGCATCGGCTCCAAATTGCATCATTTTTGGGCAACGCAGATTTGGTACCGTAAAAAGCAAAATGGTTAACGTACCAAAACAGCGCAGGACTTACTGCAAAAAATGCAAGGTCCACAAAGTACACAAAGTGTCACAGTACAAAAAATCAAAAGAAAGGCATGCTGCCCAGGGTAGGAGACGTTATGACCGCAAACAACAAGGATACGGTGGCCAGTCAAAACCCATCTTCAAAAAGAAGGCTAAAACCACAAAGAAAATTGTTCTCCGTCTTGAGTGTGCAGACTGCAAAGTGAGATCCCAGGTAGCCCTTAAGAGGTGCAAGCACTTTGAACTTGGAGGAGACAAGAAGAGGAAGGGACAAATGATTCAGTTCTAGACTGGCTAATAAATAAATAAATAAATAAATTGTGCTTATCGAAAGAAATGTACCGATACAGGAAAATCGGAAATGCCCACTAGAAAAATTATGTATTATGAAGAACTTCATATTCAAGTTTGAATGCTATTAGCCTAAAAACAGAAAAATGCTGTTCAGTACCACGTAGCGTTGAAGATAACAAATATATTTCTTACTTATAACTTTGGTATAAGTTTGAAATAGTCATTAGCTATTTCAAAGTCTCACACACGATAACAATTCTTGACAAATACCTTATAGTCAGACATTACCATCAGGAAGCCCGACGTAGATCCTCTTCTCAAAACGTCGTCTGAACGCCTCGTCTATATCCCACGGGTGGTTCGTGGCTGCTAGGACCATCACCACCTTGTCTTGATTACTGAGAATTATGTATTATCAAAACAGCCATAAGTATTATCACATATCTAAAAGCTAATCTATAAGTACTAATATTATAAAGAGGAACGATTTGTTTGTTACGATTTAACTGAAAAACAACTGAACCGATTTTAAAAATACTCAAATGGCCGCTTGCAATAGTGCTTATTTACTATAAAATATAACTAATGTATATTGCCATTTATCAATACTTATTTTAATAAGAGTACTCAAAGTTAGGTACATTACTTCATCCTGTGATATCAGATAAATATAGGTATTACCAGCCACTGAGAGGACACTTGAAGGCAGTAAGTCCTAAGTCACATCGACTTGGAGGTGACTTAGGACTGACGAAAAATAATTAAACGCGTGGTTTCTCTTCTGACTTACAAAGGGGCGGCAAGGCCATCCATCTGAATGAGGAGTTCCGCCTTAAACCTTCGCGAAGCCTCGTGCTCCGAGTCGGCGCCGCGCACGGCACACAGCGAGTCTACTTCATCTAGAAATATCGTGCTGGGTGCGTAGAATGCGGCCTGGAAACATAAACTCTAATAGTCTTTTATTTACGCGAATATCACACATTTAAATAAAATACTTTATAACGGATTAAAAGGTTTATTATTTATGGCGTTTCGGATGCTTTTCAGCAACCGTGGTGGCGGCTGACTGCCCCTAAAATTGGGTACAGAACATTTGTTCACAAACATTTTGTACCAAACTCCAGCAGTGCACGTACTGCTGGAATCGCGTTCAGCCTCAGTCTCCACCGGCAAGTCTGTGCGTAACTTTTGTGCACGCACAGTGCAGCACACTACATACTAGAATGTTCGCGCACAATGTAATCGCACCATAACAACAAAATGTATTTAAATTGACGGGTTTTTTGTTGTATTTCTATGGGTTTCGCAGTCCCGCTAGATTGGACATGAATAAAAAATTCTCACCTACTAATAAACTGTAACAAATTAATGAGTTATTTTTAATGTCCCAAAAGGATAAGAGACTTCTGAATTTAATTTCGCCATATCTATTTACTATAATACGCCATAAAATTCAATGTTTGTATTCTAATATTCCTAAACTATTTATACAATTACGATGAAATTTGGTGAATGATTCTGTAATTTGGTGAAAAGTACAAAAAAAACACTTTTTTCATGCCGAGTAGAGCAAATATAAACCAATAACGTAAGTAAAGGGAAACGATTGTCATAGCGTGTTATATCAAACACTGACCATATCAAAGAGTAATCTGACAAGTTTTTCCGAATCCCCTCGGTACTTAGAGGTGAGAGTTGCGGATGATACATTGAAGAAGGTGGTTCGACACTCGGTAGCGACAGCGCGCGCTAGCAGAGTCTTCCCGGTGCCTGGAGGTCCTGTGAGAAGCACGCCTTTCCATGGTCGACGTATACCCTAAAATTATTTATAATTTTTTATTAATTTGTTCTGTTGATAAAAGGTTTTAGACAGTTCTTAATTATACAATATAGAACTGTCAAGGAGTGTAATGTTATGACTAATACAATAGAACTAAAATTGTAAAAAAAATCAGAACCGTCGTTGTTCTACGATCACGACGATATGTCGTGGGTTCGACTTCTAGAGAATAGAAAAATTGTCATTTTTGGACACAGAAGAACATAGTATCTACCAGGGACTGAATACCGGTTAATTTACTATAGGAGTTTAACCGAAATAGTAAAGGTTTTTGTTAATATTCTTTCGTTTTTAGTCATATTCACTGAAATCATTAGTGTGGTAAATTCAGTGTTACTCTTTCAAACTAATATCATGGTATGTCAGTCAGACACGTATTTTGGAAAATAAAACTTTTTATTTTTATACCCTTTAGGTAGTTCATCATTTTGTATAGTCTATCAATCTGTACATTTATATACACAATTAATATACGTTATTATTATTGTGTTGGCCGAAAATTTATATCCTGAATATTAATAATTATTTCCCATACCCTAACAGTCTGTAGTCTAACATATACGTTAACAGCTGACAACATAAGTTTTTAGTTAATATGTATACAGTCCAAATTATTCGCAGCCATTTGACCCACTTCCCAAAACGCTAACGTGAGTTATAATTAAGCATGCAGCGTGAATGGACAGCCTACAGAATTATATAATCGTGCACGCGAATCTTAGCTTTCAAATTGTGGCTAGACCATACAAAATTCACGAAAAGAAATACGTAATATATGACTGTATTACGCCTTGACTTATTTGGTACATTATAAAATATAATTACGGCTCCTTTGCACGTCTTTCTAGTTAGACATCCCTTTCATTATTTTGAAAGTGTATTTGTTTGTTTATCTTTCACGTAAAAACCACTCATCATTTGAGCTGATATAAGCATCTTGCGAAAAAGTATTCAAATAATCTATACTTCTATACTTATGTTATAAAGTGAAAGATTTATATTTTTTGTATGTTTGTAACGAATAAACTCAAAAACTACTGGACCGATTTTAAAAATTATTTCACCAATAGAAAGCTACATTATCAGCGAGTAACATAGACCATAGCATTTTTTGTGTATAGTATATTTCCATTGCATCCGTGCGAAATCAGGGAGTGTTGCTAGTGCCTCATACAACTGAGAAATTGACGATACGAATACTCTAGAACGTTAAATATTCTTAGATCCTTTTGATACGAAAAAAAATATGTCAGTTGTTGTCACTAGGACGACCAGCCTCGAATTTTTTTTTTATGTCAGATATCGACAGACGAATATGAGATTCACTTGATGGTAGGTTAGGATATAGGATTAGGATACCTCAGCCACAGAACATCAGTCAATGAAGCGCTGTCGACCTAATTTTTGCTTCGAGCATTCGGAAATCCATAGACTGAAACCATAACGCGCAATGTGCACTTCACGGTTTTTCCATCTATGAACGGTGGTTCGTTACCCGGTCGGAATTTCGATATTCCTCCCACCCGAAGTTACCAGACGTGGAGAAAACATGTTTACAGAAAACTATAAACATGTTCGGGTGGGATTCGAACCCACGACCCATCGATGCGAACGGCAGGTGTTCTACCGAACGCGCCAACGAGCCCGTCAAAAACCCTCGAATATTTTTTTTATTTCGTATGTAAAATAGCTTTCAACACACATAATATTGATATCTATAGCTTTAATTATTATTTTTTTATTAATTATTTTGACTTAGAAAGTATACAAACCTTAAAATAATCAGGCATTACAAGCGGCAAGACCATCGCTTCCTGTAGTACGGACTTCGCATCGTCCAAGCCGATTACATCCTTCCAACGCACAGCCGGGTTCTTCTGCAGTATGTCCCTTTCCAACGTTTCCACCAAGTGTATTTCATAGCCTGTCGCATCAAACATCCTTTCATCTCTTTCTAAAATTGCATCTCCTTCAGCTGATATGTCGGTCTTGCGTTGCATTGGCTTTATCGGCACCAAGTGTCGTCTTCTAGGGGTTCTCTCGACTGATCTAGTTTTTCTTCCACTTCCCATAGATGATGAGGATGCCTTTCGAGATACAATTGATGGTAATGATGGCTGCAGGTCAGGGTCTCGCTTGCGAAGAGTGGTAGCCCATTTTTCTGTGGTAGGATCTGTTTGCTTGGCTTGGTCCAAAGATGATTCTTGAAAGTTATTTATTGGAGTGGGTCGTACAACTGAAAATATAAATTATGTATATGAAGTATACTTTTAAGATATCAACAAAAAAGTCTCGTCTATAATTCTTCTAAATTCTTATGTCCGGATATAGAATATATCAAACAATTGTGCCAAGACAAGACCGCAATACGCAAAGCAGCAAATTATACGGTTCACTGTTATAATCATTTATTTTCTCTCAAGATTCCATAAATCAGTAAGCAAAAAATTTTTTTTTAAATTGATTCACTAAATATATTCGATCAGCGTTATACGTTATACGTAACACATAAATGTGTAGGGAGGTAGAAAAAGAGTATGAATTTAAGAGTGATGAAAGATATGAATCATTGGGTTCACTGGACAGTCACTTGAGTATTGAAAAGCGTCTTTTTAGGTTGAAAATATCTTCATAAATAAAATTACCTTGTGTTGGTGGATGCCTAGTTCCGTTTCCATTATGTGTTTGGGGGTTTTTGGCGCGTTCTCTCCTCGCATCACTCCTGTCTGTTCTCATTCCATCTCTGGGCGGTTCGTCTTTCCTGTCGCCTCGCCTACTCATCACCCTCGCGAAACCAAACGGCTGCATGCTTTCTACCATCATGCGGTCCATCATCCTGGCCATGTGGTGGAAGCCAGAACTTGGGCTGTGATAAATCCCATAGAGTTTAGATTAATTCAAAATTACTGAGAGATATTTTTTTTATTCTTCCGACTTACTTTATACTTATCATAATATTTTGGCACTTATCATAAATTACACAAAATCTTTATAAATTGTAGCCTATCTGTTACTCTACTGAATAAGCTATATTATTGCAAAGTTTCATGATAATCCGTTCGGTAGTTTTTCCAAGAAAGAGTAACTATCCATCCATCCATCGTCACAAACTTTCGCATTTATGTATAATATTAGTAGAAGTAGGATTAATGCATATGTCATAGACGCAGTTTTTGTGAACTGCCATTAAAATTATGCCTAGTATTTAGATATGTGAAGTCTCTACTGTCCATGTATAAATAATATTTGTCGATAAACAACAATTGGATGACTGGTTTTACCTGATTAGAGAGGATACATCTCAATCGGACTTTCGTCTTCACATAACGCTACTTAAATCAAGTGATTCTAGATTATTCTCAGAGGGAGCATAAATACGTACCCAAAAATTGGATCATGGTTAAAAAATTGACGTAAACCCGTAATGTTAGGTATTAATGAGTCTCCAAATCCGAAATCCATTTTCCGTCCTATTAATCGTATTGCCTTCAGGTACATAGGTGGGATTTTATGGGAAACATGTAATTAAATGCTATGTATTACGAGGGCATAATTTCTTATTGTTACTATGGAGGTTTGTCATTAGTGGTGGTTGAAAATGGTGTGCCATTTGACAAGTCTGTTTTGATCTTGTTGCCATGGCAACTGACAAGCGGAAACAAACCTCCATGCGTATTTGCGTGTGTATCCACCAATGTGAAGGGAGTGTTTGAAATTTGAGTTTTATTACAATAGTATTAAGGGAATTAATCAAGAATATGTAGAACAAATGAAGGTCATTATTTTCCGAAAATTCAAGGGGCATTCATTGTGACCTACTTATCCCAAGTCACGAGTTTTATGAACCATGGGTTTTTTTACTTAGTGTACCTAATTATACATACATATTTGTTAGGAATATAACGAAAAGAGTTCCAACAAAAATAGAGACACAATTTAACTCTCTAATTGAATTGAATCATTTTGAATAATCAGAATATTTTTCTTGAACTAAAGCATTATGGATCAATAATTTAATGAACTCTTTAATTTATTAACCTTTTATGGAACATAGGGAAAATAAGTCTAAATGAGTGAGAGAGTCCGTAGATCATATATTTATGTAGTAATCCAGGAATTAATTGTTTATTATCTCGGGATAGATATGGATGGATAGGATTTATAACAACAACGACAGATGTAACCGATTACATCTGTTGTTCTTTTCAAATCATATGTGGACAGAAAAGCGAAAGTGAACACTGTAATTTCGTATTGAATTAGAAGCTGAGATAAAAATTAAATTGTAAATAATTATAGGTCAGATTTATTTTTTATTTTAGATGTCGACGGACAAGCATGAGGTTCATTTGATGGTGGGTTATACCTCAGCCACAGAACATCAGTCAATGTATACTGTCAACCTACTTTTCACTTCGAGCATTCAAAAATCCATATTATACTGAAACCATATTAATATTAAAGGTGGTTCGTTACCCGCTAGGAATTTCGATATTCCTCCCACCCGTTCAATACCCGAAGTAACCGGACGAGGGGAAGACCTGCTTATAGAAAATTATGAACATGTCGTTCCGGGATTCGAACCCACGATCCATCGGCAGGTGTTCTACCGAACACGCCAACGCAATACTTTAACTTTGTTTAGACGTGGAAAAGTGAGGAATTTTTTTGTCGTTTAATATAGGGAAGGTATTCGATTTTCCCATGTGACAAAATCCGAAAGCAAATCCTAGTTTTTAATATATAACATAGGCTTTCAAATATAATTCAACAAGTCACAAACAGTAGAACACAATAGGTCAATAACACTAATAAAACTGAAAGAATTTTACAAAAACATAATCGTAAAACTCGGGGTTGTTGAACTAACTGTTTACATTTTTCAGGAAGGGTAGCTTCAGCGACAGGCTGTGTACCGGATGTGTGTCAAGGGTCACTGAACTGTGTGAGGGCAATATTCCTTACAATGTCCATTCAATCGGTGAGGTCGAAGACATCGGGAATTAATTACAGGTAAGGTTATCGGCAGATAAATCAATATGAAAGGAAAAAGGATTTTCATGTCACTTTACATTCCAAAACTATCAGTTTCAAATATACTTACTTGTACTGGTTTACTTATATGAATTACTTAAAGTAAAAAATACTTTTTTGGGCATATGCAGAAAATCATCATCATAATCGAATGTATAGTTTAGGTGTGCACAGCGAACACACATACTACGTACAGTGTGTTAAATATCCTTAATGACAATATATTGTATAGGATAAATTCCAACGTAAGCAGAGCGTATACACTATACATGTCATATTAGTGTGTTTATAGCTTTCCAAGTGTAATCATATCGTGGGTAATTTTAAATGGTTTTTTTTTTCAGCACTTCAAATCTTGATTGTATAGTGGTGTAAAGAATAATTTGTTTATTTTATCAGTCTTTTCCACAGCAAACAGTACCGGTGGTAAGGGAGCGCGGGATGGGGCTGTCGCCCAGGGCGCCAAATTTGGAGGGGCGCCGAGGTCTGGAGTCTTCTGCCTCCTGTGCTGCACAACCTCAATAAGTAAATACCTAGGTATGCCTTACACCATGCTCTACGCATATCGTTACCTAGCTACTCTGTCGACTGAAAATGAAATCGCTGGAAAATTAGATTTTTCTAATTTAATCCGTGTATAAAAATAAAATTAAGCAGAAAATTAACATTCGATATTGATTTACTAAAGTGGGCGCCACAGTATTCTTGCACGGGGCGTCAGTGGCCCTAACACCGGCACTGACAGCAAAGGCCATTTCTGTACTAGAATATCATTATTATTATGTATTTATTCATCAGATAAAATAACATATTATGTTAGTAGAAACTTAGAAACTAGTATAAGTATACAAGTACAGTAATTTTTTAAACTGGAACAAAAACTGACGAGAAAATCTATGCGTACACTAGTCGATCCGAACCGACGAGTGTACGCACAAAGTGCTAGGCGAAGATAGGTCATCTGCTACAGTCCTAAAGATGCTGTTCTGACTGCCCCGTACCCGGCTCAATCCTCGCACAATACATATAATACATAAGTTTCACTCAATCCACTTCAAATCATCAAATATCATTGTTGTTTCTATAAGCCATTGTTTTTTTCTGGCAGCCATTTTTTAAAATTATAGTAATTGTTCCTCGCTAATCGACACCTACACCATTACTTTGCTACTGGACCATTTGAAGCAAGGTCAATAAATGAAATCAGTTTATCTCATAACTCCAACATTAACGCCCACGCTTCAATTGCCATCGTTAAATTTTCATTTGAGAACTCGAAGGTTTCCTGTACAAAATTGTCCTCGAAGAGTTTGTTTCTTATTAAACGCAAGTTCCTTATTCATTATTTATGAAGACTCACATCAAAAACAGCATCTGACTATTAGAAATCTTAATATATCCAAAAAAGCTTTAATTAAACACATAAAATATTCAAAAATTACCTAGATAACCACACTATTAGTACAAAAGAATATTAAAATTGTATGCAAAACTCATTTTTCACTAAAATATAGATAGATAGATAGACATTTATTCACAGCAAACACACGCACATACAAATATAACGACTATGAACAAACATCAAGGACGCAAGGAAAATTTAAAAATAAAATTAACAGATAAAGTTACACACAGTAAGATTATTTTATATTTAAAGGGGTAGAATTTCTATTGGTATAGTGACTACTAAACCGATTCAATAATTCTTCTGCCTGTGTTCTGTAAAATGTTATCCAAATCAGTACAGTTTAGCATATCTGAGTAACAAACATCCATAATTTGTGTGTTAAGGGTAAAAAACGGTTTATCTTGTTTTCCGGCAAAACTACACGTCTTATGCAAAAAGTCCAATGGCAATGGCCCGTAAATTATTTTTTCTTACATTGTTATTATATTCTCTTCCTTTTTCAATGGGTTTCATGCTATTATTATTATTTTTTTCACTTTTTAAAATAAATATCAATTATACAATTCCCAGAGTAATTTCTACAGCGTTCAACAACCAATGGACCTACATAAAGGAGTTATGATTGTATTTGAAATTGTAATTTCAATTAAAACCCATCCACGTAGTCTAGACGTGTCGGTGAACGCGGCTAATAGTCGTCCCTAATGCAATTATAGTGAATGGACTTAACAATAACTATTACCGACAACAATCGATTCGTTGCAGTCTTGTCCATACAATACATACATACTTATATAAATAGTATTTATGATAAGGTCACCGAACTCTACATAAATATATAATCATCTCTTAAATAAAATACTGTATACCGGATTAAAACGCGATTTATTATTTTTATTGTTTAAATTATTTATCCCGACGTTTCGGATGCTGTCCTGTCTCCCGCGACCACGGTTGCTGTAAAGCATTCGAAACGTCGGGATAAATAATTTAAACAATATAAATAAAAAATCGCGTTTTAATCCGGTATACAGTATTTTATTTAAATGTGTGATACTCGCGTTAATAAAAGACAATATTAATCATCTCTTGTTACATATTTTATATCAAACACGAGTAAAGAAGAAAATGGACTGTATCAGATAGACACGCGAGATCCTAAAACCTACTTATTGAAACAAGTATTCCCCTATTTTGTTTTTGATCCTATTCCTACCTCAAGGACCAGTAACACATCTGTACATCCTCTGGTGTTGCGGACGTTAATAGAGTAGGGGGCAAACGGGCTGGTGGCTCACGTGATGGTAAGCGATCACCGCTATTTTCAACACCAGAGAGCTTGCAGCTGCGCAAAGTCGACCTTTAAGTAAAGTATAGGCTGAATGCAAGGAGAAATTTACTATAATATATTGTTTAAAAGTAGGGTAGATGCAGTTGCAGAATTGCAGCGTAGGGGAAGACTAAAGATAAAATGGAGTTTGCGTTTTCCTACTAAAAAATAATCTTACTGTCTTAATCATATTATTTATTGCCTTCCTTTTCATGGCAGCACACTGCCGCATAGATTGTATGATTGTAGAAAATAGGATTTAGTTCTTAAACTAATAAGTTTAAATTAAATATTTAAAAAAAAACCCTTTTTGTTGTAAAATGTATTAAACATTATCTTTGAAAATATTCGCCGCCTTTAGCTAAAGGGTTCATATTAACATTCATATAACTATTGCGTGTTTAAAACATATGATTGATATCGCTAAATCAGTATTCATGGAAAACTGTCCTTGGTCACAGGTAGGTAGAGTGAAATAAAAATGTGAAGGGCGTCTAGACACACAATTTAATGGTTTTTGTTTTTCTTTTATAGTAGAGGGGGTCTAACGAGCCGCAGTCACCTAATGGAAAGTGAACACCGCTGCCCATAAACATCCGCAGCACAAGAGGATTTGCAAATGCGTTGTCGGCCTTTTACTACATTGATAAGTAACTGTTTTATTATGCTGAACTCTTTTTATAACACATATCTACAAATAAGTATGCTATTTATTTATCGCGAGCATTCAAAAATACATAAAATGAAGTCAATAATCACTATATAATAGAATATTGTCTTTTATTAGAGAGATCGCGAGATCTTTTACCGCATTAAAACGCGATTTGTTGTATTACAGACGTCTTCAAGGGCAGATTGGACAAGAGTGCTGACCACGTTTGCTAGAAAACATTTGAAACGTCGGAATAAATAATAAATCGCGTTTGTATCCGGTAAGTTATTTCATTTTCACTATAATAAATCGACGACGTAACCTTGATTATTATTGTTCTATGGCTGAGATAGCAGCAAATATAGTCACATTCGTCTCTTAACATAATATTATAAATTTAAACAGTATTATTACTCTTTGGAGGCACTATACCCGATGCTATTTGTGTTAAATGCCTTGATGCAACGAAAAAGAAGCCAACCATCTGCTGTTGAGTTAATTATTTTTAAATTCAAATCCACTTACCAACCAATATCCCAGGCTGAATGAAAAGTGGGGTGCGCAGACATAGCCCCAAGCGGAACCCCGAAACCAAACTCGATTTTAACGTCATCAGCACTACGGAACCACGACTGCGAAGTATTCGCATTCATTGTGGCAGATTTTGTGTCGTTCGACATTGTTGATATTGAAACTGTAACTCGATAATTGTATGAAAAAAGTTGCTTCGAACTATACTGATTTCTCTTTCGTGACAAATCTCTATTAGTAATATATCATCGACAGAGGAATAAGATTGGCATTAGATACATTTAAAATAATTCCTCGATCGAAAGTATATAAGACAGTTACAGAAAGAGTCATCTCATTAATACAACAAGAAGTTCTAAATCTAGGAAAAAAAAATATATAATCATTTAAAAATGAAAATTACATTTACAAAGTAAAAATAAATTATCTTATAATAACAAAAAACTAATCAAAAAAACATTTGAAAATGAAACAACGTAATCTACAACTTTAAAAATCGAACACAATATAAAGTATCGTAGCACATCTACGTAACGGCTACGAGCGAGCGTCCGCGTTCACACATCACCGAGTTTTAACTACTGGCGATTGGGACAATGACCGCTGCGCTGCAACACAGGCTGGCCTCAATACGCACCAACTTTTACATTGTCATTTAGTATTATTAGAAACATATCTTATTCAAGTACAATTAACGTTTCTTATATTCATTATTCTAGGTATTTTGTATAATACTGAGCTTCAGTGGAATTGAAATTTGGCCTATTGCGACGCCGCCCTGAGCAGACATAATTTATTCATTTAATTTTGCGCTTAGCCGCTACACGGTTTCGCTATGAGATCTGAGAAACTCATAACTATTGGCGTTCTTTCATCTCGCCATCGCTAAGTGGACGAGATCAGCATCTTGCAGATTTGCAAATCCAACTTCAAAGAAATAGAGTGTGCATATAATATGCCCAGTAATTGATCCAATATGGCCGCTGCGTTATTTATTTATCGCGACTTTAAGGTGTCTAAATTATCTGTATATAAAATAAACATAATTTTTAATAAAATTTTAACATGTATGAAGTTAACTAGAATATGGTTGCGAATTTAAAAAAAAATAAGAAGATAAACGACTAGCTGAAACCGACTATTGTGGTATGATTTATCATTTAGAAATTAATCAAAGTCGAAAAATTAAGTCATTAATTATGTTATATTTTATTTTGTATATATTAAATCTGAATCAAACAAAAAAATTATAACCATGCTATATTTTTTATAATTAATAAAAATCAAACACAAATAAAATTAAAAACAAGTAACAAAACCTGAAAATAAACTGTAATCACATACACAAAACTAAAGCTAGAATTACATTTGGCATTATTCTTGTAACGCTATTAGCGGTATCTTCGCCCATAATCGTTTTTTCATACGGCTTAAGGTAAGGCAAGTACTTTAGGACCATGTTAAGCATGGGGCCCCTCTCTTTTGTTCTGTTCCTCTCTACCTCTGCCTGTAGTTCTTCGGATGTAATGTCATTCTTCCTTCTTCTATTGTTCATAGTTATATTGGGCGGTAGCGTTCTCAGTTCACGTCGAACCTGCGTATAGATATCATCTATATCTATCTATAATATCTATACATATTATACTAAAAGAGTAGAATCGAAATTACGCTTCACTAAATATTTTTACCAGAAATTAAAGAGGGTGATAAAAGAAGGGTAGCAGAATGCATAAATTATTTTTTCTATACGAAATTTTAAGATTTTTGTAATATATAATAATAATGAGGAAAGATTTGTATTTTTGTATGTTATGAATAAGCTCAAAACCTACTGAACCGATTTTAAAAATTCTTTCACCAATACAAAGCTACATTATCAGCGAGTAACATAGTAGTTTTGTGTGTACTACATCTACATTGTATCCGTGTGAAGCCGTGCGCGTTGCTAGTTATTAATATTGCAATATTCTCGACATTCTTGAGGATAGATTTAATACTTTTCATAATCGACATCTTGATATTTTCCTATTTTACTTATAATTATAAACCTTGAGGTTAGTAATTCTATCTTCTATATAATAATAATAAAACATTTATTTCAGATATTAGAATCCATATTTGTTAGTATGTTAGTTACAATTATTCTTATTATATGTTAGTATGATTAGTAATACATTATATTGTTTTACTCATTATAATCCAAATATATAAATAAAAATTAATCTAAATATGTTTGTCCTTTATATACTTAGATTTTGATGAAACATTGCTGAGTTGTTCTGCATAAGGTACCCTCGAAGATTCCTGGCCCAAAAAAAACTTTTCTATTTTACGTGGCATTGAAACTATAAAAGTTTTGAGAATATTGCGTTATTTACCTTTCCCACAGTAGAAACTGGATCAGCCAAATTGTTCTCCATTCTCTCTAAAGCCTCTTGTAGTTGTCGAAATGTCTCCGCTGAGAACAAATTATAATATTTAAATAGCGTATTTTACGAACAAAGTAGAATATTTCAAAATTAAATAGGGAAGTATATATTCGACACATCTGCCGTGTTAGGAAAGAAACCTTCTGTTATATAACAACTTTTTACAAGTAAAACTTCATCTTAAATCTACGTTGAATACACGACATCAAAAGTTATCAAACCATAACCGATTGCATCTCTCCACTGCACTTACGATCTGAAAGGTAGTCTTCTAAGTCATCGTGTTTGGTTGTTTGATTTATACCTACATCTGATGAATTTATAGACATCGACATATTCGGATTTGTATTGTTGAAAGTGCCTGTACTAGAGCTGAGCATTTCGAATGTAGCTATAGTATTTGAATGTTTCAAGTCCCTTTCTTCCGTATCTGCAAAATCAGTATATTCTCATTCTTTAACTCCTAATTCAACTGTATTTTTTTTATATTTCAATTATTACCAATCAACAAATCTTTTAAAATCGAGCTGTTTAATATTGCTTCGTAATTTTCGTTAGCATCCGCGTATTCCAAATCAGCGTAAAGATCTTTTGTTTCTGTTGTTTCCTCCACTATTTCATCTGTAACACGTCTTAGTTAAGTTTTTTAATAAATATCCATTTACTGCAGTCATTTCATTGGTCATACTTACTTCTTATTATATTTTCAGGGATATTTTCGTCATTCAAATCTTCTAAATTATAAGCCTTAGGGCGTCCAACTACGTTCATTTTTTTCTTAGTAATTTTAATATCATGTGTTACAGATAATGTGGTTTTAACTACTGGTTGTACAGTCGTTGCATTAAGCTCTTCGTCTAATTCCAGATTTTCAATTATTTCTCTTTTATGTATGAAATTAAAGTACTCTTCAGTTGTCATTGGACTGAAGTTAGAAATGGCTAATTTTTTGAGGTATAATTCATCTAAAATTCCTATATAGTTATGTTGAGCATTATTCTCTACCTCAAGGACCGTATCTAAAAGTAGGTGCTCTTCTGGGCTTGTACTATTTGTGCTATCATCGGATATATTCAGGTCATTTTCTGAAATAAAATTTGTAATACCAGCTCTCCAAATACTTATTATAGATATACTTATTCTTATCAGACCTTTCGTAAATTTTAAAGATATTAGATTAGTAAAAAAATATCGAAATTCATATTTTTTATCCATGTAATATTTGTTGTTCGTGGAAAATCATAAAAATGGATCGACACTAAAAGATTTAGAAATAGACTAATTTTACAGAAATAATCTCTCCATACGTCGGCGAAGCCTAGGGAACAATTAATAGATAATGATACTAACGAAAGGTACAAAGTCCAGGCAAGTACATATCAGGACGAGATCGAGGTGGGCACATAGAGACAGGTGGACCGGGAGTCCATAAAGGGCGGGAAAATGGCGGACCACGCGGGGCGAAGTTACATACTAGACGCTCCACGCTGCGCAGGCGACCGCGCCATGGGACCTAGTAGTTGAACTGTAGTTAGCCGCTGTTTGACAAACAACCTTTATAAATATTGTCTATACTTACTTTATATAATGTTATAAAGAGGAAAATTTGTTGTTTGTACAACAATATAATGTATTTAACTCAAAAACTACAGGACCGATTTTAAAAATTCTTTAAACAATAGAAAGCTTATCAGCGAGTAAAACAGGCTCTTTTGTATAGTACATCTACATTGTACCCGTGCAAAGCCGGGTGGATCGCTAGTATTTTATTCTTGATCCTGATTTAGTAGGAAGGTAATTTAATTTAGGCTTATCCAGAAAATATTTAGCAGATCTCCTAAATATTTGCTGGATAAGCCTAAATATATAATAGTATCGTTTACATGACTGACTGACAGTAGGTACATGACCCCTGTCAGTATATTAATAGCTCACCATGAATCTACTTCTACCGCATCCAACCATATAAGTGCGGGACCAAACCATTTGAGCAAAATCTCCATAATATTGACTTGGACTTGTTGATCTATAAACAGTGCAGTTTAATGTTACAAATAAATAAAGCCAATATAGACCAATGCCGAAGCCTTTAAAAATGGTAAAAAGTGAAAAAAAATTACAGTAGGATGAAACCCATTAGAAAAGGAGGGGAATATGATCAAAATGAAAGGAAAAATAAATTACGGTCGATCCGAGTTCGGGAAGTGGAAGTGGGGGGGGGTTAAGGGTAAAAAACGGTTTATCTCGTTTTCCGGCAAAACTACAAGTCCTATGGAAAAAAGTCAAATGGCAAAGTTGTAGATAATAAAAAGATCTACAACTTTTGTATTTACACTTTTTTCACATAACCTCAAAATTTAGGTGAAAAATTCAAAAAACCAAGTTTTTGGTTTTTTATTTATATCTTTTTCAAAAATTATTTTTTTTTCTACGAAATTTGGTGAAAACTTATCTTATTATGTCCCAAATACACTGTAATTTATTTGATTTAAAATATTTATTTTTTCGCCTTATTTTAACTTAATATCAAAAAAGCACCCTAATTTTCAATCGAAAATTCTGCCGTCAAAATATCAGCTTTTTTCAAAAAGTCGGTGCGCTTTTTGTTCCTTGAAATCTCTACTTTCTGATGGTATAAAAAAATATATACTTTTTTAACACCTGCTACGAAATAACAGGTATGTAGTAAGGCCCAGACACTACTAGAACCTTCCCCACTTCTCTATGAAATACATTTTTATGGGCTAAAATTTTCCATAGGTCACTCAGGTATACAAGTTATCTTAAAAAAGCAATAAATAGACATCTATGCTTATAATTGAAAGAAGATTTTGCAACTTTCTCAAAATATTGTAGATGTTGTGATAATATTAACTTATTTGGTTTTTGGTTTTTGCATTTTCTGAGAACATTTACCATAGTAATGTACCTATATATTTTTTTACACCATCAGAAAGTAGAGATTTCAACGAACAGAAACCACACCAACTTTTTGAAAAAAGCTGATATTTTGACGGGTGAATTTTCGATTGAAAATTAGGGTGTTTTTTCGATATTAATTCAAAATAAGGCGAAAAAATAAATATTTTAAATCAAAAAAATTACAGTGTATTTGGGACATAATAAGGTAAGTTTTCACCAAACGTAGAAAAAAAATAATTTTTGAAAAAGATATAAATAAAAATCCAAAAACTTGGTTTTTTGAATTTTTCACCTAAATTTTGAGGTTATGTGAAAAAAGTGTAAATACAAAAGTTGTAGATCTTTTTATTATCTACAACTTTGCCATTTGACTTTTTTCCATAGGACTTGTAGTTTTGCCGGAAAACGAGATAAACCGTTTTTTACCCTTAAACCCCCCCCCCCCCCACTTCCACTTCCCGAACTCTGATCGACCGTAATTTATTTTTCCTTTCATTTTGATCATATTCCCCTCCTTTTCTAATGGGTTTCATCCTACTATATTTTTTTTTGGTTTCAAAAATTATCGACCCTGGTCTAATACTAAAATTCGTGATATCACGTTATATAAATGAAATTGTCCCTTAGCTAAATAAGTGACTATCATCATCACTACATAGTATAAAACAAAGTCGCTTTCTCTGTCCCTTTGTATGCTTAAATCTTTGAAACTACGCAACGGATTTTGATGCGGTTTTTTTTAATAGATAGAGTGATTCAAGAGGAAGGTTTATATGTATAATAATAACAGTTTTTCTGTAGTGTATTTAGTATCAGCATTGCACCGGTGCGAAGCCGGGGCGGGTCGCTAGTAAACTATATATGACGTTGATGAATATAAGTCAAAGTATTTGTAGGAAACGAGATTCATCATTAAAAGCAAAGGAGTCTTTCAGACGCATTTTTGACTCGTAATACATATATATTGTCAATCTTAAACTTGATCATTAATTGGCATTGACATAGTATTAAATAGACTTCAGGTCGCATACAAAATTCACGAAAAAAGTGTACCGATTATTTAAGCCTCGTTCCTTGTCAAATTTTGAAAAAATGACACTGCTCAATGGGAACAAAGAAAAGAGAGAAGTTGAAATATGATTTTATTTGTTACCAAAATATATATATATATATATACATACATATCTATGTAGTATACATACACACTTGACTAACTTCGAAGACTTTGGTATTATTAGTATAGTTTATGAAACACCAATGTGTAAATTATCATGTATCTAGTAGGGTACAAAAACTATAATATATTTGATAAACAATAATATAATGTTTTATATAAATAGTAATTCGTATGTTAAATAATAATATCCGCAAAATGTTCCGAATATATACAGATTGGAATATTTTCTTTTCCGTTTTAGCGTGAAACCGTAACAAACAAAAAAAATCACTTTCGCATTTATAATATTACTACGGATGCTTATCCTTAGATAGTAAGAATTATTTTAGTACTAATCTACTCCATGCATCCACTATTCTGTTACACAATAGTTAGCGCATGTGTTGGCCAACCTTGGCCAAACATTTGTAGCGTTCATTTAAAACAGATAATTTTGTTCAAATTTTCAATTATTTGTTAGTTTGAAAGCTTAAAATATATCTTATTTTATATGTACTAACCAAAAATAAGACTCCGTCCGTAAAATTGTTTTTTCGGGAATTATTTTCGCAATTTTTGAAGACAAACTGTGTCATTGTGAAACGTCTTAATATTGGCCGTGCTTGAAGAGAACTAAACAAAATAGACTCTCACATTTCAAGTGAGCCGATATTTACCGGCACGGATTTTTTGCGTCGACCCGATATCTAGTATATTGTTGATCGAAGTTAATTGGACTTCTACTATTCTATTGACTATACTATTCTGTCTGGATGGAAGTGTAATTATCACGAGCAAGCCTACCATGTACTATCAGACAGATGATTAGCACTTACGGCATGTAAGAAGTGAAGTTCCCGTCATATGATATGCTCTGCATGTACCAAATATCGACCATTGTCTCAGGGCGGAGGCCGGGTGCTTCGCCCACTATCGAAGCTACACATTGGCCCACTGTAGTCGAATCTGTATTAAATAGTTACTCACTGTACATTTTTGCAACTGAAAATCAATCCATCTATACTAATATTATAAAGAGGAAAGTTTTGTTTGTTAGTTACGATTGAACTCAAAAACTACGGGACCAATTTTAAAAATTCTTTCACCGATAGAAATCTACATTATCAGCGAGTAACATAGGATTTTTTGGGTATTGTACATCTACATTTCATCCGTGCGGGGGGGTGTTACTAGTATATTATAATAATATGCTCATATGTAAATCGAAGTGACAAAAATTACTACGTGTTAGGGGTCAAGTCAGCTAGATATTATTAGTGCACATAGTACATACAAAGGTCTCGGCAAACGTCATATTCCTCTACGTTGCCCGGAGGTCTGCACTGGTCAGCCCAAAGTTGGGCCTCACGGGCCAGTTCTTCAACCCATCGCTGCCAATAAAGAACATACTTGATTGAAACCTTAAATTTAGATCTTTTTATGTTAAAATGTTTACCACAATATGTTGAATCCTTTGCCTTTTCCCTGTCAGTTGCTCAAAAAAAAACCTGTGTTGTGTATGAATAATTATGTATTGTTATGTGTGACAGTGAATAAATGTTTTCTCTCTCTCTCTCTTATGTTATTAAAAACTTTAATTCAAGATAATATCGCATCTTGAAAATCAAACCGTCACTAAATGAAAACTGACGATTTTCAGCTATGAACGTCATCTTTTGAGATTATTGTTCGTCTTCAAAATGCGGAGACAACTGCAAAAGTTCAACTTTATGCCGCTGGATGGCGCAAGTGTTACCTTGTCATTATTAGAAACTCGTACAAGTTACGAGAAGCTTAGCGTCAGTTTGGTTTTCAAGGTGCCATATGTGTTGGAATGCCGGTGTCCAGTAGTTGGATAAGCCGTTTTTGCTGTGCCTGACCGTGACATTTTTCATTCCATTAAGCCATGGTTAATCTGAGCTCATACTTGAAGAAAATAACAGGCGGTAGACCGTGAATTTGTCTCTCTGGGCTAATACGTCTTTTTCGGGTAAAAAGTGGGTACACCACCGCTCGGGAAAATTATCTATAAACTGCAATAAGGAAATAACACACATGTATAATATATACTAATTTGAAAAAAAAATGGCGGAGATATGAACCATAAACTGCTGACGGTAGGTATGATTCGTCTGCAACATATTTTCTGAAATCAAACATAATCACAATTTTGTCTATGCCTATATTGGTCTATGTCCCCCTGGCGATAGCCCAAAAAGCCCTTATATAACCGCTCATGAAAATTACCAATTTCAGCATGTCAGCAGCGGGCGGCCAATCATCAAGTCCGACTGCGACATCGCTTCGACGTCGATTTAGTCTTGCGATCACTCGAGCTTTGTCTTCCATCGATAGCGGCGCTTGCACGTACCCCGTACATGATAACCCGGGACCCGGCTGTTGTTATATAATTAATTATTTACATTGTGGAGGAAGGGAGTTGTGATCTTTCTCCAACCTAAAAGGAGGATCCTCGACCAGTCGAACAGTGACTGGCCAGCCCTAAGACGATGTAGTCCATATACTATATACTCAACGTTCGGAAATATTTATATAGCGCGATAAAGGATTAGACATCTTCGTATTGTTTCTTGGCGCAGATTGTAAATGTCGCTACAATATCGAGAACTTTAAGTAGTATAGTGAATTCCCAGACCCCACTGGAGTAAAGAGTCACGTTTTTATCCTTGTTTCACTGATTTTGTTTAGACTTTATAGGCAAGTAGTTTAGTGCCCTGTCATACCCGGAGGTCCAAGATCGGAATTCCGCGGAAAAAAGTTGAAAAATTGTTTCACCTGCGAGTTAAATGTATAATGATTAATATGCAGGCCGCCAGAAAATGTGCATCAAATGTAGTGTGAAACTACTCGTAGGCGTAGAGATCAACAAAAATCTACGTTATCATTCATTAGCAGTAAAGTTATCGTTATTTAAAGATATGTACGTCATTGCGTGAGGACAATTTTGCGTGCACTAAATATAAATATATCGTACTTACCGGATACCTACAAAAGGTATGTCCGTTCGAGTGCCCACACAATCTAGTACCACAATAGTTAACAGTGTCCTTTGACTTAATAATTTGTAAACTAATCAATATCACAGCTAGACAACATTTCATCTTAGAATTCTCTATAATTTTGCTTCACATTTTTTTACTTTTACGTTCATCAGAAATTTTGACAATTTCACTAGTTATTTTTAAACAGATGTTATGATTAATATAGATACCACAGAGATGCGATTATTTTTTATTTCATGTATAATTTTACTATATATAACATATATAAGGACTTGATTAAAAAAAACAATGGCAGTGTTTGCCAGGCCCAAACACGAACTATTTGCGAGAATACTACTCTGTCAAGAAAGTACCGGGAAAAGATCAATAAAACACAAACTGTTTGTTATTCATCCAAATTTATTTTATCACCTTCAAAGTATGCTCCTTCAGAAACGATAAACTTACGCCAACAAATAATCCAATCATCAAAATATTTTTTAAACGCTGTTTCCGGAATTGAGTTCAGTTCTCGCCGCGAATTCTCCTTCATGTCTTTTACCGATTGAAAACGGGTGCCACGAAGTGGTAATTTGAGTTTAGGAATAAGAAAGTAGTCGGCTGGAGCCATATCTGGTTAATATGGTGTTTACTCGATGGTATTTGTTGAGTGTTTGGTAAAAAAATAGTTCACAATGATGGCCTTGTGCGAAGGCGCATTATCATGGTGCAAGATCCAAGAATTTTCTTTCCACAAATCAGGCCTTTTTCGTCGAATTTGCTCTCTTAAACGCCGCAGAACGCTCAAATAATATTTCTTATTTACCGTTTGACCTTCGGGCAGGAATTCATTCACTTTTGCGATGTTAACTTCAGTTGCACACGTTGATGGCCTACCAGAGCGAGGCAAATCTTCCATCACAACTTGACCACTTTTGAACGCTTTGCACCACTCATAAGCACGAGTTTTTGATAAACTCGATTCACCGTAAGCCTTCTGTAACATTTTCAGTGACTCCGAACAAGAAATTCCATTAGCGATGCAAAGTTTAACACAAACTCTTTGTTCGATGTTTTTGTCCATTATGAAATTCGCAATACACACTAGATATGATATAACTAAAAACATCATTGTATTTAATATAAATAACAGATGCAACTCAAACTCCGCGCCAAAATGGAAAACAGTTGTTCAAATCTGACAACAACAAAAAAAACTAAAATTTTAATTTAGAATCATAAACAAATAATCCATTCCCGATACTTTCTTGACTGAATGTATATTCGTACCGTAAACCTGTACCTTGTATGCAATTTCGATACGATACGTTTTTAACTAAATCATACTTATAAGGTGACGCTTATGCGTCCCTAAGGTGGAGATGGTAAAAGGTCGTGGGTGACAAGGAAACTACGAATTTTGTACGTAACGCGCATACGCGGCTCGGCGCACGGGGAAGACTACGACGCGTCTAACCACTTGGATGCCTCTCGGCCGACTGTTTTATAGTAACTCGCGCCGCGCAGGCGGCGCCGGCATAACGGAAAATTCCAGGCCTGGCGGGGTGTACGGGTGACCGTAAGTGCGCGCTACATCCTCCCCCTCTAACCCTCAAAAGCGCCCCGCACGAGGGTTAGTACTTTTTAGGTCTACCTCTTCCTCGTTTACCCCTAATTGGCGGTTGCAACTCACCTACGAATGGGGTCAGTTGGGACGAGTGATAACGGGCCACTTGCCCTTCCTCAATCCTCACTTCGTAACTTGTAGGACTAATAATTGCGTGTATCGGGTAAGGCCCATCTCTTCGGGGTATAAACTTTACTGTTTGACCCCGCCCTACATCGTTCAGCCCTTGAGTTTTAACCAACACGAGGTCTCCTACCTTGTAGCTTGGTGCCGGGCGTCGGCCTTCATCTGCGTATTTCTTTTGCACTAACTGAGCGTGCTCATGCACGTCTCGAGCGTCTGCAAGCGCTGATGCTAACTTACGAAGGTAAGGTGTGATATTAGCCACGAAATTATCGTTATCCACGATTTTCTTCATATCTCCTACAACGTCTGAAGGTGCGCGGAGCTCTCGACCGAAAGTGAGATACGCTGGCGAAAAACCTGTACCTACCGTTACGGCGGAATTCATTGCAAACCTTATAGCTGCGAGATGTATATCCCAGGATGCGTGATCTTTACCTACAAGTATCGACAGTTGTGGCTTTAAGTCTCGATTCTTCCGTTCAACGGGGTTCGCCTCTGGATGGTACAATGGGGTCAGTGACTGTTTGATACCCATGACGTGACAGACTTGTTGCATAATTTCAGCGACAAATTGCACGCCGTTATCACTGATCATTCTGCGCGGGACTCCGAACCTCAAGAATACCTCGCTAATCAATACTTCGGCACATTCCTTGCTGGTAGCGGCTTCTAGGGCGAAGAGTTCTATCCACTGTGAACATACATCCTCGGCTATAAGAATCCATTTCTTACCTCCTGGTGTTTTTGGCAGGGGTCCGAACAGATCTACGGATAACACTTCAAACCTCCTTGTCGTTGCTGGCGTCTGTAATAATCCTGCAGGTTTCCTGTTATCTACCTTAAATCTCTGGCAAGCTACGCAATTTTTAATATATTCCGTAACGAATGATCTCATACCAGGCCAAAAGTACCTTGACCTGATACGGCTTAGAGTACGTTCTACTCCGAGATGTCCGGCTGTTGGGGCGTCATGTAGCTCTTCTAGGATGCTCTTCCTCTCATGCGCTGGTACCACGAGACATGCGGAGTCTTCATCCGACTCGGGCATGCATCTATATAAAATTCCATCACAGATCAAATATCCGCGGTCTGACCAACCTCTCCCCCTGAACGAATCGTCGGCTGATTCCAAACCCTCGACGATGTTCTTTAGTTCGGGATCTTTGAGTTGGTTCTCGCGTACATCGACGGGCGTTCTCTGTGGTATGTCGACAGAGATCAGACATACCTCGCAGCTGCCTACATCGCCTTCGCAGCAAGCGGGACGACTTAGCGAGTCTGCAATGACGTTCACCTTACCTGGTGTCATCCTATAGGGTGGTGAAGCAGTTGGTTCCTGCCTTTCGCCAACCTTGATACAATGTTTAACATAAGTCGTAGCTGGACCTTCAGTGGCCAAGCGCTCAGTTCTATCGACTATGAACTGGTTTAACTGTATTCGCTGAGTCGGAGTAAGTTTCGATCCTTCGTCTCCTCTGAGTGAGAGACTGGTAACGTCCATCTGCATCAGCTCTGTATCGTCTGTTTGTGTCACGCTGTAGGGGCGTACAAAAGAAAACTTCTGCTCAGGTAAGTCAGAATAATACCAACACCCATGTTGGAGATCGAGCAATATACCTGCTCGTGCTATGAAGTCTTGTCCAAGAAGCGTCTGGCTGTCAGCATTGGGAAACACTAAGAAGGAAACAGGTGAGTGACGTCCATTCAAGTTAACAGTTGTAGTACACGATAGTGCGGTCCTTACCTTTTGCGAACCGTCAGCGAGGGATACGGCGCGCTGTGTTGTCGTGAACTCAACGCCTATGTCCACTAGAAGCTTATATAGATCTCCGCTCGCTATAGAATGGGTTGAACCTGTATCTAGAATCGCTGTTCTATGTTGACCCTCAATCATAATTCGCACTATTGGGCGGGTTTCCGTATCACCTATACGCGCGCTGTGTAATTCTGAGGAAGTTGACGTCTCCCTGCAGTTTAGACATTTAGCCCTAATCACCCCCAACTGACCACATCCGTAGCAACGGAGCTCAGACGTCTCCTTTTTACTTTCATTATTCTTTAGTTTACGACAATCATTCGCGGTGTGACCGAACATTTTACAAAAAGAGCATTTAGGACGGGTGCGCTTAGAATACGAACTTGGCTGTGAAGCTAGTGTATGCGATGGTGCAACTTGCCCCCCTTCAGTAATAGACATAGTCCCAACTTGCCCCGTCGCGGGACGCTGAGTGTTACTCTGACCCCATACGGCATTTGAAGGGTTAACATTTTTATGAGTTAAAGGAAAGGATGTATCAACGCGGTTACTTAAGTTGGAAGTGTTGTTATTATTAAAACTACTCACCTCCGCCAGCGCCTCTTCCACTAACCTTACTTTTAGAAGTAGTTGTTCTAACCCGTGTACCGTGTCGCGACATATGCGCTTTTTTATTTTTCTATGCAATAAACCATACACTATGTCGAGTTTCATACATTCTTCTATCACATACGGTAACTTCGCGAAACGCGCACAAATCTTATTAACGAAAACGTCCGCTCGGTCGGTCTCACTTTGTTCGCACGAAAAAATGTCTCTCCATATTTTATATGGTGGGCGTGGCACTCCGTACATGCCACGTAAGCGTTGTATGGCCTCGTTCCACGTCGCAACGCTGTGCTTTACGCTGCGCCACCACACGCCAGCGTCGTCCACTAGCAGCATCGGCAAACCTCGCAGTGCGTGTGCATCGGTCACGTTCGCACATTCCTTGTAGGTTTGAATTTCATCGATGAAAGCCTCTAGTCGGTCTGCATCTCGGGTTAAGCCGTCGAAGCGTGCAGTACACTTAGAAAAGTTTCCAGATCTGGGTTCACAGTAACTTCCCGGTGTAATCCTGTTGGTCTCATCACTACTCGCCGGCGAGGTTGGTGCAGGCTGGTTCCTGCTCATCAGGCCCTCGATCAGGAGACGGTTACTTTCTGCCTGTGTCCTGGTTATAGTAGCGATAACGCTTTCGAGTTGATCTTGCGTCATAGTGATGTAAGAAGTCGCGGCGGTTGATGAAGGAGCTGGTCTTTTTTCTGTGACGTCATCTTCGCTGTCAACGGTGTCTACGTGACTATTCTCGACGTTCTCCATGTCGTCGACGGTCTTCGCGTCCTTGCGTAACCGTCTCGGCATACTCGATACGTACGTGATTGAACTGTGATTTCCCTGGCCACTAAGCTGGGCGCCAATATAAGGTGACGCTTATGCGTCCCTAAGGTGGAGATGGTAAAAGGTCGTGGGTGACAAGGAAACTACGAATTTTGTACGTAACGCGCATACGCGGCTCGGCGCACGGGGAAGACTACGACGCGTCTAACCACTTGGATGCCTCTCGGCCGACTGTTTTATAGTAACTCGCGCCGCGCAGGCGGCGCCGGCATAACGGAAAATTCCAGGCCTGGCGGGGTGTACGGGTGACCGTAAGTGCGCGCTACATACTTTTTTTTGTAAAATTCATAAAATAAAACGAATGAGTTAATATTGGGTAAAATATTTATTTAATAAAGATTACATTTAATATAAACATTGATTTACAAAATCATAAAGCTACAGTTGAGTGTACGCGTGGGAATGTACAAACTATTTTTAATAAAATAATATTTATATGTATATCTCTAATAATTTTGTACTTTAACACGCAAAAGCAACTGGACTTTTTTTGCATATAAATAGGTTCGAGGTTTGGAATGACAAAGCTTTTGTTTCGGGAAAACCTCCAATCGAGTAAAACCCACAGATAAAACCGCTTTAGTAATAAATAGTTAACTGATCTAAGATCAACTATATTTACAAATTTAATGCAATTAAGACAATATTCGCTTTACCACTTCCCAAACAATATTTTATCACACAAATGTGAGTCATTAATTGACCGCTACTTTTTTTTTTTTTTATGTTAGATATCGACAGACGAGCATGAGGTTCACTTGATGGTAGGTGATACCTCAGCCGCAGAACATCAGTCAATGATGCGCTGTCGACCTAATTTTTACTTCGAGCATTCGGCAATCCATAGACTGAAACCGAAACGCGCAATATGCACTTCACGGTTTTTCCATCTGTGAACGGTGGTTCGTTACCCGGTCGGAATTTAGATATTCCTCCCACCCGATCAATGCCCGAAGTTACCAGACGTGGGGAAAACATGCTTACAGAAAATTATAAGCATGTGCTCCCGGTGGGAATCGAACCCACGACCCATCGATGCGCACGGCAGGTGTTCTACCGAACGCGCCAACGAGCCCGTCAAAACTTGAATGGGATTATCCCCACTAATCTTACGTATTGTAAATATGTGTCCTATTAATTGTTTTCGCTGACATTGCTATGTTGCTGAATGTACATTACATTCAACTACTATGCATTTAATTTTTTTTTTAACAAAGAGGAAGGGACGCCGAAGAACTTGCCTAGGGCCTTAGGGCGCCACTGATAGTCCCTTTACCACATTTTTAGTTCTTCCCGTAGTCCTCAGCGGTGGGCAGGTAGTACATGGAGTCTATGAAGTGTTTGGTGATGTCCGACACCAAGCTCCTGTCCGAAATATTCTGTGCCACTCCGTATATCGCCATCTGTGGTACATTAAACATTATCATCAAGTTATAATGAAAATAGGTGTTTTAGTATATTCGGCTTAGTTATCAAAGTTCGTATCAACATTTGGTCAAACTTTACAGGAGGAGGAAAAATCTACAATAATTCTGTGGACATACGTAGTTTTATTTTTGTAAATACCAAAAAACTAAAAACAATTAGTAGAGACGAATGATTCCACCGTATTCGTTACGGTATTTTACACAAGATGGCATCAAAAAACAACAATCGGAAATTTTGGAGTTACGAAGTTTGATAATAATTAGGCGAGCGATATTTGTTTGACAGGATCGATTTTGATGTGCTCTAACTGGCATTTAAAGAATCTTTTAGGATAATTTTATATGTATATCAACCTGTCAAACGGCGGGGTGAAATGAACTATTTATTTTAATTTATTACCTTTAAAGAGTGTCAGTTCTGTTTTTCTCTTATTTAACTCATATTTTACTAACTTTAACCACCGGTTTGGCTTGCTTTTGAATACTTTATTAAGTAGCTTAAATTGTTCAATAGATCGACAAAATCAGTTCATACCAGGGTGAATCAAAAAGTTCTTAGAAGTGCATATATATGAAACCTTTTTGGATCAAGTTCGATATTCAAATTAAAGAGTGTCTATCACACTATATTTATGCAGACTGTCACTTGTTTTTGTCAGTTCGTTCGCATGTAATAAATTTTTTTGTGCAACGAGTTGCTAAAAAGTCAAAATTATGGATAAAAGTGAGTTACGTGCGGTGATAAAATATCTGTTTGAAAAAAATGTCTACGAAGGAAATTTTTTTGGACATTCAGCAGACATTAGGGGGTGATGCTGTACCCTATTCTACGGTTGCGTACTGGGTGGCTGAATTTAAAAGAGGTAGATCAAGCTGTAAAGATGACCCGCGTTCTGGGCGGCCTTCAACCTCCGTTACAGAAGAAAATGTCAAAAAGGTTGAGAATCTGGTTTTGGAAGACAGAAGAATGACTATAAAACATATAGCTGAGATCCTAAAGATATCTTTTGGTAGCGTTCAATCCATTTTAATTGATTCACTGGGGTTCAAAAAAGTGTCTGCAAGATGGGTGCCACGAATGTTAACCGACGAAAACAAAAAGCGACGTTTGGAAATTTCCAAGCGTAATCTCGAAATGTTCCAGCGTGATTCGGATAATTTTTGCCGTCGTCTTGTCACCATGGATGAAACGTGGGTCCACCATTTTGATCCTGAAACTAAAAGACAAAGCATGTCTTGGAAACGACCATCCTCTCCATCCATCAAGAAATTTCGAGTTGCTCCTACCGCTGGCAAAGTTATGGCCTCTGTGTTCTGGGATAGTGAAGGAATCCTTTTTATTGATTACATGCCAAAAGGCCAGACGATTACTGGACCCTATTATGCAAATTTAATCCCGAAAGTGCGTGAAGCGATTAAAGAAAAACGTCGTGGAAAACTGTCGTTGGGCGTGTTGTTCCTTCAAGATAACGCTCCTGCTCATCGATCGGAAGTTGCGCTCAACGCAATCCGCTGTGCTGGCTT
Source organism: Anthocharis cardamines (assembly GCA_905404175.1). NCBI lineage: Eukaryota > Metazoa > Arthropoda > Insecta > Lepidoptera > Pieridae > Anthocharis > Anthocharis cardamines. The sequence continues at coordinate 10,254,833 of FR989962.1, read as the reverse complement.
CAATCTCCTTGACCACCCACCATATTCTCCGGACTTAGCCCCAAGTGATTTTCACTTATTTCCAAAATTAAAAGAGGAAATTCGTGGAACAAAATTTCACGATAATGACGCGGTTATAGCTGCCGTAGAGGACTTTTTCGAGAGTCAAGAAAATAATTTTTTTTCACAAGGAATAAAGAAGTTAGAAACGCGTTATTCTAAATGCATTGCATTGGAGGGAGATTATGTAGAAAAATAAAATATTATTATTTAAATCTTTGCATTTTTTATTATTGATTCCAAGAATTTTTTGATTCACCCTCGTATATTGTTATATGTAAGGTGATGGCGTATCATTTATTTTTTAAGACGCTCCTCTTTTGGAGCTCAAATAAAATACCAACTTCATAGATCGCAGTCGAATAATTAACCGTAAATAACTGCCTTTTATGGGTTATTATATGGGTTCTAATATGTTAACGTACTAACCCTTAGATTTAAGTTATTAAGTTGTAATTACTAACTATTTATGAACCATGTTTTCCGAAATAAATATTATTATTATTATTATTTTTAAATTTATTAATCAAAGATTTGGTTAAATAACGGTAGCTAACGGATATTTTACAACTACAGCTATGACGTACCTTCCCCTCGACGGGCGCGAGCCCCGCGCGCAGGCAGTCGCCCGCCGCGTCCCGCACGTCGCGCACGAACCGCTCGGCCACGCCCGGCGCCGTGTGCGCGTGCGTCACGCATATGTGGATACTGCACAAGTGCACTCAGTCTCTTCGTTATTGTTCAAAAGTTTCCAGATTCTATTTCGCTAAAGATCTTATAATATCGACACCAGCAATGAAAAAGTATATTTTACGCAGTTTAAAGAAAAAAATTAATAACTTTTAAATTATCGTAAATAATGGTCGATATGTTTATTTATAAGAGAAAATATTATTTATATGTATAACACATAATAACGGAACAATTTCTTCTTATTTCAACTTAAAACATTTTTCAACAAATTCAGAGTTAAAGTAAATTCCTCTAATTATTATATTGGTCTCATTGACATAGTATTAAATAGACTTCAGGTCGCATACAAAATTCACGAAAAAAGTATCCCGATTATTTAAGACACGCCTCTTGTCAAATTTTGAAAAATGACACTGCTCAATGGGAACAAAGAAAAGAGTGAAGTCGAAATATGATTTTATTAGTTACCAAAATATATATATATATATATATATATATATATATATATACATATATGTATTATACATACACACTTGACTAACTTCGAAAACTTTGGTATTAATACGCGTACTTTATGAAACACCAATGTATAAATTATCATGTATCTAGTAGGGTACAAAAACTATAATATATTTGATAAATAATAATATAATGTTTTATATAAATAGTAATTCGTATGTTAAATAATAATATCCGCAAAATATTTTCTTTTCCGTTTTAGCGTGAAAGGGTAACAAACAAAAAAAATCACTTTCGCATTTATAATATTACTAAGGATGCTTATCCTTAGATAGTAAGAATTATTTTAGTATTAATCTACTCCATGCATCCACTATTCTGTTACACAATAGTTTGCGCTTGTGTTGGCCAACCTTGGCCAAACATTTGTAGCGTTCATTTAAAACTGATAATTTTGTTCAAATTTTCAATTATTTGTTAGTTTGAAAGCTTAAAATAAATCTTATTTTATATGTACTAACCAAAAATAAGACTCCGTCCGTAAAATTGTTTTTTCGGGAATTATTTTCGCAATTTTTGAAGACAAACTGCGTCATTGCGGAACGTCTTAACATTGGCCGTGCTTGAAGAGAACTAAACAAAATAGACTCTCACATTTCAAGTGAGCCGATATTTACCGGCACGGATTTTTTGCGTCGACCCGATATCTAGTATATTGTTGATCGAAGATTGGTCTTGAAAAAATAAAGGGGATTTTAAATAAAATTAAATTTATATTGTTATAATAACAAAGAGTATTACCTACGTTAAAAACTTAGGAAATAGAAAACGTTCAATCATCAGAAGCGAAAGTAATTAACTAAATAAAGTTGTTCAATTTCCAAGTCTTACCCGGAAGGAAACTGCAGCGCGTTCAGACTCCATCCCTTCTTGTGCAAGAGGTCCGCCATTTGGAATATGTCGAACTGTTTGGACCCGAACGCTATGACGGTGGTCGCCGGCTTGCCGAAAATGTAGATGCCATCGATTTTACGTAATCTGTTAGGATGTTACGAAATATTTTTTTAAATAAGACTGAAAAGGTGTCTTAAAATTGTGAATATGAAAGTGGACGGATATAAGGGAAGAGGAATTAACAATATAATATAAAGCATGTAAAAAATAATTTTCTATATTGGCTATAATATAACGATAAGTATCAAGTAACTCGGTAAAATTCCTGCCTTCTGAGAGCTATCTTGGCGTGCGCTGCCTAAACCGTTGGAGTTACAGGAATATAATGTATGATGGGATTGTGTGTCTTAAATAGTTCTAAATAAATAGTCCGCGATAGCATATATCTACCTTATATGTGGAAGCCAATATACCCTAAACTATGAGCCATAAATACATTTAAATTTGATACCTTTTTTTAATTGCCCCTTTTATAGTATTTAGCTAATTCTTATCAAAATTGATACATTTTCGCTTTCAGTATTCGATATAGATGAACTTTGTCTTTAACACTAAGTAATTTGGACGAACGGTTTAAAAAATATCACGATATTATTGACTTGAGTCCCCACATATTATGCCATTAAGCGGAGATTGAAGAAAAAACAGCTCGGTTAAAAAATAAGCTACCCGTAGTACTAATTCTATGACGAAGTCGCGGGCAGAAGCTAGTGTAGATATAAGTATAGATTAATTAAGACAGTAGTGACTCACTCGTCGTGTATGTGCGCGGTGGCGGCGAGGATCTCGGCGGTCATGGCGACGTACCGCGCGCGCCCGATGTACATCATGCTGGCCCAGCACGCCGCGATCAGCCCGCCCGCGCGGCTGCCTGCCACCACACACGTTAGTCGAGGCGGGGAAGGAATACGAAGCCGGCAATCGCCTTCGCCGAGGCTTTTATGGTACTTTTCTCAAAGAAATGCAGGGAGTGACAAAAAATATGTTTAAGGGTATGTTCCGATATGCACTACGACCACTGTACAGTGTGACGTCAATTCAGTATACTGTGAAGCCGTTCCTTTATAGCCAGTTATACTGGTTACTATTTAAAACGGAACGCAATCCCGTATACTGTCAGCGGCATTTTTTGACGCAGCATTTAAATGAGTGTATTAAAGTTTTCTAGTACATTAAAAAAAACCGTCTTGGAGTACTGTCAAATTAAAAATATTTTAATTAATATAAATTGTAAAGTGAATTTATAATATAATAAAAGTAAGTACTTTTTCATTAAAACTGTAACTATTGATTATAAGATGTTAGGCACTCGAGTGGTTTTGTCTGGTCACGTGATCAAAGTACTGCGAGTACCTTACCTCGAAAACGCCAGTGCTCACAGTAGAATATGGCGGCGATTTATGACGTCATATATTTTCCTAGGGTAGTACGGCAGTATACTGGCAGTCCATAACGGAACGAATTTTTCTACAGTGATAGCACTGTGCAGTGCTCGCAGTGCATATCGGAACATACCCTAAATAACACATTGCCGACCACTTTTTGTTTTCCCGCTAGTTATCCGTTTTATTAATCTGTTTGAAAGAGTTTAATAGTCAAATGTCAAATCCACAGATTTGAAAGCAAATTTATGAAATTTAAACGTTCAATTTAACACGTTCTTAGTTCAAAACTGTCCAGCAATGAAATTTCATACATTTCTTGGAGACTTTTTTAAATTTCAGTTTGAAGTTGGTCCAACAAATATTTTGAGAATTATTTTTCGTTATGTGCCTATTTCTGCGCACGTTTGAGAAAAATCGCTCTTTGTACTGTTAGGAAATTCAATGATATCGCGACATTCTCATGTTTTTTCTTAAATTAAAAAAAATTGGATCAATAATTATGTTTTATAAGGAACCATCCATAAAGCACGTCACACGTTAAGAGGGGAGGGGATCGACGAAGTGTGACATTGGGGTGGGAGGGGACATAAGTTTCGTAACGTCCCATTTCAAAATCATAAACATCTTAGAGATAAAATGCCAAATTTGAATAAACTTAAAAATATTTTTAGCTCTACCCGTATGAATATATGGTTTAAATTGTTTTGTTGGCGAGCTCATACTTGTTCTAATAGTGTCACGTGCTAGCCGCCTGAGCTCTATAAATGTAAATAAAACTTCGGAACTGCTGTTTTACTTTAATAAAGATGTAAAATCGCAAAATTTGTGACGTCACACTTTCTCACAAATGTGACCAACTGTGACAGGGGAGAGGTCAAAAAATCACGAAATTAGTGTAACGTACTTTATGGATGACCCCTAATGGGTTTTGGAATAGGCCAGACGCCATCGCAACGTTGTTGTGAAGCAACAATTTTTGACCAACAACATTGCATCATGCAGTCCGTCGTCCGACTTACCGTTGACCGTGGGCGATCCGTAGACGCCGCCGGGCCAGTCCGTGGTCACCGTGTATTGACCGTGGCGGGACTCGGGACGCCGGTACAGCACCACCGAAGTACCCTTCGGCGCGAAGCCGTACTGCGAGAGACCATATTCTTATATCAAACACAAATTCAAACTTATATATGCCTTAAAAACATATAAAACTACTAGTGACCCGCCTCGGCTTCGCACGGGTCTAGATTTTTTGGCAAAAAAAGAAGGGGATGGCTATAGAAGAGTGAAAATATAGGTTTTTTAATGCCACAAAAAATTTAAAAAAATATCCAAAAAAATAAAAAATAAAAGTTGAGAGGTGTCAAGGGACACCCGGATGGAACGAAGTTATATATATATGTACTCTGTCTGTCTATTCTTTCATACACGTCATAGATGCGCGGGACTATAGCAAAAAGTGTCGTGACAACTTTTTGTAAGAATTTTTTCCGTCTAGCCCCCTTTCACAACGCGCGATAAGGAACTTCGTTCCAAAAATATTTTGGAGTGGACACCCCTTATCACTTAGGGGTTTGAACGTTAGATAGTAGACGATTCTCAGACTTACTGAATGTGCATAAAAATATCATAAGATTCGGTCGAGCCGTTTCGGAAGAGAATGGGAACGAGCATTGTGACATGGAAATTTTATATATTCAATTAGAAGATATTAAACTTAAAACTAAGTACTTTTATGTAAGGATCAGCGTATGCTACACCACGTTAGAGCGGTGCAGCGCTAATTTCCAGTGATTCATGTATATAGGCGGCACATAAGTTGAACAAAAATGGCGGTCGTCCACTCGGTTGCAATTATACCACCCCTTACCCCGCACTTGGTTTGAGACCGAAAAAATTGTTACTGCACGCTCAACGTTATTATTCAACTTATGTGCCGCGTATAATACTAGCAAAATTTTCTGGTGCTTTTTTTCTAATTTGTTGAATGAAGTTTGTAATCAGAGCGTTCACTACTGATAGTAAAGTGCCGAGGCTTTTAAATCAAAGCCTCAGCATTTTGCTGTCATTTCTTAATATTTTTTTTTGATTACAAACACTCAAAGAATTTTTGACTGATGTCTTATTACTTGCTAGCGAGTGAGCCTCATGCTCGCCTGCCAATATCTAACATGTACTCACCTTGTGCGTGTCGGCGGACATGCTGGCGACGCCGGGCAGCCGGAAGTCGAACACGGGCACGGGGTAGCCCGCGTCGGGCATGAAGCAGGCCACGAACCCGCCCAGGCACGCGTCCACGTGCAGCGGCACGCCGTACTCCAGCGCCGCGTCCGACAGCGCGCGGATGTCGTCCATCGTGCCGTACGGGAAGTTCGGCGCCGACCCTACTATCTGCAATGAGGCAATGTAAAATAAAATTGACGGGCTCGTTAAAGTGTTCGGTAGAACACCTGCCGTGCGCATCGATGGGTTGTGGGTTGTTCGACTGGGACGAAATTTTCTGTAAGCATGTCCTTCCCCACGGTAACTCTAGACATTGAACGAGTGGGAGGAATATCGAAATTCCCACCGGGTAACAAACCACTATTCTTAGATGGATAAACCGTGAATTGCATATTGCGCGTTTCAGTTTCAGTCTATGGATTTCCGAATGCTCGAATTAAAAAGTAGATCGACAGCGCATCATTGACTGATATTCTGTGGCTGAGGTATCACCTATCTACAATTGAACCTCATTATCGTCTGTCGATACAAAAAAATCCTACATTTTTAAAGGCCGACAACATATCTAAGACATTTGAGTCGCGGATGTCCATGGGCGGTGATTACTTACCATTCATTCCATTTCTAAAAATAAAAGTGTATTATTGTTATTCAAGTTACAATTACTTACTAAACAAGTCCTCCTTCCAATGGCCCTCTTCACCTTATCGACATCGACCGTCAAGGTCTCAGGGTCCACGGGGATGGTCACGACAGAAATGCCCAAGTACTGCGCTGCCTTGTCGAACGCAGTGTGCGCAGTACTGGGCAGCACCATCTGCGGGTTGCTGATTCCCTTCTCGTAGGCGAGGTCACGGAACGCTTTGCACGCCATCATTATTGATTCCGTTCCACCGGTTGTTACCTAAGTATTTTGAAAAATTATTTATTTAATTATTTATTTAATTTAGTAAAGCAAAAAAAAATATTCAGGCAGTCATGAGGACTGCCGAAAGAAGTAAAAACTTAGAACTATCTTAAGACTATTTTTTATGTTTTATTTATTGGTCAAAACATATGATGGGTTGAGCGAGCCCTGAACAAAATAATACGAATAAATACAAATCATAGTTTATTTACACAAATTTCAATTAACTAAATGTTTAGCATTATTTTCATTATTTGCGCTAGTCTGGCTACTCATAGTGTATGCATTAATCTATAGGTTATTCCCCTCTAAAAACGCTCAACGCGCCTAATGAATTATTTACTTCAAAAAAAGTACCTAAGTATGCCTCATTCACATTACATCAATCAATGATGTGTACACAACCTATTTTATTTTTACTTCAAACATTACCAATTCTTTACCAATACTGAAACACACAACTATACATACACAAAAATTTACACAAATAATACACACACGAACATACAATCTAATAATAATAATAGCTACCGTTCCGCAACACTCGTCGTCTCCATGGAACAGGTTGATGGCCATCCGGACGATCTCAGCCTCCATCTTGTTAATGCCCGGGAACACATCGGCGTGCAGCGGGTTGGTATAAGCGGTTAGCGCATACGCATCGCACGCGACACGGCAGATGTCCTCGTTAGTGTGGTACACTGCACCCGATACGTTGCCGCCTTTCCAGTCGTACGAACCTACGTATAATATTTATTTCAATGGCAACTTTACCGTCATGACATTTTTGCGAAAATATAAATTAGTACCGGAGGCATTCAAAAGTACAAAACAAGTAACACACTTCATGTTAAAAAATACTGATCCTGAATTATCATTATTTGTAATTTTTCTATTATAAAAAAGTAAAAAAGTGACGAGTGGAGGCTGGAAAGAGGTGGCATCAGACCGAGAGAAATGGCGGAAATTGGAAGAGGCGTTATATAGGTACCCGAGAGGGGTCATGATGATTAAGAAGAACATGTTATTATTATTATTTTTTCTTTAAATTGTATTATAATTTCGTTCTTTTCTCATGTCTTATAGAGGCTTAATAAATAAATAAATAAAATAAAATAAAAAAATATTATAAAGAGGAAAGATTTGTTTGTTACGATTTAACTCAAAAACTACTAAACCATAATGCAGATGTACTATACAAAAAATAAAAATAATGTAGCTTTCTATTGGTGAAATAATTTTTAAAATCGGTCCAGTACATTTTGAGTTAAATCGTAGCAAACAAACAAACAGATCTTTCTTCTTTATAATATTAGTATAGATGTTCTTATAAAAGATAAATCGCAATCGATTATACTAGATACTATGAATCAAAGAATGTATTAGCATGTCTTTTGTGCTGTGTCATACACAATATTTCCATTCAAATTATTATTACTCACGCAGTAATACAGTCTACATATTTATGACATAAATAAACCTTGATCTCCATTGGTATAACTTGACTAGCTGATGCCCGCGACTTCATTTGCGTGGGCTTCATAAATCATGATAACTTTTCTTTTCGACAACCGATTTCGATGAAACAAAGCCTATATGTTGAGAACTGTTTAATTTTCCGTGATGAAAACTCGCCCTGACTCAATTTAAGCGTTTTTATTTCTATGTACAGACATTCGACAGTTTTATTATATATAGATTATATTACCTATTCGTAGCTTAGTGCTAAATCTTTAGAACCTTTTTTTTATAGAATAGGGGGCAATGGGCACGTGGCTCACATGATGGTAAGTGATCACCGCCACCCATAAACACCCGCAACACCAGAGGGCTTGCAGGTGGGTTGGCGGCCTTTAAGGAATGTCTACATAATCGTTTCTTGAAGGTTCCAAAGTCGTATCGGTTCGGAAAGCTGGTTCCACAGATTGGTTGTGTTGTCCACTTGTATACGAATCGTGAAACCGAAAATATATAAAAATATTTTCGGCAGAAGTTAGAAGGCTGATCCTAAAGAAAAGATCATTGAATTCTTTCTGGCAGCGACATGCCGACATTTCAACCATGCTCACTATGGTTTTTTAGTAAATAATAAACCTGCAAACCTTATGTGTAAAATTATGTTACCCCGGCGGGAATGTAGTGGGGTATGACATACCCCTATTACAGTTTATATAGGCATACCTTTTTTATTTTGCTATACTACATTTTAGCAGCTTCGTGTAGCTGGCGGGAAGAGATTGCGGGAGAGAATAGTGGCGTGATCGCAATGTTACGGTCAGTGCTTGGAATAATGGTGTACCAACGTCTTTAGGGTAAGTCACACCCCTCCAAATACTATACATATGTAATTTTTTGTCACCACACTCCCGTCGGGATAAGGTGGAAAAAGCGCAAGTATTAAAATCGGTTCAAATCTTTGAATTCTAAACGAAAGGATAGGAGGTTTGTAATATGTATGTACAAACCTAAGCTCAAATGATCTCTTATTTCCTCCGCAACACGCTCTGAAGGTAGTCCATTCTCCGGAAGCTCTCTATTTATGTTAACACCAGCAAGCCTCTTGGCAACATCTTTGCGGAAGTCAGATTTGATCTCGGTCATTTTTTCATCTATCTTCCGACGAACTATTGGCACTTGACGAAGCCATCGGAAGAACTCTTTCCTTAGCCTTGTAGTTGGACCTGCAATTTTTTTTTATGTTATACAGAATGTCCCTATAACTATTAGCACCTTAGGTATCTTAGAAACTATAAGGTTCAAAGTAATATTTGCTGAAATAAAATTGCAAAGTAGGTACGAAGGTTAGTGATTTTTTTATTTTTACTTTGGTATAATTTGGTAAAAATGGACGGCCCCCTTCGTAATGTGCAATTTTATTTCAGCAAATATTACCGCAAACCTTTTTTTTACTTCACGTAAATGGTGGTTCGTTACCCGGTCGGAATTTCAATATTCCTCCCAACCGATCAATGCCTGAAGTTGCCAGACGTGGGGAAGACATGCTTATAGAAAATTATAAACGATTCGAACTCACGACCCATCGATGCGCACAGCATTTGTTCTACCAAACGCGCCAACGGCCCGTCAATTATTAATTATATTAAGTATACTAAGTTAATTAGTGTACGCTAAAATAGATTTAAAACATATACACATAGAGTTTAAATTTGAGTGTAATCTGCACTAAAATTGAGGTCCTATAACATAGATAATATATTATATATAATAGATATTTAGTCTAGACATTAGTTGCATAACAATATTTTATGCTAATAAGTAATTACACATTAAATCTACCGTAAGATACTTTATGTACCTACTGCAATAATTAAAACTAAATTGTTTGTATCATTTTCAAGGTGTTTAAGGTGTCAATAACACTCATTATCATTAAACACACAAACGGATACAAGTGCTTTTTGTGATGATTCACCAAACTTGCTTGTTTTGCTGTATTAAATTGAATAACGTCTTTGATATATTATTGAATTATAATTTCACTTTTTTAATGATAGATATCAAGCGATAAGTGTGAGATTCACTTGTTGGTAGGTGATACCCTAACCACATCACATCAATCCGTTTGATGCCTGAAGTGAGCAGACATTAAAAAGACATGCTTTCAGAAAATTATAAACATGATGTCCTGGTGTTCTGATACCTACCTCATGCCCCTTCGGAGCTCAAGGTAGGTATCCTACCAAACTTATCAAGGCCTGTCAAAACTACATTACATACCACCTAGAATTAACATTTAATGAACTAGATTAAAATATTCTTTTATTGATAAAACTTATTATGTGTAATTATGTAGATAATTTGCCAAGTCTCTCCTTGAGAATCTCTCTTCACTGGTTTAATGACTTTAGATTAGTGAACGCTAACATATTAAATTATTAATTAACATAATTGCTCAAATCATAATGAGCCGTCAAGGTGTTTTATAGAAGTGAAAGATTAATAATATGAATTGACTTACTTTCTTTAGCATTGTAAAGACTATGCGCCCATACAAGTGCCAATACTGATGATGCAGTCATTGTAACAATCTGCCATGGCTCTTTACCATCAAATAACCTATTGATGGCTTTAAATGGCTGCGGTCGCTCACTCATTGCTGAAAATTTAGTTATATGATTTCAAATTGATTATTAATTGTCTCTAACACTATAAAAAATTATATTATAATTCAAATTGTAATATAGAAGATTATGTCTTAAACTTATCAGCAAATCTAATCTTTATATTTTTATAATAGAAATATGTTAATCATATAATTACATAGATAATACTGTAGCTAATAATTTTATAAAACGATTAATACATTTTACTACTGTATAGTGATAGTTAAAGGGAAGTGATCGTAGCAATTAACACTACGACCAAAGGTCAGGGAGACAGTCAGTAAGCACTGTTTCTGTGTATTATATTGAAGAATGAAGAATACTGAAAGTACACTAATATTAACTTGGATATCGATTCCTTGCTAAGAGAATTCTATTCTGTCCCTTTGCATCCACACCTGCTACAATATTACTCACCTAGTAATCATGAATTCACTTCTTCTTAACTAATAAATGAAAAAATCCCACACAAAAGAATACGATCAAAACAAAACTTTTTTCTATAAGGAAAATTATCACAATACCTATAACTCCTATAAGTACCTACCACAGAGTACACGATAGCGGCACGAGTCGTGAGCACAGATGAACCGTGGTGGGGATTGAGTCAGAGTAAGTACACTGTCGGGCAAAATTATTTGGCACTTTTATTATTTCCATCGGTAATTGAAAATTACATTAATTAATTGATTAAATTGTATTAGTCGCATCTGCAGTTTGTTTATAAAGGTCCATCATGTTTTTCGTAATACCTATTTATTTCATGTAACAAAACACTGAGTAGATCTTTGTTCGCGATTGTCTGTTTAACATCGAATTCTTTCTGCTCTGCATATTTTATTTTTAAGTTTCAATCAAATCGGTAACAAAGATAACAAAAATACACTAATTAAAAAGCTGCCATTAAAATTGCACTCAAGTGTACGATACTCGAATGATACGCGCGGACCCAATAGACGACGAGCATCGACTGCCGAACCAATCACGCTCCACGTCAGCGTGGTTAACGTCGTAACGACCAATGAAAACTGTGCTCACGACTCGTGCCGTTATCTGTACATTTAACATTATATAATTAGGGTAGTACCTACCTAGTAATTCGAATTCGAAATTATAAATTCATGTCATAATAATTTATGTCAGTTGTCAAATGTCAGCTCAGTAAATTACATACACCAAAGATAATAAAAAAATGAAGACTACATTATATTAAGTATGTAACTGTTTTTTATATAATAGTAGTTTAGCTACCCATTTTTTTTATTTTAAAACATACTGACCTGAAAATGCAGAGAATATAATATAACATATTTATCTTTTGTCAGTGTCCATTTGTTATCTACAAATTACTTTTTTTTATTTCTACCAATCAACAAAAAGAAGAAATAACAAAACAAATTCTGATTGGTCCAAATTAGTTTTGAAATTCATATCGTGTAGGAAAACTTGAAATAATAAATATGAGTCATCCGCCAGTTTCCTGTATTCCAAACACTGCTAAAATGTCGAAAGCTAAAAAAGTTATTGAAGAAGCGAAAGAAATCAATAATCCTGAAATAGATTTAGTGGACAAAGGGATATCCAGCTTAGACGAAATACCAGGCTTGTGTAAGTAACGAACTTGTTTTTCCTTTTTTGTAAAAAACTAGTTTTGAACATGATAGTTTGCAACCAACTTAAATATTGTTTACTATTTTTTCTTCAAAAAATTGGATCTCGATTAAAGCTATTATGTATTTTTCAAATATAAAATGAGTCTAATGGTTCTAAGTGAGATATTTAAAAAATATTTAACTACATTTATTTTTAAAGATGACTTCATCTGTACCCAATATTCATAGAACTTAATTTCTTCTCCATTATAATTCTAATAACTCATCACACTTAATCTGGATAAGACTGTAATATACGTATTAACATTTCAGTTAGCCTAGAAAACATAACCAGATTGACTTTAAGTCATAATAAACTACAAGTGGTGCCAGCTGGCCTTGCTAATCTAATTAACTTGGAGATTTTGAACCTTGCGAATAACCACATAGAGGAGTTGCCTGTGAGTTTATCCTCTCTGCCAAAACTGCGTATTCTCAATGTGTCACTCAATAGATTATACACATTACCGAGAGGATTTGGTGCATTTCCTGTTCTGGAAATATTAGATGTTACATACAATAACTTGAAAGAAACAACGCTGCCTGGTAACTTTTTCATGATGGGTAAGTTTCATTTTCTACTTGATTTACGCAGAATTCTAAGCTATATGAGATTATGCATAATTTACATGTTTTGGATTATGGGCCTTACTAAGGCCCATAATTATGCATAATTTACATGTTTTGGATTATGGGCCTTACTAAGGCCCATATTCCAAAACATGTCTCAGTTTTGAATCTAGTTTTGAGAATTGTCAAACCATTTTTTCTCTATAGAATTTTGAAATATTGACAGTTCTCAAGAATAGATTATAACTTGAGTAAAGTCTTGGAATACGGGTACTAAGACTACTCTTTACACAAGCATGGTGAGAACATATTATTAATTATAAGTTTATAAACATTTATGATATTATAAATTTGAGCTAAAATAATATCAAAAAAATAGTATCTTGGTATTCATTTATTGTTATTGTTACAAATTTTATTAATTTTTTTAGAAAGTTTAAGAGCTTTGTATTTGGGCGACAATGACTTTGAATATCTTCCACCAGAAATTGGAAACTTGAAAAACCTACAAATAGTATGTATTATTTTCCTGTTTATTGAAACCTTGTTACAGAATGTAGTAATATTGAACGTAGTTTTATTTTTAGTTATCCTGTTTACATTATTTAATTATTTTTTAGTAATTCCCATTTTTACTATCAATATTATAGAAATATAAGTTTAGTAAAGGAGACAGTATTTTTTGGGCCCACTAGCAATGGTAGCGTTTATTAATCATATTATATTTAAAAAAAAGTGATCGATTTAATATAGTAAATGGGCTAAATATTAAAACAAAATCTAACGGTAATCAAGAAATCATTAAAAAAGTTGGTATAAAGTTATTTCGAACTAGTAGTAACTTTGTATAATTTAAATTTCAAAAGAGCATGTAATTGCCTTTCACTATTCTATTTTAAACATGGAGCTCAAAGTATTAATTATTTTATTTATAGATTAAGATTTTTGTTTTTAATTGTGCAGCTTTCAATGAGAGAGAATGATCTGATTGAAGTCCCACGTGAGTTGGGTCAGCTGTCGAGGCTTCGGGAACTACATCTGCAGGGAAACAGGCTAGTCGTACTGCCACCAGAAATAGGTAAAACATTTTTATTAATTACTAGCACAAATGCTGGCTTTGCACACATGCAATGTAGATGTACTATACAAAAAAATAGCCTATGTTACTCGCTGATAATGTAGTTTTTAAAATCAGTCCATTAGTTTTTGAGTTTAGTCTTTACAAAAATACAAAAATATAAGTCATTCCTCTTTTATCTTTTAGTGTAGATTTGAACATATCCTCCTAAGTGCATGAACACTGGCTTTGAGGGATTTCAACCAATTTAAGAATAAAAGAAACTATTTAAACTCCACACAGAGCTAAATATGATGAAATTTCGGAATCAGGTTAAATAACATAAATAATAAATCACGTTTTAATCCGGTTAAAAAATTGCTTTCTTCCAGGTTCCCTGGAGTTGGCGAGTAACAAGTCAGTGTTAAGACTGGAGGGCAACTTCTGGGTGCCCCCCATCGAAGACCAGCTCAAACTGGGACCTTCGCACGTGCTCGACTATCTGCGATCGGAGACATATCGAGTGTAAGTCAGACCTTTAGTATTATGATGTAAATTAAAGCTGTTAAAATCTGTTTATCTGTTTGGAAAATGGGATAAATATTGATTGTAATACAATTTAAATTCAAGATATAACTGAGATATGACTGATTTATTATTTTCTTCACAAATTCCATACAGTTCATTTATTTGTCCATGACCATACCCTTGTCTAGTATAATAACGTCTGAATAAAAAAATAATTACCTATTTATTATTAATTGATTGGTCATTTTAATTTTCTTATTTCTATGTTAGATATCGACAGACGAGCATGAGGTTCACTTGATGGTAGGTGATACCTCAGCCACAGAACATCAGTCATTGATGTGCTGTCGACCTATTTTTTACTTCGAACATTCGGAGCACTTGCTAATTAAATAAAAAATAGTTGCCACATACTGATTAGTTGAAAGGTTGGAATTACTGAGATAACTCAATTTTCAAAGTTAAAGTAGATTGTAGATGTGGTCAATAAAATAATGAATATCGATGTCAACGATGCACTGTAGACCTAATTTTTACTTCAAGCATTCGGAAATCCCCACGGTTTTTCCATCTATGAACGGTGGTTCGTTACCCGGTCGAAATTTAGATATTCCTCCCAACCGATCAATGCCCGAAGTTACCAGACGTGGGGAAAACATGATTACAGAAAATTATAAGCATGTGCTCCCGGTGGGATTCGAACCCACGACCCATCGATGCGCACGGCACTTTGATATAAAATACTCTAGCGACATCTCCAATCTGCGGCTACAATCAGTATGAAGACGTCAATAAATCTGAATCGCGCTATCAAAGTGTTTTCGACCGCTGAGTAGGTATATTCAACCTGTGGTTCGACTGGTCGATATTGCTCCCTTTAGGTTGAAGAAAGACCACACCTTTCCTCCACAATATTTTAAGTGTCTTACCGCGGAATACTGAAACGATAATCAAATTTTCAGGGCTTAAAATGTTTCTGTCTTTCATTTTACCTTCGTATTTAAAGAGTTAGAGATACTTTTAAGTACACCTCAATGATTAGCGTTCGAGAATTCGGCCAGTTTTTCAACCAATTATAACTCTTATTTATATTTCTATACGGTTGCTATTGCAGTCTGTACAGCCGGCACGTGTCCGCCAAGCCGCCGCCGCCGCCGCAGACGCTGGACAAGAGCAAGAAGGCCAGTAGAGTGCGCTAGGTTTTACCAAAGGCTCGGTATATACTGCCTGTATACTGCCTTCGTCAAATAGTGATGTACCTCGGAACAGTGAGGTGCAATTTCATTTAACCTTTTGTATGTGTATGTGTTGTGCTTTTAACAAATATTGATTGTACTAAGTGTAATATCAACTAATTTATTATAATTTATAATTAAATAGATAATTATATCTAGATTAAGTATAAATGTCTATTAATTTTTTTTATTTAAGATAATATTTCATAAGAGAAATTATAATTTTTGATAATAATCATTTAATTGAAATTATTTTCTACTTGTACTTATTATATTGTTCATTTAAATAGTTCCGTTTTAATATCTAAATCTTGACACAGTTTTAATACTATTATTAGCAAAAGTTTAATAAATACATTCTATATATACGACAAATGTGCCATTTTATATCATAGAAATAATTTTCCTTACAAAATTAAGATTTGAAGGAGAAAATAAACAAAATTTATAAAAGTTAATATTTTATTCAAAGAAAACAGTCTTATAAAAATACATTCACATTTCACACTGTATTAAAAAAAAGTGCCTTATTCTACAAGTTCAACCTAAGTTTGATGGTGCTATAATATTATTGTCGGTTATTTTTCACAAGCTACGTTTTGTAGGAATTTTGAACTATATTGATAGTATAAAATTCCTTCAAAACATTTCTCGAGATTCGCTCGGACTTAATTGTCAAAAATTTAAGTTAAACAATAATGTAAGGAAAATAAATAATATACTAACGAAACTGTATTTTATTTCAATTATGTACCGTCAAAATCAAGTATTTTATAATAATTAAAGTATATAATAAGCTAACGCTGCAGAAACATTCCACGTAATTCTGGTATTTTTAATGAAAAATGAAATCATGTTTCCATTAGATCATTAATTCCACATTTATCAATAGATTGTATTACGAAATTAATTGCTATTTTCATATTTATATATATTTGTTGGTATTTCCATACACTGATGTAAACTAGAGATGTCATGGAGCTCCGTAACCGTAACCGAATCCACTATAAAAGTTTCGGATAAGGGCGGAGTCTAAATGAGACATATTATGACAGGTTTATGTTTTTTCCCATATCCGTAACCGAAACTATCCGAAACAAATGAATAATTCGAAATAATTTCGTATCTGAAACCGATATTTCTATATTCTGGTTCCACATCCGAAATTTCATAACATCTCTAATGTAAATACGAATAAGGTTTCTATTGTAGTCTAGTTATGGACATCAGTTGTATCAAAATATTTTTTTTTAACTGTCCGTGAAGTATGTCATGTTATATACAACAGTTTTATTCATATTTACACAAACAATGAGATCATATTATTTAATAAAATTATTAGATGTCAGAAATGAGTTTATACTATAAATAAAACAATACAGTAGAAACTCAATTATCACACACAATCAAATAACTGTAGTTTAATAGTTTTTCTTCATATATTAAACTATCCGGATTTTCGAATATCCGAATGCCTTACCACAACAATTAGTTCGGTTAATCGAGTCTCTATTGTAATTATATTAATTCATAGGAAATTCACACAGATCAACAATAGCATTTTGTATTTAGTTAATTCACCTTCATAAATGAATTATACGAAACGTTTAATCGTCTGTTCTGTCTGTTATCAATCTCACCTTCGTGAAACTTTTGTATTCTGAGTACATAAGTTTGTTGTCTTTTGAATTACAATGAAAATGAGCTATGTTGTTGTAAACCGAAGTATCAAAGACTTCCTCCTACGTGAGTTATGGTAGCAAAAAGTTTGTGCTTTTCCTTTTTTTTTAACAATATTTTGTTTTCATCTATAATTTCATAATGACACAACGTTATACATTTTGTAAGTATGTAAAAACCTTTTTTTTGCGAACACAAAATATATCAAAATACACAGTATAATTACAACGTTAAAGAGTAATTTAGTTGGTTACCGCAATTAAGGTCCGAGGTACTGTGGCGCAAGGATGTTACGGAGCTTCGGTTCCGGTTCCGAAAGGTCGGAACGTCCGATCGATTTTGCACCTCCGATTCCGATAAATTAGAATCGGATGTTATAAAAGTCGAAGCACAGCGGCGGCGGTGGCCGCGGTCAGCACTATTTGATTTAATTTGCTACTGTATAAAATTCAAGAAAATTGGTTTATTTTTATTTTCAACACTCAGGAAGGTGTTTTATTTTTTGAACTGATATGAATGAAACTGATGAATAATGTTTGTAATTTTATTTTATTACATATCTCTCTTGTGCCTCTGCTTCCGATTCCGACAAACCAAATTTTGAAACTTCGGTTCCGATAAAACCACTTCCGTAACATCCCTACTGTGGTGTATCGCTTTGTACCTTGGATGTTGAAACACAGTATATACTACTAATATACTCCACTTTGAGTATATTAGTGGCATATATTATAGTATCATAGCTGTAAACGCACACACAGAACCATATTCTAGGACTTCACTCACGACAAAATCTATTTCTGGGAACTGTCAAAATGACAGTTGTCAAATAATAATTTAACAGTTCTCCAAAGTAGATTCAAACTCGATAGTCCAAGAGCCCACTGTCGAATTTCTACCCAAATCGGAGTTCGGACAAATTATATACGATTTGATGGCGGTTTTAAGTTAGTGGATAGGACCTTATATATATTTTACCTTATAAGATAGTTGCAGGTTGCTTTTAAGATTTCATTATATTTATTTTATTTCTTCTATAATATTATCTCAATTTTAATATTATAAGTAAATAAAAATTTTCGCTATTGAAGATGAGTTTGTATAGTCCACAACTCTACCAACTTATTCGCAGATTGTTTATTGCATAATAAAATAAAAAATAATATTTTTAAACCAATATTTTATTACATTTTTTCATGAAGCTCTTCAAGCCCTTTCATAATTATAGAAGTTTATATTGAGCCATAATTCGCTAACAGAAAAAAAAACAGTCAAGGCAAGAAAAACAAAGAAAGAATCGTAAGTTCGATACGGGTAGTACACAACGAAAATGGGTCACACTTAGGGTCGGCTGCTGCCGCCCCTGACAGTTATGGGGTGACAGACCGGCATTTCTTTAAAGCACTCAACCTCCCCTATCGATTGGCACTAATTTTAATCGTAAGTCTTATCCAGGTAGCAGGCACCTAAAAAATACCGAAAATGGCCTTATTCAACACTTCTATCAAAATACAGGATTTATCATATCCAGCATCCAGCAACCCTATCACCACTATATTCGCCATCGAATCGTATATACTCTGTCCGTTAGTCCGATTCGGGTAGAAAACCTACAATGGACTCTCGTGTCTCGGAACCGCCTCATCTCGGCCTGAGGGACCGACCCACGAGCTCATAACTCGTCGTACTCGTCCGAGGAGTCATCGTCCGAGATCTCGAGCCCATCCCCCCCCGCGCGCGCCTTACTTTCCCCCGGGGAGAACGCGTACGACTCGTAGTCCACTATCTCGTCATCGCTCAAGTGCGAGTTGCCTTCCACGAAACTTGCGAAACTGGAATAGAATATAGCTTATTTTATAGTTCTCTAGTTTTATGTTAAAATGCATGCATGTCCCCAGTGGCGTAGCGTAACGGAGGCGGCTCTTTTAAGGGGCGGCAAATATGACATCCATATATGAACTCGGTTGCACATAACCATCAATCATTACCCACTTGCATAACCTGGGATACAGAAAGGTCTTTTAAATTGAAATAAAAAAATCTTTCGCACCGTGGAGTTGACACCCACGGTACGCCACTGCATGCCCCTTCAGATCCGCCGGTAAAATATGTAATTAAAATTTTAAACGCTTGGCTAAATATAAATAGCCGTGCCCCCAACGCCCACTACAAACTATTGCATAACCATTTAGTTGTACCACGCAGTTAACAGGAGGAAAATAGAACAAAAAAACATGCATGTTCTCTGTCGCAGAAATACGACACGGGCGGTAGGGCCATGGAAATATTTGTCGCATAAATGCGACACAAGCGGTCTAAAGGTTAATCATATTAAATGCGAATGAAATTGTCTAGTCACATTTCCACCCTTAAAACATTCAAACGATTTAATTGAAATTTGATAAGGAGCTTCAATCCTAGAAAAGGATAAAGGCTACTATTAATTGTCCTTGTTGTCAAAATAAATAAATTAGAAATAGTATTGTTTCAATAACATAGAGTCCTCATACCTCTAGTACACACTATACAACGACACATTTTTTTAAATATTAAATTATAAACCCAAAAAATCACCTTAATTTATCAGCTCTTTCGCGTCTTTCATATATGAATCTAAAACAGTAATAAAAATTTGGAAAAGAGAAACTTTTTTAGAATAATCATGCACAATACAAACATTAAAGGTGGCCGTTCAAGACTGCATTGCGAGACAGCTAAAAGAGAAACAAGAGACTGTAAGACTTGTCAACAACAGCTTGCGCCACCTTAATTCGTAATAATCAATATCAAGAATAGCAGAGTCGAATTGACCAAATAGATAAGACATTTTTTCACAAACACACAAACAGCACCTTGCCATCAACTTAACTAAAACTATAACTTATGCTAGCACATAAAAATGGCGGCTCGAAAATTAGCTGTAAATAGTACTTATAAGTCATGTCATGTATACAGCAGTAACGAATGGAAACTTTCTCAGTATATGCTGTGACAATCATACCACAATACTATTAATTCTGCCAGTCCCCTTCGGAGTGTAAGGCAGCTGCGCTTTTTGTAATTAGTGAATTTGATAATAATTAATCAATCTGGACAATTTAAATAGCTTAGTCAAGAACTAGTTTAAAAGCTATGAACAGTGTAGACGGTGGAATTTTGTGTGCTTTTTGTTTATTTTATAAATAAAAGTTGGTTCTATGGGTTTAATTAAAGCTTTGTACACATCTTTTAGATACTTAGAAGAACTGGAATAAAAATTAAATTTCTTTCATGGTAAAAAGAAATGGTTTTATTTAATTTTACACTGTTCAAAGCTGTCAAAGCTTTACAAAATTACTAGGACATTTAGTGAATTAAGGGGTTAGGGGTAGTCAGAGACACGAAAAAATTAGAATTTTCAGTATTTTTTTTTGCTATTAAATTATGTTATTTTACAAAAGTAATAATATGGCATTATTACACAGTGTTTTGACTTGAAGTCACCAAAATTTGGAAAAAAAAATTAATAATTTCCAAAGTTATAGCTGTTTGTGTTGACCTAGTTCCAAAAAAAAGGTCCTTGCGGTGACAATCATAAGTCCTTGGAGATTTATCAAAAATCAATCGGATTGAAAAAAATAGTTTTATAAATCTCGAAAATCGTCGAAGCCACTGACCGTTTCGCGTCGTGCAGCTTGAGCATGACGCGCCACTGCGCACAGTCGGGGCTGGCGCAGTGCTTGCGCAGCTCGTCCAGCGCATGCTTGGTCTCACGCGCGCCCTGCTCGTAGTACTCCTCGCTGCTCAGCAGCCGCGGCTTGGGCGGGAACCTTCTGCGCCTGGCGATCGTCGGTTACCATCATTTATTAGGTCCCGGTGGGATCACATGTTTATAATTTTCTGTAAGCATGTTTTCCCCGTCTGGTAACTTCGAGCATTAAACGGGTGGTAGGAATATCGAAATTTCAAGCGGGTAACCACCGTTCATAGATGGAAAAACCGTGAAGTGCACATTGCGCGTTTCAGTTTCAGTCTATGGATTTCCGAATGATCGAAGTAAAAGAAAATAGGTCGACAGCGCATCATTGACTGATGTTCTGTGACTGAGGTATCACCTACCATCAAGTGAACCTAATGATTGTCTATAAGATATCGACCTACATAAAAAAAGAAGATAAACCGTGGACTGAGAAACGTCACTTGAGCTCCCTAACTTGCCTTTGCTGTCTCTTTCTTCATACAAAACTCAGATGAAAATTATAAAACTATGTAAACTAATCGAGCGAATATAAGGCAAACGTAACCCAGGATTTATTTATGTGTGAAGTGGAATATGATCCATTTGAGGATTTGAGGTGTATGGAACTTTAAAAGGAGCAAGACAAAGTAAAATCGTTAACATTTGAAGAAAAAATAAAGCTAATTACTTCACCGAAACCAACGCCCAACTTGTGTATTTCTCAATCTCAATCTGTCTAGTAGTAGCCTTCTGTGTGTTTTGTGAAAATTAGCAAGTATATTACAATAAAGCTTGGGAGTTGGGAACATCGCCACAAAAAAAAGGTAAAATAAAATGAAAAATTTAGTGCATTTTTTGGGAGTCTTTTTTTGGGCTTGCCCTTTATTGAAATCCTAGGCACGTCACTGCTGACAATACAAAAATAAAACACAATATACCAATATCCTTGTATCCTGTAGAGCCAGCTCTGCGGGAAGTGCTTGGCGACCAGCGCCGCGATGAGGACGGCGGCGGACGCCTCCTGGTACTGGCTGCTGAAGAACGTCACAAACGCTCCGACCAGCTGCAACCGAACCAAAATATTCCTTCTTGGAAACCAGACAACTAGCACCAAAGACTTGCGAAATAGTACTCGAATAATCTGTCAGTTGTATAAGAAATTAGTTGAAATTACATAAAACGGACAGACGGACACATCGACAATGTGAATACTATCTCGAAAGTGGTTCGTGCTAGGCACTCATATGAAAGAATCTAAGATAAAAACTTATTTTAAGGTTTAGCCCCTTCGGTGCGAGTGCCGGACATATCCGGCGTCCATCTGGTGACCTGTGATGACGACAGTCGGATATATCCGGCATCCATCTGATGCCATGTGTGGGTGAGATCCGGATATATCCGGAATTCACGTAGCACAAGAAAACGGTCAATAAACTTTTGTCGTAGTTGCCATGCTAGTCCGGCTGAGCTCTACTCGACCAAACAGATTAATTTATTTTCACAGAATCGAAACCGGAACCTATGAATAACCTAGTAAATCACAGAGGCGTTCAAGGCAATATCTTACCTGTAACGTCCACATAACGAGGTTCTTGCTCCGTTGGTTCTTGGGTGGTCCTATACGGTAGCACACCACGAAGCTAACAAACCCAGCCAGGAATGTATACCAGAAGAGATACGCCTGGTACGACACCAGGAGTACGCGAATATTCTCCCAAATCTGCTGGAATAGGTACACGCCCACTGTCCAGCCTCCGATCAGTATACCGTATGTGAGTGTTTTCTGAAATTTATTATAAACATAATCTCATCATTCCACCAAAATGTATGGTTAAGATTCATCTCAATACAGACAGCTAGCCCATTCATCGAAATTCCGACTGAGTAACGAACCACCGTTTGTTACTAGACTATATTGGAAAACCTTGAAGTGCAAATTGCGCGTTTCGGTTTCAGTCTTTGGATTTCTGAATGCTTGAAGTAAAAAGTAGATCGACAGCGCATCACTGACTGATGTTCTGTGGCTGAGGTATGATCTACCATCAAGTGAACCTAATGCTTGTCTGTCAATATCTATACTAATATTATGAAGCGGAAAGATTTGTTTATTTGTTACGATTTAACTCAAAAACTACTCGACCAAATTAAAATTCTTTCACCAAAAAAAAGCTACATTATCAGTGAATAACATATCATATTTTTTAGTTGTGCATCTACATAGCATCTGTGCGAAGCCAGAGCGTGTTGCTAGTCTAACATAAAAAAGAATAGTTAGGTGCAACATTGTATTGTTGTTTATGTACTTTTTAGTATGTTTAACACTATACTATGAAGAACAATCACAAAAAATATGTAGTAATAAATTGAATACGTTAGTTTTTACATGTTACAGTCATAAAAAATAAACCAGACAGAAATGTATGGTAGGTAAAATATTCACAATGGTAAAGTCACTGTAATTATTGTTTTTTTTTTAATTTTTACGATACTCAGAACAAACAATAGCCTGTCTGAAAAATGTCAAGAGCTGGATTGAATAAAATATACAATACTCACTTTTGGCAACAGCCTGCTCACATAATACACGATAACCATGAAGGATGCGGACACTCCCACAACAATTCCACACAGATAGAAGAATACGGGGTTTCCACTCAGTGATCGAGAAGCAAATATAAGTGCTATCCCACATGTCATCATCAAGACTCGCCAAAGATCTACTCCTAGAATAGTTAATTTGATATCTTAGAATTGAGGCTAATTGCTAAAACATTTTAATTAGATATATATTGCAGTATAAGAACCAGAAGAAAATCCCAAAAAAATGTTTTTCTTCATTTAAATAATTAACTTTTTTAAACCTCTAATATTATGCTAATATACCGATATATTTTTTTTATTCGTCAATTGTATAATATCTGTATTAAAAAGCTGATCAAATGTTAAGTGGTGGATTATCACAGTATTTCTAAGTCTCATATAAAATTGAGAAAATGTAGATACATCCATCTGAATCTTACAACACAATATTTTAATATAATTAAAAAGACGAAGTAAAAATTGTTATATGGTAAAATATATCAATTATTTTAAATAATACTAAAACTAAAACTAAAAAGGCATAGTTAATTCTGTATTGGAGTCTTAAAGATGCTTTCACTGATATTATGATATAAATTTATATGTAAACATTTTAAAGATTAACTAAAGAAAATTAGCTCAAAGAATATTATCAGTATTTTAAAATGAGAACTTACTCTGAATCTGTAACTCAATACTGTGTTTCTGTTTAGTATTGATGGCCATACAGGTAGGTGTGAAAAGATTAAGAGCAACACTTCTATAGGATTTCTTTTGAAAAGGACTGACAACCGCCCAACCATAGCTGTCCTCTGTATAGTCTTTATAAACTTCCTCGGGATTCTCACCCAAATATTGACTGAACTCATCATTCTTGATTTTGATGTTGAACTGGAAAGATAAGGTATAATTGAGGCCACGCGAGCCAGAGCGGCCTAACTAGTTAAAAGAAGTTTAAAGTAATAAGGAAAAATAAAATAACATAACTAATTTTAATATTTGAAATAGGATAATAATTTTTTTTTTAACAAAACTCAGGCCTTTTTGGCGCTACATATTAATCGTTTTCAGTAGTTTTAGTAAATAAAATCAGTAATGAATAAATTACAGTTAGGGCAATCTGGCTCTCATTGCCTCAATTATTATTGTATTTCTGAGTGCCACAACAATTATTATAAGGAAACAGACATGTAAAACAATTTGCCCATCATCACACATCATTTATTTTTGTCTTATTACAGACAGTTGTTTGTGCACTTTTCCATCTGAAGGCGATGCCAAATAGGGTGGTAAATCACAAATGTCTAGACTCTAGAGGATACCTATGTACTATATCCTGGAATAGACCCAAATACTCACCTTAACAGTTTGCCATAAAGCTAATAGGTTTTTTGCTGTACCAGAATAGCAATAAACATCTACCGTTTGCTTTGACGGAGATACGTCTCTTTCTACTATTGTAGGTCCACCGAGCCAATGAACTGTTAAATAAAATACAATGTTTTTCATATTAAAGAACTTATTTTAGAATTAAAAGTCAATTTCAACCGTTGCATGTGATAATTTGACAATAATTATCAAGTAATAGTTAAAAGAAAAAAATAAACTCAACTGAGTTAAAAATAAATTCAGACCTTAACCTATATTACATATTTATTCAATGCATTGTAATTAGAAAGTTTATATCTTACCGTCATAAGGCAATGAGTTTGTTTTGGTGATAAGAAATAACAACGCAAGAATACTTATACCCAAGCGCATTGTCACTATTATTCAAACAATCCTACGAGTAAAATATTTGTGATGGAACGCCGCTATCACTATTCGTAATTAGAACATTAATATTGAATACACTAGTTCCGTTGTAACATTAATTTAATACCTCAGAGGAAAATGCTTTCACTTATCTAATAATAATTTCGAATTATACTCATTTCTACTTTCAAGTTTCAAGATAATAATAATATTTTGTTTGTTTTAATAATCTTAGCTTCAAGCTTGACAATTGACAGAAGACGTTGACGTTTGTAAAAATAGATCATTGAAATGTCATTTGATAAAATTCGCTTTGTTCTATAATCTATTACACATTGACATAGTATCACAGAGAACTAGGAAACCCATTACACCCCAATTTTCTTGCATCGAGACGAATTCATAGAAGCTAATGTGCGTTTCAATAACGTCGTCATTCAATTGCGTCATACTTTGGCGTTATTTTATTTAAGTAATAAGTATTACCCCATAGTAATACTGGAATAAATATATGATAATACACCTCAGATTCTATCAGTGTCGTGTTACCATCCCCACTAATATTATAATTGTAAGTTTGTTTGTTACGCTTTCACGACAAAACGACTCAACCGATTATCTTGAAACATAGTACCTACATATATTTTTTTTACGGAGGGTAATAAAAATTATTTTAGCAAAAATGCACCCGTGCGAAGCCGGGGCGTTTTGCTAGTAATATATAAATTATACAATGAGAAAGACTATTTAATGGCAATATACTCAAACGCTTATCAAACATGAGTTTTACTTAACACTAAACCAAGTCTAATGAGTAATAACCGATTTCGAGATTTTGATAAAAATTATTAAATTCCAGGTTTACATTTTTTTGAACTATGAAAACCTGTTAATATTATAGAAAAAGTAGCTTTAGTGTTAATAGATTGCTGTAACTTTAGTTGAAGAGAAACATTTTAAGTAGCTCTCAACTTTTATAACCATTTCGGTATTCCACTCTAAGGTATGTGCATCAACACATTCCTCAAGTCGAAATATATTATTGGGAAGTCAATATGTCCACTATGTACATATAAGTTAAACCACACCCCCAAAGTGTACGAACAATCTTGTAATACGAACCTAACTGATGTCGTATAACTGGTGACATTTTATAGGATGAAGGTACAATAAAAGAAATACATTACAATTTAATATTTATTTGGTAAAGCATAACACAAATTCATGTACTACACGGCGTGAAAGGCACTCTTTATTATTACATTCTACTTATTGTAAATACAACTTTTCTATAATTACATTAAAACTGCAATCTCCAATAGGAATGTACTGAATACTGTTATAAAGATATGGGTTTCAATACTGAAAAACTTGTATAATTTAGAAACTGCCACTTCCAGTCTTAAAGTTACGAAGGAATGTTCAATATAAAGTGAATGTATACAAGTTATGAAACGGTTTACACATGGCAAATATTTCATAAAAAAATAATTTCAAAAATATAAATATTTTTCATAAATATAAAAAAAATCACTGCACATAACCAAAATATATATAATATTATAACTTAATTTAAATACTGTTTCTAATAAACTCTAACATAAATATAAAAGCCTTTCGTTTAGCTTTTGCCGCGTTAAAATAATTTTACAAGACATATATTTTCTAAAACACTCCAGTAAGTAATTTTCGAATACTTGAATTCCTATTTGACATAGATAAAAGTATAGAGAAATAAAATATATTTACAAAAGCGTTTGATACGTCAAAATAATTTCCTAATGCTTCATTTAATAAAAAAAATACTAAACGAAATGTACTCCAAGAAATGTCACAAGGATGTAGTTGAACTAAAATTATACATAAGGTGCAAAACAACCTTGGAATACTGATAAGTCAAAATACAATGACACCATTTAGTACAATTGAATAATGTAACTAATTTATTGTTACTAATTCCACTTATATTAAAAGCAAAACACACTCGGAATCGATATTAGTATTTGCTTTTTTAAATAGTTCATAAAAATCAAGGTACTTATTGGTGGTACAAATCTATAGAAAGATTAGCTTATGGTTTATAAGCTTATACTATTCTTAGTTTGACTCGATTAGTTTTAAATTGTGTACTTGTATGATCACAGTATTGGACCACATATTGCACTATCTATAATAAAAGGCACATTGGAAAGCTCTACATTTTGTACCTTAGTATATTTTTACACCCCAGCGCTATTATCTGTAAAAGAAAAAAGTTCACAATAACAATAAGAATCAGAAAAAAATAGAAGCTAATGTTTATATTTGAACAATTATAAAAAATCTTAAATCCGAATTTGAACAAAAGAAAGAATGCGTTTTACGCGTTTTTACTCTTACAGAAACCTTTTTTTGACAGCCAGTAACGTTTTCATACAATGCTCGAGATTGATCTCTTTGGCGATTGAAACATTTACTATAATAATAACAATATCCACATTCCAAATTCAAATCACTTTTTCCCCCTAGGGATTAATAAGCTATTTTGACCCTGTTACTGGGGAACCAACTAACTCTTTTGAATAGATGTGTTAAAAAATGTTTTGTGATGCACTTAGTAGGATTAATTTTTCAACAGGGCAGGGATAAAATTTGAAATATACATTAAATAGGTATTTAAATAATAAAAAATGTAATTAAAAAAGTACATTTTTATAAAAGGGCCAGGTTAAAGGTTCTCGAAACGGATGAACGTGTATGAAAGTGGAAAAAGCGAGTGGTATGCCTAGGGGTTATCAAATATATATAATACAAGAGGCCTAGGACCTCTACTCACTACGGCGCACCAGGGCGCAGACAAAATAGATGTGCATAGAACAGGCCCAGAAAAAGTAGTTCTACTTTTGACCTGTAGAGCGCGCGGCAACGAAACAGTGTGACACACACATCTAAGCAGTCCTCCCCTCGCGTTGTCTCGCTTGCTCTTACGAGCGAACGGCAATAGCGAGAGAGTGCGCGCTATGACTCCAGCGTCACAGTGTCGTTCACACGGATATAGAGTTTATTAAAACGTTTATTAACAATCAAATCAATACAATGTAGAAGTTGAAGGACGGCGTAGGGGACAATTAAAATATGCGCGCGCGCAGCCTCTCGCTCCAAGCGTAGTATTCTCACTGGCCGCTGGCGCGCCGCTGTGGATCCCGAGAACCGGTCGCTCGCCGGCTCGCCTACGTCACGCGTAACGGTAATATTTAACCGACGTCAACTAAACGTGGTAATGATTACGCGCTCGCTACACGGACACTAGCAGCGCCGCGGTGGCTGGCGTGAGAACTACTCCTACCCCGGAGAAACCGTACCAAGCGCGCCCATAAGGCCTGTCTCTCTATGTACAATAATATACATGTATGCTCCTACCTAGTGCGTGGGCCGGTAGGGCGGGCCGCCGTGCCGCGCCCACTCGCGCTCGAACTCGTGCTCCAGGATCTCCGCGCCGCGCTTGCGCGTGAGCCCGGTCTCGTCCAGGCTCAGCTCACACATCTGCATGTCATCGATACCTGGAGAGTTAGTTCATCATTACTAGCCTATTTGTGTACATTAAGGTACTTTTTTTCATCAAATTATACAGCCGTACCACTGGCAGGGACGTTCACGGATGACAAACAAAATGGCAAAATACAACGGGAATGTGTATATGTTTTTTATTGTCTACTTTGGGATCTAAGTGTAAAATCTGTATGCTGAAAGGCAATTTTCACTGTCTTATCAGACAAGAACCTTTTAGTTTACTTTTGTATAGTGCAGTTACTCCATATCGTCGGCTTAATTATCAAACTCCGTATCTCCATTTGGCCAAACTTTACAGGAGGAGGAAAAAACTACAAACAGGTCAAACAATCCGTGGATATACGTAGTTTTATTTTTTGTAAATACCAAAAATCTAAAAACAATTAGTAGATACCAGTGATTCCATCGTATTCGTTACGGTATTTTACACATGATTTCATCAAAAAACAAAAATCTGAAATTTTGGAGTTACGAAGTTCGATAATTAGGCGAGCGATATAAGAGGCAATCTATATTATATGTAATACTAGACGTCCCCGCCCGCCCGCTTTGCTGGGCGAATTGTAAAGGATAGACGAATATGAACTATCCACATAAATTTGAAAAAAAATTGTAAAGGGTTGATGGAATTCAAAAAATGAATAGCCTAAAACCTTCTACAATTAATTCCGCGTCGAATGGTATCATGCCGATCGGTCCAGTAGTTTTCAAGTTTATCGATAACAAAGAAAAAAAAAAGTTGCTTATATATATATAGATAATATTATAACAAGTAGCCTTGTATAACCTTAGTTTTTATTTTTGTTTTGTAAATTTTAAAATCTGTCTTTACTCTTAACCTTAATGTTACTATTGTCAAATGTGGGAAGGAACTGACTTCCCTAATACAGGTAGCTGGGAGTTCAGAGCCGATCATTGGTTTTATGATAAAAATGTTTAAGTTCAGAATAAAGATTATTATTATATTATGTATCGCTAAATGAGTGCACAGTGTGGTTACCGGCTTGCAGCAGCACGGGCGTCTTGTCGACGTGCAGCTCCATCTGCCGCGCGACGTACTGCCCGTCGAAGTGCGCGTACCACCAGCCGCGCGCGTCGCCCGCCCCGCCCGCCCCGCCGCCCGCCGCGCCCGCCTCGCCCGCGCGCACGAACGGGATGCGGAAGTAGCGGTGCCGCGCGCCCAGCACGTCGCCCCTCGCCACTCGGGGACTTTTCGCTGTTGGGATATTTATGTATCAAAGACTACACGCCCTGGCTTCACACGGGTGTTATATAGATAAATAACCCATGTTAACTCCACCTCCTATGTTGTTATGTACCTAAAGGGAGGCTGACCTAAGGCTCCAGTGGTTGTTTTTTTTGTATTGCATATCGCTGTTGGCCCTATTGGTCTCTACAGCTTAAGGTGACACTAGTCGACATTTTTTCCATACAAATTTCGGGGGGGGGGGGGGGGGGGGGGGGGGGGTATTACTCAACTATTTAGCACTGTACATGCTAAGTTAAACATGATATCGTTTTGTCTCATTATTAATTTTGTCTGTGCGGAAACGGAATGGTAAAATAAAAAACCATTAAAAATGTACGAGCTACCAAAGATTCGTTTTTATTGCCATTTTTAACACAACTTTGGGCTTAAATCTATATATATAAAAGAGATTTCCACCTATATAGTCACTCATCACGATATCTCTGGAACCATAAGGCGTAGCGACTTGAAATATGGTAGGAATATTCCTTTCGCCGAGTAGAGGTCAGCTAAGAACGGATTTTACGAAATTCAACCCACAAGGGGGGTTGCGGGGGCAATTGCTAGTTAGTAATAAAATAAGTATCAAATTTTCAAAACAAAGTCGGTACCGACAAAGCACGATTATCGAAGAATACAATAACTTTTATTTGTAATTGATTTATGCAGTGGTTTTTTCATAAAACTCGATTTTCCAAAGGCTTTTTCGTATTTTTTAGACGCCCCTTTTACTATGAATTATCGTGCATCTCACTTAATAATTAGTGCCCCAGTGCGGTGCGGGAGAACAGCATGCTTTTTGGCAACGCCCACCAGTGAGTTCGAGCCCTCGACTTGTGCAACCTTAACACGAGCAAGAGTGGCGAGCACTGTGGCTCAGCCTTGAAATTTAGCGACACGCCTAAGAGCGTCTCCTGCGAGACACGTACCATAGCTTCGGCTGTCGTAGGAGGGGCCTGAAGGGCAGTGGTTGATGTCGACATGTTGAATATATACTCGGCGCTCGGAAACACTTATATAGCGCGATTCAAGATTAGACGTCTTCATATTGATTCTAGGCGCAGATTGTAGATGTCGCTACAATCTATGCTAATCCATAACTGCTTCTACTCCTCTATAAAAATACGTGACCGCGAAATAACAAGCTGGATTGAATTTGATCTTAATCTTAATTTAAATTGTATCTTACATATCGTATTGTTGTGTTGCCATACCCAAGGCTTTATTGTGTCCTAAGTAACTTTTAGTAATAAAGCAATAACTAATATAAATAAATTAATATGACGGGCATATTGCGCGTTTAGCTTTCAGTCTATGGATTTATGAATGCTCGAAGTAAAAAGTAGTGGACAGCGCATCATTGACTGACATCTATGGCTGAGGTGTCCATCAAGTGAACCTCCAGCTCCTCTGTCGATATCTAACATAAAAAAAATTATAATCAATCTCAGACCTGCGTCCATGATGGACTGCGGCGCCCTCTCCTGGTCGGCCAAGGTGCTCTTGCGGGCGTTCTTTGCCTTCCACGCGTGGTACACCTTTAGGCGGCGGTGGAACTCGTGTCGGCAGGCCTTGTTTGAAAAAAATCTTTTATAGTATGTGTTTCTGTCTTTACGTGTGTTATTATCTTTACGTGTGTTCATATTTTATGCTCGGATACAGTTAAACATTTAAGCGCTTGGCTAAATATCAATTGCCGTGCCCCTAGCGCCCGACTACGAACTATTGAATAATCGTTTTAGTTGTACCACACAGTTCAAAGGACAGTCGCAGAACAGAACGCGGACAGGCAGTTTCCTCTGTCGCAGAAATACGAAACTGGCGATAGGGACACAGAAATATTTGTCGCATAAATACGCCATAAGCGGTCATAACGTTATATATCCGAAACATGCCAACTATTAGAAAAAAGTAAATCCGTTCTTTAAAATCTAACAATAAAAACATTTCTAGGGCATAAATCTTAATCAAGGCTTTTGAAATTTTACAATTGTATTAGTGATTATTATTAGTGTACACTGAAGTGTTACAATGTGTCGAATAGAAAAACTTTTATCTAATTAAAATGTGATTTATAAATTATGTTATATATCCCACATATATTTATGGATGTAGACAAGTCCAAAATCAGCGTATGATTCAAAATCAAAAACTTTAAAGTTTAACATTTCAACAGTTTTTGACCTTTTTTTGGTTTTTTCGTGTGTGTGTCTATTCAGTGATTACACCTGCACCATTATAGTCTCAAAATGTTCACACAGTTCATCCAGTACTCACCTCTAGTAGTTCGATGTCACACGACGTATTGATGGTGTCCCGCAGCTCCGAGTACTTCCACTTGGAGAGGTCGTGCTTCTGCTTGCCTTGCATCGCCTGCTGCATGCGCACGCGCTCCGACCTAACGGTTACGGTCATACACTATTTTGTATGTATGAACGGTTTAAGAGGCAATGTAACGCTTACAAATTAAACAACCCATGTATTATTGTTAGGGACTTGAGATTATCTTAACTGTATTTCAAGAAAAATCAAAATTAGATTATTAACAATTGAGTCGTATAAAGGCGGATATCGGCATTTAAGCTTACTTTTAACAAAGTGAAAAATACTATAATAACTTTTCAATATTTACCAATAAATATTGAAGTGTACATTTTAAATGGTGTGAAGTGAGCGAAGCTCCGATGAAGCGACTCAAATGGGATTTGTATTTGTAAGCACACCTCGACAACTGCTTGAACGATTTGAATTGTTTTTTGTGTCCCAATAATTTTTAGCAAATTACTGAGGTTTTGTCTATGCCCAAATTTTCATTTGAGGCCCACAATTTTTTTTTTAAATTACCGATATTGTGGTAATGTTAATTCCGCTCCAATGTGCCGCTGCGAAGCTAGGCTAGGGCAATTATTTTCTAGGGTAACTCTATATATAATTTTTTTCCAATTTCTAAAGGCTAGTATAAATTCCAATTTATACTAGCCTTCAATTTTATACTACTCAATTGGTAAGTCTCATACTGATACTATTTTTAATTGCATTAAATTGCCTCGATTTCATTCGTTAATCATTATAAAGAGCGTAAAAATTGTTATTTACAATATACATGCTACTTTCTACTCTAATAATACAAGAATTATTGTCATGACATATCACTAGTGAAAAAGAAGACCTTTTCTACAGAGTAGAATGAAATTATTGCCTTGTTTTAATACATAAACTCCCAACCCATTCTAACAAGTAATTAACAAGTAATTATACCAATTTAAAGTTATAATGTTATGACAATACGCGTATTTCCAAACGTGCAGTAAGAAGTAGATAAGCGATAGCCGAGTGTTAGACAAGTTAGTTTTTGTTATGGAATAGTCCTCTTTCAATAACTACCGCAAAGTAAAGTCTTCTAGGTTTTTAACCAAAGTTACAGAATACTACTTCCTGTCTTTATATAATGTTGACAAAGTTTATTAATCCAATCACAATTCTCCTAAACAGGGACTGAATACCGGCTAATTTACTATGGGAGTTTAACCGATATAATAAAGGTTTTTGTTAATATTCTTTCGTTTTTAGTCATATTTACTGAAAAAATTAGTGTGTTTCTTTAAAACTAATATCATGGTATCTCAGTCAGACACGTATTTTAGAAAATACAAACTAACCGGTCTCAATCCCTGCTCATAAACGTAGAAAATTCTATTCTATTCTTAAGAAATAATTAAAAAATCCTTCAAAATTTTGCTAGAGTAACTGTTGAATATAAATCGAATTATGTCAATTTGTATGTATAATTTTCTAGATTATAATTGCGACAATATTGAAAGAGGACAAAGAGGCATGCGAAAGAGAAAACATCATTATTCTGTCTCACTCTGATACCTGTTTAATTTATTTTCTCCGTTCACTGAGGCCATTGTTGGGAAACTGTGCAAACATATTACAATATTATTGTCAGTTGTAGTCCTATAGTGGAAAAGTTTGAAATATTTTTGCTAAAGTATATACACAAGCAAGAGATTATAATGAAATTGTGCGCGTATTTTGATCATATCTGTGCAATTCTGATAGAATACTATCTATTCATGCTTTATCATAATGTACCATACATCGAAGTCAGTCGAAATTTGGAAAAAAACCTTATTTGCCCTAACAATAATTACAATTTGCCTTTTAAGTAATAGCGAGAAACACTTTCCCAAGGCATCCTGATATTCTATTTAATACGTCATTTTCTGCTATATGAATTAGGTATTTTATTTAAATCATCCCCAAATCTAAATCTTAAAGAACAGTTTCAAAGTATAAAAAGTCAAATCTTAGATGTCATTTTTCATAGTTAGGAGTTAGGTAGTTCTTTGATTATTTTTTGATGATTTTTTTCTAATATTGATCTATATTGTCTAGGATAATATGAAATAATAAGTTAATGAATTTTGACTATTAAACTACTTTTTTTATGATATTAAATTTAAATAAACTATGATCCTGCACCTGTAAAAGTATGAAATGGAGAGAATTTTGTAATATTCTGTATTTATATACTCATTCGTATTTTTTCCATAAAAAAATATACACTTTAAATTAAAGAGCCATCCTTTTCAGCCATCCTGTTTCGGAAAACTACTTCAATTGATCTAGTGTGAAACTACCCTACAAATGGTCTTTATTTAAATTTGACTTTATCTCCTATTTAATACCTTTTCTATAACATAATTAATAATATAAACCGGTAATATGTATATATGCCTGTAGAGCCTGACGTACCTCCTCAACTGTGGCGGCGAGCCCTCGACGTGTCCATTAGTTTCTTTCGCGAGGCGCACCGCCATCTCGTGGTCGCGGCGCTCTTGTTCTAACCTTTAAATAAAGACTGGATAATGTGACATATAACCAAAAAAAAACAACATACAGACTAATTGAGAACCTCCTCCTTTTTTAAAGTCGGTTAATAACAGGGCACTTGGCACGTTCGGTAGAACACCTGCCGTGTGCATCGATGGATCGTGGGTTCGAATC
Source organism: Anthocharis cardamines (assembly GCA_905404175.1). NCBI lineage: Eukaryota > Metazoa > Arthropoda > Insecta > Lepidoptera > Pieridae > Anthocharis > Anthocharis cardamines. Next base: position 10,219,466 of record FR989962.1, on the reverse strand, counting down.
CCACCGGGACGACATGTTTATAATTTTCTGTAAGCATGTCATCCCCACGTCCACTTCCGGCATTGAACGGGTGGGAGGAATATCTTAATTCCGACCGGGTAACGGGCTTGTTGGCTTGTATGGTAGTCCCATCACCATATTCAGAAATCAATAAATCTTCGTTCATATAAATGATGTAATTATTATTATTGCCTGATGGTTTGAAGATTCGTAGTCAATTTTTTTTCCCAACCACTTCTACTTTATAATGTCTTTGTCCGGATATTATTTGGCTCGACGTTTCGGATGCTTTCCAACAGCCGTGGACACGGGCAGACCTATCTCTTCTTTAGTTCTTTAGCAGCACCTAAGCCGTACCTCTCCCTATTCTCCAGGTCGGCCTTAGCAGCGTCTTCCAGCTGCTTCTGCAGCAGCTCGGCAGCGCGCCGGTCCTGCTGCTCCAGCCGCAGACGCTCCGCCTCCTCCGCCTTGCGACGCGCCTCCATTTCCGCTTTACTAGTAACATATAAAAATGTTAAGTGAATCCCCAAGTCCCCTTGTGGATGGGGCAGACACTTACGAGCCCGATTTGACTGATAATGTTTCTTTACAGGCAAGTAGGTCGGTCTACTGTGCCCTGCCCGATAAAGACATTTTTTTACCTTGTTTTCCCGGAATTCGACTCCGGTGCTAAATGCAACGCGAGCTATGAATGCATATTATGCAGGATAGTAATTTATATAACCAAATGGGGTCATTGAGAAGGTCGATTAATATTTTAGCAGTCCGCTGACTCCTCCCCTCGCGTTGTCTCGCTTGCTCTTACGAGCGAACGGCATTAACGCTCTAAAGCGGCTGGGTGCGAGTGAGTGCGCGCTATGACTCCAGCGTCAGAGTGGGTTCACACGGATACTAGCAGCGCCGCGGTGGCCGGTGAGAACTACACTTACCCCAGAGAAACCGTGCCAAGCGCGCATAGGCCTTATGGCCTGCGCTTCTGTGTACATCTATGTTATTTGATAATACATAGGCATCTCTGTCTTTTCGATGTCAGTTGCACACTTATTATATACCCCAGCTTCGCACGAATGCAACGTAGATGTAATTTGCACACGCCTATGTTACTCGCTGATAATATAGCTTTCTATTGGTGAAATAATTTTTAAAATCAGTCCACTAGTTTTTGAGTTAAATCGTAATAAACAAATCTCTCCTCTTCATAATATTAGTGTAGATTAATAATGATTGTTTTTTGTCTCTCTCCCTCGCATAACCCAAGGTACTAACAGCCTGCGGTTCTCCTCCTCATGCCGCAGCCGCTCCGCCTCCCTCCGCTTGGCCTCCTCCGCGAGCCGCAGCTCAGCCTCCATACGCCGCAGTCTCTCTTGCTCCTCTCTGAGGCGACCATACAATAATAAAATTAGCATAAATGGATGTTGATAAGCAATAGAGTGACATGATTACCATTTTGAGTAAATTGAGTTTGCAGTTTCTTTTAAAAAATAACAGATATAATAGTTTTTTTTTTTGTAATTATCATTATTTCAATTAGTGTGTTCGGTTTTTTTGTAGGAATCAAAGTTATAGAATTAATTCTACTTAAATGCGTTATTATTGAATATTCGATGGTTTCGAGCCCTCTTCAATATTTTTGCTATTAAAACGATTTAAAATAATATATAACATTTTTGAAAAATATACTCCAGTTAATAAGGAAGAGATTGGTATCAATATTTAAATTTTTAGCATTTTGTGGGTTGACACTGTATTGCTTATCAGCGTCCAAGTATCAAATGTATCTGAAATAAAAGAGGAACAATTGAGCGAAAAGAGAAACAATCGGCCGCCAGTCTTCATTTGATTGACTAACGTAACACACGTGTTGATAACGTACTGTGTTGTGAAATTGTCTGAAAATTATTCAAGTTAAGTGACAAACGTCGATTGTTTAGCATATTTTCGGAAAGTACACATTTTTCTAGGATATATATATATATATATATATATATATATATATAGCATTATTTATATTTTGTATATTATTCAAATTTTCTGTAAATCCGATCTGATTTCCTGGTTTATTATCAGTAACGTATAACGTCGACTCAGCTCATAACCTATCCACTATATAAAATTTCATCAAATCAGCTAAGTTCACTAAATGACATAGAATAGTTAAGAACAGTAAGGTTACCTTGTTATCCTTATTAGTAACATGATAAAAATGAGAGGTATTTACCGTCGTTTATCGGTAATCATAATATAATCAAACTATCTAGAAAGTTATAGTCAAAGCCTAGCTAAAACATTACGTTCAGTTTTTTTTATATTAAAGTTAAAAATACATATTGATATATAATAATGATATTATTTTTCAAATAATTCCTACAAACGAACCTGTTCTTTTCATCGACCATAGCCTTCTGCAGCGCGGCCATTTGAGTCTCCACGTCTTTCGTTAGTTTGCTGTAAAGTTGCTCGATTTCCGAACGACTTATTTTCTCGTTACTCTGAAAGTTATATTAAAATGTTATGTATGTATGTCTATTTATATGTTACTTATTAATATCGAATTATTAGACAATTTAAGATTTTCATTGCTTAAAAATACATTTTTTTTTTGTTAATGTCTTATATATTATATTTTCTAACAAATTATATATTATAGAAATAACTAACCTTAATAGTAGCGCAAGCGTTTTTAATACTATTCCTCAAGTTCTCTATATTCTTCTTAGCGCTATCCTTCTCTTTCTTGAGCTGAGCCGTGACGCTTTCCATCTCTTTCAGATTATTCTCGAGAGCACGTATTTTAGCGATCCCTTTGTACCGCGGGCGATGTGTGCGGCGGACCAAGTAGCCGCGCACCGACTTCTGTATCCTTATGAGGCACTCACGACGGTAGAGCATCTTGTTCTTTACTGGAAATTAATAATTTAAATTTGGTCCTTTGAGACGGATATCTTTAAAATTGTCGGCTAGCATAAAATAAGGAATAAAGGAAAAGACTTATGCTAACTGTGACCAGTAAATTAAAAAAATCTGCCCATATAATGCTTTCCAATTTTTTTTCTTCATATGAATCTATTTAAGATTTGTGATTTTTTTATTTAACGACTCGTTACACCTTGGACTGAACAAACTCCATGCTTCCTGCCCTTATCCTAGTGAGTATAAACAATATGTATTTTTATAATAATAGGAATAATTTATTTGACACACACACAAACAAACAATTAAAATAATTAAGCCATTATATAATTAATTACACTGTACTGACACCATTCATATCAATATAATTCTTCAGACAATCCATTCATACCTTCCTATTTAAAAAAATGTGATATTGTCTTGATTTAAATAAAATAATGTATACCGGATTAAAACGCGATTTATTATTTATATTATTTAAATTATTTATCCCGACGTTTCGGATAAATAATTTAAACAATATAAATAATAAATCGCGTTTTAATCCGGTATACATTATTTTATTTAAATGTGTGATACTCGCGTTAATAAAAGACAATATTGTCTTGATTTATCAATTCTATCACAATAACAATCAAAGACATCTTCTATGCATATAAGATATGCATAGAAGATGTCTTGTTTATTGGCTGCAAAAGATTTGAAAAACTTACGTTTAATAATAGACAGTACTGAGAAGGCAGCTCGCCGCCACCGCGACTTGACGAGCCAGGCCAGCACGGCGTCCACTATGGAGCGCAGGTTCTCCGGGTCCGAGCGCATCATGGTGTCGAACTCGGAGTACTTGCCCGGTCGGAAGAACACCCGCGTCACGCCGAACTTGTAGTCCTTGTCTGACAGACCGAAACTGTGCACTATCGCCTGCAACATACACGTGTGAGGATAGATGGAAGAACTTATCTCTTTTCTGCTTTGACAAAATATACAGCATAATGTAAAAATTACAAGAGTTGAAAGATAGAAAGAGTTAAAGCTAGTTTTCGTTTAGTGTCAGTTTGGTTTTCAAGGTGCGCTATATTACCAAAGAACATAGATGTACATAGAAACACAGGCCCAAGTAGTTCTATTTTTGATTTGTATAGCGCGTCGCAACGTATCGGTGTGACACACACATCTAAGCAGTCCGCTGACTCCTCCCCTCGCTTTGTCTCGCTTGCGAACGGCAATAACGCTCTCAAAGTCTTAGCTATATTCACACAGATTACCAGATACCGTTTACAGGGCCGCCGACTGCCAAAACGATCTTGTTTAATAACACACAATTTTAAATTTCCATGTTTAGTTCTGCCCAGTTATTGGAACCACGAACACGTGGCGTACATCTTGCATAAAAATCTATAAAAATATCTTACTGATCCGTGAAATGGTGTGGTAAAAATAGCAACACATTAAATTTCAAAAAAGATGGGATTACATTCCACCTGTATGTCAAATTCATTTTAATTTTACTCATTTCATTGAATTCATTTTATTTTCTCGGAGATCAACTTATACTGGACGGTATTAGTCACGTAGTCACTCGCGCGTATATACGTCTCTTTCTCGCATTACCGTATTATTACTTTTCTCTTTCTTTGCTAAGGTCACGTGTAAAGATTAGTGATGTGACAAGGCCTGTATCGATAATTAAATAGAAATGTCCAACGTTTTATACTTCAAAACACTACACGTCACCACTACTCCGTAAGCTAGAACCTAAACTAATATAAATGTATTAAAATATTTGTAGAAAACCGTACACTTTTGAATTGAGAGACTTTTCCAAAATAGAATAACATAGCGTCATAGGTCAACCATAACTGATATAATTACTTACTTTCTACGATTTTCAAAATCAAAATACACCCTAATAAAGTGAATAAAAAGCAATAATTCTGTCAGCTTATATTTTCAAAATTTTTCATATTTTCTTAAATAAAACCAGTTAACCGATTGAGAATATAGTAAAAAACAACATTTAAGTTGGTAGTCTCTCACAACAAAAATATACGATAATCTCAAAATATTGTTTATTCATTAAAATCTTCATTTAATTCCCTATTAATAGCCAAAAATAAAAAAAATCGAATCATTAAACCTTATTTAATTTAATTTTAAAAATTTCTAATTATTTCCATACTAAATTTAAAACGGCTAAGGGTGATATTATTCACTTATTTTTGGCCAAGAATGTTCTTTTTAAACTATCTTTATAAATTCGTAAATTTCAAATAATTCATTCAATCAGGAATGTGCCGCCTGACGAAATTTTCGGTCAAGAGCGTGTCGAAAGTTAAATTCAGTTTAAATATATTTTTTTAAATATTTTATAGTAGTCTGTGTCGACCCATATCCTTCCCCTATACCTCACCCCCGTAATACCCATTTCCCCCCTCCCTTCACCCAACCCCCCCAAGTTTGGGCTTGAAAGAAGCGTCTCATCGAGACGAGTCGATTGGCCCCCTCCCACCTTCCCCCACCCCTCCAAACTCAATTCAATTCAATTTCAATTCCTATACCAACCCACTCCCCACGAAATCCAATTTCTTCCCCCTTAGTCGAACTTTTTTCGACCTCACCCCCGCAACTCCCTCCCCCTCCACCCACACCCCCCGAGTTTGGGCTCGAAAGAACCGTCTCTTGGAGACGAATCGATCGGCCCTAACAGATTCGTACGAGAAAGTCAATACATCGATATTCAGAAAACATCGATATCGTCTATGGACATCCCTCAGTTATCACTGTAACCTTGAAGTAGCCAATAGCGGCGTAGCTGCTTTCCTTCCCCCCCCTTCGTCCCCCTTCCGACCTTGGCGATTTAGAATAAACGCAATTTTAGTGAGATTATCAATCTATTGGGGGTGATCTGTGTATATTCATTACAAAGTCCTTGTACATTCATTATGCAATAAAGTTCTTAAATAAATTTAATATATAAAATTCTCGTATCACAATGTTCGATCCTATACTCCTCCGAAACGGCTCGACAGATTCTAATGAGATTTTTTATGCATATTCAGTCAGTCTGAGAATCGGCTACTATCTATCTTTCAAACCCCTAAGTGATAAGGAGTGTCCACACCAAATTTTTATTTTTTTATTTTTGATATTTTTTTTATTATCTGGCATTAAAAATACATACAACCCTTCATTTGCACTCTCCTTTCCAACCCCTGTTTTTTGTCAAAAAACCTAGACCCGTGCGAAGCCGGGGCCGGTCGCTAGTAAATATATAAAAACACATCTACGTTATAACTAAACAAACCTGACAGAACACTTTGGCGGACAGCGACTGCAGCTTGGGCGGCAGGTACCGGTGGTACATGTGGTGCAGGTCGCCGAAGGGCGCGCGCGACGGGTAGCCGTGCTCCATGAGCGCCAGCACGGACGCGGTCCCGCTGCACTGCAGCTGCGTCAGCACCAGCGAGCCCTCCGCCGCGCCGCCCACCATGCGCGAGTTGGGCTTGATGCAGCGGACGAAGTTCGTGCCCTGGATATAGAACAGAATGACTCTATGTTTAAAGCTTCAGTCACACATAGCGACTAATCGCTGCGAATGCCTCAAGTCGCGAGAATTCGTTGTGTTACAGGGTTCTCGCCGCGGGTGCGAATAGCTATTCCACTCAGCGTGTCGCTCTAGACTACACATCTGTGCTAGTAGTAGTATCTGGATTCGTATCGTATATAATTATGATGAATCAACTTGTCTTGTCTTTGTCTTTGGTATTGTCTATGGTATATCATTTTTGGATTGTCATAATTAAAATTCGATTATTTATTCATCTTCTAGAACGCCCTAACAGTACATTAAAAATCCGCTTTATATATTTTAAATAATACTTCCATAACACTTAAAACTGTATATAATATGCGCATGTATTTAAACTAATTAAAAGTCTGTATTAATATTCCATGTTTCTACATAAATGAACTATTAGTATAGTATAGTGGTCGGCAAACTTATTAGCCAAAGAGCCATACATGAACATTACAACTATTTTAAAAATAATTGGGAGCCAAATCTGCTTGTTTAGTAAACTTTTATTAATTAAGTAGTACACTAAATTTCATACTTAAAAATAAGTTTTTTTTAAATGAATATATTATTGCGCCTTCCGTGGATATTTTTGCCAGAGCCGCCATTAAAAGAGCCACATGCGGTTCTGGAGCCGCACTTTGCCGACCACTGGTATAGTATAAAGGATCTCACGTTCTCCTTCAGCTTGTCCATAAGCTGCGCCAGCTGCGCCTGGAACTTGGCGCCGACGGAGATGAAGTTCAGCTTGCCCTTCGCGTTGTTGTTGTCGGTCGTCTCGAACAGCTGCTGCACGAGCGCGCTGCGCGACTCCTGGATGAGGAACTCGAGCGACGCGTGGAGGGCGTCGTTGTTCTTCTCTATGAATTGATTCTGAAATATTTATTTATTTAAGGGACAACAAATTACAGTTAAGTACAAATTATTTAGTAAAAACACGAGACATTGAAACATTAAGGTGACCACTCCACTCCACTATTTAGCACTATACATGCAAAGTCAAACATGATATCGTTTTGTCTCATTATTAATTTTGTCTGTGCGGAAACAGAATGGTAAAATAAAAAACCATTAAAAAGTTACGAGCTACCAAAGATTCGTTTTTATTGCCATTTTTAACACAACTTTGGGCTTAAATTAGTAATAAAAGAAGTATCAAATTTTCAAAACCAAGTCGGTACCGACAAAGCACGATTATCGAGGAATACAATAACTTTTATTTGTAATTGATTTATGCAGTGGTTTTTTCATAAAACTCGATTTTCCAAAGGCTTTTTCGTATTTTTTTAGACGCCCCTTTTACTATGAATTATCGTGCATCTCACTTAATAATGATTGCCCCGGTGCGGTGCGGGAGAACAGCATGCTTTTTGGCCACGCCCACTAGTGAGTTCGAGCCCGCGACTTTTGCAACCTTAACGGTCTTACTCATAAACGTAGTATAAGCTTGATATAATTAAAATATGTTTTTATTCTTTTGTTCTGTTGTCTTTTAATATTCAATAGAGCGGAACAAAACATATTTTAACTATATCAAGCTTATCCTACGTTTATGAGTAAGACTGTATATATAAAGACCCAATTACAGGCAAACACCGCTTGCAATTATTGTGCTTCCTATGGACTTCAACGCTTTCCTTTTCCTATTTTGTTTGATTAATTTTGTGTTGTATTTTTGTGTGACAATAAAGAATATTCTGTCTATTCTATCTATCAATTTTATTTAAAACAATCTCCATTGTACAAATTAATTTTGGTTGTGAAACCTTTTCATATTGTCTAATTAGTTAGGATATTTTGATAATATTACCGTGTTGTAGCAGACGGCGCCCGCGAAGTGTCTCAAAAGGAACCCTTCGTCGTCTCTCAGCGTGCGGTGGGCTTTCAAACGGGACGCTCGGGGGACTTGTAACCTATAATTTAATTTTACCTATTATTTACAATTTGTTTTTTTTTATATGTTAGATATCGACAGACGAGCATGAGGTTCACTTGATGGTAGGTGATACCTCCGCCAGAGAACATCAGTCAATGATGCGCTGTCGACCCACTTTTTGCTTCGAGCATTCGGAAATCCATAGACTGAAAACCAAAACGCGCAATGTGCACTTCACGGTTTTTCCATCTATGAACGATGGTTCCTTACCCGGTCGGAATTTCGATATTCCTCCCACCCGATCAATGCCCGAAGTGGCAAGACGTGGGGAAAACATGCTAACATGACATTATAAACATGTCGTCCCGGTGGGATTCGGGCCACCAATCGAACACGGCAGGTGTTCTACCGAACGCGCTAACGAGCCCGTCAACAAATTAATTTTAATTAATTTTATTTATTTATAATTTATGGTATGAGTTTCATATGGAAACTATACATTACTGCCATAAAACGGAGGAAATACATTAGACAAGAGTAGTACAGATTCTAAAAAATAAGAACAAACGGATGTCCGTAACTATGTAGTTTATCCAACCCCTAAAGAACTCACTGGGGGTTGGGTCGCTAAACTTAGTCCAAATATGATTTATAAACATTATTGAAGGATATGCTAAATAGCATGTTATTGAATAACAGTAAAAATATTAACACTTTTATCACTGACTGCTAGTCATAGAATTTTAAAAATTTTAACAACAAATTTTAAAATCGATTCAGTAGTTTCTGAATTTATTTGTTACAAACATACAAAAATACAAATCTTTCCTATTTATAAGTGTAGATTTAACATTTACGTCCTCACATATGCTATAAAAGTTTTAGTTTATTAATAAAAGTGATAGCCATATGGAGGAAATTCTATATGTAGTACCTGGAATTATTGGCACCGAGTTCCTTGTGCACGGCGTGTGTGAAATGGCCGAAATCAGGTTTGGGCAGCTTCGACTCCTCGTCCAGAATGTGGAATATACCGTGGTTCTTGCTTTCGATCAGATCTGAAATTGTCATCTACTAATCAGTATCTATAGAGCAACTACGATAAGGTTTGTATGGCCTCATGTTTTAAGGTACATTTTTTTATTTCATTTTAGGCTTTTAGGTTTTTAGGTAACAAAATACCAAATATTGATTTTGCATGTATGACATTCTTTTGGCTCAATTATTCGGAAATATACCGAAGCCGAAACACACAATATCCACTTCACGATTTTTCCACCTATGGTTCGTTCACAATTTCCATATATTATGTACCTTCCAACTGCAACCAAGCCCAATGTTACAAACATACAAACAAAAACGGGCTCGTTGGTGCGTTCGGTAGAACACCTGCCGTGCGCATTGATGGGTCGTGGGTTCGAATCCCCCCGGGACGACGTTCATAATTTTCTGTAAGCATGTCTTCCCCACGTCTGGTAACTTTGGGCATTGATCAGGTGGGAGAAATATCGAAATCCGACCGGGTAACGAACCACCATAGACGGAAAAACCATGATATGCATATTGCGCGTTTCGGTTTCAGTCTATGAATTTCCGAATGCTCGAAGTACAAAGTAGGTCGACAGCGCATCATTGACTGATGTTCTGTGGCTGAGGTATCACCTACCATCAAGTGAACCTCATGCTCGTCTGTCGATATCTAACATAAAAAAACATAAACAGCCACCAGCACAATACTGATGGAAGCCGTCCAGCTGTTCCAGCTGCTCCCTCACCGATGCAGTCCTGGTTGTCCACGAAGCGGATCTCGGGCACCTGGAGACCCTCGCGCCGGTACAGCTCCTGCTCGTTCTTGAGGATGCGCTCGTTGAAGAACTGCTGCAGCTTCTCGTTGCAGTAGTTGATGCAGAACTGCTCGAAGCTGTTCATTTGGAAGTATTCTGCAAGAGATCGTATCATTAGAGCCTTGACTACCACTGTGGTACTACCAGGTTCGAGTACCGGGGATATAAAATGGTTTTGGTAGATAAAGGCAAACAATGTTACGATGCGTTACAGTGGAGTGAGAGGGGTTCGAAGAACACGTTACGTTTGTATGTTATAATGTATTTAAATTATATGTATTGTTTTTTGTTTAAATAAAAAAACTAGGGAATTAAAAAATCCCATGTTGGCAACCCTTTTCGTATGTTTTACGGGGAATCACTCGATTGTATTGATCTGCCAAATTGGCAAGTCCTATTCAAAAATCTTCAAAGTATTACGTTGAGCGCCCCCGTATTTGATCCGCGATCCGCGATGAACCCCGTCTTCGCTCGGGTAAAAACTATACGAAAATAAAAATAGCCTGTGTAGGTCGCTGATTATGTAGTTTTCTATAGGTGAAAGATTTTTTTTAAATCGATCGAGTTGTTTTTGAGGCTCAATCGGCCACTTAATAACCTCTAAATAAAAATGATCAGTGAAACATACATAAATGGGTCTACCCCATGCCCCAATATTCAGGAAGTCACTTTATACTGGAGCTAGTACAAGACAATTAATACAAGAGTGTCGTATACCGAATCCGGCGATGTCGAGCACGCCGATGTAGTAGGAGGAGGCCTGGAAGGGGATGCTGCCGTTGATGCGGCGCACGATGTAGTCGAACAGCCGGCTGTACACCGCCTTGGCGAGCGCGTCGCGCGCGTTCTGCGCCTCGTACGTCTTCAGCGGGACCCTGGGGCAAACAAATTAACTAAATTAAATTAAACAAAAAAACCGCCTTCAAAACTATAACTTTTTTTTTTAATTTATTTACCATTTAAAAATACAAATTCAAAAGTTACGTTAAGAATAGCATCAAAAAACCACTAGGGTTTAAAAATGTGCTAAAATTAGTCTACGCCTTAACATTAAGTAACTATATATACTATGTACAAACTTAAACTAAAAAGTAAAAAATAATATTTTAACTACTTCAAAGCAAGAGCCTTAAAGAACAATCGACAACATCATTGATACTTATATATCTATTTAGTATTTATTAACCGTTATTTTTGAAGTCGGTCTCCAGAGAAGGATTTCAGTACAACTTTGCCGGCGCGTTCTTAATTCAAAATAATAAATTTAGGGACAAAATTACCCAATACACAAGCGGCCTTATTCATAGACGAATAACTATCTTAAAGAATATATCTCATAACAATAATTAATTACAGCTTCTTCTAGGTAATTTAAAATATTACTAGCGACCCGCCCCGGCTTCGCACCGGTGCAATGCTGATACTAAATACACTACAGAAAAACTATTAAAAAAAACCGCATCAAAATCCGTTGCGTAGTTTCAAAGATTTAAGCATACAAAGGGACAGAGAAAGCGACTTTGTTTTATACTATGTAGTAATTTCACACTTATTGGGATTTAGTACTATATATACCCTCAATATTATTTTTTTATAATGTTTCCGCACATATTTGAGAAAATTTATCAGTTTGATTAAAACATCAATACTCACATAATAGCAGTGCCTTTCATCCCTCCCCGGGAGCTCTGCATCAGCCTGGAGACCAGCGCCATCCGCAGCTCCCCAGCCTCGACGCCCAGCAGGCCGGCGGCTATCTGCAGCTCCCCCTCGCTGTGGGGGGACACGCGGCAGCCCCCCCTCGCACCGCCCTCCTCCTCAAACTCCACATTCCCCAGGTGGAGCACAGCCGCGACCACGCTGTATACTGATCTCTTCTCGTCTTCTGTTAGTCCTACTCGTGATAATGCCTAGAAGTATATAAAAATCTACTCAAAAACCATTATCTATCCTCTATATGATATCAAGTATTGTATCCATCAAAATTAATTTAATATCAGATAGGTAAATTATTGTCTCTTTTTTATTTCTGTATTCTTTGTCTCTCTTATTTATTTAACTATTTTTACTATAAGTATATCTATATAAATATGTTTTGTATATGTAGTATATATGTTTATATATATATTTTTACACTATCTTACCCCTCTAATGTATTATTTCTCTTTTATTTGTATAACAAATGGTTGTCTGGAAGAGATCACTATATAGTGATAAGGCCGCCATTTGCACCATATTCTATCTGTATATTAGTATTTAAGTTCTATTTTGTTAATATGGTGTCAAAAAAGTGTAATAAATAAAAAAATATAGAATATAGATGCTTAAAAAGACTATGTAGCTTTCTATTGGTGAAATAATTTTTAAAATCGGTCGAGTAGTTTTTGATTAAATCGTTATAAACAAACAAATTACCGAATGCAGTCTCTGGAAGTCCTCCACGTCATCAAGGATGGGGTCCCGCAGCCCGCCCTTGGCCTGGTGCTGCTTGCTCATCTGACTCGCGCTTATCTTCTTCCCAGATTGTGGAGTTGTGAAGTACTGTGTGCAACCGTTCTTCAGATACTGTAAGGATACATACGATTTGAATTCCCAAGTCCCCTAATGAGTATAGGGCAGACCGATGTCTGCCTATTTTACTGATCATGTTTCTTTCCCCGGATTTCGAAACCGGGATCTGTAGTGTTATAAAGACAAATTTTTGTTTAAAATTTTTTATTGCTATATTTTTTTTCACACTTTCACTATTTACTTCACCTCATTGGAGGACTACTTAAAATCAGCGCCAGAACTTGTTCTATCATATGCTGAATACCTCCCATTTTAATGGCGACACTAATTTCCTTCTATATTTCTTGTTTTTGTGTATTTTTCTAAGTTGTCTTCTTACTGATTGTAGCCGCAGATTGAAGATGTTGCTACACATATCATTTAAAAAAAACATGTGTTTTATTTCTATGCTACCTGATCACGCGATATTAGGGCCGGATTTAATGGAGGGCATCCGGGATTACTGCCCCGGGTGCCCAGTATTTCAAATTCTGACGAGTTAACACCAGTAAACAACTTTTACTTTTAAATAAAATGCTTCATTAATTTGGATTAAATCGCGATTTATTATTTATATTATTTATGGCGACGTTTCGGATGCTTTTCAGCAACCGTGGTCGCGGCAGACTGAAAGATGACACTTATCTGATTTGAAATGTCACAAAGTTGCCATATTAACGCCATCTATTCCTACAGAGTTGATATTTACTGTAATTTTCTATATTATGACAATATTGACTAACGGTCTCCTCTTGTTTTAAATAAAAAGTTGGGGCCCCCCGGCACCAACTAATTCTAAAGCCCTGACTAACATAATGTTTAAATTTCAGTTTAAGCCCGTACCAGATAGTCGTCGGGGCGCGTGAGGTGCAGCGCGGCGCGCAGCTCGGGCGGCGCGCCGGCGCACAGCAGGTAGAACACGTGGTAGTCGCGCTCCTCGCCGCTCTGCGTGCACACGCGCGACTTCTCCAGCAGGTAGTGCGAGATGTGCCCGCCCACCACCTGGCACCGGCTGTCGAAGTGCACCTCCATGAACTTGCCGAAGCGCGAGCTGTTGTTGTTGCGGGTGGTTTTGGCGTTGCCGAACGCTTCCAGGATCGGGTTGGCTGGAAATTGTTGATGTGGGTGAGGGTATGCTGATTGAGAAACTACTTGTGCTACTTGTGGTGACAGGTCGGACTTGAATTCGTGTATGCGGTGATGTTAGTTATTTCGACTATGTGTTAGCGTGTTGTTTCTACGATAATGTAAGTGCGTGCTCCTATTTCACTGCCTACTGCTGATAGAGGACAAATCTTTGTTTTTTTTTCCTTTATTTTTTTATTATTATACATATTTAGTTAATTACTTCAAGATGTCATGTTTGTAGCTCTTTACAAACATTTTGTAAAACAAAAACCTTGGCGATTAAAAAGAGTGGTGGAGAGTTTATTACCAGTTCTTCATATCGTAGTATCGTATCATGGCGTAGAACACCCTTGGTTTGAGAACAGTAAATGTAACATTAGAAGCATTTAATTATTTTTTTACTGACGTTAATAAGTGTACATTGTGTTACCTAAATGAAAAAATGATTTTGAATTTGAATTAAACTAAAGCAAAGGTTTCCAGATAGAGTAAAGCCTATTTTATTTTACTTCCTAGTCTTCTTAAATCTATTATATGGGGCATTCCACGCGAAGCGGACAGGTAAAAAATCTCGATGTTTCTGATTTCTGAAATATCTGAGTATGTTCTTCCTATACATGTCCTTGATACGTGTATCAAATATTTTAATAATACAGTGACTGGTTAAAGAGTTAAGGGACTTTGAACTTTTGACCAACTGGTGGGCACGCCCTAATTAAAAGCCGATTATCAAGTCATAAAATTATAGATAAAAATAATTAAACCACTGGAGTCAATACTTCATTTAATGAGCTTTTTTGTATTATTTTTGAAAACGAAAAAAAATATATTTTTTTCATACATTTTTAGTTTTAATTATTTTAAACTTTATTTTCACAAAGTTAGACTGCTTCGATTTTTTTTATTTTTTTTATGATAATAGCTAATATTGTATAGAACATCCTTGCTAAGTTTTATAATGGGCGTGGAAGTGGATAATGAGTTAGGCTGAAAAAACTGCCGAAGCGCGGCGCGTCCTACGCCGTACCGCGCGCGCCTAACGTACGTAGGTACTTGCGCATTTTATTAAAACTATCATTCAATCAAATAAAATAACTTGTAACATCAATGAGTTGTATCAGCAGTTGAAATTGGAATACTGGAGTTTTTGTCGGTGATTCGGGTACTCATGTAGTCTGCGTGTGGCGATTGTAAAACGATCTGTTCCATCCCATGTATCAAACTGCACACTGGTCACTTGATTTTCGTCAAATGTTTTTATCAAATGCTCGCGGACTCCGTCCAAGGTAGGGCAATTACGGCATTGTTCGTTTAGTGGCGATTTTCCTGTCATTAAATGGCAAGTTGGTGTCGGATCTGGACATATCATCTTTTGCAGGCAATCTTTGTACGCTATTACGGGGATAGCAGACTCGGAAGTAAGCGATGAAATATCTCCCCCGCTTAACATCAATTTTACATTTTGTTGGTAAATACACACGCAGACTACATGAGTACCCGAATCACCGGCAAAACGCACTGCTTAGGACGGAGTGAAAACAATTTTGAAATGCATACTTTTTTGTCAGGGTATTCCAATTTCAACTGCTGATACAACTCATTGATGTTACAAGTTATTTTATTTGATTGAATGATAGTTTTAATAAAATGCGCAAGTACCTACGTACGTTAGGCGCGCGCGGTACGGCGTAGGACGCGCCGCGCTTCGGCAGTTTTTTCAGCCTAACTCATTATCCACTTCCACGCCCATTATAAAACTTAGCAAGGATGTTCTATACAATATTAGCTATTATCATAAAAAAAATAAAAAAAATCGAAGCAGTCTAACTTTGTGAAAATAAAGTTTAAAATAATTAAAACTAAAAATGTATGAAAAAAATATTTTTTTTTTCGTTTTCAAAAATAATACAAAAAAGCTCATTAAATGAAGTATTGACTCCAGTGGTTTAATTATTTTTATCTATAATTTTATGACTTGATAATCGGCTTTTAATTAGGGCGTGCCCACCAGTTGGTCAAAAGTTCAAAGTCCCTTAACTCTTTAACCAGTCACTGTATTATTAAAATATTTGATACACGTATCAAGGACATGTATAGGAAGAACATACTCAGATATTTCAGAAATCAGAAACATCGAGATTTTTTACCTGTCCGCTTCGCGTGGAATGCCCCATATATAAATCTCGTGTCGCGGTTTTTGGTATCGCACTCCTTCGAAACGGATCGACAGATATTTTTTATTTGTTTTTGTATATATAAAAGTAGGTCGTAAAGAATATTTCACAACGTATTTAGGATGTCCATATCCAATTACAAATATACGATAAATATTATCAACAACTCTATTTTTATAACTGATTATTTGATGCCAAAAAAACCTTAACATAAGTAACTTACCATCTAAAATCTTTTGCTCCACAGGGCCAGCTGATTTCGCCCACAGTTCGCACAAGTACTTGAGAATGTACTTAGTGGATTCAGTCTTGCCAGCTCCGGACTCTCCAGAAACAATGATGGACTGGGATTGTTTCAAGGATTTCATGTCACGGAATGCTTTGTCGGCTGAAGAAGTAACATAAGATTAGCTGTGTTCCGCGTATTAAGTATACATACATATTATGATACGATTTTTCACATATCGACAAACGAATCACTTGGTGATACCTCAATCAAAGGACATCAGTGGTGTGCTGACGACATTTTATTTTACTTCAAGCATTCGGAAATTCACAGACTAAAACCGAAACGCAATATGCATGGATTTTTATTAATTAAAGGTTTAATGCCTGAAGTGATATTATTTGATAGACCTTAACTATCATACTAACATTATAAATGTGAAAGCAACACTGTCTATGATTTTTATGGGCAAACTGCTGAATTTATTTTATTGAAACTGATGACTTTAAATAATAAAAAAGTTGCAGACTGACATGGGGCAGTGTGTCTGTTTGTCCGTTAGCATCCTAAAGCAGAAAGTAATGGATTGATAAATGAAAATTTTACATTATTTTAAAATAAAGCAATTGGGCGATAGATTAGATAGAGATTCTGAAAAGGCGCTTGTCAAGCAAAGTTATCTCAAACAATATTTTGTTCTTTGAAATATATTTTTACAGAGGTTTCGGTTCATTATTCAGTACGATACATATTCTCCTTTCGACAACTAGTAAATGAGAATTAGCTTTTGAATATTCATTTACAGTGTGTAAGAAATGAACTAACCAATAGCGAAGACGTGTGGTGGTAATTCACCCAAGGACCTCCCGTGGTACTTCTTAATGGTGCTCGAGGAATACATGTCTGGAATGTCTTCGTAGGGGTTCACAGCCAATAGGATATTCGCTACGTATGTCTAGAAATAATTAATATAGGTTAAACATTTGAATTTTCATTCGTCTATATACGAAACATTCCGATTTATATCCTAGTACCTACACTAGTCAGTTCTGGACTAATTTGACAAAGCAATCATCAAACATCAAATCCCTATGGACACCTCCGAGATTTTGTTTTTGTCAACAAAAATAATAAAAAAAACATTTTGTTTCTTATGGTTTCTTGTTGCAACTATTGGCCTTTACAGCTTAAAGCAGACGAGAATAGCGAGCACTGTGGCTTAGCCTTGATTCCTCAAAAAACGTTAACGTTAACGTTATAGGTTTCATATAATTTCTGAGTTTCCTAGTGGGGCATGGGGCAGACACATCTAACAGATGTTGAGAGAGAGAAAATGATTAGTGAAACAGATAAAAGTTTGCTTCATTTATCTTTACAGGCAAATAGGTGATCAGCCTTCAGTAGGTACCAAAAAACATTTATTTTTAAATCCCCGGGATTCGAACCCAACTCCTTCGGTGCTAGTCGTTACAAGCTTATCACTGAGTCACGAAGGCCTATGTTTTATGACAAATATATGAAAAAAAACACTTGTTTTAGTTTAATGGCAACATTATGCAACATACTTGTAACATTTAGAACTATGTCCACATTATCACTTATTTACATAAACACATAAGAACCGTTGCCTGCATAATGCATTTCACATGACCTAGCGCTTAGAGTATAATAGTCACTTTCATTCAGATTTCCATACAATATGGTATATTGGATTTTAACGTTTTTGAGATGATAATAGAAGATGCTGATGTACGTTCTAGAGGGTTTATTATTGTCATGTCTCTTTTTGCGCCTAATACGTTCACGGTCATGATAGAGTGTTGCCAGTGGCGGTACCACCATACAAGCCCAAAAGGCTTGCCCTTTTAATGCAACCATAAAAAGAAAAATAACGCCCTTCATATAATTATATGCCATGTATAACTTATATGAATACGTAATTATATCTATACTAATGTAATAAAATCACCAGTGTACAGTATCCAAACGTATATTTCCATCTTCAATACTGATTTGACTTCTCCGACATGAATATATTCAACTACCAACACGTGTACAATTTCTTAAAATATCGATATTCACTTTGTATAGACGTTAATACATCACGAGATTACGAACAGTATAACTAGGACTTTACTGGAGCACGACTGTAGACAGAATGCCCGTTTTCTAATAATTTTGCTTAACAGCTTGACATTAGACGACACTCTCTCAATATTGAATGAATGAAAGGAACGAATGACGTGAGTGAACACGTGACGAGTGAACTGTCAAATAAATTGAATGACTGATATTACTTCCACAGTAAGAACAATTGAACATCTGAATTAAATATACTTTAAAGTATCGATACAATATGTAAACTCATTATAATTAATATAAATTATTTCAATTTTTAATACTAAATTTGATTACAATATACAATTTTGCCTTTTAAATTAACGAATCACAACACTCGGCCATCCACAAGCGTGCTATCTCCGGAGCACGCAAAATCACAACACTCATTGAGCACATTTTATCAAAATCAAAAGTTTTGTATTTATCTTATGAAACGTCTAGTTGCACGGTTCCAAAAAGTGGGTCTCATGGAGAAGAACCGGCAAGAAACTCCATGGATACTCTTTTCAATAATGGTTTAGCTTACAAAGTCTCGGTTACAATAGTAATAATCGGCTGAGAATTTTATATAATGCAAGGTATACAGAGATTCTATACAATGCAAAAGAAATCTTATACGATTTACCATCTTATCCTCTATAATTACAATGAAATCTAGATAAGTATCTACTAATGGTTAAATACATTTATTTCTCTCAAAAAATAATACAATTTCACTTACACGAGAAATAATTAATTAAATAACTTCTTTTTTTATTTTTTTAACTCGGAAACTAGAACATACAAACGCTATCAATATAATCAATACACAATTAATATTCACAATATCAATCTCAAAGATACTTTGTTACATAAAATTATTTATTATTATAACATAGAAAGTTAGACGATACTTCAAAAATTGCTTATAATACATAAATTGGAATACATTATTTATTAAAAATGACATTATAATATGGTAAATAAATAATGTTACAGTACTACTTATAGCTACATTAAACATTCTAGCATTTCTATTTATGCATTTGTAATCGCGCAATGGACGTATTAAAGATAATTATTTACTTTAATTAACAAATATTAATCACATCTTACAATTTTGAACACTGATTTAACCACAATTAAATAATTGCCCACGAAAGTATATCGATTGTCTCTGAAATATGTGATTCGTCGTATTCTTGGTGCATGTGTGACTTTCTTAAGAAAAGTCCTGATGTATGATGGCCGCTCCGCCACCATCGTTTTGACGCTTCACTAGAGTGCCGTCAAAGTCAACTACTTGATACTCTTTTCCGACTTGAAAGTAGGGTACCAATTGATTCTTAATTAACCTAGATGGCGCAACATGCACCGACACATTTATTATCTTATGCATTTACAGTCTGTAACCGAATGGTTAAGGTCTGTTTTTTTATTTTCACTTTTCCATGCGAGATTAAGTATAGTTAGGGCCAGATTTAGTTTAGTTTTACATTATTGCTTAGATATATGTCAAGGTCTTCAAAGATCTCATCTTATCTAACCTGTTTGAGTTTTGTTTGGTTTTAATAACTTGATTATCGATCGTAACCTAAACATTCTGATATTTCATAAGGTGAAAATCACTCAACTTTTTGATTATTACTGAGAAAAATCTTTAAATACACTGGCCATAATTGTAGTCCTAGCCATAACGATTCGCAACGGTATATTGTAGCGGAGTTATGGTATACATATATTTTTTTTTTTTTTTTTGCTATTAATAAATTGAAACAAAAATAAAATGTATTGAGCAACAAAATATTGACCCCACATATTTGATCTTGATTTGAGGCTAAAACTTTACTGTTTCATGTGCATTCAACACTTCTTCAACTTAATTGAATTTTTTTTTATTACCATATGGTTTTAAATACATTTGTCGCTTTTTAATAAGCAAATGTTCATCGAGTGTACGAAGAATCAAAACAGGAACTTTAAAGATAATTTTCTGTTTCTTGTGCAACCTTAGAAACTGAATTGATTTTTGGTGTGTCAAACCAATAACTTGGAACAAATTTTCAATCTAACATTTTAATGATTCATTTCATAAGAAGAACTAACAAAATCTGTTAAAGAAACAAAGCTCGTACATAATTTTCCCATAGACTTAAAATTACCAAAGTTTACAAACATTTCATAAAATAAAATAAATTTGTAAAATAAAAATTCATCCTTCGACAAAACCTTAGTAAATTGCAAAAAGTTTATTTAGACACATTCTTTGTTTAATCGCTCCATGGAATCTCCAGTAAGCTACTTTGTTTTTATTAAATGTGATTGAAATTCAGGAAACCAATATTGACTTCTTATTTGATCAACACATTACGCGAATGTCTAAATAATAATTATCAATGAACTTGAATATTTCGAATAACCAATTAACATGGCCATATTTGTTTTCTCAGTAGAGTTGACTAACTAACAAAATCCTGACTCTAATATATGTACTATCTATTAATATTAATGCAGACACAAATAAAATACTTTTCTATAACTAATTTTATAACAGTAAAATATTATGTAAATGATTAGTTTGTGGTAAAAAAGGTTTTTTTTTATTTTAAAATCCTTTCTTGACTATCACTAGGTCTTATTCCACAAAATGATTATCAATAATAACAAAATTTCATATAGGTATCTGGTATATATATCAAAATATATATATGTATATTGTATATATTCATAAATATATATCATATTTCATAAATAATTCAATAAATGGTAAATCCTTGTGAATTGTATTCAAGTCAGTAAATAAATATTAGTCACTGATAATATAATTGAATATTACGATGGCTACTGAAATTATGAGTGCTTTTACTTAAGACATTAAAAATATTTTATTTTATCAAATGCTGATTCGTTTTAAAGGATTTTTTTTAAACAATTTATATCGGAAATTAATATCTCTATTAAATATCTTAAAAACTTTTGTCAATTCGTTTGTACTATTACTTTCATGCACATGAAGAGAGGTTTCTGGTACAGTCATAAAGGTTATGACTTATTCTATCACATTTACTACATTTAATAATTGGCTTTTGGCAATAATAATTATATATATGCCAACATTCCTGATAACTGAAACATGTAGAATAATTTCCTCTAATTGTATTGACTTGCAAACATTAACTATGATAACAGAACCAGTCCTTAAATTGAGTTTTTCTAAAATAATTAGTATTTATTAGTAGTAGTATTTATCCTAGAATTATCTCTAATTTGATAGAATTGCTGAGAAGCTAAATGTTAACAAATCTTTTGGTTCGCTAAATTAAAGATCTTTTGCTCCATTACCTATTGAACTATAAATAATTCCATAAATACTGCAGTAAACTACTTTTACATAGTAATATTCCCTTAAAATTTACCAAATGTTCATCAGCCGCAAATGGCTTTTTTTTTTTTGTTTTTGATCCCAATCTTTCCCAAATAAATAAATCGTAGATACCATAGTTTTGTTGTATACCACTTAACGCCGCTTTCATTTTTAGCAGGTATCCAGCCTTCCGATATTCTCTTAGTTACATCTGGTACTTCTGTGTCCTGCGTCCTTCGCTTACTTAGCTTCCGGGGTGAACCCGTATTCTTCTCTGGTTGGCTGAAATACATATTTTCACACGCTTTATATCATTTTATAATAACTTATAAACTCTATACTGCCGTGTTACCACCTTACAATACACTGTAAGTAAACTTTATAAACTTTATGCCATCTGCTTTAATCTTGAAACTAATTTCAAATATTTCTGTTCATTCAATACATGTCTTAAACAGTATACATAATACTATTATGTTATTCATATAAAAGCTATATATATCTATACGTAGATAATATAATGTCACACATTAAGAAAATATACTAGCAGAAATTTTATATTATTACTACTACACTTTGATTGACAATTGCACACCTACATGACTATAATCATACACTTAAGTATCTGATACTTATAAACTTTGTCATGGCAACTATGACACACTTAAATAGATGTTACAGCACAACTACCTGCATTGTTGTTAATAACTTAAGGATATTCATGGCTATTTCATCACAACTATATGACTATTTCAGTATGTTTATACGGCTATTCTATCACAACTACAACGTCAACATGGCTATCATTTATAATTACTGACCTTTACAGCATACCTACATAGCTGATCATAATAGCACACCTACATAGCTATTGTGTCGTTTCTGGTCTCTACAGCACACCTACATGGCTGATCATAATAGCACATCTACACGGCTATTGTGTCATTTCCGGTCTCTACAGCACACCTACATGGCTGATCATAATAGCATATCTACATCGCTATTGTGTCATTACTGATATCTACAGCACACCTACACGGCTGATCATAATAGTACACCTACATGGCTACTGTGTCATTACTGATCTCTACAGCACACCTACATGGCTGATCATAAAAGCACACCTACATGGCTATTGCTTCATTACTGATCTCTTCAGCACACCTACATGGCTGATCATAATAGCACACCTACATGGCTATTGTATCATCAGTGACCTTTACAGCACACCTACATGGCTGATCATAATAGCACACCTACATGGCTATTGGGTCAATACTGATATCTACAGCACACCTACATGGCTGATCATAATAGCACACCTACATGGCTATTGTATCATCAGTGACCTTTACAGCACACCTACATGGCTGATCATAATAGCACACCTACATGGCTATTGGGTCAATACTGATATCTACAGCACACCTACATGGCTGATCATAATAGCACACCTACATGGCTATTGTATCATCAGTGACTTTTACAGCACACCTACATGGCTGACAATAGCACACCTACATAGCTATTGTGTCATTACTGATCTCCACAGCACACATACATGGCTGATCTCTACAGCACACATACACGGCTGATATCTACAGCACACATACATGGCTGATCTCTACAGCACACATACATGGCTGATATCTACAGCACACATACATGGCTGATCTCTACAGCACACATACATGGCTGATCATAATAGCACACCTACATGGCTATTGTATAATTACTAACTGATCTTTACAGTACATCTCCATGGCTCACATAGTTCACTTTCATGACTACTATATCTAGCATGACCATAAATACTGTTACATAAAATCTATTCTTTTTTCTTTTCAACTCAATTATTTTAAATTGTTATTATGTTAAAAACTTATTTCGATTTCCCACCATTTCACATACATTATTTTTTTTTTATTCATATCAACTTACAATATGGAATGTCGAAAGTAGAATGGACGAAGTGGGTATCGAGTCGTTGCGTCCGCGTCGGTCATATTCAAGACACTTGAAAAGTTTAGTATCAGCTGTATGTTTGTATATCGTACTATCGACAGATATACTAAGAAGGGAAGATAGCACATACAGGTTCTAAGTAGCCAAAACTCTACTAGGAAACAAAATACTTATTGCGAAAAATGAAAATTCCTGTTGTCGCATATTTATAACAAAAATAAAACCTGAAGCTGAGTTCTTATCATCGATATACAGGACATGTTCTAAATCAATCCCTATAATTAAGAGTGGATCGATCAAACGCCTTCTGTCCCGATACACAGGTCCACTGATCTTATCAATTAATTATTGTCAATTAAATATCTTCTATACTGATGAAAAAATTCTCACGATTGAAGAGCACTACAATAAGTGGTTGAAAAGGTATAACGTGGTCATCATATTTTTCTAAAAATGTACTGTGGACTTTCCACCTACTTACTGATCAGTTCAAAACCTGGTCATTTTTAGAGAATAAAGTCTGCTCTAAACGACACGTCAACATTAAGTATCTTAAGAAATCTCTGGGGCATAATGGCTAAATTTCCGATGTGTTTATGCATAAATCCAAATTCAAAGCCAAGAGTGGCGAATTCGAGTAGAATAATTTTCTAATACTTCGATAAATATAAGTTTTAATAAGATTACTACTTCACAAAAAATGCATTTTCATTTGTAACAGAACTTATGGCTGGACCAGGTTACTTAGATCTAGTCAAATTTACACTTTTTTTTTTTTTTAATATTGTCCATATAACTCAAATTCGTACTTACTAAAATGTCCTTTGACGTGGCTCGCGGGTCGTTACACTTCTGATTTGTAATAAAATCACCAGTGTACAGTATCCAAACGTATATTTCCATCTTCAATACTGATTTGACTTCTCCGACATGAATATATTCAACTACCAACACGTGTACAATTTCTTAAAATATCGATATTCACTTTGTATAGACGTTAATACATCACGAGATTACGAACAGTATAACTAGGACTTTACTGGAGCACGACTGTAGACAGAATGCCCGTTTTCTAATAATTTTGCTTAACAGCTTGACATTAGACGACACTCTCTCAATATTGAATGAATGAAAGGAACGAATGACGTGAGTGAACACGTGACGAGTGAACTGTCAAATAAATTGAATGACTGATATTACTTCCACAGTAAGAACAATTGAACATCTGAATTAAATATACTTTAAAGTATCGATACAATATGTAAACTCATTATAATTAATATAAATTATTTCAATTTTTAATACTAAATTTGATTACAATATACAATTTTGCCTTTTAAATTAACGAATCACAACACTAATATTAAAAAGAGGAAAGATTTGTTTCGATTGTTTGTTACCATTTAACTCAAAAACTACTCGACCGATTTTAAAAAATCATTCATCAATCTACATTATCAGCGAGTAACATAGGCTACTTTTTTGTTTATGTGTTGCACCCGTGCGAAGCCGGGGCAGATCGCTAGTAAGTATGTTTAAACATGTATAGCGTGGCCATAGCCAGGCCTTTGGGCTTGTATGGTGTTCCCACCACTGTGAGGTACACTTTAATGCTAATTGTATACGCGACCCGATCAATATCTGCAGTGTTCTCAAGGTGACGTGACTCACGCGATATCGTTACACTTACATAAATCTTGCTTTTCTTGTACCGTATCAGCATATTGTTCAACAGAGTCGCTTCGTTCAGAAACATTAGTTCACCTGAAAAATAGACGATTTGTTTAGGTGGTTAGCCTAAATGCTGTTTAACATTTTAAATGACTGCACAGTTTGTTTTTTTTTTTAGGATAGGCGGACAAACGAGTCTGCGTTATTAACATCCGCAGCGCCAGAGGACTTGCAGATGCGTTGCCGGCCTTTTAAAATTCAAAAACGTCATTTTTAAACGGCCGCATATCTATAGACAAAAGTGGAAACACGCTATATAGCTGTTCCATATATGAATATAGCTAGCCATACAACGTTTAACGTAGCCAGGCGAAGGGAAAAACAATAACAGAAAATAAGCATATCAAATAATCAGTGAAAACATACAGAATTCTATTCCAATGACAATAAGAGCGAATTCCGTGTCCCCTTATTTTTTTTTCCTCTGAATTCCCGCGCATCGAAACCAAATGCTCCGGTATAATTGGTTGCGGAGCTTAATAGGGGTCAAGGAAATTCACACACCTAACTATTTATGATAGCTCCAATGGCCCAGTGGCTGCTCATCAAAGCGAAACACATTAACTAGTGGCCTACTGTTAAATATCCATGTAAAATAAACAATGTTGAATGTATTTATTTCTATTAATACATTAATGAAGTACAATAACAATAAGAGTTACTACTGTATAAGGGTAATATAACTTTCGAAAATGTAACATGTAATAGTTGTAGAAAGCCGGAACAAAAACTAGCAATCCAAATTAAAACTATAAAATATAGCGTGGCGAACTTTTCTATATACATACTAAAGATTTTAATTTTCTATTGCACTGCCTACACACCATTTACCTAAACGTACCTAATATACCTCACACAGCGAATTTTTCTTAAATCTCATATTAAAAAATCAAACTGAAAACTGAATGTAACTAAAATGGTCTTATTGGTTAATACTTAGTCTCAAACCTAACCACCAGCAGGGATTAAAATCGCAATAAACATCACTTAATTAATTGACGACCTCCAACTCATTTGACGGGCTGAGATATTACCTACCATCAAGTGAACCTCATGTTCGTCTGTCGATATGTAACATAAAAAACCTCACTTGGTTTTATCATCCAAAGACCACATATGATGAACAATGATGCGCTTAGGAGATAACAATATTATATTTACCTTTTTTTTCGAGGGGAATGCGTTTGCGCCCTGGGAGATATTATGCGGGGGAGTGTGGGACTCAACCTCACCCGGTGTGTCTCTCTAGTCAGAGAACCGGGTGAGTAATACCCACTAAACCCCTCTAGACCCTCAGGTCTCGCCGTCGTGGGGCCCACGGGATAACCTTTCGTATTCAATCCGGGACCCCGGCGATTTGCCACAGCTGGCACCAACAGATTGGATTTACTTCTGTGCTCTTCTTCTGATTCTTCTTCTGCGCTCTCCCCTCCAATATTGTATTAACCTATACAGATACGTTCTAGCACACCTCAATACTTACAATTATCGTCAACATCTTTGGTAGGGTCGCCGGCTGGGAATATATCATCGAAGCTGACGACTCTCTTGGGATACTTGTTGTCGACGGGGTACACATCCGCCTCTTCTCCCATGAGCTCATGCAGCCGAGCGAGGATGAACCCCTCGCTGGGCTCCCGGACCCAGACCATCTGCTTATCGATCGTCATTATCGCCTGGAAATAATTTAGACCTGTATTACATACATAGCTCATTGTCCTTCTAATATACTACGTATTATAAATGCGAACGTTTGTAAGGTAGATTGATGGGTGTTTGTTACTCTTTCTAGAGGTGGGTCGTTGATGGTTTTTGTGTTAACGAAATGAAACTGTTAATTACAAACTGATAACCTGTTAAAAATGCAGCTAATTTTATTAACAGTTAATAAATTCAACTGGTTTTGCATTAAATAAACAAGCTGCTTCGAATGATGTTAGCGACTACGTGTTGAATGTTCGTTGAGCTAATCCGCGCGTTGCGTTCGAAAATCGTTGAATGAAACAGTTAATATATTTAACGGCATTTTCGGTAAACGAAAAGCAGCTAATTCGCTATTAGAAAAGCGGTTTAAAAAAGCTGCTTGTTGAATTAACGCCCACTCCTAACTCTTTCACGCAAAAACTACCGATCGGATGTTGATAAAAGTTACAGTAATAGAAACAGAATAAAATAAATATTTAAGGGGGCTTTAAAATTTCAACAGTATATCACGGTTCATGAGATACAGCCTGGATACAGACGGACAGACAGTGGAGTCTTAGTAATAGGGTCCCGTTTCATCCCTTGGGTACGAAACCCTAAAAAAGGTTAATTTATCATGCCTATGGTTTCAGCTTAAAGTATAAAAAGAAAGAATAACAATAACATTACATAATAATTTTATATTACATAATAATATAAGAGTAAGCCACTCGCAGGTGCTCGCAAGTTGCAATAGCTAACGCACACTCATAGTACTATGTTAGGGCTGCCAAACATATGAAATAATAAAAATGCTAGAAATTATGGTACACGATTGAACACACATGGACCATATGCTTAATATGATATGTCACTGATATTTTTTTAAAAGCAATATGATAAACCTTTTACACCTCGCGCGGCCAAATTGTTATTTTACGATCGTTTGTTGGATTCAAGTCGCGACCGCCAAACAACTGAGCCAATGAAACAATAGATGTTGAATACACAATTTATATTCATACAACTATATAATCAATATTAACTGTGTCCAGTTGTAAAGACGTAATATATCCAGTCGTGTTAATCTAAAAGCTTATCTATTGTTTTTAATTAATAGTTTCCATCTAGTTCTTGGTTAGTACTTAAAACCTAAGTGAATATTATATCTTCACTTAGGTTTATATATTAGCAGAGTTTATTGGCGTGTGCCACATAGCCACAATTAAATCGCCTTTGGGACAACCCTGCCGATTTTACAAAGTACGATATGATATTACGTGCGCATCATAATACCTTCGTCCCATTGTGGTAGATGCAAGTGATTACAGCTGTTAAACCGGTCTGCGAACAAAGAGGACGCGAAAACCTATTTATGATATTTTCTAGAGATGTTACCTATGTATGAATTGATTTATTTTAGCCTTATATTAATTTCTGGTTTTTGCCAGTTTGCGTTAATCTCGTATCTTTCACCCTGGTTTTATCCTCCTAGAGGATCCAAATAAAACTGTCGATTTTTAAAGCAAACAGTTGGGAAGATACCACCTGTGAATGTTATATCATTATTATGCAATTCACATAACGATGTTTGTGATCATTATATTACAATTAAAATAGACCTGTTTAGAATTAATAATAAGCAATCATACAGTTAAGTGTCACTTTGTTACTCACGTACAAGTCAGCCTTCTACACCTGTAAACAGACGTTCGTAGTTTTGACAGTAACGATTGTAACAATGGATACCTACACAACTTCAAAATAGGTTATATTAAAACAACAAGAAATTGTGTGATTGAAATTTCAAGTACGCGGTTGTCAAATAGGGTCAAATGGCAAATCAGCATACACTGTGACGCATAAATACACAACGCTGATTTTCAGTGTTCGCGTAAATTGTAAGCAATAAAAACAATAGTTCGCAATAAAAAAATAAGTAGTCTAGGTTAGGGTCGATTATAAAATGTATCTAGGAAACCGCACCGAGATCAGATAAAGTTATATAACACACACACACACACACATATAACATGTATTATTAAATATAACGTAATAAATTAACAGCGAAACGGAACACGCGGCGAGAACCGTGTTAGTTCGCTTTCGTGACGAATGACTGTGATATATGCTGTTGTGTAATTGATACGGCTTAGATTGAGATAGCGGGTTCTGTAGTTTAATGAATGTGAAAGTGAAGCTTACTGTTTTATATAAATAAATTAGCTAAACAACGGGTTAGAGAAAACAAAATCGAAAGTTTATCCGTACTCCTTAGAATTAGGTGTAGGTAAATCGCTAAGGCAAACTTCAGATAAATATGTAAGGGCAAATTCAATGTCAAGACAGCTAAAAGTAATTTATTTATTATTAATATTGTATTTTATTAACGCGAGTATCACACATTTAAATAAAATACTGTCTGTATACCGGATTAAAACGCGATTTATTATGTATACTGTTTAAATTATTTACCCCGACTTTTCAGCAACCGAAGTCACTGGCAGACAGAAAGATGACGATAATTTAAACAATATAAATAATAAATCGCGTTTTAATCCGGTATACAGCATTTTATTTAAATTATTTATTATCGCTAACAAACTCGATTTATAATTATTACTAAGGTACATAATTAATAGGTAGGTCAGAATTACTAATAAAAAATATATAATAAATCTAATAAAATTATCGTACTATGTCATGTCAAAGATAATTTGCGTATGCGCCGGTGCACAAAAAAATTCGATCGTTAATTTAATTCCACCCCATTACGCGGAAACATTGCACATCGAATACAATATATCGGATCATTCTAGCAAAAATATTATATGGTATTTTAACAAAATTAACGGAACTCCAAATAAAGTAGTCCGCATGACGCCGGCTGCTTCGGCCGCGGCGCACTCGTTCCGCTTGTGAATCCGGAAATAAAAATTCAAACGCGCCCGCATCACGCTTAAAACAAAACAACTGCCTGTTGATAAACAAAAACCAGACGTGTTTAAGTGTGTAACTGTATGAATAGCTGCGTAACGATATGGGTACCCTGAGGATACAAGGGTACTTCACGGTTTCAGGGGCATGTATGGTGACGATGAGTCATCTATACTAATATTATAAGATTTGTTTGTTTATTACGATTTAACTCAAAAACTACTCGACCGATTCTAAAAATTATTTCACCAATTGAAAGCTACATTATCAGCGAGTAACATAGGCTATATGTTATTATATTTTGTGTATATAACATATACGTATACATTGCACCCGTGCGAAGCCGGCGGGTTTTGTCTAGTATAAACTACAGTATTGTCAACCCATTACGTCCCAAGTACTAAAAACATTGGTTTTATTTATAAGAAAAAGTAATATGTTATTTTTGTATATAATACTATTTAGAAGTTTTTGATGTACACTGAAGTATATTTTTCTTTTTTTTTGATACATTTGAACGCGATCGCACCTGATGGTAAGTGGTGATGCGATCTAAGGAACGGCACGTCTGTCTAGCAGAAGCCTATTCCCTGGCCTTAAATATACCCAAGTAATAGTGTTATGGAAAGATAAAAGCCGTAGAATCCATTATTTCTTAAAACAAATGCTATTCTTATCATAAGTGATCAATATATGTATAATTATGATGATATGATTCCTAAAAAAAATAAAAAAATAGTGTAAATACACATTTTAATTGTATAAATAGAAAAACAAATACAGATTGCCTAGGATAGGACGGCAGGAAGAAATGAGTGAATAGTTTAATGATCATCAGAAACGACCTGAAGATCGTAATGACTCTGATAAAAACAATAGAATGATTTATGAGATCCGACAACAGACTGTTTAACATTGAAATCAGGCCGAGAAAATTGCTCGAAATCACGGCGCAAGCGTACACACAAACGTAATTTGAATAGCGGAAATAAATGAACAAATTTTCTCTTGGGCATTGTGAAAGTTAGTTTAGAAAAATTAAATAGGTATCAATGGCGAAGAATGGTAATTTTCCAAAGGTACGGCGTTCCAAAAAAAACTGGCCAAGTGCGAGTCGGAGTCGAGCACTGAGGGGTTCCGTACAAACTTTTACTTAAGTAATGATTTTTCAAAAAAAAAAAATACATATTTACGGTTTTCGTTTACCTGTGCTACATGACATAGCTACATGCCAAATAATATTGTCTTTTATTAACGCGAGTACACATTTAAATAAAATACTGTATACCGGATTAAAACGCGATTTATTATTTATATTGTTTAAACTATTTATCCCGACGTTTCCGATGCTTTTCAGCAACCGTGGTCGCGGGGAGACAAAGATCGAGTGTCAAAATATGCTGTATAAACGGAGTATAAAACGCCGTATCTTTTGATTGCGTCGACTTACAAGTTTTTGATATTAATTTCAACTTGATACCTCCACGCGTTCCTGACAAAAAGGGTCTTGAGAGACGGACGGACAGACAGACAGACGGACAATAAAGTGATCCTTTAAGGGTTACGTTTTTGATACAGAGTACGGAACCCTAATCAGCAAACAATGCTGCAAACTTTCATTCTTGTGCGATGGAGACCCTAAGTAAAACGACACTGTCTTTATATAATACATTATTTATTAGCTTAAAAAGGTATATAAAGGGAAGCCGGTAAGATCAGCTTGTTAAAACTCCTCGCCACAAGTTTCTTTATTTTATGAATCAACGCTGAAAATCTTATCAAATTTATTTTATCAAGTGATAAATCGGTGCGATAAAAGCGTTTCTTAGGAATCGCTGCGCCAGACTATTATAAAACAATATAATATTATAATGGTGTTTAGTGTTTACATAACTACTTCCTTTAGTTAGTGAGAAATCGGGACATTACTGTACGAAAAATTTAATAGGTACCGTGTGACAGATACGGTCTACGGATGGGGCTTAGAACGTCGAATAATAAATAAATAATATGTAGGTACTCAGATTTTTTATTTTTATTTCATCATATTAAAAAAGCGGGAAATAATTTAGATGTTTTTAATTCGAAAAGCTTTCAATTTTTTATGCGTTGTTACATATAGTAGTCGTTCATAGGTATAATAGTGTATCATTTAGAATCTAAATTTTAGATTGTGTTAGCTGTAGTAAATATTACTACGACATGCAGGGAAGTGGCAAGTACCTACTTGTGAACAGTCGCGGGACCACGATACAAGCCCAAATGCCTGTTTTGCCTTATTAATACATTAAAAAGAAATATAATAATGTAATTAGCCATATATAACTTATACGATTACGTAATTATATAAGTTATATAAATATATAAACGTGACGTATTATGTTAAAATCGGCAAGACGGGCTTTTGGGCTTGTATGGTAATCCCGCCACTGCTTGTGAACCGACATGGTTGCATACTAATAATTCGTGATTACTTCGAGTTGTACTAGTACTTCTAAGATCTTTTCCATATACTATAGCTGCATTTATATGTATAATATGTAATAAAGAATAAGAACTGAATGTGGGTACATCGGGTACGGGCCTAGTTGCTATTATTTAATTATTCAATATTACAAATATAATTGTGATATAAAATACATCAAAGTACAACTATGCGTTGAAATCATCAATAAATAAGCATTATAATTATAAATCCATTTTTTTAGTTTCCAGAATTTTTTAAATAAATTGAAAATGGTTTTCAAATGAGGTTTTATCAGCGTAATTAAAATGTACCGATATACGCTGATAGCTGTGAATAAATTACTTCCGTGATTCTACTGCAATCACGTTTAATGTTACCGACAGATATTCCATGCAGGTAATGTGTAGTTTTACTTTAATTAACTCACTGATTTTTAAATCAAAGAATAACTTACTTAACCGCCAATTGCCACAAGTTGAGTTACTTAAATATTTTCTTTATTAGCTCTTGCCCATTAAATTCCCCGTGCTAATTTCTCTATAATCATCAGCCGGCCTAGTATGACAACCACGACAAAATTTTGTCGACCGTTTTCTCGTGTTTTAATCGATCTCTTTATGTCTTCCGGTTCTAACATGACACACGTAAAACTTGACTTCTAATGTCAAAAGTAGAGATATTTGTCGATCGAGATGTCTATCAAAATCGTCGATGTCAAGATCTAATATATCGAGATATCTTATATTTTAGTTTGTATAATATAATTTTAATATAATAAAACAACCTCAACCAATTGGTAATAAATTCATGATATCTTTTTTTCGTTCACCTATTTCTAAGTTCTTTTGTTTTAGTAAACAATGATTTAATTGCATAAATGTCGTATAATACCCACGCCTTCCCGTCGTTCACGGTAATTAGATGATTGTCGGAGCGGCCTTGGCAATACCTATTCATAACAATGACTATACGAGGGTGTTATGGCAATGCGTTGGAAATTAATTACGTGTTCTATAGACTATTCAAAAAATGTATAGGGAAAATATAGTCATGGAACAAGATGGAAAGTACTCATAATTATTATTTTTTGCTAACAAACTACATATGTATAAAACAAATTCCTAACATCTATGCTCTAATTATTAATTCTAAGCTTTGCATTTTGTTACCCGAGATTTGGATTTTAAAAAGGCTAATAATGATTATAAAGGCTTTAAAGTAATTTATATAATATTATATCTATTGTTGGCGTTAAAAGCGCTGGTACTGGGTTTGAGGATTGAAAAAAATGTTTAAGAATTCGGAAAATACTTGTAATCGTTAAGAATCAGTGACAAGAAGAGAAATCGAAATCTAAACAAAGAACTATTATAATAATAAATTGTATAAAAAGGACATTATGTACAAAATAGTTTTTAATATATATAATGGAGGGCAATAATATAGCCAAGGAAAGGAACTCATGGACATCCGAAATGACCGAGAAAAAGAATTTGAAAAAGCTGTTTCGAGAAAAACGTATAGTCGTTATATACATATATAAAATGTAATTTATTGCCTCTAGATTGAATTATCGATGCCCGGCCGAATACAACAATTCTTTTGCAGACGTAACTGCCTCTAAAATTCTAGAATCCGTCGAAAACAAAAAATAGTTTTTTTCAAAAACTCTGACTAGATGTAACTCGGCCTTTGACGAGTTCTTTACCCAATCTCGGAAGACTTCATATCTTTAGGTATATTTATGAAACATTTAGTACAAGGTACATTCTTTCGAAGGTAAAGTTCGTTCAATGTGTCATAACCGCGAACAACAAAAGGCAATATCACATCCGCAGTATCACCAAGTAAATAACTTCGAAATTGTATAGCTGTTTAAAGGTTTCAACGCAAATCAGTTCCACAATTCACGGAGGCGTGTGACCCGACCTGATGACCTCAAAATGGCTTTCATCCAAATTGTAAGTCGTGTCACATTTCCTATGAAATGGAATTATTCATTTATTCGGACCTAACCTGTGATTTACTTGTTTGATTCTTATATCAAATACAGAGATATCGATAGTGATATCTGCTTTTATCTTCCAACGATCCGCACCGACTTCGCACGGATGCAATATAGATGTACTAAACACAAAAATAAATTAAAATCGGTCGAGTAGTTTTTTGTTAAATTGTGAGTTGTAACAAACAAGCAAACAAATCTTTCCTCTTTATAAGATTTGCTTAGCACTGTTGAAGATGTGCTCAAAAAAAAAATCTGCACACTACATTGGTGGAATCGCATATCGTCGTTGCGATTTTAAGACCTATGTGTCACTTTTGGCAAAATCACTTTTTTAAACCAGACCATTCTACATTTTGCATCTCTATCGAATGCAAACTCTCATCTGTATACGACGTTTCAATCGTATTTTATTTACCAATTTCATCCTATGTACCTACTTGCTAACTAACTTGCTATTTTTTTTTACAATGATACTAGTTTTGCTTTCAGTTAATAATAGCAAAGAAAAAGCAGGAGATCATGTGGCTGATACCTGTATTTTCATTGTAGTTGGTTTTATTATATTTTTTTCACTAGACGGTTTTATCGATTTTCTCATAATATTGATTTTTGCACATAAGAGGTATTAAAGTCGCAACGACGACGATATAAACCTCCATTGTACAACGAACCCCCCCGCTTTCCCCATTCCCGAAGCACAGTTTTTGCGTCTCGGTTTCAATCCATGTAATTCCGAATGCACGAAGAATAGAACGACAACTCATAACCGTGTCGAACAAAAATAATTAATTATAACATATGTACGTCTAATGGCACATTGCACAGATGTTGGTATTAACTCTTAAGTACAATGTCTAAGATAAATGTACAATGAATCATATAATATGAGTGCGTCAAGTACAGCCGTTTCGTCAGTTAATAGTTGACAAACAAAGGTTTTATACACGACTAAAAGCATGTTTATGTCTTGATAACATCATAGAAGCAATCTTTTACATATTCCAAGTATTTTTTTTAGATTACATTAATATTAATGTATAGGTTATATTTTAATGTATCTAATATTTAACAATTTATTTTTAAAGATTGGCCAGTTTTTCTTCAAAAATATTTCTTACACAACATAAATGACCTAGACTGGAGTGGAATGATATCTGACAAGTGACAAATGATACTGATAAAATATGATAATGACGGTTGTGGAGCACTCCCGTGAGTCAGCGCTCTGCTAAATGGCTATTAGACCTCTGGGGTCGCAGCGATTTGTACAGAACGGAATTAACTCAGTCTGCCTCTTACAAAGGAACGCAGACGATTGACTGACTTGGCCGAATACTCAAATGGACACTGTTAAGCAATACACCACAAAATAAAAAAATGTAAATTTTGATATTATATTTATATTTTGATACCAATCGTTTCTTTATGAGCTGAATTACATATTTCAAAAGAGATATTATATGTGTATCATTTAAATCGTTTTAATATCTAAAATATTGAAAGAACTAGTGGGCACGAAACCCTAACATATTTAGAGTATTTAACAATAATGCACTAAATTCTATTACTGTGATTGCTACCAAAAAAAAGATATACGAGTACATATAGTGTAATAATAATAATTACAAACTCAATTTTCTCAAAATGGCAACCATGTGGGTTGACACTGTATTGCTTAACAGCGTCTAAATGGTATACTGAAACTCAAATGGAGTTAAGGTTAATTTAAAGTATTGCGGTCCCTTTCATAAACATACATAATATGAAAGACAGGAACGTTTTAAGTTTTTTTATGTCAGATATCGACAGACGAGCATGAGGTTCACGTGGTGGTAGGTGATACCTCAGCCACAGAACATCAGTCAATGATGCGCTGTCGACCTACTTTTTTACTTCGAGCATTCGGAAATCCATAGAAGAAAATTATAAGCATGTGCTCCCGGTGGGAATCGAACCCACGACCCATCGATGCGCACGGCAGGTGTTCTACCGAACGCGCCAACGAGCCCGTCAAAAAAAGTTCTTTTGTCAGAGTTTGAGTATTCCGGCTTTATAGTAGACATTTCTAAGCTTTATTCATGTGCATTCACGCTTTTCCATACTTGACAAGCGTCGTTCTCAATCATAAAACACAATATGTATGTTGATATATTTCTAAAGATAATCACAAATGATGAAAATTGTTATATTTATAATTGGAAAATCGCCCCGGCTTCCCACAAAAATGTAATGTAATGTAGCCTATGTAACTCGGTGATAATGTAGCTTTCTATTGGTGAATTAATTTTTAAAATCGATCCAGTAGTTTTTGAGTTAAATCGTAACAAACAAACAAATCTTTCCTCTTTATAAAATTAGTATAGATTAGTTGATAAGATTCCTTATGAAAAAAATACATAAGTACCTATAGGCAATTTTTATAGTGATTGGTCTAACGCCGTTGTGAGTTTAGTGATCCATCTATTTTTATATATACTGATGATTGCTGTATGTTGAACATATACGCTAAATGACAGCAATTATTGCTATGAATAGCTCTTAATAAGAGCATTTTCTAACCTACCTTCTAGAAAATTGACTAACCTTAATTCACTTACCCCAGTTACGCCAGTCGATAGCCTGAAGCTAAAGCGGCTTATGGGATGATTTAGGTCATTGGGAACACGATCTAGGAACACGGCAGGTTCTTATGTAGCTTCTACATTAATATATTATCTAACAATAAACTCAATTAGACGAGTAAAGCTGTTAATGTTGCATAATTAAATTGAAGCAATAAATGATAGTGTATTTTTTTTATTATTGAAATAGGAAAGCGTTTGTTTGCGATCACACCTGCCGGCCTTGCATGACCGTCACGAGATATGTCGCGGACGAGAGAAGACAAACTAAGATGTAAGATATCTCGATATATTATATCTCGACATCGACAATTTTGATAGAAAAGATATCTCGATCGACAAATATATTATTTTTGATATTAAAAGTCGAGTTTTAAGTGTAGTTGTCATGTAAAACACGGAAGAAATAAAGAGATAATCGATTAAAACACGAGAAAACGGTCGAGAAAATTTTGTCGCGGTTGTCATGCTAGGCCGGCTGATCTTAAGTGTTGATGCAAACTAAGGTGGTAAATCACGCTTGCCTATGAAAAGCCTATTTACCCTTGA
Organism: Anthocharis cardamines; assembly: GCA_905404175.1. NCBI lineage: Eukaryota > Metazoa > Arthropoda > Insecta > Lepidoptera > Pieridae > Anthocharis > Anthocharis cardamines. Next base: position 10,181,759 of record FR989962.1, on the reverse strand, counting down.
CTTGAAGAGCCCAATATTATAGGTTTCTGGAAAAACAGACGACGGTAGGGAATTCCAATCCTTGGCTGTTCGCACTATAAAAGAGGAGGCACAGCGTCCTGTACGAGCTTTCGGTATCGACCAAGTAAGGATGGTACCCCTCCGTACGTCTAGATGTCCGATGAAGAAAAGGAGATGGTGGAATGAGGTGGTGAAGCTCTGATATACATTCACCGAAATGAAGTCGATGGTATTGTAAAAATGTATTTTAATTTAAATACCTCTAAATGAAGAATAATGAAGCAAATATACCATTGTAAGTTACAACCGAATCGAATAGTTAAAAATTATGACACTGAAGTATTGCGAGCGCATTATCTTATCACGTACCTACAAGGTAGAGACAAAGAATTCTTAATTACATTTTTGGTGACTAAATGCCTCATATTTCTTTAAATATATTCAGTGCGAGCTGATTGATAAATTTAGAATTATTATGACATGTAATAAGTCACTTAATAGTAAATCTATATACATACTAGCGAGTTAGCGACCCGCCCCGGCTTCGCACGGGTCTAGATTTTTTGACAAAAAAAGCAGGGGTTTTATGTATTTTTAATGCCACATTATAAAAAAAAAAATTTAAGGGTGAACAAACCTTATCACTTAGGGGTATGAAAAATAGATAGTAGCCGATTCTCAGACTTACTGAATATGCATAAAAATATTCATGAGAATCGGTCGAGCCGTTTCGGAGGAGTATGGCAACGAAAACTGTGACACGAGAATTTTATATATTAGATAATAAAACTGTAGAGGTCGAATGTCTGTACATAGAAAAAAAATGCTAAAAACCGAGTCAGGAGTGTGTAAGAAGAGAAATAGAACAAAGCCAGATTTTTTTTATTTTTTGTTTCTCTGTCCGTCTGTTTGTACGGGCTTATAGGTAATATAATAATAATAATCGTACATCGTCATATAGTCAACGTTGAATTGTTTGTTTAAATGGCACTATTCCTCTTTATTTTTATTTAAGGAGGACAAATGAACCTGCGGATCTTACTATAATACATAAGCACCCGCAATAATAAGAGTAGCAAATATGCTTCCGGCTTTTGTACCAGGGATACGAGGGAGTATATATGATGACAAGGGTGAAAGCATTAATTTAGCACGCAGTTTGTATTTTAAATAATACTGAGTTTAAGGAAGACTTTACCTTTGATATTTGAAACTCCATCATTAATACATTTGGACAAGACTTTAAGTTTGATAGTGTACACTAAAGATATCTAATGGTTCCGTATAAAAAGTAAATTATCTGTCTGTATGTGTCATTTTAATTGAATTCCCAAGAACTGGGGTAATCGTCAAGCTAATCCGAGGACACTAGTTCGAGGCCGCACGCAATAAATGCCATGCGCGTTCCTCTCAATGACACATTTTACAAAGTAATTACTTTAACTGAAATAACGGGAATCGAAAGAGGACAAAGCTATTTTTAAAAACGATCTGCTGCTAAAATTGGTGTTTCATGCACTGCGCTTTCCCAAAATATCATATCAATTTTTATTTATGTATTAAGATATTGACATTCATCGCGAGGTTCACTTGAAGGTAGGTTATACCTCAGCCAAAGAACATCAGTCACTGATTCACTCTCGACCTACTATTTACTTCGAGCATTCGGAAATCCATAGACTGAGACCGAAATGCGCAATATGCACTTCACGATTTTTCCATCGATGAACAGTGGTTCGTTACCCGGTCGGAATTTCGATATTCCTCCCATCCGATCAATGCCCGAAGTTACCAGACGTGGTGAAAACATGCTTACAGAAAATTATAAGCATGTGCTCCCGGTGGGATTCGAACCCACGATCCATCGATGCGCACGGCAGGTGTTCTACCGAACGCTTCAATTCGCGCAATTGACTTCAAAATGAATACATAAAACACGCCAAGCGTCAAACGACTTCATCTGCACCATTTTTTAGCTCGCGATCAAATTAATTAGTCATACCAATTAACACGTAACAAGTTTTTCAATACGTAGATTTGAACGTTCTTAACACGCAACTAGTTATGTATTACTGGATGTAATCGTTTTGTCATAAGTGTTTGGCTATTTATTTATATTTTTTATGGATAGGCAAACTCGTCGGGTCAACTGACTGCAAGTGATCACAAGCGTCCATAAGGTTCAACACCTGAAGGTTTACAGATGCGTTGCCAGCCTTTCTTCTTGAAGGCTCTTTTGTTTTTATAGTTCTGATTATAATAACAAAAGGAAAAAGTAGTTTACTCTTGGTAAAGATTTACGGTCTTGTTCATAATCGTAGTATAGGTAAGCTTGATATAGTTAAAATATGTTTTGTCTCGCTCTATCGAATATAATAATAAGCCTACGGAACGAAACAAAACGTATTTTAACTATATTAAGCTTATAATACCTTTATGAAGAAGACCGTTAGTTTTTTGAAGATCTTTTACTAAGGTTCACCACTATTAGTCACCTTATGGTCATTCTATCAACGAAGACATCCAGCTCCAGCAGCGAGATCCATTTTTATTATTAACACTAACTTCACTACCACAATGATTCCAAAATGTACCATGTAGACTAGATGGCCGCAGTGCTAGCCATAACGCTTCGCAACGGCATATCGGAGTGGAATTAAGATTATCAAAGTTTCGGCATTTTTAAGAAAAATCTGTGGACCAAAAATTATCCGGCTTCGAAAAAATACACCAGTTTGCTAAAATTTATTTAGACATAAAAAAAAATTCAAATCGGCCAAGAGGTTGCTGAAATGCCATTTTAGTGAACTTTTATCACTTATAAATAGTCCTTCATCAACCGCCTTGCCATCCAATTCAAATTCAAAGTTGTGCTCAATGTCTTGCAACCATCGAAGATAGCCACAAAAGTTAGAGTTATCTGTTAGCTGTTAAGCATAAATAATATCGGTCCAATCAGATCTGCCAAGTTAAAGTGAGCTGAATTTAGAATGCAAAAACACGGAAATAACAATGCGACTAATGGTTTCCATTGAATCTGATGATGGGATTGAAACGTAGTCATAGGCAACCTTATGAAGTTGTTTGATTTTAGACAAATAGTCACGTAATACTACCCTATAGTAATCCAAAGCTTATTTAAAAAAAATCTATATTGTGTTCTTGTTATTAAAGTCCTTTAATATCAATCCCATCTATTAGAACGTTATAACAAGATGCAAAAACTACTTAAATAATCAGCAGGCAAGTCAAAGATGGTTATAGTTTGCCCTTCTAACAGTTAATTAAAGCAAGTCGAAGTTTAATGACATCGTAACTACATACTTAGTGACCGTTCATTGCCAAGGATGAACCGTATTTGGTCAGCGAAACCAGTTTGTAATGTTGGTCATTCAGCGGTTTAATCGAAGCAATCGCGGAACGGTTCTTAAATATAATTATATAAACTCGTTTAGACCGGCTTCCTTGGCTTGGTGGTCCATTTAGCAGCATTTAAAGTCTCGTGTTAAAATTCTAGGGAAATATAATATTATTATAAATCAACAACAAAATTCTGAATTCTAATGAAACTCCTGAAAAAATTTTTGTGAAACAGCCAGAAATATATCCGTCTCTAGCTTAGAGGTCTTCTTGAACGGAAATTGACTTTCACACAAATTCATTTAATATTTTGTCTTTTTTTTACGCGAGTATCACACATACAAATTCATTTTTAAAATTCGAATTTCATAGCCAGGTTAAAAATTTAAACCATGATTTTTACCGATCAGATTTAGATAAGATAAAACCTGTTTAACGATGTATAAAGATAAGATTCTTGGGATCCTACATAAAAATAAGACGAACCTGAATATAAAAAAATATATTAAGTAAACTTATAAATAAAAATTACAAAATTTCGAAGAACATGAAATAATAATTTAACTTTAACTTTAGAAGACTTTTATTTTAGGGTCAATATGCCTACCTAAATATAAGACAAATTTATTTTTAAAATTCGAATTTCATAGCCAGATTAAAAATTTATACCATGATTTTTATCGATCAGATTTAGATTAGATGAAACCTGTATAAACATAAGATTCTTGGGATCCTACATAAAGATAAGAAGTACCCAAATCAACACAATTGCTCAAAACTTGTATTTCATTCAACTATGTTTTGTTGCAACTGGGACACTGAAACTTTTATATCATATTTTTGGAACAAATGAAGCTATCAAATAACAAAGCCCAACACAGCTTTCTCTTTTACATTTTACAATAAAAGTTCTTTGCCAAGGTACTATTAACATTGCTCGTTGGCGCGTTCGGATCAATGGGTCGTGGGTTCGAATCCCACCGGGACCACATGATTATAATTTTCTGTCTTCCCCACGTCTGGTAACTTCAGGCATTGAACGAGTGGGAGGAATATCGAAATTCCGGGTAACGAACCACCGTTAATAGATGGAAAAACCTGTTAAGAAGTGATATTGCGCGTTTTGGTTTCAACCTATGAATTTCCGAATACTCGAAGGAAAAAAATATGTCGACAGCGCACCTGACTGATGTTCTGTGGCTGGGGTATCACCTACCATCAAGTGAACCTCATGCTCGTCTGTCGATATCTAACATAAAAAACAGTTATTAATAGCATTTAGCGTTTTTTTTTTTTTTTTTTTTTTTTTTTTTTTTTTTTTTTTTTTTTTTTTTTTTTTTTTTTTTCGTGGGGAAATCATCAATGATACCCGCTACTCCGGGGGGAGCAACGGGTTATGTCGGACTTCCGCAACCGGACTCCAAAGAGTCAATGCGTCACGGACCTACCGACTAAAACCCCACGGTGGCCGTCTTCGGCGCAAGAAATCGGAGGGCCCCGGGGTCTCCAAAGAGGAACTCTCACGGTGCCCCCACGCGCGCTCTGCTGTTCACTAGCACCTCTCGGGAAAGAATATTCTTTCCCGGCACAATCTCCGTACTACGGCAATACGCGGCCTACGTCATACCGTCCTCCCCGGGTTGCTATAAGAGCACACGCAGCCCCCACCACATGTACTCAACAACACCGAGGGCAAGGGGGCTTAGGTCATAACAGGACCCGACCGCCCCTGCGGCGTACTCTGCGACGGGCAGGATTCTCCCGCTCCCTGTCGCGCTCAGTGCTTTCCTTTTGCGACATCACAACATCGCAAAATGAAAGCACCGCTCTCCACGCTCTCTCACTTCCAACCATGTTTCGCAACAAGCTTGGAAGGGAGAGGTCGCCTCCAACAATAGCGCAAAGTGCGCCGCGCTCGTCAATCCAAGCTGGGCACACCTCCAATGTGTGCTCAGCAGAGTCCATCGGACTGTCGCAGTGATGGCAGGCAGCATTTGGCTCCCTTCCGATTCGACACAGATATCTGCCGAAGCATCCATGCCCCGTCAGAATCTGCGTCAGGCGGAAGGACAGAAAGCCGTGGCGCCTCTCCATCCACTGGTCAAAAATCGGCAAAACGGCACGAATGGTTCTTAGACCCCATTCGGTATTTGCCAACCTCCTAGCCCATGCCTCCATAGCTTCTTTACGAAGCCGAGTCTTCCTCGTCTCGATCTCAATGGGAGCTAGCCGGAAGCCCCGGTTCCTGCGCACCTCCTCTCGCCAATGGAATAAGGATGAGAGGGCTCTTGCGTCGAGGTCCCAGGGTAGAGTCCTGGCTAGCACACACGCTGCATCATACGCGACGGTGCGGTACGCCCGAATGACTCTGACTGCCATCATTCTCTGCGGCCTGCGCAAGAGAATGATATTCCGGCTTGTCAAAGAGTCAGCCCAGACAGGGGCCCCATAAAGGGCCATCGACCGCACAATGCCTACGTAGAGCTGCCGACACGAGATGTTCGGCCCTTTTAAGTTAGGCAGCAACCCGCCAAGAGCCGCCGCAACCCGCAGTAGTCGCGGTGACAAACGCTCGAAGTGAGCATGGAAGTTCCATTTGCCATCCAGCACGAGTCCGAGATATCTCATAGTCGTCTGAATAGCAATTGTAACTCCCCCAATAACAAGACTAGATCCCACTGGAGGTGCTTGCCGAAGTCCGTGAAAACACAGAGCTTCAGTCTTGTTCAGAGCGACCTCCAGCCCTAGCCGTTGAATCCGACCAACAACTTGGGCCACACCAGCGGTTGCTAATATGGCCGCCTCTCGGAAAGATTTCCCCCTCGCAGTGACGAGAGTGTCATCAGCGTAACAGGTTATCTCGACACCTCGGAGATTAGCTCCTCTTAACACCCAGTCGTAGCCAATGTTCCACAAGAGTGGCCCTAGGACCGACCCCTGTGGAACACCGCACGACATGGCTCGCCGCTGCCATCCCGATCTGCCGGGATACTCCACGAACCTCTCCTTAAGGTACGATTCCACAATCCTGCGCAGATAATGTGGCACCCTGTGAAAACGCAGCGCTTCCTTGATTGACGCCCAGGGGAGAGTGTTAAAGGCGTTGGCTATATCAAGTGATACTGCCAAAACGACATCCCCTTGAGCGACCGCATCCTCCGCAATTTTCTTAACACGCAGCACGGCATGTAGGGTTGAACGCTGACGTCTGAACCCAAACTGGCAATCAGATAAATTGGGTCCCTCACCCTCAATGTGCTCGACCAGACGACCAGCAATAATCCGCTCAAAGAGCTTGCTTATCTCATCCAGGAGCACAATGGGACGATACGCAGATGGTGAATCCACTGGACGTCCTTCCTTTCGTAGCAGGACAAGTTTCCCCGTCTTCCACTGACGCGGGAAAATGCCCTCTCTCAAGCAAGTAGTGAAGAGGGTTTGGAGCCTTAAACCCAACCACTCCATCGTCAGAGTCAAAATTCGTCCATGGATTCCGTCGAGTCCAGGGGCCGTGTTTTTGGCACGTAGCCGCAACAACGCCACACCAAACTCGACGTCCGTAACCGTTGGAACTGTGTCTGCCTCTTGCATAGCAGAGGTTGGCGCCATCACCGGTGGCGTATGTTCATCACGTCTGGGGAACAAAGCCTCAACCACTCTCTCAAGCAACTGAGGCTGGAGACTTTGCGTTAGTGGGGGTGCCCAGGAGCGAAGCTTGCACATCGCCATCCTATATGGCCGTCCCCACGGGTCGCTATTAAGAGTCTCCAGGAATACCTCACGTGCTTTGTTCTTTGCCTTTCTTATGGCAACTTTAAGCGCTTTTTTCTTCTCACGGTAGATCACATACATCTGATTTTCCTGCTCCTCGTCACGGTGGCGTCGCCGTCGAAGCCGGGCGTAGCGGCGTCTAGCCCTAACACATGCACGACGTAAGTGTGCTAGATCTTCAGACCACCAAAACACCTGCCGTCTGGGAGGCGGAGACCTGACTCGGGGCATGGCCGCATCGCAAATTTGCGACAGCGCCTCCCGGAACCAGTCCGCCTCAGCCTCAACCATTGACTCGCTCGACGCAGGAGCCCACGCCTGTACGATCACAGCCAGCTCCAACGCCTCGCGATCTAGCCGTTTCAGAGCCCAACGGGGATTGTCCCTATGCCAGGAATCCTGACTCGGACCGGTATGGGGTACAGAGAGAACGGAGATATCGAACCGGATATACAAATGGTCTGAAAATGTCTCAACGTTCTCAAGTACCCTCCAGTCTTGTACATAGCGCGCCAAGGAAGGGGAGGCAAACGTGATGTCCACAATGGATCCACCCTGTTGTCGCACGCACGTGTTCACAGAACCCCGATTCAGGACAACTAACCCGGTTGCCACTAACCACTCGTCCAGCATCGCTCCACGCGCATTAGTCGCAGGAGAACCCCACGCTTGTGACTTAGCGTTTAGGTCCCCAGCGAGGAGCACGGAGTGGTTATTGTTACGTCCGATTATGTTCTCCAACTCTGAGAGGAATCTCTCGAAGTCGGCCAAGGGTCTATTGGGAGAAAAATATACCCCAATAATCAAGGTATACCCCAACAGAGCAGCGACCCAACCTTGGCCCCTCTCCACTCTCTCTAGAGGAGGAATGTCAGCAGTTATCTGCATAACAATAGCCACAAGGGCGTCAGCATCCGCCACCCAATTATCTCGAGCGGGAACGAAGTACGGTTCCGCAACCACAGCAACGTCCACCAACCACTGCGCCATGCTCTGCACGAGAAGGTCCTGAGCCGCTGTACAGTGGTTAATATTCGCCTGCAAGTATCTTAGGGCCATACTAGTTAGAAGATACTGGCGCCATCTCCACATCCCGAACGACAGGAGGACGGGAACTCTGCTGCGATACAGCTGCAGCTCCCCGTGGTCTCTTGCTTTTCGGGTTGGCACAGGCCCTGCTACCAACCGCATGTTCTGAGGGCTTGCCAACATCAGCACACAATGTACAATTCGGCGTTGCCGAACAGTCCCTCGCCTTGTGTCCAATTCCACTGCACCGGTAGCACTGGCTGCTACGGTCAACCTCAGATGTACATTGTTCCCGGACATGCCCTAAGTGAAGACATCGGTAGCAACGCAACTTTCTTGGCTCTAAAAGTTGAATGCGTGCGGAAACCCACCCTACAAGGAGTCTCCCAACGCTCGTTATCTTCTTAGCCGCCGTTAAAGGACACTTTAACCACACTGTGCCTGTTCCAGCGTGGTTCCGGCGTATTGCGCCAGTCTTCACTGCCTCCGGGAGACATCCACCTGCCTTTGCAACAGCAGCAGCAACTTCCTCCGGAGTAATTGAGTCGTCTAACCCAGAAACGCGCATCTCGGCACATTTTGTCGGTCGGGCAACTCTGACTTCCTCTGGATTTAACGCCTCTCTAATCTTACCTCCCAGGGAGTCTGCCTTTTCTTCGCTGCACGCACCAGGCACCTCTATTATAGCTGCACCCGTTACGGCCCGCTTGAATCGGACAGAGTCTATGCCGAGACTAGCCAGGTCAACTCGGCTTTTTGCGTCGGCAATAACCTTGGCGTAGGTCACACCGCTCTTCACAGCCTCTGGCAGTAGTGTTAGTACTACTGCTGCTGAACGAGGAGAACGCAACTTCTTCGAAGCCTTCGATGTTGTAGGCAGCGATGTCTTCTTGGTCTGTTGCGACATAGTCTTCGGGCCAGAAGTAGAATTCGTTTTGCCTCGCTTTGCTACCGTAGACCACCCTTCGTCCGTAGACTTGGGAGCTGGAGGCAGCGGGCGTGGATCCATCACAGGTGCTTTTTGGGCATCCTTCTTATTCCTCTTCCTTTTCCCTCTTCTTCGGGGTCCCAAGCCCACTGAAGGGGATTCAACAGAACTAGTACATAAGGTTACAGGCACAGCTCGCTCTGGTGCCTTGGTTTCTCTCGAAACACTGGGCACAGTCGCAACTGCCTGAGCCTTAGGCCCATGCACTAGTGTGTTTTTAGCTTTATCCGCAGCAAGTGGCGGTCGAACACGGGTTTCTGGCAGAAGACGTGACTCAACAGCCTCAAACCGCGCGTTTACCATAGTTCCGATTTGGATCATTATTCTACGATCACGTTCTTCATCGTCACGCTTAGCCTCCTCACGAAGTGCCGTCATCTCCTTGCGGAGCTCTGCCATCTCCGTAAACATGCGGGCATTGATAGCCTCCACATGCTCACATTTTTCCTTTAAGCACCGTAGTGCCTCATCCTTCTGGGCAATTATACGCGTTAGCCTCACGTTCTCATCAGAGGCGGTTACTCTATGGACCCTATCACCCAGATCCTTAAGTCCCGACGCCGCATCCTTCAGGTATTTTTTGAAGGTGCCCTTTAAATTCTTAGAGCCCCGCTCGACCTTTTCAACAATAGCTACTAGCTGCAGCATTTCATCTCTAAGGCCTTGCGTGGACTCGTGACTCTCTGTTTCACCTACTGAGACGGAAGACTCACTAATACGTGATGCCCTCGTGAGGCGATACGTGTCAACCATATCAGCGGCTTCACGTTCAGCACGCTGCTCGGCCTCCACCCGCCGGTCTTCCCGCCTTAAATTTAGTAAGGATTTACGGGCCTTTTTGAGACCATTACTCTCTCCAATAGAAGGCGAAAGCCTTCCACGAGACTTGGGCACTTTCGGAGCAGTCACTGACTCACTACTTGAGGAGTCTGAACCCCGTCCAGTCCCTTCTACTGACCTCGCTCTCTTGTTTGCGCGCCAGAGCCGTCCTAAAGGTCTCCGAAAAGTCCCATCAACCTCTTTATCATTCGGCATAGCTGCCATATCTCTTAACTTGTCTTTCATCCCACTCGCTTCATCTTGTCCTCCTCGAATTTCTACAATCTCACTCACAACCTCACTCACTTCCATCTCTCCCTCTTTTCCTTCACCCACCCTCTCCTTTTCCAATCCTCCTTCTTCCGCAGCACGTAGGTTGCCCAACTCCAGAATACGACTGGGCTTATCCGAAACCGTGTCTCCGGTTGAACCGGAGGCATGGTTTCGCGCGGGATTACTCAGCTCTGGCTGATACCCGCCTGGAGTAGTTTTATCTGTAGTTACCTCCATGCCTGCTTTGGATTTTATACAGGGGGTAGCGCCCCCTGTAGCGCCCTAGGGACTGGTTACCCACCAGCCATCCATCCCATCACCGAGCGCCAGAGCTTAAGATTGGGGTTATTTCCGGGGTTTTCTTCCCTGTATTCCAAAAAGGAATACTAGCCCGTCCACAAACTTCTACGACAGGCTAGGATACCGCCTCCTCCTATAACTGCATCTCCTGGTCCCTATTCTGATAATAGGGTTACTGAGAGCAGCCCTCACGGTCCAATTCGCTTCACCCAAGATGCTGGATTGCACCCCAGGCTACTGAGCCCCCCCGCCACGACAAGGCATGGACCTTGGGGGGCATTTAGCGTGACCCAATTAAGTTCACGATGGATATATACTATATAGGCTGCGCTGTGACTGATCAGTAACCAGTTAGGCGACGAAACGGAACGGCTGTGAAATTTCCGCTAGCCTCATGTTTTTGCATTTCAAATGGCGCAATTTACTTTAACTACTTGTCATTTTATTGCATCACGAGGGAAACATTTTTATGCAATGTAAAAAGTAAGGTACGACAAGATGAAATCGCTTTCACATTTCCCAAATTAGGTTTTAGTTTTCTTTTCTCGAAATACTATTAGCTTATTATTTAAAATTGGCGAAAATCGCATCCAAATAATATGTTGTGTAGTTTAGATCTAAGCTTACTACACAGGCAGATGGTAATAGTGACTTCAAATTAAACTATGTAGGATATAAAGTACGGGCAAGCCTTTTTGATGCAAACCCACTTTCCTTTGATAAAATATCATAACATCACTAGAAGAACTTGAAAATGTTGAATGATTGCCTCGAAATCTGGTGTATAACCAAATATAACTACCAACCTTATAACTATTGTTTAATAAATAGAAACTTTAAAAAAAGAATACTATCCAAGATGGCGGCAATTGTCAACAAACAAGATTTTAATTCAAGTTGGGATATTACAATTGAAATCAATAAGGTTAAACAGTATCGCGCAGGTTAACGAGTAAATCATCGCGGGGAGTATCACGGCCGTATCAATTGATCTAGTCCCCTATGCGAGGATGTTAATGACGACACATGCAGAAATGACGCAGGTACAGGTGTAGTGATCCAATTTATCACTATCGAGTGAACCTCATGCTCGTCTATCGATATCTAACACGAGCAACACGCCCTGTAGGTCTATTATAAAAATGCGAACGCAACGAATGGAACGTAACGAAAGAACAACCAACTTCGTACTTTAACTTATTAAGAAAACATTTTCAATTCCAGTGACGATTATATTTACGATCATAGTAAAGTCAAACGAAAGACATGATGTCTAATTGTGAACGACCGATCGATCATCAGATTCGTAATAGGAAAATGTACGATCCGTCAGCCAAAATTTCGTATTTTATTTTGGTAATAGGCCTCCTGGCTTCCCACGGGTGCAATATAGATGTATAAGCCTATGTTATTCGCTGATAATGTAGCTTTCTATTAGTGAAATATTTTTTGAAATCAATCGAGTATTTTTTGAGTTGGTTCGTAAACATACAAAAATACAAATCTTTCCTCTTTATAATATTATAATGTATATATTGAAAGACAAGTCAAGATTATCGCGGGATGAGTCACACACAGCAGATTATCTTTTTAAATGCTATGTTAATATTATAAATACGCTATAACTCGGGTATTGTCTTTACGGCTAAACCGATTAAGATGGTTTAATATGGGATGAATACTATATTAAGCTTTAAAATGTTCTCGTAATATGGCGATAACAGGCGAAGTAATGAGAATATTGTCGGTTCGTACTAAGTGTAATTTTGAATAAAAAATATTATAATACTAAATTGCTTATTTTACGGATTGTAGGGGGTAGCATTAATTGCGTATTGAGATCTATAAACTATGAAGCGCAATATGCACATAGTAATTTGTTCTTATCGTAGATGTATGCAAATAAGCAATAGTAGCAAAATTTATTTTTGTCTTTTATTAACGCGAGTGTCACACATTTAAATAAAATACTGTATACCGGATTAAAACGCGATTTATTGTTTAAATTATTTATCCCGACGTTTCGGATGCTTTTCAGCAACCGTGGTTGCTCCTTTTGCTGAACCAGTCTCCTGCGACCACGGTTGCTGAAAAGCATCCGAAACGTCGGGATAAATAATTTAAACAATAAATCGCGTTTTAATCCGGTATACAGTATTTTATTTAAATTTATTTTTATTCAAAATAACACTTAGTGAGTTTTACTTTTGAACCCACGATATGTAAACCCCTATTAGGTATCATACGATACGTAGGTATTCCAACATAACATTACCACTGTAATCCAAAACATATAGTCCTAGGTTCAGACACCTTATAAATAGAATCGCCTAACGGCAAATGAAAGTGAGTTTGAAGGTCGTATGCCAAGAGATTACTCAACTAAATTTCAACTGTAAAAATGGCAACAAATCGTTGGTTTAAAGGTAAAAGTCACCAGCCGGCCTAGCATGACAACCGCGACAAAATTTTGTCGACCGTTTTCTCGTGTTTTAATCGATTATCTCTTTATTTCTTCCGGGTATAACATGACAATTACACTTGAAACTCGACTTTTAATATCAGAAATAGATATATTTGTCGATCGAGATATCTTTTATATCAAAGTTGTCGATGTCGAGATATAATATACTGAGATATCTTACATCTTAGTTTGTCTTCTCTCGTCCGCGACATATCTCGTGGCGGTCATGCTAGGCCGGCTGGTGTAATTTTGAATATAAATTAATTTGTATGTTATTGCTTATTTTAAGCGTACATTTACGTTAAGCACCAATTTTAAGTGCGTATTGCGCTTCATAGTTTTGTTATGGACCACAATACACAATTATTAGTGTTTTGTTAAAATAAGTAATAGAAGTAATAAATATTTTTATTCAAAATGGCACTTAGTGTGTTTTACTTTTGAACCAACGTAATACAGAAAAAAATATTAATAATTATTTGACAAAACTTAAAACTGAATTCAAACTTGAGCCATGTCTCGGAAAACCGATTTGTATCATCATGATAGCATTCGTAAACCATCTTATTCAAGTCTTGATGTGCTTCGAACTTCCATATCAATATTTAAATTACCGCTATCGTTATATCGTAAGATATCTGTTATCGATAGCGGTCAATATGCATGTAATAAATTATTCAAAGCTCTACTTACGAGTGTATTACAAACTAGTAACATGCCCGGGCTTCGCACGGGTGCAATGTAGATGGTCAAAAATTCTAAGCTATCCTATCTCTTAAGTTAAGGCCCAGACTGCTCACGGTGTGCCAATTTAATTTAAAATCGGTTAAGTAGTTTAGGAGTCCATCGCGGACAAACATGGAGATTTATATATATTAAGATTAGAAATATTCAGAGATAAAGACGATAAGTCAGTGCACACTGCGACCTGACTGTACTAGCATAGATTTAGTTATAGCTGTTGTCACGTCATGTACTGTGTATGTAAATAAACATTCTATGTATCTATAATAATAGTATTTGTTGTTGTTGTAAGAAGTCGGTATAAATTAAAGATGAAGCACCTAACTTTCTAGACATCTATTGTGGAGAAACTCTCGCAATTTGAGCACTAAAAGTTCACAGCACTGAGACATCATAAATTAAACATTTCAAAGAGGTCATGCGATGAACTCGCTCATAATTTACAGCAAATCTGTATTGGACCTTTAATTTTATTAAATTTTAATTACTTAAGTGCATACATTTATGATTGATTTAAATACTAGCATTAAGGCTTTGGGCAGGTAATTTTTTTAATATTGTAAAATAATTTATAAAAAATAAAAACATGCTTACACAGATTGAAACCTAACACATTTAATACATTTTCAAATCTAATTAGCAATATATTAAAATTGTCTTTTATTAACACAGATTAAAATAACTTTTACCGAATTAAAACGCGAACCAGAAAAAAGCCAACCAACAGATCCCTGGGAGTTAATACAAACCCTTTTGAAAATATTAGATTTCTTTCTTGATGGAACCCTGTGCCTTTATTATTGGCGTTGCAGCAAGGTGACCATGAAACGGACTGGATATTAGAACGAACGAACTACGAATTCGGTTTCACCGATACCTTATTCTACAGAGCTTTTTTCTTAGAACTTTTTTCAAGTTTCTCAAAATGGTTCAATCTTCTATGTGAGCACGTATACAGATCTATATAATACTGTAATCTCCAATGCAAGTTTATTAATAGTAATGGCAATTTGCGTTGCACAAGTTTCATCGGCGGATGTTCGACCGTTAGTGAAAGATAATCTAGAGCTGATTGAGCAATGAACAGCGGTATACAAACTTGAAGAGTGATTCAGTTACAACTTATTGATATACTAGAACGCGCCCCGGCTTCACACGGGTGCAAAGTACTATACACAAAAAATATTACTTGCTAATGATGTAGCTTTCTATTGGTGAAAGAATTTTTAAAATCGGTCCAGTAGTATTTGAGTTTATTCTTTACATACAAATCATACCTCTGTATAATATTAGTATAGTAGCATAGATAATATTTGGAAGTTTTGACAGGTAAATGTGATGCATTCATTGTTGTTATAGTTACTCTTCTGTTCTGTGGTTACTTGAGCCAATACAGATTTTATCTCTATGTTTAAATGTTTGTGTGAAGGAGAGTACACACCCATTGTGACACTAACATTTTGAAGTCCCCAGTGTGTCTTAAGACAGACATACTTCTGGGTCTATGTCATTCATTGTCTTTCTTTACAGGCAAGAAAAAAGAGCAACTATCAAATGGTTTTTTTTTAAATCTTGTTTCCCCAGTATTCGAACCCAAGACGTGTTTACCACGGAGGCGGTCACTCGCCAACATCTCATTTAATTAAATTTAAAAAAGGAAACTTGAAATATAGGATTGTGCTCCTTATTAATAATTTATTACGGGTCGTTTTCCTATGAAAGTATTTTAGTATTTTTTTTTTCACCGTAAGTTGTATTTTCTGATCAGCAGTCGCCTAAGATCTTATAAGTACATTCTGATTTTATGTATAATTGCCAGAAACTGCATCCTCTGAGGACAAACTAAAGTATGAACATCGCACAGGAAGCTTGTCTGCGAAAGGCTTTATTTAGATATTGGTTACACAGATTATTTCGTAAGCAGACACTTTGCAAGTGTACAACGTGAATATAGAAGAAGCCACACTGTTCACTAATAAGATCGATATTAGCTAACACAAACAGTCTCTGGAACTATTTGTTTATTATTTACTATAATGTTTGTTGAGGCACGAGCTTCAGGTATAGCAGACTAGCATTGATGCACATAGTTATAAAATAGGAATGTAATATTATGTCCCTGCAGATTCATATCAAAAAAATTACAAAAATTGAACAGTGTTTTTATAGGTATTGTTTCTAATTTTCCAAAAACATCAAAAAAATATGTATCCATTGAATGTAGAGGTTGCAATTCAATTAGTTTGCATAAATGTACCTCTTAAATATTAACAGGCGTTCGATTTTACCGTGACTATTAGAATTATAATTTCACTTTCTAAACAAGATTGAATATCTACTTATTCATAGGAAGTTGCGAAGTCATAAGATACAACAGTTTTAACGTTTTCATTTGAATTATCTCGAATTACTTTCACCCTCCAATAGCTAATTGCAAAGTCACCAAGTGGCTACAATGATTTGACTTCAACTTTACATATTATAAACACAAAACCAAAATATAATAAATTCAACTACCAAAATGATACCCAAAAATATCAGTGACTATGCTTTTTGCAAAGAAAATATTTTAAAATATTCCAAACACAAACCAATCATTTGCATACTACCTCAATAGAGAAACGCGACTATTTATATGACTTAAGTAGGTACATATATAAGTAATAAATAATATTAATAATACATATACTTTTTACACGTCATAATTTATCAAGGGTCAATGTCACCAAAATAGACAAAGCGTATCCATCATTCCTCCCTATCTTATGCATAATGATACAAACAGGTGTGAAAGAGATGGTCAATATTAAAACCTGGTTAGGATATCCGTGCTTCCGGTGTGTAGCGACGCATGACCAGGGTTTCCGGCAGGGTACGAACATTTTGTTTACAAAGCTTTAAATATAAAAACAGCTGACTCATATACGTATTGGAAATATGTATCGTCAAAATAGCATATTAAACTTTTATATCCGAGAACTATTATTAAGACTTGTCAGTTTGAATACAATACGTAAAGAAATCTATAAATTAAATTAAACAAATATATATAAAATTTTCACTTGTTACTATGTTTCAAATCAATTAAATACACAAAGTAGAGACAGGTGAATAGATCTGCATAAACTAGTAACGTAAGGCCTAGAGAATGACTCTCTAACCTGAATATTTATGAAAAAATTGCGATTATGGAATAAACAGACATTTAGTAGAACCAAGAAAAAGGTTAATTCAGTAGCTAATACTGCACTGTTACTGTGTTGAAAATGGTTGACCATTTTTGCATATAGAAAACTGTTTCATCGTTTCCGACGTTTTCATTTATGATTATATCTTTATTTAAGTTAAAGTAAGGAAATGTTCTTAGGGAAAAGGACTTATTGAGCGCCAGCTCTTTCTCGCTTTTTCATATACTATATTTTTACGTTATATAACCCGAAAAACACTTGAGATATACGCGTGTATGAATTGAGGGGTTGTTGTACATTCGTCACAAAGTAAATTCGCCACGAAAAAAAGTATGTGTAAATTCGCCACAAATCTAATTTAAGTAGTAAATTTCCAATATATTAATTTTGATAGTTGTAAATTCGTCACATTATTTTTTCGCACGGACAGCAAAAAAAATTAAACATTATGCAGATTAAGAATGTTGTTTATTTTTCATAATCATAGCAATTTTAATAATTTACCTTACACCTCTATAAAAATCTCACTTTTCAAGTGGCTGATGTGCCCAAAACATTACAATTATAACAAAAAACAATAGAAAGTTAATTAAATCACAATAATAATCATATTTTTTTAAACTAACCTAACTCCTATGTAAAATTAACAGATCTTGAGTGGCTGATTTGCTCACAACATTACAATTATTATAAGAAAAACAACATAAATATAATTCAATCACAGTAGGTAATAATCACATTTTTTTAATTTAACCTAACTGTCATGTAAAAATCACAGATCTTAACTGGCTGATTAACCTATAATTATAAAAACTATGTAAAAAAAATTAAATACTTATTTCAATAGATAGATTGGTTATTAAACGTTACAAATTTTTAAAATGCTACATAACTGAAAGTTTTTTAAGAACTTCGGCCAGGGAAATGTTATTGTAATTGTCCAAAATAGTTTTCAATTCAATGTCATATGCAATAGATCGACGTGTTCTCAACTTTAATGGTATACCAAATCTGAAATTCTTTAATTTCCAATCCAAAAAAAAGTGTATCAAGAAACTGAAGCATTTTAGGTTTTCTTTTACCCATCTTACTGTTCAAACGTTTATGCCATGCTTCTGCTAGTTTTATTGTCCTATGACGAGCCCCATGTACATTCCATATAAACTGTATACAAGTGTTCTCTAATCACTGGGCCACAAAATAATCATTGAATTTTGTATTGAATTGAATTTTGTATTTGTATTGAATTTGTCATTCTGTGGAGCATCTTCCATTATGTACAACCAAGCGTCTTCAATATCTTCTTTCTTTATATGAGCCAATGCAGCACATATGGCTAAGTGTATTTTCTCTTCGATGTCATTCAATTGTAAGGTATGTGCTTTTTTGGTCAAAGCTTAAAACTAACAACTTTGCTTGCTACCACTACTTTAAACAAAGAAATGAGGATTTGTGGCAAATTTACAATAACTTTCACCTACCTGTGACGAATTTACACATATTTTTAATGCATGTGACGAATTTACTTTAACAGTATGGCGTTTACAAAAATGTGACGAATTTACTTTGTGACGAATGTACAACAACCCGAATTGAGTAATATGGACACAAGTATAATTTGTTTTTCAAATTATTCAAATTTCCTTTATTGCTATTGAATGTTACATGTAAGTTGTCGCCTTCTATTAAATGGAGTTATTTATTGAATACGGATATAGTTTTAAGCTCCCATGTTACCTTATCAATTTATTATGCCGCGACAAACTAAGGATCGATTAGATAACGTTGCAATCGCTTCCATTATTAATTGCACTTCAACGGAATTGTAGGTAATCGTTATAAATTGTGTCATCATCATTTGGTTTAAAAATCGTGTCATTTTTTTTAAATGTTACATATCGACAGACGAGCATGAGGTTTACTTGATGTTCGGTGATACCTCAGCTACAAAACATCAATTAATGATGCGCTGTCGACCTTTTACTTCGAGCATTCGGAAATCCATAAACTGAAACCGAAACGCGCAATATGGACTTCACTTTTCCATCTATGAACGATGATTCGTTACCCGGTCGGAATTTCGATATTCCTCCCACCCGATCAATGCCCGAAGTTACCAGACGTGGAAAAGACATGCTTACAGGAAACTATAAACATGTCCCGGTGGAATCGAAACCACTACTCACCGGGACGTTCTACCGAACGCGCCAACGACCTCGTCAAAATTCCATAACGGCAGGAAAGGCAGGTGGTTCATAACGTTCAGGGTGCAAGAGGTATGATGTACTCTTTGAAATAGTATTTCTGGCAAAATCTGGGGGGAGGAAAATATGTAACATATAAAGGAAAATGGTGAAAAACGAACCCTTTCAATGCTGTTGTCTTTCTTCTATCGAACAACCCAACGCAAAATATATTTTTTCACCTTCAACAGTACTGTCATGATAATAATTTATCCACATCAACCTTTCGTCATTGTTTAGAAATGCTTTCATTCTGATCATATATTGTTCGCGATACCAGTAAATACACAAATAAGTCTTCATTTCCTGGGCAACCGAAGGTCGTCAGGTTAAATCAATACGCGGCATGATGACGTAGTAAAATGCCATGGAGCTGAATATTTGGGCCATGACTTTTACCGTATTTAGGGTGGAGTAGTCAGCGCGTATCGAGATAGGGTGTGAATAAATCGATTGTAATATATTCAGGGTATGCATAAAAATCGCGCATTATAAACATTGAGTATTGCAGCAATACTTCAAAGTTATAAAATACTTGTAACCATAATTTAACTTCATAGAATTTATTACCTATTGTTAGAACAATAAATTTCAAAACAACCGAGTTATCTTATCAGCTCTATCAGGTGATGGCATTCAACCAGTTGTACAAAGCCTAAATAAAATAAAAAAAGGTTTGCAAAAATATAAAAGCGTTTACTAGGTATATAATCTAAATACACTTGCTTACAATATTAAATTAAAATTACATTTGGCGTCTATTACCGAAAGAAATTCCTGATTGCTGGCCTTTATTGGTACCGTACTGAAGCGAAATTACATTCTGCCCGGCTTTCAGTTGTTCTTCAGAGAATTCTCGAACGTTCTTTTCAGCCTCTTTCGGTCCGAAGGCTGGCAGACCGTAATTACCAGCTTTCCTTCCCAAGGACTGCAAGCATATTATGACCGAGTATAAATTTTGCTTCTCCCAAAGATCGATCGTTTGGAATGTTTCTTGAGGCGGCACGCCTAGCTTCACAGCAGCTTGTAAGAATGCGTTGATGTTCTCCATGCATTTGAAAGCCATTGCAGATTGATTGATCTTCTTTACCAATCCATCTTGGAATTTATTAACTAGTTTGCAAAGAAGTGTTCCATCTTTGAGTGTTTCGTATAGATTATCGGCATCTCCGGCAGTGTTAATGGGTTCACCTGTGACTTGTTTGACCCACTCCAAGGTTTCGACGGCGATGCCATCGTTGTATTTGCTGTTGATCCTCGCTTGGGCCTCAGCGTTGATGCCGGCTTTTCCTGCACGATACTCAGCCATGTTTTGTGCTGTCAGTATTGCGGACACGTAGACACTGAACACTTTGCGATAAGCACTTAGCTATCGTTGGACGATATAATACTTCTGATAGCAATTATCGGTATATAAATGTGACATTCAATGGTATCCGATGTTTATCTAGTAAAATAAAGATAGTAATTTATGAATTTTTGTGTTGATTACAGAATAACCAAAGTATGATTTCATTACTTTCAGGGAAAAAGATTATCAGTTCCAGTCACTTTGTCGTCTTTGAGCATAATAAATCAATAGTTCATTTCTGTTTAATAAATGGTATGTAACTGAATTGGAATGCAAGGCAATAAGACACAGAAGTATAAATTATGCAAACTTAAGCAACAGCAGAGCAACCAATGGATGACAAGAAAATATGATTTTCACAAAGACTAAAACACATAACACTATGGTTATGGTATACATAACATTATGGTATATTCAATATTATCCTCAATTGATTATATTTTTCTTATGCTTTTTTTAAATTTTTAGCTTGTTATCATTATGATGCTTTCTTTATTAGCATGATATACAAAATATAGGAATGTTGAAAGAAACATCATTTGATTTAATTGTTCAAGGGTATGGATACTCATGAACCCATTAACAATGATTAACCGCATATGAATATCGTAGTAACGCACCTCATCTTCGCAGATGTACAATACACAAAAAATATAGCCTATGTAACTCGCTGATAATGTAGCTTTCTATTGGTGAAGTATATTTTTAAATTTTTCTAGTAGTTTTAGAGTTAAATCGTAACAAATAAATCTTAAGCCACGTGTTGCGCCATGAACACTAAATCTTTCCTCTTTATAATATTAGTATAGATAAAGGATGAATAGCAGCTTTATTACTTTTCCTTTCCTCTTCTACTTTTTAAAGGATTAAAGCTAAAACAAAAATATAATACTGTTAAAATCTGTTATAATTACATCGAAAGGACTACTCATATTTGTTCATAAAAACCGATAGTTGTAACAACCGGTGATGTTTTCAGGGAACATAGTACAGTCGGGGTCTATGATTTTGTTCATTATAACCGGTATGCTGTTCTTAACGATGTCGTCATTAACGGTTTTAAATGTATCTTCTTTGGAATGACATTTAATATCATTTTTAAGGTTTTCATCCAAGAAATAAACTTTTAAATTAAAGTGTTATGAGATACGAAAAGTTTGCCCCACAGAAAAGACTAGAAGTATTTAAAAAAGGAAAATTTGACCTTGTATTACAAAATTGAGGTTGATAAAAATTCATTGTTTCCAACAAACAATACAATTGTACAATAGCTTGGGTTAAACAAAGAACTAGATGTTATCAATTATACTGATAAAATAATAAAGGTAGATAGTGTTAAAAATCTCCAATAAGACTTTTTTTTATTTTAGAAAACAATACTTAGAATGCTTGAAACGTGTTTGAAATTTGAGTTTGTATTTTATATGATCTTTATTTATCTATATATAGGGCAGCATATGTATCTTAAAATGGACTATATTTATGTTTTTTACTTCTTTATATTAATAATTCCTCCTTATTCCATCCTAATTTAATTAAAATTATCCTTGGATTCCTATCCTTTTCAGAAATTAAACAATAGGATTTGTACCCTTAATGCTCCTGGTTTAATATAAATGCTTTGTGTATTGTCTTCAGTTAACTAAAGTATCACAATAAATTAAAAATTTTACTGCACAGCATGCAAAATATCAAAATAAATATTATGAGTATTTTTTTATTTAAATAAGTATATATTCTAGACTTTGCTAGTAAAATATGAACCAATTTAATACTTAATAACAAGGACTGAATACCGGTTAATTTACTATGGGAGTTATACCGTTATAATAAAGGTTTTTGTTAATATTCTTTCGTTTTTATTCATATTTACTGAAAAAAATTACTGTGGTAAGTTGAGTGTGTATTACTCTTTAAAACTAATATCATGGTATCTCAGTCAGACATGTATATTGGAAAATAAAAATTACCTGGTTTCAGTCCCTGCTTAATAATAAAAACAAGTTCAGATATATCATTACTGAAGCCTTAATTAATTAAGCTATAATTATAATTTCCTGTCATTGAAACATTAGTCATTACTTTCAAGTGTTAATGATAGCCTATCCATCAAATTAATGCAAATTTAAACAGGTACAAGGCTAATAAGATGGCCTTTTATTTACACATACATATTTAGAGCTATATTAGATCAATTTCAAACCAAAATATATCATCCATACATTTACGATTATTATATAAGCAATGTATGTCTAGCTTTATTTTTTAACAGCAAAACCTGTGAACAGATTTTGACGAAATTTCGTTAGAGTAAAAATCCGTGCATAGCTAGATTAGACTGAAAATTAAAATGTATATCGGTACATATTTTGTGACAACACACTAAAAAAATTGATTCATCTAGGTACTCAGCTAATAATAAAATTAACGTGTAAATATTGATAAAAAAGGTAATTCAACTGGCAATGACGTCATTAATATTTGTTAATATAACCTTCGCGCTTATAATGAGTATGCAGTAAATAATATAAATTCTTAATAGAAGTTATGTGAAGAAAGGAAAAAGGTAAAATCGGTACATCATATCAACTTTTATTTTGTATTTGTCAGGTATATAAACGACAGGTAACTATAGAAACAATTTTGATAACACGCAGTAGTCGTATTGATAAACTATTACTCAGGTAAAGTCATATCTAAGATAAATTAGGAAAGTTTGAAACTTTTCTGCTAAAATATGTACTCACCTTACTATCCTCTTTGCAGATTAATTATAATCACAAGGCACGATTGATATTAAAAAATAAAAATCATTTTATGTATACCGCACAAAAACACTTCACTTTGAACTTTCACAAAGTAAAAATATTTTAAAACTTGCACTCTAGCTACCTGCCAACTTGTCTGCGCGGCGGAAAATCGTTGACAGCTAAAGCCTTACTAAAACGAAACGTCAGATTACGATGGATGACGTGAGTTGGTACAGTTCGGAAACCTTTCTCAATTCTTATTGGTCGTCGTTGCTGCCTTGCCATTGGTAAATGTATAATAAAAGGAATGTTGATAAGTAATATCGATATCGATAAATTTATTTACGAATTCAAATTATACAGTTAGAGTTTTGCATGCAACTCTGATCATGTTCATGTTGAAAATACAAATTAAATTTACTAATAGGTATTAGGTACTACCTTAAAACCATCTTGGTATAAGTTTATAATAGATTATTGTGGATTAAAATGTATGAATTTGTTATTTCCAGCCAATAAATACATTTTTCTCAAGTTTTAGGTGCTTTAATTATTTCGCAATTAGAATGGATGTGTCGCATTTAAGGAACTAATTATTATTAATAAACAAATTATTCAATTTTGGTTGGGTTTATTTTTTTTAAAAATAAATCAGTAAATTATGTTATGATTGTCATATTATTTGTTTTAACTTTTATCGATATATTGTCTTTCTGCACTACGCATGAAATAACTCGTTCAACAATATTAAAACTCGCCAAACAGCGTAGTATGTCCGGTTTTCAAAAATGTTAAAATCCGAAAAAAAAAGAATCTAAATAAATATAGCCAAACAGTCACTACATATTTTAAAGTCCGCCGACCGCGACGTTTGGTACAGATAGGGCATGCATTATTCGTTCGAAGTAGGTATTCGGATATTTCGAATTCTATAATAAAAATTATTCGAATAATTCGAATAATACGAATTTTTCGAATTGTATTTTATTTAATGTGTGTAAATGAAAAGAAACCTTTTTAGTACTTAAACATTTTAATTAGGAACTATTACGTGTTCAAAAAAGTCGTCTAAACATAATTATAAGTTGAAAAAAATTACTTTGTTGTGTTCCGAAAATACGTCCGTAGGAAACTGAGGGCGTCTAAAGTATCGTCATTAAATGAACATCTCAAATGATTACAAAAAAACCTATTAGCCGAAAATACACGTTCAGCTTCAACACTTGTAGGTGGAATGGTTAGTAAAAAATCATACATTTACCAAAACGAAGTAAAATAGTAGGTATTCGAAATGTTCAAAAAAACCGAATAATTATATAGGTACTATTCGAATAGTTAATGTAGCGAATATCCGAATAATATGAATATCCGAATATCCGAATTGCATGCCCTAGGTACAGATAGGTACATTTGCCTTGCGTTTCGATGGGTCGCAAGCACGGTCATTTTATTATAATAAGGGACCATCCATAAAGTACGTCACAGGCTAAGGGGGGGAGGGGATTGACTGAGGAGGGGAGGGGGTGTGACAAGGGGTGGGAAGAGTTCTAAGTTTCGTGACGTCACATTTCAAAATGCCATATTTGAACTTTTAACGAAAAACTTATAAATATTTTCAACTCTACCCATATGAATATATTATGGTTGAAATTGTTTTGTTGGCGAGCTCATACTGCACTACTACTACTGCAAAATATGTGACCTCACACTAGAGAGTCCCAAGTTGGTATTTGCTATAAACATATGTATAATAACACTACGCCACGGCTTCTTCGTGCAATGTAGATGTAGCCGAGTGAATCTATTTATTTTAAAACAGACTTGTTTTTTTTTACAATTTATGTTTTTGATGGCATATATTATAGATTCCGATTAATGGTTCGGGGCGGCGAACTGGGTGTTTTGGTTTAGGATATAGAAGTTTGATATATCGTTGCAGGGCCGGATTTAGAGGTGTGGAGATCTTGGGGCAACAACGGGCTCGTTGGCGTGTTCGGTAGAACACCTGGCGTGCGCATCGATGGGTCGTGGGTTCGAATCCCACCGGGACAACATTTTTACAATTTTCTGTAAGCATATTTTCCCCACGTCTGGTAACTTCGGGCATTGATCGGGTGGGAGGAATATCGAAATTCCGACCGGGTAACGATCCACCGTTCATAGATGGAAAAACCGTCAAGTGATCATTGCGCGTTTCGGTTTCAGTCTACGGTTTTCCGAATGCTCGAAGTAAAAAGAATTGTTTTCATGTTACTAATATAATTAAAGTACAAAGTACAATATGTAAAGGCAAAACCGCAAAAAAAAATTTGTTTACTAGTGTTTATTCGTCGGAATTTGAAAGATTTTTTTTCCGAAGTCTCTACTGTGGGGCCCGGCTGCCCTCCCCTAAATCGTTGAATGTACACTGAAAGGGAAGAGGGTAAAGTCATCGGCAAGACTAGGATACATTTTTTTACAGAATTCTTTACGATTTCTATAAGATATGTAAAATGAAAATTGGTCCTCAATTTTTCCACTCCTAAAATCTTCGGAATATTATTAATAGAAATAAAAAACACAGAATAGACAGCGCCAGCGCATTACCTACTGATTGGTGTCTTTTTGGAGAGGTAGACCATCCAAGTGTATGAAATAGTTACCAAGAGATTATAATATTGACATTTATTATACTTAAAGTATAAAATCCTCTAGTGGGGCATGGGGCAGACCTATTTCTGTGTCTGTTTCACAGATCATTATTCTTTACAGGCAAGTAGGTGATCAGCCTTCTGTGCCCTGCCCGACCGAATCAATTTTTATTTTTTAATGTTGTTTCCCCGGGATTCGAACCCAGGATCTCCGGTGCTAAACGCATCGCGCTTACCACTGAGCCATGGACTTTTAGTGGGCTACAACATTTATTTGAAACATTGTTCTAAAAATCAATATCTAAATAAACGTGATTTTTTTTCGAAAAATCATGTTTTTTATGGTTTCACCTTGAAAATATCCGGGTATTTTCAATATCACGTTCTTCAACGCGTCAAAATACATTGCATAGGTATGTAAACCAAAATTTAGTTCAATCGGAGATATGGGCTAAACGGAAGTTAGCACTTAATCAAAAATGTCATTCACTTATTATCCATCTCAGTAAAGTTGTTTTTGTCTCTTATGTTATGTTACATTATCGTATTACAAATTGTCATTATTGGAAATAGGAGTAATTAACAGAGAATAAACGACTTCATTTAATCAACGTGTAAACAAAACATTACATATCGAGAGTGAAGTTCAAGTGTGCGCATGCGCGGGGCGGCTAGGGCGGGCGGCGCGCGCGCAGGCGGGTGTCGGCGCGCGGCAGCACTCAGTCCGCGCGCGCCTTTACCATGGCTCGGTGGCTGCCGGCCCTCGTGGCCTTACTGCTCGTGTTCTCTGCCGCCGCGCGCAAGTCAGCCCCCAAACCGGATCACGAGCCCCGCATCGAGGAGGTGACCGCGAAGCAGCTCGAACGACTCCTCGGCGAGAAGGACTTCGTAGCCGTGTACTGGTGTAAGTTGGCCGCGAGCCAGCCGGTAGAGCTTCGTCGCAACGAGTTACCGTTCCCCGCTCGAGCGTGGAGGGTCGCTTCGCCGCGATATTTTAGCGGCGAGCGATAGTTATGCAACGGAGACAATAAAACCCGACCCGACCGCGCCGTCACCTAAAATGGCGGCGGGGCTCTCCACGGCTTCACCACCAAGGTCACCGGGCGCCTACGCTCTTAGCCCGGCTAAAACTATACCAGTGTATGCCGCATGTTCCTCTGAAATAGATTTCCATTACGCGCTATTGGCATTCCGACTATTTTCACTTGTCGCCAACTCTTGCGCCGTATCAGTTCATCTCGTTAACTTTTGAAAAAAAATGCTGTGTGTGTGTTGGCAAAACGTAAATGTCAGCTCTCAATGTGTTCTATTTATGTATTACGTTAGCCTATGTATATTATATGTGTAGGTATAGACAATCAAATAATATTTTATATAATGACACCCATAACCTGAAAATGCCTTTGGACGCACGCACATATACAATTTTATACAAGCAGCCGATATGCTTGATAATCATAAACATAAACAAAACTCTAAAATAATTACTTTCATGACATGATGATAAACATAATGTTTTTAGATTGATTGAGATGCATTGTACGCATAGAATATTCTTTCTGAATGTTAACAGGGAACGTGAAATATTTAGAATGAAAATTAAACATCCTAATCATAGAGGATAATTATTTTTAATAGAGCTCGGCCAACAATTTACAGCAGTTTTTAAAAATAGTAGTCGCCTGGTATAATGTGTTAAAGAAAAGACATAATTACGAAAATGTGTTCGTACAAATGCTAGGCTTGGAATTCTTCCAAAATCGTCATATGTTATCAATTTACTCGATTAACGAAATCTCAACATTATTCCGATAAGAATGCTGTAGAAGAAGCTAATAATTAAAATGTGGACCAAGGTCTGTCCAAATGGATGATCAGCTTAAAAACTAAATGATTGTTTGCGTTAGAACACTCACTCTGAGTTTAATGTTCTTCATCATACAAACATTCATGATTTACAAACACAGACGCCCGCGCATGGCCGTGACGTAGATTTCCAGACGCTTTTGTCAGTAAACTAAAAACATGATCAAATATTTTTAAAAGTTGTACGTTTATTAATGACATGGGGCTATAAAATATAACTTGCTATTTCCTCTTCGCGCATTCGCCTGCGTTTTATATCTAGGCGCCGATTTCTGGCGCTAATTGTAATGGGTGGCTAAGCACTTTTTAATATAAAAAGGAATTAAAACGTCGGTGTGCTACATAGATTAGAGGTGATGCTTAGTATATTTCATGGGAGTTTAGAAGTATTAATGTATGTACTTACCTCCTATCGTCACTTGAGCATATTTTAAAGGAAATGTCATCGAATAATATTCACGTGTTTTACTGTAATATAAATAAAAGTTGAGACATTAAAGGTAGAAAATATATATATCGTGTCTACAAATACCTAACTGTGTCTCGTGTCTACACTGATAATTTTTACCCTGCCTGACCGATACATTTTTTCAAAAAACTTGTCTTCTTAATTTTTTTTTGAAACCAAGCAACCAAACAGCATACACATTAGATATGTATACATACGTAGTTAATAATTTATTTAATTTTTTAAAAATAGTTTTGCATGGAGTTTCTTGCCGGTTCTTCTCCATGAGACCCACTTTTTGGAACCGTGCAACTAGACGTTTCATAAGAGCCTGCAAAGGCCTATTTGAAATAAAAAACTTTTGATTTTGATTTTTTGATTTTGCATTATTTAGTCTAAAACAAAAGTCAATGAAAGCAATAACGAAACAGTTTGCAGATATTCTTAGTTCAAGGGGAATATATAAAATGAATTTATAAGTAAATTATATTATATGAACAGTGCGACTGTTTACGTAAAATCTATTTCAGTATCACCTTTGATATTTTGGTACAAATGATTCAAATATCACTTTCATAGTCGTAAAACTTTGTTGGTTAGTTTTATGATATTTATGTTGCTGGTTAAAACACGAACACATTCTTAAGTAAATGATTAGATTAAACTTTTGTAATAGCTACTAGTGCCCGCGATATTGTAAACGTAAATACAACTTATCGTTCCCTCAACTATATGTGCTATTCCGGGTTCAGCTCAGTAGCTTTTACGTAATTAAGTGCTTATATTCTTTAACTATTCGTATGCGCTCGAATTATGAAGAAACCTTGCTCAAAAGCTTAGCCTAAGATGAAGCTCACGCGAAGGAAGTCGCTGGCATCAGCTAGTCCAGAATATGACCTTACAGCCGGCCAGACAATCTGAGTCTGACTATACATTAATCCAGATACCTAATTGCTTAGACTCCCTATGGAATGTTAGTAGGTAGACATGGGTAACTCAGCGAAATTCCCTGCGCCAACTCAGCAACTCAGGCGCAGTGTAGTGTGTTGGCTCCTTGAGTCAACTCAAAATTGCGCCACGACGCAGTAAAAATGGGACGCGCAAAGCGAGCAGTGAAACCTCCGAAACGCACGCAACCCCACGCTCATAGTTCACTCAGTGAGTGGGTACTGCGCCGTGCGCCAACACATTATGAATGCGTGAGCTGACTCACCCTGCGCACTGAAGCGTGCCGGCGCAATTGCGCGGCGCAGCGCAGTGTTACACATGTCTATTAGTAGGTAATTAAACTAACATTCCACAGACAGTCTACGCTAACCGGCTTACACCTAATCGTATTTCATATCTTCATAATGTTTCTTTATGTTTTAAACTTAATACGTACTTGTATATAGGTTTGATGGAAAATATCTTGATTTTGAAATACTCGAAGTATCGAAAATTAAGCCGACGGTATTTTTGCTGAGGTATCCTTCCATCGATGAAGTCTTTAGTTCGTCTGTTGTCATTATTACTACTTTCATCAATGCTTTCATACACTCTCGTCGGTTACGCTTTTAAAAGTGTTATAATAAATTGTGATCAATGTTTGAGAATCTTGAGGGATGTTTGAAGCCCGGAAGGGTGAATAACATAAAATTGTGGTGGAAGTTTGGACCCTTTGCAGACGGCACGAAAGGTGGATAACTAACATTAGTGGGGCCAGCCTAGCTGGCTATTACCCCGCGGGGGGGCACCCAGAGCGTAAATGCTTTCCCCTCTCAAAAAAAAAAAAAGGTCGACCACTCCCGAGTCTACCACTCACACCAGTATCATAAATCCTTATCGATTCCCTACTTTCATCCATCCTTTCTACATGACCAAACTAAATATAACATATTATTACCATTTTTTTCACATTAGATGATTTTTCAAAAAATATTTCTACGAAGCATAGGCACCTATTCTAAATTCGCAATTTGATTAATTTTATATGGGATTTTTTTTTTTAATATTTTAACTTGTGTCTACAAATGTTTTACTAGCTAGTTTGGACTTACAAATTTTGGTAGTTTATTTTTAACACTATGTATTCACTATTTATTCGTTACAAACATACAAATCTTTCCTCTTTATAATATTAGTGTGAGGTTAACCAATTCCAGAGTACACCGAAAAGCGGCAAAGGCATTCTTTAACCATTTTATGTTTTATAAATTGAAGTATAGATTCGCACGCTTTATTTTCTAAACTAGGTAGGTTGGGTGGGTACTCAAATGTATTTTAATGGTATTTTAAACAAAATTTGGGAAGCGAGTTACTAAAAAATCTTAAATCAAAATCGCTTATGCGATACAAATGTGTGTGGGTGGGTTAATATGATTTCTTCAACGAGCTTAAATATGTCCTCTGATTGAGTTTGTTTCATGTTAAATAAAATATCTGTCTACTGCCTTTTGCCGATACAATAAAAATTGTCTGGTATCTAGCTACTGCTTAGCAATAAAATACAAGATTATTTTGAAATAGCGCCAAATTTTTGAAAGATTGTTTGCTATCCTGAAATATGATAATGAATGTGACATGAATATGAATACAAATTCAAATTTACCTGGTTTGATACGAAACATCTTTCGAGGGTTAGCGTAGGATTTCAATCGGATAGTTTTCAAATAATTGTGAATAACCCAGCTGGATTTAAATTTCAGTAAAATATTCTTGTCACAACAAACAGATACTCTTAGTCAATCATCCTATGACAAAAATTATTAATTTCCCAATACCTACTATAATAGCGAATCAGCTGTTCACTTTAGTCACTACCGACTGAACTAATGACTAATGAGGTTATTTACCGTAACAGTTTTACGCTACGTGGATTAGACTGAGGATATAAGCTCGACTATCCTCTGACTTGGTATTGTCGAACGATTAACTGTAAATTTTCTATATTTCACATGTAGAGACATCTACATTCTGCGACGAGATAAATACGAAGACGTCTTATCCTGAATCGTGCTATATAAATATTTCGGAGCGCTGAGTATATATACAACATCTCGACATCAACCAGTGGGGCCTTAGGCCGGCCAGTCAGTGGTTCGACTGGTCGAGGATCCTCCCTTTAGGTTGGAGGAAGACCACACCTTCTTTCTTCCACACACGTATTACAGTATGTGAACCTTATAAAACCTTAAAGAAAAGAAACGTATTGTTTTGTAACGTAGGTAATCAAAGGGAATTGAGTGTTTCATAAACCCGTTATATTTAGAGGTTTATAGCAGTAACAAACAATTAGGTTTACAAGGCTAAAGCCGTTTGGCAAGCCATTAACTAAGGAGCCAAGGGCAAGATACGAGTATATCACCCATTCACCTTTCTCATTGTGACTAAATTATTTAGATAATATTGAAGAACTTATTATTATCTATACTAATATTAAAAAGGAATTTTTTTTTGTGTGTTTGTTACGATTTAACTCAAAAAAAACCCGACCGATTTTAAAATTTCTTTCACCGTTAGAAAGCTTCTTCTTCACCAAGTAACAAATGATAAAATGTAATCAGCGAGTAATAGATCTATTTTGTGTATAGTAATAATTAGGTTCTGTAGAGAATTCCTCACTGATTTATTACAATTAAGAGGTCATTAATAAATCTAGTGGTAAATCTTTTCGGTAGTGTTAAAGTACTTCTGTTACTGAACTGAATAGTATTGGTGGTACCGCCAAACGGTAACACCAACTCGGCAAGAGATGCACTGCTGTGATTTAACCTAACTATTAGTAGAGTAACAGCGAGCAAGATGTTTAACCAGTTATACTAAAACTATTCGTGGCTATGCTCGACGTCCAGC
The DNA here is from genome assembly GCA_905404175.1 of Anthocharis cardamines. NCBI lineage: Eukaryota > Metazoa > Arthropoda > Insecta > Lepidoptera > Pieridae > Anthocharis > Anthocharis cardamines. The sequence continues at coordinate 10,149,701 of FR989962.1, read as the reverse complement.
CAGCCGTTAAATGCGATTAAGCTTGACTAAAGGCGAGGTCGTGAGTACGAGCAGTGCCGTCCATCCGAGTATATTTTTTTTAACGTTTAATCCGATAAGTTATTCGTGTGACACTTGCGCTAATAAAGACTATATTAATTTTAGGCTGTTTTTTTTTCTTTTTTTGTAATTAGATTTTTCTAATTTAATACACGAATTAAATAATAGTCAAGCGATTACATTTTCAATGGACAAAGTAGCCAGGGTTAAGTAGAGCGTATGCGTAGAGCGCAGAGCGTAGAGTACCATATTGTCACTGCCGTAGCGTCAAACAACTACTTCAACTTGTGTTGCGTAGAAAATACTGCAGCCTTCAATTCGATTTAAGACAAGCTGCTTTTGCGCACCGAATAGAGTCGTTTGGGGTAACCGTGCGCAGTGGGTAAGTGTGCGCACCCTGTTTATCTACAAAGAGCACAGGGGAAATTCATGATATGCGTAGGGGACTGAAACATACGATAACTAGGACTGAATTTTTCTACAAGATCGTGACATCGTGTCATCCGTTTATTTTTAATTAACAATAAAAAAAAATCCGCGCTTTAACTGTAAATTTTGTCATCTTGACAAAGACTGTCACATCGAACTGAATATCATTACTAAGGTAAATAATTTTTTTTTATGTTAGTGATTTATTTAAGTTGATTATTCTGCATATTATTTTAGGCTATGTTTAGTATGGGTAAAGAAATATAAATATCTATCAAAAAACTCGGTTTGGGGCAAGTGTGCGCGGGAAAGTGTGCGCGTCCGCACACTTACTCTCGTTTTTTTGTCCATTGTGTAGGGAGCAATATACAAAACCTCCTACAGAGGAATGGATACAATGTGTCAAATCCATGAATTGGTGGCATGAAGAATGTACCTTTTATGAAGATAGTTTTGAATGTGATCGCTGCCACAAATTTTTTAATCTAAATTCTAAAATTCCTTATAAGTTTAATTTTATTCTGATTTTATGTCTATAAGTCGATCTCTAATTATTCATTTATCTAGTATTCAAGATAATTCGTTATTAAGGAGGTTTAAAACTACTAAAAAACAATGCGCACACTTACCCAAACGAATGCGCACAGTTACCCGCAAAGCGTACTTGACTAAGTCTTCGCATCTCGAATTTCTCTCATTAAGTGTTATTATTTTCTAAATGTCTAAGTTTTACGTATTATTAATTAATTTAATTATAAGAATGCAATGAATACTTTATCATATACATGGGTTCTTTTGTCCTTATTTGTTATTA